>CAEMYA010002116.1:13089830-13147580 GCA_903131615.1 Diplodus sargus | reverse complement strand
GAGAAGCGTGCCAAGAAATGATGCTGGAGTGATAACTACAGTATGTACTTGGCTGACTTGACCTGAGTTACTTTTCTTATCAACACATCTCCAGCACCAACTGAACCTGCTACACTTGCTCTCCCAGCACTCACTACAACACTTCATCTGCTTTCCGTTTCCCATGAATGTATTCCCTCCTAATGTACTACAAATTATGGTTTACATTAGAACATACTATTTTTTTTCAGTAATACCTTTGAGAATTTTTTTGACAGTGGCAGTTAATAAACAAATCTCAGTTATAATGCATACATACCATAGTATAAAGAGAATAGATGGCTATTAGGGTCAGGAAGAGTCCAATAGAAGTGATTACACATGTCACCACATACATGACTTTGCTGGAATACTCAGAGTAGAAGTCTCCATCATCAGAGTGGCTGTCAGTGGTGTTGTAATCATAGCTGTAGTTCTGTGAGGTGTTGTTAATGTTGAAATCTGCCATTCTTCAGAGAGAAACCTGCTGTTTGAGAGATCAGGTCATAGAAAGGAGCACAAGGTTTAATATCTTCCTGACATTGTTCAGCTATATGTTTGAGAAAACACAAATGTATTTTACCTATTTACCCAAAATGCAATTAAAAAGTTTGTATTTTCAGTTTTAAACATTCATATAAATATTCCTGTAGATTAAGTTTCATCATCTCTATAACAAACAATAGTGACACAAGGTTTACCTCTGAAAGCTGAAGGACTTAGTCAGAAAGACTTCTCTCCACCAGCGTCTGATGTGTTTGTCCTCTGCATTCAAATGATCTACAGACAACAAACAGATTATATCAGGCAGCAGTTTCCTGCAGGAAAGCGAAATAAAAACATTCAGAACAAATATGTGCCCCTATCCCACTGCAGTGCTGGCCAGAGATCTGAAATGATCATTCTGTTGTAGTTTAAGGAGGAAAATTATGTTACAATTAAATGACTCAGATACTGTATATATGGTTTACTACTTGGGCATCCTGACATGGCTGTCTGCCTTCACCACAGCTAAAAGTGTAGAGGAGGGCAGAGTTATATATGTCACCCTCTGCCAGGCGCCCAGTGATGGTGAGCAGGAACAGTCGTGTGTCACTAAGCAGCACCAGAACCAAGATTCCCAGAATTCATCAGAGCAAAAGTAACACGAATGTATCTGGATGGCAGTCGCATAAAAAACACTGATTCCTATAATCAGAATCTGATCTCTTTCACTTTTACAAAAGTAATATTTTAACGCAATATCTCTTAGTTTGACTTTTGGTACACTGGTTAAATGTGTAAACGTAGAGTCCATGGAGGAAGAGAGTGACATTTCTCAGTAGCTCATTTTGGTTTTCTTTATCACTGTAATGTGAGCAATGTTGGCACAGGAAAGGTCTGAGAAAAACTGGAGAGAACAACCTAAAGGGATGATTCATGGAGTTATAGTGACATCTGCTGGTTAAACTAGGTATTTCATAAGAACACAGATTTCTGTGTTACCAACAGCTACTGTAAAAGAGAAAAGCAGAGGAGGATCATCAAATGTTTTCTAGAAATACCAACACAAAGGTCTCGAGTAATAGCAGCACTTTCTGTACAAAAGGGTTCCTCCAGATGTTTCTGCTTTATCACTCATGCTACCCTCTGTTTTAAAGGGATAGTTCGGGTTTTTTGAAGTGGGGTCATATAAAGTACATATCTATAGTCGGTCTGTTTCCTACCGTAATCACAGATCAGCGCAGCCTCAGTTTGGAGGAGCAGAGAGCCGCTCCAGCCAGACGCTCAGCTTTGTACTGCAGTGAACGGGGTCCAGAGAAAAAGCGAAATAAACCACTTAAAACAAGGCTCACCTTAAAAAATCTATAACAGTTCAAGTTGTAAAGGGAAAATTCACACCGCTTCACATCGCCGTCAGACCGCACTTTCTTTTGGCACTACATTTTCTCAACCGTAGAACCAGCAACAGGTGATCTGTGCGAGGCCCAGTCGCTGGACGAGAGGTTTACTTTCGATAAAAACGAAACTTAACTCTCCGTATTCCTCCGCATTAGCACAACCATTAAGGTTCATAGAAATGTCCGTTAAGTGTTAGGGTGGGAAATTAAACTCCAGATAATTGATTTCAATTAATTATCTTACCTCAATACATGGACAACTACATGAATGCTTAAACTCTAATACACAGTATGTACAGTACAAACAAAACAAACACATGCTGAAAACAGCTGATCTGTAGATTAACAGGTGTTTCAGTAATAACCTGCAGCAGCTCCCTGCTTTTCTGCATCAGCTCCTTAAAGTGTGTAAGTGTATGTAAAACAAATAGAGTTAAACTCCACAATCTGACTCAAATACAGAACGTCAGATAAATGTGTCTGCCAAATAGATAAATATGAACTGTGAGCTAAAAGATACATTTAAAGAAACAGTCCGACATTTTGTGACGTGTGCATGACGTTGCTGGATCTCAGTCAGTGGCGTGCAGAGACTTTTTGAAGTGCGGGGGTGAAAAGAAGAGCATTTCAGCGCACGTTTTGGCTCCCAAGAGGACATTTTTCAACAATTGCGTGTGTTTCAACAATTGGGACACCAAGGGGGGCAACCCAGTTCAGCTATGGTTAAAAAAGGGAAACATACAGTTGACTTTGCTAACTTACATTAAAAACGATGTGTCTGATGTGACAACGGTCTGTTGTGACCGTCCTTGTATCAATTCATGATCCATAACCAAAATTATTAAGCAAAAACTAGGATCATTTTGAGTACATGAAGCCTCCCTGCTAAGAGTTTGACTCTTTGTCCAGAAGTTTGTCAGCCAGCAGAGATTTAGTTGAACTCCATTCATCAGATTTTAATTTACAGAGCTATTAAAAAGGAAACACACATTTTTGAATAGGGACAAATTTTTAATTAGATATCCAGAACATGCACAGTTTCATATATAATATGGGCAGTGATACATGATGTCATCTTTTTGAAACTAGCATGTCTACCACAATAACAGCAAAAATACAACTTCAAGGTAAACAAATAGTGTGTAGTCTTGTGTCTCTTATATTCAACAATATAATGAAAAAATAGTTATCACAATAACCAATAAATGAAAAGTTCTACAGACTTGTCCAGATGTTCTCTCTGTGTTAACAAACAGTCAGAATTAAAAAAAATCAGGAACAAGACGGTGTGGTGAGTTTAATGAGCTCAGCTAATAGAATGATCATATCTGATTTACTTTGGTGATTATAGGACAGTAATGATAAACATCAACTTACAACTCAAACAGTTATTTCCATTTGTTGGAGCCATCACAGTGAACCAGAACAAGTTCACCAAAACATTTCCCAGCAGTCAGTTCTCCCACAGCAGAGTTACAGCAACACTTCCTTTTATGTACAGATAGGTGTCTTATTGTAAATCATATCAGTAGACAACATAATTTACCTCACTCATCTCTCTGCCTACATGAAGCTGACTGAGTGAATGTTTTCATCATTCACACTGTTGAACTGGTGATATCATTGCTGTCCATTCTGCTGCTGTCATTGCTGTCCATTCTGCAGCAACACACAGAGGCCAGAAGCTTGTCTATGGTCCCTTTCCTCATGAAAACATACAGAAAAGAGTCTGCAAGGGGACTCAACTGGACAAATACAACAGCCACATGTGGAAGGTGGTGAATCTCTTTCTCTGCCATATACAAAATTATGACTGGCAGAAACAGCAGTGTGTAAATAAGCAGCACCAGGACCAAAATTCCAACAATTCGTTGTTTCTCATCAGAGGGGACACGACTGGCAGACAGAGCTCTGATGGTCCCACCCAGGAAGAAGATGAACAGAGGGAGAGGAAGGAGGAAGAAAACTCCTATGGTGATTCGTGCATTAAACCCCCCCAGTGCGGCAAGTATCAAACTGACAGGACATAGAACCCAGACCATAACACACCGAACCACAGTGGACTTGATGGTGTGTCTGAGGCGGTACCACAGTGGACGGGCGATGCCCAGATACCTGTAAAACAAGATGAACATACTGTGTTCAAGAGGCTTCACATTTATATAGAAATATAATTGGAAGACACAGAAGAAGCTGCACACATACTGGTGAGACAGATAGTTACCTTTCCAGGGCGATGCACACCATGAAGCCAACACTGACCATCAGACAAATGAAGCGGATTGAAAATAAAATAATTAACATCTTGTCATCACTTCTTGTCAACAGAGGGATCATGCAGCAGAGCTGAATGAGGTCTGAAATGAGAATGTTGATGATGTAGATCGGAACAACATGATCCTTTCTCACCTGCAGGGAAACATTGGTAAACATCAACAAGCAGTTCAAAACATGTTGAGAACTCCACCTTTTCCAAAATATGTCATCTTACTTTGCCCGGCAACTGTAGTCACATGTTTATGCATTTTTAAAGTTTGTAAAGTTTGTCTGACCCGGACATTCTTGCTCTTTCTCTCATGATACTATTGCACCTGAGAAGCGTGCCAAGAAATGATGCTGGAGTGATAACTACAGTATGTACTTGGCTGAATTGACCTCAGAGTTACTTTTCTTATCCACACCACCTCCAGCTCCACCTGAACCTGCTACACTTGCTCTCCCAACACTCAATACAACACTTCATCTGCTCTTCATTTCCCATGAATGTATTCCCTCCTAATGTACTACAAATTATGATTTACATTAGAACATATAGTCTACTGGAAATTTCTTGGACCCAGAAATCGTGTTTCCTATAAACTTTTATGATTGAAATGTAATCTATAGGTTTAGCGGATGAAATTCAACTTGGTTGCTAAAAGTTGCATGTTAGGCAATTTGAGTAATTAGCATAATTAGTTAATAAAGGGGAGACACTACAGGTGAAGAATTGGGACATTTTTTTAACTAATGTGTATCACCATGAAACTTCCCCAGTTGATAACTTACATTAAGACAATTATTCTTTGTCTTATGCGTTTTCTTAAATTGTATGTTTAAATATGCAAATGAGGCATTATCTTATCAAATATGCGCTAATTTGCATACATTTCCAGAACATAACTCTAAACATCGGATAAAGCCAGGATCAAAAGTCCTGTTTCATTTTGTTGACATATTATAGCCAAAGGTTTTTACTGAGGGATTTTTGGATATCTCTTTTGATCACTCCATAAATCAGAAAATACTATCAAATGGCATAAAACAAATTTTTCGCCCTGTTTTCTCAAAATGAGTTTTTTCTCATGCTCTGAGCCAAAAATCTCCACTTCAGTAGCACTTATAGACACCACACTTTCCGGTTTTATTCCTGTCTATATTCTGAAGGTTTTGACAGAGGGGTTTGTTCATATAGCATTTATAGCCTGATTTATATAACATTTTATTCCTACAAACAGGAAAAAAATGTTTTTTATTATGGCTGTATGACAGTATTTTCTGATTTATGGAGGGTTGGACAAAATTCTCTGTAAAAACCTTTGGCTGTAATATGTCAACAAAATGAAACAAGAATTTTGATCCTGGCTTTATCCAATGTTTAGAGTTATGTTCTGGAAATGTATGCAAATTAGCGCATATTTGATTAGATGATGCCTAATTTGCATATTTAAACAAACAATTTCAGAAAACTCATAATATAAAAAAATATTGTCTTACTGTAAGTAATCAACTGGGGAAGTTTCATGGTGATATATATTAGTTAAAAAAATGTCCCTATTCTTCACCTGTAGTGTCTCCCCTTTATTAAACAATTATGCTAATTACTCAAATTGCCCAACATGCAACTTTTAGCAACCAAGCTTAATCTCATCCGCTAAACCTATAGATGACATTTTAATAATAAAAGTTCAGAGGAAACAACATTTCTGGGTTTAGTATAGGCCATATAGGGGTTAATAATAATTTTTTCAGTAAGACCTTTAAGAATATTTTTGACAGTGGCAGTTAATAAACAAATCTCACTTATAATGCATACATACCATAGTGTAAAGAGAATAGATGGCTATTAGGATCAGGAAGAGTCCAATAGAAGTGATGACACATGTCACCACATACATGACTTTGATGGAATACTCAGAGTAGAAGTTTCCCTCATCAGAGTAGCTGTCAGTGGTGTTGTAATCATAGCTGTAGTTCTGTGAAGTGTTGTTGATGTTGAAATCTGCCATTCTTCAGAGAGAAACCTGCTGTTTGAGAGATCAGGTCATAGAAAGGAGCACAAGGTTAAATATCTTCCTGACATTGTTCAGTTATATGACTGAGAAAACACAAATGTATTTTAGCTATTTACCCAAAATGAAATCAAAAAGTTTGTATTTTCAGTTTTAAACATTCATATAAATATTCCTGTAGATTAACTTTCATCATCTCTATAACAAACCGTAGTGACACAAGGTTTACCTCTGAAAGCCGAAGGACTTCGTCAGAAAGACTTCTCTCCACCAGCGTCTGATGTGTTTGTCCTCTGCATTCAAACGGTCTGCAGACAACAAACAGGTTGTAACAGGCAGCAAGTTCCTGCAGGAAAGTGAAATAAAAACATTCAGAACATATATGAGTTGCTACCCCCATACAGTGCTGGCCAGAGATCTGAAATTATTATTCTGTTCTAGTTTCATGAGGAAAATGATGTTAAATTTAAATGACTTAGATACTGTATATATGGTTTACTACTTGGGCATCCTGACATGGCTGTCTGCCTTCACCTCAGCTAAAAGTGTAGAGGAGGGCAGAGTCATTATGTCACCCTCTGCCAGGTGGCCAATAATGATGGGCAGGAACAGCCGTGTGTCACTAAGCAGCACCAGAACCAAGATTCCCAGAATTCATCAGAGTCAAAGTAACACAAGTGTATCTGGAAGGCAGTTGCATAAAAAAAACACTGATTCCTATAATCAGAATCTGATCTCTTTCACTTTTACCAAAGTAATATTTCAACAAAATATCTCTCCTGTCGTTTGACTTTTGGATACTTTCACAACACTGGTTAAATGTGTAAACGTAGAGTCCATGGAGGAAGAGAGTGACATTTATTGGTTGCTCATTTTGTTTTTTGTTTTTTTTATCACGGTAATATAAGTAATGTTGGCCCAGGAACGGTCTGAGTAAAACTTTAATGGCAGATTCATGGAGTTATAGTGACATCTGCTGGTCAAGACGGGCAATTAATAAGAACCAACAGCTACTGTACCAACATGAACCGAACCAACATCAAATGTACTCTAGAAATACCGACACAAAGGTCGAGTCAAATGTAGGTCGTCTTTGATTTGCAGTGAAACATTTAACAGTCTGCCATGAATGTTGTCATTCTGTAATTTATTGGAACATTTATGGAGAGAGATGTAACGATGCTCACACACAGCCAGCCACAAGTGACAGCCTCCATGAAGGAATATTAACAGAGCTGACATATGATATGTATTATATCATTTATATTTCACATGTGAGTTTGCGGTTTATTGAGGCTGATACAGCTGCACAGTGGACGGATCACATGCAGTAAATCAAAGCTGGTGTTCCTTCTCATCTTTCCACAAGTGAGCAGGTCACAGGGTGTTAAAAGTCAGTTAGAAATTTGAGTGATATTCAAACTTTCCACTACATTAATTGTTATCTTAGTTGTATTTCAATCTTTTTTTTTTCCTCAACGTGGAAAGTTTTTCCTCACTCCAATTAAGGATGTAAGAACAGAGGATGTCGCTTGCTGTAAAGTCCATTGATGTGATTATGACTTTTTCATATTTGAAAATCATATTAATTGCCCCAATCAGCAGCTGAAATGTTAATTAAACCAATCACATCAGGGTTTATAAGCCAGTTATCAATTTTTTTTACAATACAGAACTCAAAACTTAACATAAAATTCTACAGTATATGTAGAAAAGCCACGTGAGTGATTTACAATTTAGTTTAGATTCTAGAGAGAAAATGTAGAAACACGTCCAAAACTAACAACTGTGCAAATGTATGTTAACCTGATCAATGTTGATGAAGCTTTATGTAAATATCAGAAAAAAAGATTTCTATGCTGATCTCATTCGTGTGATGTAGGATGTGCTTTTAAATAGGTTTTATTCCAGTGTGATTGTGGCTTTTTTTTTCTTTTTGTATGTGAGTCGAAAAAGTGTTCTGTCCTGCCTTCAAATATCTAGCAGGTCTGAAATGTGTGTTATGGTCGACGGTAAACTCCCACGGGCCTCTAAACTCACAGAAATATTTTCCAAGGACAAGACCTTCAGCTGCAGAGCTGCTTTCAGTATTTCTTTGCAGGCTCAAATTATAAGAAACAGAAAAACAACATTTTCGCTTCTTTTGCTGAAGCCAAATGTAACTTTGACTTTTCCCTGCAGTGATTTTGTATTATCATCCATCTCCAAGATGTGTCAGATATATATGCACGCCGGGCTTCCATATCTTCCTACGCTTCTTGAATGAAAACCAATGGCCTACAGCACTTCTTAATGTCGAGTGCAGAGACGGTCAAAGTGGAAAATCTCATTCAGGTGGTTTCATATTGTCTCGAGTAATAGCAGCACTTTCTGTACAAAAGGGTTCCTGCAGATTTTTCTGCTTTATCACTCATGCTGCCCTCTCTGTCTGTTTTAATGTCTGCAAGTCAATACCACAGCAGACATTATGAGGCTGTGCAGTGTTGATATATGCTGTGTGTGACTGTGGGAGTTGTAGTCCTGTCAGACGAGAGTTTAAAGCCCCGATTATCTTGTAGATAAAAAAACTAATCCACGGAGCGAGAGATGGCCGGAGACAGAGGGAGCTGTGATAATCCTCTGACCCCTGCTGTCTTACAAAGGAAACCCCATCACACACACACACACACACACACACACACACACACACACTGTGATTATCACTGGTTGTAATTGCTGCATGAGCATTATAATTACTTGATTGATCCTGCGGTGGGGAATTCCTTTAGAGCTGGAACAAAGCAATCGACACAGCCCACACAGTGATCAATACCAGCTGCAAACATGCAACATACTCATTTCTCTGAAGCGAAGCAGCCACTGCATCCAGTAACTGATATAACTGATATTCTGTGGGATGTTAATTGGGTTCAGATTTGTCATTTTTAAGACGAGACACTTTCTCATGGACTTAATGGGTATTGTATTCGGATTAGGATGTAAGGCGGCAGCACCCACATGGGACACATTAATATCAGGTCTGCCTTTGCGTGTTAGCCACAGTTCTAGATATGCAGTATCTTTCTCAGCACCCTGAGTAAGTAGGCCTAATATTATCATACTATCTGTCTTTTTAAATTATCTTTAATTACCAGTTTTATGTCTTTTTGTCACCACCTCAGCAGGACGTTGTCCCGAGGTGGCGAGGACACAACCTCACAGCGCTCTCTGAGCCGAGCGACTGGCAGCCCGAGTGCTAACATCTCATCCTGACTGGCCCGGGTTGTGTTCATGTATTCACTTTGTAATGTACTGACTTGTCCCAGCTGGGATTCAGGCCCAAGATTTCACATGTTTCCTCCATGTTTTCATGTCTTTGTGCAGCACTCCTCTGCAGGGAGATCAGACTGAAGGAGGAATCTGCAGAAAGAAGAAAACTTTCACCTTCATGTGTATCAAGAAGAAGTCAAAAAGTTTCAGGTGCATACAGCAGTTATAATCATGAGTCTGAAAAACATTCATGTTGGAGAAGTGAAGTAAATACGAGTCTTAGAGACAGATTCATGTTCTGATGGATAATCTAATACAGCCTTCATGACGGCTTCTTCAGTCAGTCTGCTCCTCTGTCACTGCCTCCAGGTACCTCTCATATCCCACAATGCATTTCTGAGACCCAGACATGCCGTTCTCCACCTTTCCTCCAGCTGTCCTTGGATGCTAATGGTCCCCTGGATCCTTCATCCACCTCTTCACCCGTTCACATCCGCAAATCAGCTTCCACTTGCTCACACACCGGCTGTCTGTTTATAACCTAACTGCCATCATGGATTTGTTTGCTTGTTTGTAAGCCTGTTAATTTGAACATTGATCCAGTAAGACCTTGTGATTCGACCTATTTTGCCGGAGCGTTTGTGTCTCCTATTGCCCTAAACACACAAGTGACATCAGTGACATGAACTTCGAGAACACCCTGATTAAGAAGCGGGTAGAGAAAAGGCTTCAGGGTGATCAAGATGGAAGCTTCATCATGTCAGCTGTAATTAACACTCAGAGGCTGATAGTTGTCAAAAGGTCTGTACTATCAAACAATATATCCATGCGTGTCCACTTGTTGAAGTAAACTTAAACATCCCATATATAACTTGTTGTTTTACTTCTCAAACAAGCTGATGTGAGCCAACATCTGATTCTGTACACCAGATGTCCCACTACATGCAGTTCCTGTCTCCTGTTTCCGATGTGTTTCATATTCATCACATCAATCAGACTCTCTCTCTCCATGTAGGACGATGTGCTGGGGCCAGATGTGTCTGAACAACCTCTTCTATCTTCAGCAAACTCCATGTGGGTTTGAGAGAGGGAGAGTTTCCACATACATATCAGTCATGTATTCTACAGGGTCGTTCAGGAAAAGTCCTCCTCTCCTAATCAGCACAATACATGTTTGCAGAGTATCTTCATTTTTTTCTCGGGACACAATGCTGTGCTTATGCTCTGGTTGGTTAGGGTCAGGAGAACATCATGTTTGGGCTTCAAGCGTCCAAAACACCTGGTTATGTTGCCATGAAACAGCTGCAGATTCCCCAACTCGTCCAGTGGTGTCGGGCTTACAAATGTTGAGACGCAGCCTCACAGCTCAGTCACTGGCTTGGCTGCCTTCTCACCTGTCGCTCCACCATCAGCCCCTCCAATCTCCTGATGTAAGGTGATCAACGTGTGATGTGAACAGGATATGACACCAATCTTAATAGGATACATCTCTGTGGTTTGTAGAATAGCTAACCGCTAACATTTTATCTTGGCACATGGTTTCTTACACTATAGTCTAGGATACAAATGCATAAAGGTTTTGTTTGGGATTAATTAAGGCTCGTGGGTTTCTTAAATGAATGAATGCTTCTAAACCTCTAATAAACAATGACTCAAGAGCGAGGTGCGCCGTGAAGGCATGAACTTGTCGTGCCTCACATTCAGTGCCTACAGATTACACCCAATAACTGCACTGACTCCTTTGATAAGCCCTTTTTTATCCTGCTGTTGTTGCTCTTTTGATCAGTTCTTTTGGCAGGATGTGGGGACACAGTCACGGACACTAATCCCCAAAAATCTCCAGATCCTTGTCACAAATATTAAGGCTTAAGCTTCTTAACATTTCCTACATTTTTCTTTTCATGGATACTCTTGTTCCTCTCAGCCTGGGATTTGGTGGGTTAAACCCACCTGAACTCTGTTTATATTCCGGTAACAGAGTTTCGAAAACTGTCAAAAATGATTCAGATGTAAATATGTGCTACATCCCAGTATGTGGTGTCAAACTAACACATGTTATGTGAGGGTTAGATCCCCGACAATGGCAGTAAAAGCAAGAGATATTGTGTGTCTGATTACTTCTGAGTGAGTTTCATGACTGCAGGTTTAATGTGTTCCCAGCATCAGACGGTGCAACATGAGCCACTGTAATCCAAGGAGGAAGGTTAAGGTTAGTTCTAAAGTTATTTCATTTTCACCTGTCGTGTTACTGTGACTGCAGTCAGTCAAAGCAAAACTGCGATCAGTGATTTGTCTCACTTCATGAGTCATCAGCATTCATGCATACAACAGAAATTACAGAAATCCTTTAATTCTTGTAATGTTTTTGAATTGGCAGCAGGCAGATTGTTATAGCTTTCTGCTTTAGCTCTCAGTAGTGTTGCAATTCACACTGACCACCACTAGATGTCAGTAAAGCAGCACATGACTTGTATTAAAGAATCTTGCTCAGAGCATTTTAAGATCTCTCCCTGCTGCATCTGGATTCTCTGCATGATCCTCCTGCTTCCTCCATCATGTCTCGCTGTTAGCTGAAGTCATATTTTGATTCATAAAATAAATAGAGCCGATACAGCCGCTGGTGTATGTTCTCGAATGAACTTTATGGGAATTTGCTGTCCTCACAAGGAGGGAATTGTAAGTCAGTTGCCATTTATAGGTATTGGGTTGTCGGCTCATCTTTGAATGTAGCTCATGTTAGGTAGAGGCTAAGGGTTAGTGATTAAATGTCAGATGAAATGCCATGCATATATGTCAGGGAGTAAATTCAAGGCCATAAATTGCAGGACAACTAAGTTAAAATCTTGCCTTTGTGCCATTTTGTGGTTCTGCTCCTCTTCAACAAACATGCACACATAGTCATTTTTTTTCCCTTTTTTCGACTCTCTTGCAGGAACATAACCACAACATCAAAGTCAGCAGCTGCTTCACGGGGGGAATGCTGAAGTGAAATGATCTGCCATCTCTACAGGAAGACTGTGTGTCCACTCCAGAGACCTGTCCTGACGGGAGCAGCTCCTTATTCTGCTGCTCTGTAATGCGAAGGACACTGTGCTGACATCACACAGAGCTGAGCATCTCCGGAGTCCTGAAATGTAGACAAAATAAATGACTACATCAGCAAAGGATTCAGTTCAGTGTAAAAAAAACAGCAGGGAGGTTTCCAGAAGAGAAGTTGTTTGAACCTGACTGAGGCTGTAGGAAAACACCACCACCCAGTGGACAAAGGAAGATATTACTAAAAATGTATGGCAGCTCTGAACTCTCTAATCGTGTGTGAAGGATTATGACCTCAGGACGTACTGCAGCCCCCCCGCGACTCACGAGTCCAGTTTGAAGGAAAATCTTGATTGAATCACTTACAAATAATCCTGTGGACAATCCGTCTTTTAGATCTGGTTTGAGAAATACATTTAATTTACCTGCAGTCTGAACACAGACAGAGTAGCTGACGATACTGGTCCACAGATTCAGATCAGAAAATGTGATTTATATAGTATATTGGTTTAATTAAGTGTGGGTGTCACTGGATATAAGTAAATAACATGTCTATTGTGATAGGGGCAGGTGTGAACCTCCCCTGTTTCACACCTGCACTGCATCATTATCACACATCACTTCTGGTAGATATTGTTTCAAAAAGGAGCGTATGTTTTCAAAGAGGTGACATGACGCCTGGAGGAGGAATCTAAGAAAAGAAGCTTTTATTCAAGTACGACTGTGAGAAAGGAATAATAAGAGCAATGTGTCAAAATAAATGAATGATGATTAGCAGTGAAAGGATAAAGACCTCTTTCTTATTCACTTTATTCTTCTACCTCCTGCCACATGGAAGCTTTAAAAAGAAAAGATGGAACAATTTCCGTACGGCTCTTTATTGTAGTCGGACACTTATAACAACTTCAGCCTGTCAGTGACAAAAGCAAACACTTTCAGTGGGCGTGACTTTGACCGTCGCAGCCACTGCAGCAAACACTTCAGGTCAAACTCATATTCATATTCAACTTTTGTTAAATATGAATTATTACACACCAAAACATGTACATACATAAAGTCTATGTTTAAATAATAATACAAAAGTCTCCAGCTGACACCAAATTTTGTACATTTTCTCTACGCTAGTTAGAAATCAGATTTTCGAGGAGAGACTACGAATGTGATTTGTGACGTCACAAATAATTTATAAGCACAACCCTGGTCAATTATTGATCATATACGTAGGTTAACAGTTAGAAATGTTGCAGGTGAAAATTCTTTGCATACTCATACTGTATATCCTGGATTTTGAATGAGGCAGGAGGATATAAAAGGATGTCAATGAAATAATTAATGTTTTTGGTGGAAAAAAGGCATTTAAAAAGTATTTAAAGCGTCTTTTTTTGCATCCTAAAGCAATTATGTGCTGAATCTGAAAACAGGGAGACTGAGACGAGTAAATAAAAAAACAAAGCAATTAATATCGATACGCATTAAAGTGGAACTGACAGTATGAATACTGATAACAGGGCTCCTTTCCCCAAAAATCGGGACTGCTCCATCCATGATGTGCACGCATTTGAAATCTCTAAATTAAAACAATCGAGCCATTTATGCATCCTTGGGAAATAAGCACTCAGCCTACTCGGATGCCTGAGGCGAAATTAGGAGAACTCTTGGGATTCTGAAGAGTAAAGAAACTCACATCCATTTGAGATGAAGAAAGGGTCATTATGGACTAAAAATTCCCCATTACAACATCCTTTGAATATGCCCTGTGATATCAGGACTCCTTTTCAGCTCCCTTGATGTTTGCTGCTGTGGTGGCACAATTAACTACATTTGCTTTCAGCTGAAAAAAATTGCACCCGCATGTAATTGCTCTTTTCAAGGAAGTCTGTTTACAGATACAGAAGCGCTGCTGCTGCGGTCATCATGTCAATTACATCATAGCAAATTCTGCAATGATAATATGTTTTGATTCTTCAGGAACTGATTATTTGGTGTTGACAAGTGCTGATTATACAGTTGTTTGTTCCCTCAAATAGCAGATATGCCTCTGGGGCGGCTGAATTCACTTTGTTGGGATGAACCTATAAACACTGGCACTGTTTTTTTTTCTCCTTGCACTTCAATGAGCACTGATGATTCTGCTGTGCTGGAAATCATTGTGGCAGAGCTCTGACAGTCGTGCCTGGTAAAATCCTGCAGTTTGAGGGAGATTATGCTGAGTTGCTCGCCGTGGAGCATGTCTCAGCAACGCAACATGCAGCTGACATCTCCTACTGTCAGGAAACGTCCTTGGAGCCGCGGTGTCCTCACGGAAAACATCAGCATGTGTTGCATGGTATTATGTTTTAAATATTGCAGCTGAACATCTAAAAGTTTCTGTCCTCACACTGAGATCCGTGTGTCTACATGTGAGATATAGGAGGGATAGCGCGCACACACACACACACACACACAAAAGATGCAAGACTTAAAGCAGAGGGGAAAAGGAGACGAAGATGACAATTACAATGTAAAAAAGAAAAACTGAAATGCTAATCAAGGAAATCACATTTTGGGATCCAAAATTCACAACATAGTCATAATTGACCTTGTTTGCAGTTCGAGGTGTCCTGTCAACAGTCTTACAGGCGTTTCTTTTATAATAGCGGCTTACAGGGAAAGTTGTTTTCAGACTGTAAGGGAGTTTTTCACTGCAATAACACGAGTAGCTGCTGGGCAAAGATAGAAGCGAGGCTGAGAGGCGCCCTAGGATCCAGGTCTATAATACGTTCATGGTCGGCTCTCTCTTCCTTCCCCCTTCCTGTGACCTGGAAATTGATCTCTTGAAGGATGTCTCCATTCCATGAATGCATCTGAAGTAGAGGGGAGTCAGCAGAGCAGAGAGGAGGCTGGCTGGAGGAGCTGTGAGCCAGGATGCACAGCTGTACTCAAACTACACACAAACACAAACAAAACACAAACACAAACTATGCATGAGCAGAACTCTGCAAATGTTCCTGTTATGTAAGTCATATTAGTTATTTTTTACAATCAAAGGCACAATCAAACTTCTGCCTTTCACTGCTGACCGCTGCTCACCGGCTGACTATTGCCTCGACTTCTCTCTCTCTTTCTGTCTTCTTCCAAGGCTTTCCATTTAAAAAGTTAACAGCATTGAAAATACCTTCAATGCATGCCTGTGTGTGAATAACAAACTGTTCCAGAAGGGCCAAAGTTGTACAAGATGATGCGCAGATGGAGGCTTTTTGATGTGGAAGAAGAGGAGCTACGACGTGAGGAGAGGAGTCAAGGGAAGAAAGTAAGGATGATGCAAACAAGCACCAGAGCCCATTGATTTACAGGGAATAATAAGTTCAGGTCAACATCAACTTTCCCAACAGCACTCTAATGAGACACATCCAGGATGGTTAATTCCCAGTTTACGTGCAGTCTGACAGCCTTCACTGTTCATTCAGTCTCTGGATGCACTTAAACAAAAAATGAGGCAGCACTAATCTAAAATAATGGTTAAAGCAGCAAGATTGTAGGAAAAATGCATTTAGTCCATATCATTTTCTTAAAGCATATCTCATTACAGAGCCGGGTTCTATGCTGAAGCACACTCTAATGGCTTCTGGGATTTATCTGAGTGTCCACTGGTCCCACCCGAGCCATGCATCCTCGGTAACAAGGTGGAGGCAGCGCTGTATGAAAGACGTTCTGTGTCCCCACTGAAATCTGAGGCTGCAAACCCATCTGTAACTGGTCTCAGTGCATGTGAAGATGTACAGTGTGTAGGACATGCGGGGGATCTATTGGCAGAGACTGAATACAATAATCATTATTATGATTAATAGTTAGCGTAATTATGTCTCCATCAGTCTATAATCCCCTTAAAATGTGTTATGTTGCCTTAGAACGAGCCCTTTATATCTACAAGGTCATCGACGTTTCTAACTATTTCCGTGGTATCTGAGGCAGTATTTTGCAGGGTGCACCCCCAAATGTGGCTGAATTGTTATGTAAATTTAAAGAGTCAGGCAGTGTCTCATTTTTAAGATGATGGGCAGAAGATTACCTGTTTCAGACACCTCTGTTATTTATTTAGGTCACTATTTCCTCTCTGAGGAGCCAAATGATAGAAAGAGAAGATGAGTAAGTGTCTGTCACGCACTTAGTCGAAATGTGCCGTGCTGCTTTTATACATAGCAGCCATTAACCTGCAGCTCTGACACATGGAGCGCCGTCTCTTCTGGAAAGTAGAATCTCTGTGAGAAGGTTCAGGCTTCCTTTGAAAAAAGGGATTTATTGCATTTCTCCCTGGAGGTTTTTCAGCTTGAAGTCTTCCAAGAACTTTCCGACATGTCTTTGTGTTTGAAAGACTCATGCAGTGCCCGTTCAAAACGTGCCGTCCCCCACAGATTATCTGGTTATGAGGAGTATACAAATGCAGTCTCTTAAGCCTCCTGCACTGCTCCCACAGTCATCTGGTCGCCAAACATGTTTGATATATACAATCAAAATCTGGATGAGTAAATCTGTACTTTCCAAATCGGACTACAAAAACCAATGAGAGAGGCGTCCAGGCGCAGTAGTGTGCAATGTGTAATCTGACATTATTTTAAATCTTTTAGTGTGTGCATGTTTAAGATTAGAGAGAAGAATATCTGTGGTGTTTGTCCTGTGTGACATGACCTGATTCCAGGTCCTGTAGAGTGAGCCCAGCTTTAGTCCGCCGAGCCACGGAGCCTCAGCGCTGAAGCCACGCCCCTCTGCTGAGAGATATGCGGTACTGCCACAACAAAACACCAAGCTGGCTCTACCTTGTGACCTGCAACATATAAAGAGGATGCCTTACCCAAGAACAAGACATTTTTATGCACAAATAATACCACAATTAACCAAAACTATGGGGTGGATGGGGGGCTACCAGACCGCCATCCTCAAAAGAAGTAAAAACACTAAGAGGAAAAAGACGGATCACCTGATTAGGGGCACCTGAGAAAAGAGAGAGTAAAGAATAGGATGAGAGAGTAACACAGGAGCAGCGCGTAACAATGTGAATAACATACAAAGAGACGACTACAAAGCAATGAATCTTTGTCTGAGAATAGCATGTGTGATATAAAACACTTACATGAGTTTATTGTCGCTCCAGTGAGTCTTTCGGTCGGGATGCAAAATTCTTCTAGGAATTAGGTCGCTCATATTGGAGCCTTCAGACCATTGTCAGATCAAGAAGCCTCTGTGGAGAAGTCCAACACCCGTCTAACTGGGGAGAGGCTGTCGGCTCTCATTACAGTGTAAGTAGGTCAATGACAATCAAGAAGTGTTAGTGAGAGATTCTACTGACAGCTGATGACCTCTCCTGTGGGCCTCTCATATACAAATGAGACGATGAACTTGTTTATCTTTTATATATAGAACGGTGTGCTATAGTGGTCTATAATCAACTCACACAGTTCAGAAAAACAAGGGCACCACCGTCAGTGTCCGAACAGGTTCATTGATTCAGGCGTCAGCGAGGGTTTGGAGGAGGACATGACATGTTTTATAGAGTGACATGACCGACAGAATTTTTGGGAACACCTGCCATGGACTAATCTGCCAGTTACTGCATAAGTGAATGCAGTTTTACTGAAAGAGAATGGCGAGTTGCAATGATTTGAAAAATCCTCCTCTAATGGATGAAAGTAAACTAGGATTACCAAACTTGCAATCCATCCAACTATACAATTGACAAATCTAGCTAATAAGTGATCGAAGGGTGATTTTGAACGAAACGTTTTCATCTTTTAAGGGACCTTGAGATTGAACCTTGTAGATCATGGAGGCTGCTTACTGGAAACATTAAATGTGGTGTAACTGTGCATGAACCATTGCTGATAATTACAGATGTGTCAGTAAGGTGTTGGGGATGATGTACTTGCATGTAATTGCTACAGTAGTGGGAGTAAAGGAGGGGATGGGGGAGGGAGTGACCATAACTCTCTAAAGTTATTAGTCGTCAGGATCTTGGGATCAGGCTCAGGGTGACACCTCCAGCAGCTCCAAGAGTTTGAGGACTCGTCCTTGGCTGTAGGTGAGTTAGGCTCAGTGTGCTGGTTTATTCATCCCTCCCACTGGTGTGATGAAGAGCCTTGACATGAATTATTCTCATTTTCATTTCTCGACATTGAGACCATCCCGTGTGGACCTTCAGCTAGTACTTTTAGCAAAACTGCTGTAGCGACGGGGATGACACTGTATCATCAATAATGTTGAGAATTATTCAAAGTCAAAGTCAAGTACATCCTGACCGAAACTTCCCCATTTTTTATTTTTTTTTAACTGAATCTAGTTGCTGTTTCAGGATTTGTGGAACTTTTAATAAATAATGTATCCAGCTCATAAATGTGACTGTCTGTGCTCTTAATTACTCATCAACAAGCTACTTTTTTAATAAGCTAAAAAGGAAATGCCCAACTAATAATCCATGCTGTTTACAAATTAAATCTTCCATTAAAAGGCTAATTGAAAAATGCTCGTTAGTGTCACTGAATGCTTTTTTCGCCAACATAATAAAAGTGTAGCTTTAGGGAATATTTTGTCACATACGATGTGTCCACAACCTGCCTCGATCTTTTAATAAACCCACTCTACTAATTATGAAACACATATATTGTTGTCACAATGTAAGTGACTCCTCTGAGATAATACCCTTGAGATAATTATCCCAGTGGAATCAGGAGAGGTGAGAGTAGCTTCAGTGCTTCATCCAGAGCCGTGGCTTTGCAGTGTAAGGCAATGTATAAATATGGTTATTTGCTTCTCGTCAGAGAGATGAGAAAAAAATTATAACAATCTAATGTCTGTCAGATTAATATATAGCTGCAGCCAGGAGTGGGTTAGCTTAGCTTAGCTTAGCTTAGCATTAAGGGGGAACAACCAGCCTGCTCACTCCATGCTCATTTGGGAAGCAGTAGCTCAGTCTTTTCGGAACTTAGCTTGGGGACTTGAGGTTGGCCAGTACAAGACCTGCACAGACCAGTGAGTGTGGAGCCAGTTCACCTCCTGGGCGCTGCCCCTGAGCAAGGCAGCCTTAGATATCTCTAGAACACAAAAGACATTGTTGACATAAGGTAAAAACTGTTATTGCTTCACATTCGGTTGATAATTGTTGTCAATTTCAGAATTATTGTATCTCCACATCAAGTAGCTCACACATTTGTTTTCCTTTTGTTTGATAACTAAAGACATCTAAACATTTTTCAACCAATCTTTTAACCTCAGAAAAAAGAAAACAGTTCCATGTTATGGAGTTTTTGTTGTTTATCGCAGGCACTCGTATTTTGCCTCATCCTTTTACCGCCCACTGTCAGACCTGCTGTTCACTGACCTGTATTCACCTGTTAGACTTACTGCGCTCACACCCGAGGTCTGACACATTTAGCTGGTGCTTTTTGTAGATCTGTCTTCAATAACATTGCTTAGCCAGAACCAGTTTGTGAGTTTGCTAGACCTCTTTCTCATTACCGCAGAAATGTTCATGTTGCTCATGAGAGAAAGCCAGATATAAAGCCTCTGAACACAGTGTGATATTCAGACTGCATCTGGAAAATTAATTTCACTAGATTGTTTATATATTCCAGCAGAGAGGACAGATGATGACTAAGTGAACCACCAGGATGAATCGTCCTTTTAATTAGCAGAGGTGGAGGCAGAGAGGTGTGTCGGAGGCTCACACACACACACACACATTAATCCACACTTGCATACCTACACACTGTACATGTAGCTTTAGCTTGTCATTTGCACACCCAGCTGGCCTACACACCGCTCAGATGCCAGCGGGCTCACATGTCTGAAAGGCACGCTGCTAACAAAGCCTGAGTCACACTGTGCAGTGAGCCCTGAGCCCACTCAAACATACAAGTCATCATCACACCTAAGTGCGCACACACGTACACACACACACACAAACTTACACAGCAAACATCTCGGAGAAATGTCATGGCGTCTCAGCAGGCTATAGCAGATAGTAGGTACTCACAATGCCAGGGGATGATGGGATGAATTCGGCTCACAACCCTTCTTGCATGTCATCCCTGCACTCGCTCTCATCTGTCATTCCTCCCCGAATGCAATAAATCTGAACTAGCGTGAAAAAATTCATACTCTCAAAAACCTATTCTGCCTCACACACGAGAAAGCTTGGATTAAAACGTATTCGCTGCTCTGAGGTGAGTGTTTTCAAGTTATGTTATCCCTTTTTGTAGAGGGAATATGACAAGAAACCAAATTGAGTTGTTGGAATGTCTTCGTGTTTGCACATGTATTTTACATTAAAGTTAAATTTGCCTGAGCTATACAAACGTCTTCAGTGTCTAAGTAACAGGTACTCAAGCCACCATGTTCTGCTGTGGACAATGCATCATCATATAAAGAGATCGAGTCGAAGACGGCGCTATCGTCTACTTGCTGCTCATTCGTCCTTGTTTTTTCTGAGGGATATTGTTCTTATCACAGGCTTGCACACTGTGGATGTTGCACATCTTGGTTTATGTTGTAATGTATGTGCGTCTTTGGGTGTGTGTGTGTGTGTGTGACGTTATACTTAATGGGGCAATAACTGCCTGCTGACTGTCTTAACCAAGGCTTCCTCACAGTACGGTGAACATCTGCAGACCCTCAGACACCCACACTTCCAGCAGGGTGATTGATTAAGTGTCAAGGGTGTGAGTGAACTCACATCTTCATACTCTGCACGGTGTCAGTGTGTATGTGAGTGTGTGAAAGAGACTCGTAATAGTTTATAGCCTTTCGTGATTTCTTTTTTTCCTTCTCACATCCCCTGCACCCCGATGCCATTTTTGAAAAAAACTCACTGGCCTCGAAGTGATTTCAAGCTGCACGTTAATAATTTTAAAGCCTTTAGGGTCAATACCGCCCTCAGTGAGCATATGAAAAAATCACTTAACAAGCCAGACATCCAGGTGAAAATCCATTTAAACCTACTGACATGTTTCATAAATCTTTTTAGAAAAGGAGGTAAGTGTAAAGCATTTTACATATATATGTGGAAAGTTCACACTCTTGACTCTTAGCTTGCCAAGAAGTATCAGATGTGTGGGCAGTTCGGTGAAGTAGTATAAAGGCTGAAAAGGTCAATTTAAAGAGGACATTGGGGTGAACGGTCTGGAGAAAAGAACTTTCAACCAGGAGACAGTAACCAAAAGTGGTGTCAATGGTGTGTAAGCTTTGTCACATACATGTGTTACGTACTTGATGTCGGGATGTTCGTAACGGAATACACATAAGTAAAGTAGTTATTTTAACCCAAGCCACAGTGTTTTCTTCAGTAATTTTGTCCGGCCTAAATCCAACCAACTGCAACCATATGATAAAGATCCAGTACTTCGGTCATGGTTGGTTGGTTGGTTGATTTGTCAGCACGATGACACAATCATATGGATCTTGATGAAAACGATCAGGTGTTTCCAGATGGCTAGTGTGTATGAGAGGACAGCCCTCCATTCTGAAACACCCCCACTCCGAAACACCGCTGTTCTGAAATTAAACACCGCTATCCGTGGTGCTGAAATTCACACTTCCAGCCGCACTCGCACAATTCTGAAGTGGGTTGAGGTTAGGGGTTAGTTCGGAGTGGGGGGGTTTCGGAATGGAGGGGTTTCCCCAATAGCCTTTTCGGAATAGCGGGGTCTTTGAAAAAAATTTTTTTACGATGAATTGAAGTCTATGTTTGGAACAGCGGGGTTTCGGAAAGGCGGGGTGTAACCTGTGTATGAGTGAGTAAAAAATGGAACTGTTTGGCCTGAATACAATTACGTGCTTTACTGATTGCCACTGTAGTATATTGGATGGAAAAATATCATCACACACACAAAAAAACATAAAGTGGTACTTTACTTTACAAAGGAAATGTTAATCTGTTTTCTTCAGTAATAGATACGTCGTGAAGGAGAGCGGATTTGTTTAGTTTTACGAAATCAATTGTGTGAAACCTTGAGTGTGTGTGTGTGTTGGGACATGTGTTACCTACATTTTGGGGACCTACATCTGACAACACCATGACATTGCGGGGACTCACCCTCTAAATGAAGACAAACTCTAGTCCCCGTAATGTAAACTATTCAGTTTTAGGGTTAACCCTCGGTTAGGGTTTGCAAGTAGTATCTGGGGTAAGGTTTAGGGTTGTGATATCCCAAAAAGCTTTGGACAGTCTTACAAGACTTCTGTGCATGTTTGTGTTTGTGTGTTAGTGTGCGAGTGTGTGTGTTGGTTCTTATATCCTTGCTTTCGCTGCATTATATATTTTTGACATTACCACAGAAGGAAACCACCCCGGGGATGACATAAACATTGATAACTGCACATGCTGAGGATTCTATGTGAATAACATCAGAGGCATTCGTGCCTCGGGAGAAATGGCATGTTTATATGGAGGCATTCAATGAAGGGTGCCATAAGATATGTTTGAGTTCCATGGATGCGTATCTCGATTTCTTCTTCTCTGTATGTGTCGATGTGTGAGAGACATCATAAGAGACCTATTATAGCTTCAGTGCCGGTTACTAGCCATTACACCCGAACAGCTTTCAGTTCCCTTAAATCGGGAATATGCAAAATGACATACCCAGGAGAAAGAAAAGGATTTTACACAAAATGTTTGCTGTCATTGCAGACACAGAAACATGAAAGGTAAAGGAAACTCCTGGAGGAAACCAGTGGGGAAAACATGGAACCACCTCAAAGAAACAACTTTACTTATTCAAATACAGTCTCTGCTATAAGGAAACACAATGAGAAATCAGCAAACTGTTGTTGTCTCATGGGAAATAAAGAAAAAGAACACAGCGTTGCCTGCAGTGTGCGCTCAGTTCCAGCTAATACAAATACCCATCTGAACAAATGTCAAACAGTGACTTCATCTAATCCATATGTGCCTCTGGAAGCATATTTTAATTTACAGTTACACACATTAACAAGTGGACATTCAACAGCTTCTTTGTCCTCCCAGTCCTGTACTTATGTTAACTAAGCTTGAATTACACATATTTAATTTAAAAACCTCCATCTTTGCTTTCCTGAAATGTGTGTTTTGACATTAAACGTATGCACAGTCTGTCTTCTTGCACTTATTCCGGCAGCATGTTGGACCGAAAGCTGCCATTTCAAACAAAATGATGTGCTTGAAGTTTGTTCCTGTTCTCTGAGTTTGTGACGGGTCAAAGAGGGGGCATGACAGACACACTGAGCGCTGTGTGTGTGTGTGTGTGTGTGTATTGTGTCTCCTTTGCCTGCATGTGAGTACATCTATCAGAGGGTGAGTGTGATGGTGTGAGCAGACAACTCAGAACAGAGACTAGTGTTCTGTCACCCTTATATAAGTCCCACAGAAAGCCACAGGGCAGCTGTCATTTTGCTACAAATGTTGTGTCTGTGAGAGGGAGTTTATTTCTGTGTTTCAGTCAGTGTGTATCCAAGGCAGTGTGGCATGTTTTCCTACTCAGCTGCTAAAAAGACACTGCGGTAAACGCTAACGATGTAATATGTAGCATTTCAGCATTTTAATGTCAAAAAGGTTTTGTACTTTACTATCCTAAAAATGTCGAAAAATGAGTGTGAGGAAGGGAATGACGAACGTGACAGAACATGACCTCATCCATGAACATTTCTACGTGCGTCACGTCAGATAGAGCACTTATCTTGGTTCTTTGTCCAAGGCAAAGTAAAGGCTGATGGGAATTAGTTTTGCAGATGAATGGACAAAAAAGCTTTTTGACCAGATGGTGGTGATGGTAATGTCAATCCATGAAATGGTTGTTGATATTTCTTACTCCAAATCAATTACGTCAACCTGCTGGAGGTGGTAAATGGACTGTCATGAGATCACCAACCTGCAAGAGTGTCAACGCAAATAGTTTTCAGTATTTTTAACTCTGCACAATGTCTGAGCAACAACCATTACCATCCATAGAGCTTTGTGCAGGTCTAAAAACTAAAAACAAAAGTGTAATTAGAAATAACTATAAGTTTGCCATCTATATTAGCATGCTTCACAAAATCATCAGTCCATCTATCTTTTGTTGGTCAGATCAGTCAGCTCCTTCCAGCACAGTCTCAGCTGATATCTGATTATTAAAGCCCAAGTAGCACATTTTTAATGTATTCCCTGTTTTGTTTTATTCTTCGCAGATTCAGAGTGAATCGGATATTTTCTTTCATGTGCTCACATCTGTTTCTGTCCTTCAAGGTTTCTATCAGCTTCAGACAATCTAATCATCACTTTCCCATTGCTACTCACCCTTTCCTTCACACGGTGGCCTTGTGTCACATCTTCTGTAACCTCGAGCAACGTTTCTGCCGCAGCCGTCAGACATCTTTGTTCATCACTCAAATCGGGGGCTTTGATTGTTTCATTGTGCTATTTCCAGTGACACATTCAAATAGTTTCTTTGATGCTGACCATCAAGTTCAGTTTTTAACCTTACGACTTCGCTAAGCGGCGCAATTTCAGCTCTCAGATTATAGAACATTTATCCTGTCTTTTCTGTGTGAAGGTGAACGATGCCAAGTTGTTCTCGTGTCACATGGTTTGGAGGCTTTTTCACTGAGAAACACTCTTAAAACACTCAGCGTAATTGAAGGGTTGCCAAAGGTCCCATCTCAATGAAATCTTTATAGATGGCAATCATTTACAGAAGATGAGAGTGACAGTAAATACACTTTTGGCACAAGGGCCCCGTCTGGGTTACAGACAGACAGCTCATTCTCTTTGTAGCTCTTGCCAAAAGATTTCACTGCCTGAATAAAATATGTCGTACTAAACTCTCACTTATATGTGATATATTAGCATATATTATCATTTCCACGAATACCTTGCAATTATGTATTATTACACAGTAGTTGTATGATGGTTATGACAAGGTGTTTATTCTGATTTCTTGTATAATTGTAGGAGACGGCATTGATGTCAAACCTAAAACATCCACCTGCGTTTTGATGACTCCATTTCAACAGCAGTTTTCTCCAACAGAAACAGTTTAATTCTGCATGAACAAGTACGTTTCAAACACCTTCACTTTCCTGAGATCTTAACCAAAGATGTCTGGATTCCGTTTGACCTGCAGGTCATCCGATCAATGTTTGCGGGCCTCTTACAGCGAGCACTTACCTGGAAATGCTTGCCTTAAAATTGGTTGGTGCCGTTAGCTACTGTAGCTCACCGCGGCCACGTTACATTAGAAATACTGTATTTGTAGAGAAAAACTCAGATCCATTTATTAGCTCTTAGGGCTTTCAGACACATCACAGATATTCATTATAAATGATTTGACCTATTCTGAAGGTCAACAATGAGTTTTCATACTAATTAATAAAGCTGAACTTCATATTATCCTTGAGACATGTTCAGTGTATTAATGAATACCAACAAAACTTTGCTGCAGCATTAACACTGAAAACTATAGAAAAGCTGACACACTGAACAGATTCTATGAGTTTAGGTTGTTTGATTTTGAGGCCAAGTTTCTTATACAGCCATTCTCAACTGTGCCATTATAATTATTCATATGCATTTATTGCCAGAAAAAAGTCAGGTATGTTGTTAACACCTGTAGCAATAACCAACTCAAACCATTCCCAGCTCTGTATCTAAAATAAGGATAACTGTAGAATATAGAGCAGACTTCAGAGGAACAGAAAGTTCAAACCTTACTCTCTTGTTCACATCAGTGGCTCCCTCAGGGTGGCAGCTACAGCTTGAATACATGTGTAGAAATGTCAAACTGACCAGTGGTTTGTGCAGAAAGCTTGTATGTAACACGTGTAACAAACTGACTGGTGACGACTGATCGCCGAGAAGGGAGCTGTTAAAGTCACACGGATGAAGGGAATGAAAGCGTTCATTGACGTCTAGACGCAAACATTTGCATTTGCCATCAATGACTTGCCTTTTAAGGAGGACAGCCAGCTTCAAGTCGTGTTGCAGTGGTTTTAGTTCCCAACTGTAACCAAGTAGTTTTAATGCCTGAACCTAATCAGACTGCAACTGTTTGACGTTATTAACAGTACAAAAATCGCATGTGAAGTCAGCAACCCTTACCCCTATTCTGTCATTGTATGTACAGTCATTATGTTTTGCAAGTACTTAACAAGCAACTGTAGCTTGTAGTTCACATGCACTTCCACCTGCAAATGCAGAATTCAAATGGGGTACAACTTCTGAAAGTTTCAATTATCATTATGTGCCTGTGAGCCCCAGAAAGATTGTTTGTTGAACCATTTTAAAATGAGATTAACCTCGTGTCAGCAGATTGTGTTTTAGTAGGTAAGTTCATCTCTTCATAAATATGTATATCACTCACACGGGAAGGAAGGATGAAGCCTGTAAGCTGACTGAATCTGTGTTTTAGTATGCATTTAGAGCAATAAGACGTGAACAAAGAAGATGAAGAACAATGCCTGCAACCACAGCCGTAACAGTAACCAGTTACCACCAATAAACAGAGAAAGAAAGACGAAGGAAGCAATGCACATCTCCATTGCTCATTGAGCAGCTGAACCTGCTTTATGCCTGTTCATCTTGTTTATTGTTTCAACACTAGCCCAAGCAGTGACAGAAACAGAAGCTATTCTCTCATTTTCTCTCCAGCACTGCGGCCTTGCGAGGTTCACTGGTCCACTCCATCAAGGTAATGTGATTAGTTTACTAGGCCTGGGACCTGGACAGGCTTCCTCTTGCTGCGAGCGCTGTGTGTTTGTGTGTGTGTGCACGCGTGTTTGTAAGTGTGCGTTTGAGCCCTGCGTGGACACCATGATGGATGATGAAGATGAACAAATCAATACAAAGGGCCTGTCATTGCGGCTACATCCCAATTTACCTCGCCATGTCTGCACTGTCAGTCAAGCAGGTGGAGACGGTGGAGGGGAGAGAGAGAGAAAGAGAGAGAGAGAGAGACGAAATAATGATAAGGCGATGTGGAGGTTGAAAGGGGTGGATGGGGAATAGGGAAGTGAGGAAACAAATGAAGAGAAGAAGAGGAGAGGGACTGATGGGCAGGAGGAGATCGATAGGGAGAAGATATGCAGGATGGGATTAGGGAAAGCAAGTAAAATGGATGATAAAGATACAGTGACTGACTTGGTTATTTTTTTTCCTGCTGTGATATCCATCAGACTTGGTGCTTTGCCTGAAAAGGTCACATACTACTGGATACCTTGAGTAATTCAGTCGTATACATGCACGCGGAAACAAGGCATGTGAGAATGTGTGCGCACGCTGTGATGCAGGACATTCAAACATCCATCCAATCCCAAAAGGGGCTGCGCTTGTCTCTGCTAGGCGATAAGAATGCTAACCCTTGACGGTTCAAAATGGATTAGGCGCGTCTTGATTGTGAGTCAATTTTCTCTGAGCTGTAAGCCGTAATGTCTGTTTTCAGCACCAGTGCTTTGCTTTTAATGGTTCCAGCCTGCTTTTAGAATTTAAGGATGGAATTAAGTTAACTGAAGGGAAATAACTCAATGGACACATCACCTCGCAAGTGGCAGAAGTATGTGTGTGTGTGTGTGTGTGTGTGTGTGTGTGAGTGTGAGTGTGTGTGTGTGTGTACTAAGCCTCGGTGCAGAGTGAACAACATACTGCAGTCGCGTTAAAGCATCGGTAATGTATTTCCCACAATTCGGCACTTCACGGCTCGCTGTCTATTCAACTGTCACGGCTGACAAGCTGACAAATGACATTTTGTGTTTCTCTACAGTTCCAACTTTACGTAAATGTCTCAAGGCTGTAGTTATGAAAGATTATGAGTGCGTGGCAGCCATACTTTGTCAAATTTGATCAGTGGAGGCTTGAACTGAGTTGCTGTCTCTTCTAACAATGTATTCACATCAGACTTTTGCATGTGTCACAGCTGGATACAACGGCAGGTCAGAGCCGAGTGGAAGCTATTGTAACTCAGACTCTGCTCCACATAAATATATACCTTCTTACCTTTTTCTTTGATTCGGTGTGGGATATGTGTCCTAATACCTTGCAATGCTGGCGACTGAGCCCTGAGGCAGATGTGTGAGCACGTGCATGATCCAAGTCTTTAATCTGTTAGTCTGTATAGAATTTGAGGTGTTGGAGGCTTTGAGAGTAAATAATTTGTAGATGCTTCAGAAAATCTATCAATTTTCACAGCTGATGCTTACATGTATGGATTTGGTTAATATCAAGAATGTGAAAACGGACTAAATCCACTGTCTTTCCCTAATCTTCATCAAAGCTGTGTTTGCTGCTCAAACCCAACTTCTTCTCAGGACATGAATTATGTCTTTTATGGTAGAATGTATAAATACTGCACTTTATTTGGACAGGAAAAATAGCACGGACATAGTCAAAGTAACATTTTCTTTAGCAGTAGTAGTAGTAGTAGTAATGCATAACCATAATTACTGAGCTATGTTGTATTTTGAATAGTTAGAATTATGCTCTTGCATATACAGTATAATGCTCTACAGTGGCTCCGTCCTCATAATAGCCAACCACAGGAGGCAGGGTGCCGCAGTCTCACATTATGTTTAATCTTAGAGAGGCTTTAAAAACCTGCCCTGTGTTCTTATGTGTCACACCTAACACTTTCCTACTGAGCAGGCATCGATTTAGCAGCCTGCACTCCACATCTTCCGAGCTGCAGTATAATGAATGTCATTATTGCCTTATTTTCCACAAGGAGCACAGTTGAATTTGCAGTCAGACAAGCTGTTCCGCGGCATGCTGTCATTCTGAATCACCCATGTAAAATGTCCCTTTAATGAGGGATAATACAGCACCTACATGTAAAAGCAGCAATGCTTATGCTTGAAACATTCCACCTGGCAGGTTGTGTTTTGATTTTGTCACAAATTTGAATGTGCAAGTGGCGCATTATGGCACATATTAGTCGTATGAGTTGCAGAGCATATTGCGTAGAGGACATGCAGAAGCTATGTTTCAAAATGGTGATGCATTTACCTTGCTTTGCTCCATGAGCCAGCTGTTGGATCTAATTAAGAGGCTATTTCAAACCTGTTATAAACCTTATCCAAGCCCAACTTACAGAGCCACACATTTTAAACGCTGTGCACGTCCTTGTCTGTGCTGCCATGCATCACAGCACTCTGTCTCCTGTTTTGTGTACCTCCCTCCAACCAATCAACATTCACTGCATCTTAATTGCAGGACTCTCAGCTATAATTGGTGTTATGGCTTCACCTCTGCATTGCCATAGCAATGAGACCATTTCTCATTCATTCACCAACATGTGATGTCACTTCCCCAATTGTAGATCAGAAGTGACGCAGGCAAAAAAAAATCTGCACAAACTAGGACAAAATCTGTCAGAGCATCATTTGAGAGGGCTAGGAGACATGGACGCTACACAGATGGTCGAGACGTGGGCATGTATACATTCTCTTGGTTTCCACTTATGTAAGTGTAAGGATGGGTGTGTGTGAGTGTGTGTGTGTGACTGGTTTCCTCTCCTCCTGACATTGCGTGTGTGACTATGAGCACTCTGGGGAGCCTGGTAGCCAGCTGGTGTGAGGGAATTATAACTCCTGTATTTCTCAGGCCAGTCAAAGACAGCACTAATAACTCTGCCAACTGTCCCAGCTGAGAGTATTTTAAGACATTCAACCCCACATCCATTATCAACGAGACAGATACGGATGTCACAGAAATCTGCACCTCACTGTAGCACTACGTTCCCTGAGTATCTCAGCATGACACATGCACAGATTCACACGAGCATGCCAAACTAGTCTGCTATTAATCGTGCTCATATGAAACTTTTATTAATTATTTGATCTATATTTTATGCCAACACATCTCTCCGCATCTTGAGGCTGTGTGGCAGACAGTACTGCAGCAAAGAGTAAATGAGTGATGGGTATTTGGATTTTGCCCGCACACTAGCAACCCAGATCCATGACCTTTTGTTATACAACTATTCACCTCTGATTCCATCGTCAATAGCAGTTTTTCCTGAAGAGACCTGAATCAATACAAGAACTGTATGTGCTGCCAGTTTGTGTCTCCACAATGTTTAAAACACACTGAATGACGACATCGAAAAATCCTCGGAAGAATTAATACACTGTCTGGATGGAATAGGTCTCCACTTTAAACACACAATATGTTATTTCTGCTGCTGGAGGGGTGGAGCAGCTGCAGAGCCGGAGCTGGAGGAATAAACATTGGAAGATCTGTCACATCAGATTCTGCTCTGATCTGGAGTTGTTCTCCAACACGACCAGAAGTCAGAGATTCCTTTTCAACTTTTGTTAAAAGTGGATTTTGTCTTCACTCCCATTCATCAACCTGACAACAGCTGTAATCGACAGAGGTGACGTATCTTTGTCCTACGTTCATGTACTGTAATGTTGACCTGTGACTGAAGCTCTCTGAATGTAACGTTTCAGAGAGGAGAGGGGAAAAGGAAGAGATAAGTACAAGTACAAATGTTAATGCATGTAATCTCGCTTTTTGGAGCAAAACACAAATGAGCCTGCAATCAATTAGCACATTTGCCAATTTCCTTCCTTATTCTTCTGACTCTATCTCGAAGAATTAGTAAGTAAAAAAGTATATTTCTCTTGCAAGATGTTAGGAAAGTTGAGTTGACCATTTTTTTTTTCTGTTTCAAACTTGTGAAGCCTGTTTAGTTACATCTGGGCTGCAAACAAGTATAAATAAGACCGTATCCAGGTAGCTGCTCTCTCTTTCTCTCCATCCTCCTCAACCTACACTGTTGTTTTAGTTTGTTTGCTGCACAACACAACACTCTGCACCATTCCATGCGCACACTATAAAACACCAACTCATGGGTATTTTTGAGTTGCTTCCTTGGTCAAATAATCAATCTTTTACACATGAAGAGGGGCATGAGGTTTGAGAGTCGTCCTGTCTTCACAGTGCCAGCATGCACAGAAAGACAAGCACATCATCAAACCCACGGCTAATGTTGTACTTTGCTTAACATTTCCATGTGAACAATTGTAGAAAATGATGTGTGAACTCAAGGCAAACATTTTTTCTCGCCTTGCTTGACAGTCACATTAATGCGTAAGTAGCTTTGCAAAGATGCAGGCACGCCGGTATGTGCTGCAGACAGACATGTATTAACACTCTGAAACAAGTTATACCATGTGCATGTATTAAGTAAGATTATTTTGTCTTTACATATCATATTTACATGTGCAGTGCTCTGATTTGAATTACATTAAAGCCCAACAGTTAAAGACGTGTACTCGGGGAAAAAGGTTAATATCAAGAGCCGACATTCGCAGCTGCTTGTGGACTATTTCTGTTTCAGCAAACCTTGAATCCATCTGCAGGCAGCAGGACAGGGCGCAAATGGTACAGTGCAGTATAAGTAGTCCCTTTGCTGCCTTTAATTTGATGTATGTAGAGGGTGTTTTAAGTGCAACTATGTGCACCTCATACAAAGTGGGAACTCTGATTAAATCTCGTGAAAGCACCACCAGGCTCCTGCAACATGAGCACACAAACACTTTCTGAGCACAATAATCTGGATGGTTGTGTTACAGCTTCAGAATATGCACAGGATAATTCATCAGGAGTATAAAAGCATGGACAGTGACATCATGGACATGTACTGGACACAGTTGTCGAAAAAATAAAATCCAGCGCAAAACAATCCCCCTCAATCAAATCAGGCACTCCGAGCAGTCCTCAGTTTCAAAAAGCTGCCTCTAAAGCCTTGGATTGTGTCTCTGCACAGTGATGTACCAACAGTTGATGAAATCATCATGAGAGTTTACAGAATTAAGCCTGTAACTGCTGCAAGACGTTTGGGTCAGACAGATCCTTTGTTACGTTTCCCCAATTTTTAAATTCCCATTCTGACCAAAGAAAATTGGTAGCAGACAAGATAATTGCTTTCATAAATGGTGATGGTTTCTGTGATACATTCAAGTCTGGTTTTTAGAGCAGGCCGTCGTACAGAGACTGCACTTCTGTCACCAAGGTGTTGATTTTGTAGCCGGGAGCCGGTCCAGGTCTGTTGTCCTCATAAAGGAACAAAAAGAAATACTGGCGACAACAGACGTTTTGACTAATCAGTCTTTCATTCAATTCTAACTAAGTTTAGACTTTTATTCTCATCTTTTAAAGAACTTAAGCGGGAATACTGAATGGCAGGATCACAGACAAAGGGAGGTAGTGGAAAGTGAAACAAGACACATGAGGATAGAACTTCAAGATAAAACAGGAAATTACTGAACCACAAATTCAAACCATGACAACAGCACTGGTGACAAAATCTTAATTGCATGTCAGCATGCATACATTCAAGGAACATCCCTGTATCCACAGAAATAGAAGGCTAAGCAGGATATTTCTGAAGTCTCTCTGCCCAGCAACATTCTCCAGCTTCTCAAAGAGCATATTGAGTTGTTGCCAAGCCAGATCAGAGATAAAATCCCTCCCAGCAGTTCTGGGTCTTCTCTCAGGTGGACGTCCCTGGATAACCTCCCAAGAAGGGTGCCCTGGAGGGCATCCAAATCAGGTGCCCAAACCATCTCAACTGCCTCTTTTGGACACAAAGGAGCTACTCTTCGAGCTCTGAGCTCTTAGCCCATCTCTGAACGCAGTCACCCCACAGAGGGAGCTCATTTCAGCAGGTTCTATCCAGGATCTCGGTCTTTCAGTTTTAAAAGACTAAGAGATAATTAAACTACTTTACTTGGTGCAGCAACTCACCCCAACCCGCTGGGAGGAAAATTAATAAATAGATGTAATATTTTTAAAAAAGGAGGACAATTTTCCTCTCTCCTTCAGGATAATTAGAATAGGTACTATACTTAATTAATCCAAACTTAATTATTATGGGGAGGTGTCAATTCAATCAATCATGCAAATGCTTTCATCAGACTATTAACTCAATCATCTTGTTGCTTTATCGTCCTCCTCCGTCAGAATCAGAGGCTAGTTTAACAAAAACAAACCCTCTTCAACGTCAGGACAGACAATCAATGAAACACACAACTGCAGATGAACATGGACGCACACACACACACACACACATTCACACTCTATGGCTGGAATGAATATGTTGCTTGATAGAACGATCACAATCACAGCTGCAGGGAGAAGGACACAGATGAACTAAAAAGTAATTAATTTCTCAGTTTTCCTGAATCTCTCCCTGTCGCCCTCCTTCTCTATCTCTCTATTTTCCATCAGGTAGCCCTCCTCATTTGTTCATTACTTTCAGCTGGTCATATTCTCTCATTCTGCCACCTCTATCTCGCCCAAAGGCCCTTCTTACACCACTCAACTCAGAGCTCATAACTGCCTTAATTGAAACCGTCATTGCCTTAATTGCTTTAATTAATCACCTTTCCTGTGGTAAAGCCTTTGTGGGGATTTGTAATAGGTGCTGACATTGGCTGTTCGTTGAGGGCGGCAGGCGAGTGGGAGAATAAATATCTTTACTTCAGCTGGAGAATTAAATGAAATGATGCAAGGATTAGTTGAAGGACACAAACACAATGAGTTTCAGCAACATTGAGTTTGATTAATATCTATGCAAAATGATCTGTTGGAAACCGGTGATTGCATAAATAAGCGGACAACACTGGTGAAGGCACTGACAGGAGTTCACTTTGAGAATTGGTGGTATATGGGAAGAGATAAGATTTGGGAATAAAGTAAACAGTACATGCAGATTATTCAGAAGGTGTTAACATATTGTGAAAAAGACTTGGACGCTAAGTATCGTACTCACAGTTAAATAAATATGTGCAAAGACAGACTTGCTTCCTAATAGAAGATCTTGTTTTCTATCGTGTCTCTTCTCTTTAGTTAACGTGCCTCCATGATGTTACTGACCACTACTGGACAAACTCCCACCGTTGATCTCTCTCCAACAAACATCGACAACAAAAATCTTAATGAGCAGATTTTATTTCAACGGTACTGGAAATAAATAAATATATAACATCCTATTAAAGTGTCTGTGGATTATCACAAGTAACCAGGACATTGTGTCTGTAAAGGAAAGTGAAACTTTGTATTGTTCAGTATATGTGAAGAGAAACAGGCCTTGAAGCTCCACTCAGAGTAGCACCTGATGTAGCCTTGCAGTTAATTGCATTGAAACTTTTTCAGACTGGTAGCGACAGCTTTGAGATCGGATCGATTCCTCTGTTTTGATGTCTTCCTCTGTTTTGTTTGCTGCTGTCCTTTTGCATCTGTGATGCTTATAGATCTCCACGAGGCTGAGAAATCATTGTGTATTGTAAAGCTCAAGGTTTAAAAAGAGGAAACATTTCGGGTGAGAGAGACACAAAGAAAGACACTGTTGATGCGATGTGTTCTGGCAGAAGTTGAACTGGTACAAACTTCTCAGCCACCTGGAACCTTAGATATTATCTTTATTACAGATCTTCCTAAAATGGACTGTTTTGTTTTATGACTCACTTGTGAACACAGTGTTGATTCACTAATGATGTGCCGTCTCTTGTATACTTCCTTAAAAATTAACACTTGCTCTGAGTACTGAGGAGATTAATGGTCATTAAGGGAGCAGCTAACGGGTATCCAAATAAAGAAATGAGTACATAAATTGCAGCAAGTGGGCTGCAAACACACAGTGGAGATGTGGAAATGATGATGGAAGGCATGACTGGCAGTAACTGTGAGCTAAATGTAACTGTATTCTAATTAACATACTTGTTCTAATAAAACATGATCATTTGGCATGAAGAAGAAATCCAGCTCCATCAACCAAAGGCTGCCAGACAGACAGACAGACACCACAAAAGGCCTTTTTAAGACCGAGACTTCAGCAGAGGCTGGTTAAGGGTTTGGCCTCAGGCAGAAAGGTCTACAGGGCTGAAGTCGATCCTGCAGGAGCTGAAGCTAATATGGCGGGGGTGGGATATATTTACTCTAATGCAGGAGGGAGCAGGCAGTCTGCATCAATGTTGCTGGATGAGTGCAAGATGAAATTTCATGCATGAAAATATGAGGGGATATTATTACTAGTGGGCTTAACGGTGCAAGTAAAGACATTGTCTTAAAGTGAACCATTTGTAGTGTCTTTTTTCTTCATGGCTCACCCACTTACTTTCTGTCCCCTCCTCTCTTCTCTTCTGACAGTCAGGTTGTCAGTTAAATCATCGTGTAGGCTGAAGTACTAGTAGTTCTAAAATAAAAAAAAAAAGAAAAAGAAAACACTTTTTGTCTGTGAACTGCAGAAACAAGATGCTATTGTCAGCCCGTCTAGGAGAAAATGGCTGTCAGTCATCATGGCAGTCTTTATCTTGGAGATAATGAAGGTCTGCTCAGATCTTTACAAAGAACACTGTGTAGATGAAAAAAAAAAAGTGGCACATTCAAACAGGAGAGGAGCGCTTTCTCACTGTGTGGTTAACTTTTGAACGTCCTCATCAAAGCCAATAAGGAGTCTAATCACGTATCAAATGATTTCAAAGTTTCTAGTTCTGCCAGTTTCTCAGTGATAGTCGGGAAAATTGGTGCTGTGTACTGTACGTTTAATTAAAGGCACTGTTTTAAGTGGCAGGTCGCCTCGAAACTGAGGCTGATTTACAGACACACTGGTGCCAAATGAAGTTATCCTCATAATGGGGGCAATGAATAAATTATAAATATTGTATGAGAGCGAACCTGTAAAAAATAAGAGCATTAAAGCGAGGTGCATTTGCCCGTAATGACCAGAACAACAAAAGCAGTTTTGCAACTGAAGTGACTGTTAATGAAGCAGGTAAACACTGCAAATGATTATTTAGGTAATTCAGTCTTGTTAAATAGAACCTCATTTAAAGAAAACAAGTTTGCTCACACTTAAGACTCTTGGAACATATAGGAGTTGAGATTAATGAGACAGAAAGTCAATTTTCTAAAAGTAAAGCTTCAAACTTCACACCTAACCTCTTAAAACACCAACTCATCAAGTTTCTCTTAGACAGCAAGAATGCAAATGAACAAAATAAACAATGATAAATGATGACATGAACAATTACAATTGATTTTCACATTTTAACAGACATTAACCACAAATAAATACCTTTTTTATTTATTTATTTCTGTCTTTTTCATAATCCAAACAGTTAATACACAAAATCTGTTAATTTTATTGGCTGCAAATCACCTAAATCCAAATCATCATGAAATGAACAACACTTATCATGTAAGCATGAACTAAATAACACTTAACGGACCAGATTCATTCAGATATGCTGAGGTTATCTGTCCAGCGTCTCTTTGACACGTAACGTCTTCACCTTTGCTCAGCTGGGGAGTTTTCCCCGTCATGAAGGGCAGGTCGGTCCTCGGCAGGTAGGTGAGACAAACGACGTGTGTATTTCACCGTTTTCACCCGCCATGTCAAGATGGCTGCCATTCATCACTTCGCCACAATGACACTTTAAATTGGTTACGTCAAATTACCCTGATGTATCATGGCACCATGCTGGGGGTTTCAAATTGGTTTTGTGGACTGTTATGAGCAATGGGTAGGCATTTATCAAGAGTGGCTTTTACTTGTCCCCAGGCGGGTTCTGGTCTACTTTCTTCTTTTCCCCTGACCAGTAAGGAGCTACGGATATCTGTTTAACTGCCAGCACCCTGTCAGTCTACTGCCAACCATGAATTTTGAAGTAAACAGTGTCTTTGGTCCTCCCTTACGGCATTTAGTAAATGTCTTTCCTGTCAACATCCATCGTTAATCTTCGTCATTGTCATGTTAAGCCATGCTAGCAGCGCGGCCAATGGATGGCAATTCAAGAAATTGATTTATTGCCATTAAATTTTAATCTCTGCTTTTTATGTTTTACAACGAGTCCCCAGCTACTTCAGGTGCAGGCGAATGCATTAACATCAGCATGTGGATGTGTAGATAATGACGCAATTTTCATATTTTTTGGTGAACTGTTTCTATAAGATTTATTTAGGGTCAAATTACTATTGCAATTATTATTTACTCCTGGACACAACTGGCTGACTCCAAGTTAAGCGAAGGATACTCCACATTTATATAGCTATGATACATAATCCACCACATGGAGGTGATTTCACATAGCATTATTACGTGTATTTTGTAAATGTATTGGTGCAGCTATTTATTTAGCAGGGTTAAATAAAGGCTTGACTTCCCCAGCATTCCTTAACAGGCTGTCGGACTGAGTCAACACTTGTCACCAGAACAGAGGGCACACAGTGTTGCATTGGGTCACAGCAGAATCATGCATATTCAAGCTGTATGAATGCTGATCAGAAATGACACAGCTCAATGATGCCCATCCACACCTCTACCCATGTGGAAACTGCAGCCGCAAGCTGTACGGCAGTTTAACACATTTGAAAATGTGCTGGCAGTTGGTGCAGATGGTTCCTTCTTTGACAATCCCATAAAATTCCGGAAAAGCAGGACACACTGTGACAGGACTGCTCAGCTGTAGAAAGTTGTCAGACAGTATTAAATAGCAGACCAGTTATTACCAGCACCATGTCAGCATCTCATTTTTCTTCGCAGAGCTGTAAGTTTATTTTTCTCACTGAAGGGCATGGTACTCCTGACGTCTCGAGCTCAAGGCGGAGTAAACAGACCCTGAACACAGTTAACAGGAATCTTTAAAAACTTATTTCCAAGACAGATTTGACTTTAACTTAAAGCGCATGTTGTATGACACATTTTTCCAACCACAAATGCACCAAGGTGTGTTCAGTGATATAATCTGAGACTAGACCGGACGATGTGCTTCTGATTAACATGATTTCACACCCCTGTACTTCAGGGAGTGTTGACAAGGTCACTCCAGCCATTCAGTCTCATGCGTATGAGTTTATAATGACATCTGCGAATGTTACCATTGCAAATATATTCATGCTTACAGCTAGTCAGGGGACACGCGTCCAAAATCTGCAAGTCCTGGTGACAAACAGGCCTCGTGATGAAACCCAAAGCTGTCAACTTTCATGAATGTTTAAGAGCTTGGGGAAACACCATCATCATTATGTCAACAGTGACACTGATTGCCTGCCCACAGTTTCTTTCCTAATTTGACATTATGTCTTGTATTTCCATCAAATGCACTAAAAGATAAAAAATGTAGTCTTCAGATTGACGAGAGGATTTATGATCCGTATTAACGATCACAGGAACACTAGAAGAGCAGATTTAAACTCTGAAATGCTCAAATGCGCCGATGCTTCTTTTTCAATGGTTGAATACCATTTCTGGTTTTCATCAAAAAGTAAGATGTGGGACGCTCCACCCCATTAGAATCCTTCTGGAGGAAGACAGCACCCTCACCAGTTTCACTTGGATCGACAGCTAACTTAAACAGCAGGTCATAACCAGACGCAGCAAGGACAGGCGCCGACTGAAAGGCACTGGACCACTCGAATCTCACCTTTGGACTCAGTAGGTCAGTCGAGAGGAGAGGCCAGAGCAGAAAACTTCTTACAGAAGCCTTGATAATAATCAACCATCACCAACTAATGACTCAGTTCGGGAGGTGATGCTCTCCACCTTAGCCTCAACAGGGCGAACCTGCATGTCCTACTCCACTTTTCCCAAATAAGTCACAGTAGCCTGTCCAAACTCGCACTCGGACAAATTCACTGTCAAACCTCCTGCAGATGACAAAACACCGAGCTGAGAAGCTCCACGTTTTGAACCCATGACTCTGAACAGACCACAAGGTCATCAAGATTTGATTCACAGAGAGGAAATCCGGACAAAACGGCATTCATCAAACATTAAAAGATAGTCAGCAGAACTTGCCAATATCCTTTTAATAAAAAATCACTTTCTCTATTAATCCAAGTGTAATACTAGGAGCATTTAACTGGTGACCTTCACAGCAAATGGAAACACATGGTACAGCGCTTAAAGAAAGTTGACTCTCTTTTTCTACCTTTGCCATCTTTTGTCCAATAGGGCCAACGAAGTGAACAAAAAAATAAAGAAGGTTCCTTGTTGTATCCAGTTCACACAGTTTTCTAACAGTGCAATTTGAAAGTCAGAGTGCTTTTAGTTTGTATCTTTTTTCTTCTTTTATTTTACAGTCAGACTCACCATTGTTACTACAACCCTCCAAAATGTTTTACCTCATGAGAAGCACTTTGTTGAATTCTGCTCAAGTATCCTTCATCATGAAAATGATTCCTTAGTCAGTGATTATTAAACTGAGCAGCCTGCTCATTACAGTAGTGGTTTTTCTTGCCTTCCTTTAGAGGTAAAAACACAAGGGCCTGTTAACCTTCTTGAATTTTTACAGATCGCTTCAGACCGAGTGCCCTGCCCCAGGAGAAATTAACCCAAGTCCAAGACAGTCTTCAGCAAGGCATTTATAACAATCCATGTCTAAAACAAGTATTGCTTTTTTTGTTGATCTATGTTAATTTTGCAGCATGGATCACTGTTACCACCCATCATGTCAGTGAAAGAAAACAAAAAAGGGCCTGATTGTCTTTTTCTCACTGTCAAATCAGAAGGTCTATTTTTTATTTATTTATATCCAGCTGTGAAGGATCTCCCACACAGAAAGAACCTATATGAGGATGTATGTGCATATATGAAACTTGTATGCAGCTTATCTGCGCATATATGTATCATATATATGTATATATGCCACATATATGCTGCATGTAGGCCGCATAAAGTCCAAATTCAGGTGCATATATGTGCATATACAGAGTATATAGGTCTTCTATATCGCTTCTTTATATCAACATATAAGCCCTACATATGTACATGCAAGGTATGTCTCCTATATAGATCATATATTCAGTGGCAGGTTCTGTTTGTCATACCTATCGTATAGCTCATATCTCACTTTTGCAACTGTCATACATGATGCCTAGCTCATATTTTTATTCTCAAGGTAATAACTGCATATTTGTCCAAAGTCCCTTACAGGAGAAAAAAATAAAAATAAAAAACTTATTAATTGCATGTGAACACGTGAAATTGGCATCACATTTGATCCTAAATACATGTTGACATGTGACAACGGCATGTCATGTGGAAGCCAGTCATTAATAACTAAGTGACTGCCTCCTCTACATCAGTTTGTTGTTAAACATTAATTGTCGTCATAGAATAATATAAACACTGATTGGCCACTATTCCCTTGGAATAACTGGAGGGGAGTTGCAGGCTTTTAAACTCTGTGTGGGAGTGTCCTTACAGAGTCGTAAAGGACACGTGTGAGAGTCGTTAGGGTCACTTGTGGGTTGTCGACTCAACTGGCTTTCATGTGGGTTGCTGTGGCAAGGTGAGCCCAGGTGTGAATGGTTGTTACGCTGTCTGGGGGGGGAACTGATTACAGTGTTGTAGGTGGGTGATAAGTAATGTCACAGGCCACCTCCTCTGTTCAAAGACGGTCGTTCCAGTTTGACATGGATGGATCATTTTACTCCTCTTTCAAACCATCTGTCTTCTCTGGACAAGATGTTCACATTGTCCTCCACAAATGAATGATTTTGCTCCTTCAGATGTAGGTGGACAGCAGCGTCTTGACCCGAGGAGTTCACCCTCCTGTGTTGTGCCATTTGTTTATGGAGAGGTTGTTTTGTCTCCCCGATGTACAAATCTATGCAGCCCTGGCTGCAATGAACAGCATGAACTACATTACTCTGTTTGGGCCTGGGTGTTTTGTCCTTAGTTCAGCTCAGATATTCCTGTGGCATAAAGAATGATGATGTTGTTATGTTTGTCCGTCTCCTCCTCTTTGCTCTGGATCTTTTAGAGATTATGACAAAGGTCCAGTTTGGGTAGCCACAGGTTTTAAGTGCTCCCCTGATGTGCACTCCCACACAGAGTTTAAAAGCCTGCAACTCCCCTCCAGTTAGTTAGAACTGAAGAAGCCTCTTGGATGAGAGGTGAGACGTCTTCAACAAACTGAAACCCGTCCAGTTGCCTACGATACAGCACTTAGAGTCACGACGTAAAAGCTGCTGCGTTCTGCAAGGAACATTTAAGTGGAGCACCACATCCTGTAAGACCTGTTCCTGCTATGTAGCATACATAACTATTATGCAAGGATTTATATGTTTCATCTCATGTTTGTGTCTGTATTATATATTTTGTGTATGTGACCATGAGAAATCGACTGTTTGCCTTCCGAGTGAGTTTATATATTCATGCATGCTGGACACACACAGTTTTTTGAAATAATACTCATTAGGAAGATGAAATGTTGTAACACTGAAACACCCGCATGTTATCTCTCATACCTACAGTATGTTTGCACTTCCTAACATTGCCATCTGCTCAGACAGAAATAGCTCCATCAATGTCTTTTTTTACAAAGACTGCTGAGATACAGACATCATAAGTCACATCATGAGAAACACCTCCTCCTGCAGCTCATCCTCTCCCAACAAAATGTTACCTATGCTTTTTTTTTTCTTCTTCTCTGGAGTTAATTGGCTCCGTTGTACTGCAGGGTGTGAAGGAAGTCATTATGGAACAAATTGTGTCTTCACCTACAATAAGTCATGTCTTCAAAGGGAGGCTGAACGAGAGTACTGCAGACAGAAATGAGCAGAGGGAGGATTTGAAAGTGTATGGCAGCTACAAAACTATAGGAGGCAGGTTAACTGCTTACTGCTGATACCTATACTTTTGCAGTAGCTAACTTTTGCTGTAGCGACTAGCTATCGTTAGCTCCACGGCTAACTGAGCTGCTTGCTAATTAGCTGACTAAGTCTGGCCGCACCACAACCTCAGGTGGAAACCAGACGGGGACCTAACACTGCCTCCAAGATGGAGGTTAGTCTGAAGACAGGGGATACAGTATAAGAGTGATTTACAGGAGCTCCATTCAAGACTATGACTTTGTGGATGAGAAGACGCAGCGGATGGGGACAGGAGGAAGGTGAAACGACAGAGCAGCGAGAGAGTTTTGCTGCATTATCAGCAGACGAAAATGCCAAACAGAGCTGGAATAATTTCACATTTTAATCTGTGAAGTGAGAATTAAGTCTGTCCAAACTATACGTGTTTGGTGAGTTTTAATTTGTTGATGTGCCCTGAAGTGTGTTTTACAATGAGTTACCGAGGGAACAAAGCTCATCTTTTTCTCTTTTTCTCATTTTTTTTCTATTAGGTAAGGAAAATAGATGTGAAAATATTTCCTTTTCTTCACATTTTGCCTTTTTTACTGAGTTTTATTTTAAGTTACTAAACTAAGTAGGAAACAATACACTTTCACATCTCCCAGCTGCAACTATAGGGGCTATTGAAATATTGCCTCTAGTGGTACAAAGCGATATCAGGAGAATCTGTGTTCAAATCAAACATTTCCATGATATTATTTTAAACTGAGTCATCTGGTCCTGCGTTACACTGAAAAAAGTCAGTAAAAGTTAGCAAAGTTTGAAACTGAGGTTTACTTTGATCTATAGATCATCAAATCAGAGCTTTCTGGTTAAAATAATAAAAGATGTCTTTCTCTGCTGTTATGATTGAAACTTTAGCTGCTGCATTGTGATTTGAATTCTTTGTTTGCTCGACCCAGTTTGCTCCTGTTACAATTTTGTTTGGCAAGCCACCAACCGGCTGGGAGAACTCCAATTATGTGTCTGCGTATCGATACCACTACCAGTGAAATCCTAGCATTATGGCATTTCAGAAAATTCTAATGATCACTTTCAGGAATTGAACGTCTGGTTGCAGGGCCCCTGACATGCTTCAGGAAAGAGGGAAGCGGCATAGAATTCCAACATGAACACCCTGAAAAACTTTTCAGGCAGTGTCTCATTAGCCGAGGCGTAAAGAAGGAAAAGATAAACTTTGTGTGTTTCAACTGTCAGTCTGTGGTTTACACAGAGAAGAGACAGGAAGAGGGACAAAGAGACAGAGACAGAATGAGGTTAACCACACAACACACCAACCCCCATCCATCACAAACACAAGGGAACTAGGGACACAGGGGGAACTAGCCTTGAGTTATCAATGGTAATGCATAAAATGACCATGATAGCTTTGTTTTTTAATATCCACACACTACCTCAGTTAGAGTGCATCTCTTTATCCAAGGCTAGAGGTCTGGACGTTGGGAGGGAGGAGAGGATGGCGGCGGGAATCGAATGATAATGCATTCCACATGAGCTGACCTTTCTCTTTCTCTCAGCAGCAGCAGTCTGTCAGGAGAAATCTCAGTTCGTTTGAGTCAAAAGGCTCGGCGTTATGAAGACATTACTCTCTAGAAAACTCTGAGAGGAGAAGACGAGTGTGTGCCGAGGACTGTGTGTGTCAACAGAATGTGAATTTCTGATCGAACGCATGGGTTCCTGAGTCCGACGCAATCGCCTGTGCAGGTGCACACGTTATCACCCGCCTGCAGCTCAGACCGGTCGTCCTCCATCATGTGAAGTACCTGCTTGAGCCCTTTAAGGTGGCACACAGCGTCTGTCATGCTTTGTACCGCCGCCACAGAAGAGAAGCCCTGAGCTGATACTGCCCTCATGTCTGTTCATCAATGTATTCATCGGTATTTGAATGCAGCATCTTCGATTTTTCTTTAACAAAAAAAAATAAGGGTTTTTTAAGAAAAATAATTCTGCAAACATCTTTTCCTCTCAGACTGTCAGTTTTGTGCACTTTTCCTTTTGTTGTGATACAATAACAGGCTGTTTTCTTCTCCCGCTGTGAAAAGTAGGGACGCAGGAAACATTGGATATGTGATTGTTATTTGATTTGTTCTGTCTTCAAAATTGTTTAAAATTAAAAGAGATCTATTCTTTATTCCTTTGTCTCCTTTGTGTTTGGGAAAATAACAGCGTTTCAAATTGCTGGAATATTTTGCTAACACAGGTTTGTTTTCATCCTTTGGTAAATTTACTTTACTTTAACAGTCGCACTCAAGTCTTCCTCCATCAGGCCATGCACGTTGATCTTTTTTCTTCGGAGCATGGAGGTGATGATGAGTTAGAAAAATCCTGTGCTTCAAAAATAGCGACACATGCAACAAATCCGCCCACACGTTCATACAAGCAAATACAGACACATCGTGATGTATCACACTCAGCTCACTCTGAGAACAAGCTCAGTGTTAATTATCCATCGACGGTTGAAATGCAATAAAAATAGAAAAAATGAGAGACTCTGCTATGAATTCATTTTGCACCAACATGTTTCCGTTTGTATTTGGAGCTCAAACTGATTTTTCTCTTGTTGTTATGTATCTTTCTGTAGGTTTTGTTGGTTTATAGGTCAGAGTGGTTTATCTTGGAAACGTGGTTTCTGAGCGGGTTACCAGGCGTTAGCTTGGTTTAGAGCTTTTCTGGGCAGTATCACTTTTCCATCTGACCTTTGGGGCAGCCAGCATGTTGCCACAGCGACTGCTACCTTTTAACATTGCTACATTTTTGTTTTTAAAATATATATATTTTAAGCTGTATCCTGATCCACATATTACTTTTGGCAGGAATACATTTATCAGCACTGGACAAAGAAGAGCGTGTTTGGATAAAGAGGGTCACTGCCCACAGCATTCTGGGACCAACCAACCTGGGCAGCCAGACCGCATCAGGGAGGAGAGAAGAGCCATGCTAATCCAGCTTGGATTTAAAGCTGCCCTGGGCTAATGTCTGGTAGCGGGAAATTAACAATGGGACGCAACAGGAAGTTAGAGATGATTGTACCGACATCTTTACAGGGAACCATCTCCACCACAACAACCTGGATCAAGATGTTGGACTCGACAGACGGATCAGTAGAACTGGGAGAGGTGTTTATGTCATTGATGCTCACACAGGTACTGGCAGTGTGTGTATATTATATATATATACGCACAGAATGACAGAGCGATATCTCTTTTTTTGCTGTCACATTTTTGATCTTCTTCTTTTGAATCCAGCAGTGTTGTAAGAGTGCATTGCCTGACCAGCAGACTGCTCTTCCGAAGTTCATGTCTGCGTTATGCAAAATGCAATTCAGACACTGAGTGAGTCACACTGGAAGCAATTTATCAGATTACATGCAGCTTCCTCTGAGCCACAAAAGGCTGCATTCTACTTTTTTCCACATATGCACTAGTACTCCCGAAGACCTACCAACGCTTTATGAAATTGGTGTAGTTAGCCTGTAAGCTTTGGGGGGAGTATTTTTTCCTCTCGCTCCTCAAATCATTCATGCTCTTTATATGAATATGCAGAAAGGCTTTGTTGCACAGATCTCAGCATTGCTGCTGAAGGTGAACAGCACTGATTCTCATTTCAAGCCCACAAGACACATTTGACCCCTCACTGACAGTTGAGCTGCCTGCGGTCATTTAACCAATTATTCGCTTAACTCGTCTTATTAACATAAGAGTGCATTCAGCGTTATCTCTCTGCTCGTGCAGAAACAGACAATTAAAAGGCCTACATGCAAAATGTGCAGGATTTCACTCACAGTTCAAGACACTTCCGGAAGAAATGGAACAAACTTTAGACAACAGTGGACCTCTTATAATTGGCATTTTGCAAGTTGATCAATACAAAACGATCCTGTTTATTATAGAGAGAAATCTTTACAAAGAAAATTCAAAAAAGCTTGAAGGCAGAGCATGACATACACAAAGAATTCGATCAATAGCTTGTGTCTCTGTGAAGCTCTCGCTCTGCTCGTTGGCAGCCGCCCACCACTGACACTGAAGAACTGCCAGAGAATATTTAGAATGAAATATGTGTTTAACGTATTAAATCATGTATACTGTCCACTGTTAGCTTACAGTTTATCTCCCTTATTAGCGGGTTCATTCAAATGTTATGAAATGATTGTTAGTGACCTGAACATTTCTTCATTATGTTCTGTTTTTGAATAGACTTTGGCGCTTAGACTCCGGCAGGAAGTTGATCTCCACGGGAAGCAGTCCGACATATTAAGTGTTTCCAGTATGAAGGAGACTTTCCCTGGAGCCTGGACACTGGTGGTAGTGGTGAGTAATGAAGCTCTTGTGAGAGGCAACGACGTGTGATTGAAGGGTTGACTGGTGATGGTCAAGATTCTGCAGTGGAGGTGGCGAAGGGAAGGAGGTGTGTCACAACGTCTTTGCACTGCTGAATGACAGCAGAGAGAGGGAGCACTTTCAAATTGACAGCCTGCAAATGATTGGCTGGAGGACGACGTGACAGGTCATGATTGGATGAAGAGCTGGAGAAGATGAAGGAGAGCTTGTGCAACTGACCTTTAGCTTCATATGAACATGTTATTTGTTAACTCAGTTTACGTAACATCTGTCATTAGTGTGATTATTGATTTCAAACATAGACATGTAAGTATACATCCTCTGTCACTCCACATCTTAGAATGTGTGCCTCTAGGATTTTTTTTTTATTTAATTTATCATTGAACTACATATGAGACTGAGCAGAGTCGTTTTTCTTGGTGACATGATTATAGACTTATATTAAAATGGTCTTTACACAACAAAACACCTGCAAATACTTCACACCAACATTGTTAATATTTGCAGCGATGCTAGTTTGGAGTTCTTTCAGTAGACAGCCTGTCCGTCAAACAGGATCTTATCTTCCTATAGAGACTCCTGATAAAGGATAGTGATCACCTACAGCCACAGCTGGCACAACATCAGGTAGACGCACTACCATTGTCAGTTGAAGTTATGACACAACATCTGTTTCGACACAAACTGATGTGTTGATGTATTAATCTGCAATGCAAATGCTCTGAATAATCCTCCTTGTTTCAATTTTCTTTTTCTGTGTGAAAGTAGTCATGACAATGACACAAGTTCAAACAGACGGATCTCATTTCAGTTTGTACGGATCAGGATCCATGTAAAGATCTTGGTAGAAGAAAAAGAAGCAAATATCTCAAAACATTCTATCACTCTGCAGAGTTATAGAGTACAAGCTAAATAAAAGGTCTGTTAGTGCTTTCAGTTTCCTCTGTCATGTGTGTCAATATAGCAGATTCATCTAGCAGTAATCGTCATATTTTTTAAAAATCTGTCTTTAAATCATAGCATGGATGAAGTTGTTTGATGAAGTTTTTATGACCCTCTTGAGAGTTTTTAAAGAACCGTATGCTGCACTGCAAGTAGCGCTGCACGGTATAGAGCAGTGCTCTGTGTCCTGGAGTGAGTCTTTATTCTGAAGCAGTTTAATTTCAGTATTTATAATGCAACCTGCAGTGTTTGCATATTTTATCACCCAATAATGCACCTTCAAGAAATTATTTAGCCTCTTGTTGCCTCCTTTTAATCACATCAAGCGTTTGGTTCAGTCTCACGATTTTCATTAACTCAGAAACAGCAGGAAGGTTCTCAGCAAACTCTAATCAGCTCGAATAAATGCACCGCAAAACTACCTGCACAGCACCAAAACGGCAGACAGGCAACATTAACAACTAGTGAAGAAAGTGAAACATCTAATGGCTCAATGTCTTTTATATTTTTAAAGCTTTATTTTGTCAGGGACAAGAATAGGACAAGTCAGAGCGAACCCTACTTGTCTAAACTTGCTTTAAATGCCAGATTTTTAGAAAGAAACAGTGGATTGCAAAGGTTTCACAGAACTTAGGTGAACATTCACACACCCATTTAGAAGTGCTATCACCATGGACATATAAAGCATCTTGTAAGGAACTTTCTGCATTGGTTTTCTTAAAGTAAATAAAAAAAGCTTTCATAAAGTCTATAAGCAGCTGTATTAAGGGGAGATGTAGCATGTGAGAGAGGAATAGAAAAGGTAGACTACTGATGACATATGAGGGAACTGTACGTGTCTCTGGATAAAACTTAAATACAGTCGGAAAACATGAGTTTGTCTTCACTTAAACCAAGAAGTTGGATGTGTGCGTGTATTCATGAGCATTATCAAACCAGAAACATGCACTGAGCCCCGGAAAGATGGAAAGGTAGCATGAAGGCACGTACGTGACACCCTGAGGTTTCATTCATACCTGCACACACTCAAATGTGCGCTGAGGTGCGCAATCTTAACAAACCGTGAATACATGCTGCTATAGCGCACATGAGAAGGTATCTGATGATGACCCCCCGGAGGGGTTCATTTTTGATTGAACCTATTTCCTCTAAAGATGGTCGGTCGAGTTAAGTAGCTTACCACTTCCTGCGTTGTCCTGACAACTGAACATACTGTAGAAATGCCTCCAGGAAGCATTCACATCATATTGAATGTTTCCATATTATGTTCTGTCACAAAAGGATTGCGTTTGGATGCTGACACCATTTATCTAACTTCGCACGCCAAAGATTTTAAAAAGTCATCGGTCAAGGAAAAGTCATACTCACTTTATATCACATCTTTCAGAAGTATAAATTCTGCTCTTAAATAAACAGAGATGAAAACAGACATTCAAGACTCAGCACGTCAGAATGTTTTGTGTTTGTCATCTTTTCTTTCTTCCATTATGTGAGCACTGAATGTCTGAAGGAACGACTCGATGTCAAACACGATCTTATCTCATTCCTTCATGTTTCAGCTCTACGTTTGTTTAGGTTCAGTTATTCATTTTAAGTGGCGAACACTCTGTGCTTATGGTCTGGTAAGGTTTAGGCACAAAAAACACTTGGATAACGTGAAGAAAAGGTTGTGTTCTTGTCACAGTGAACAAGAGAAGGTGGAACCAAATGCTGTAGCCAGCAGGGAGCAGGGGAACTTAACAGCAGGATAACAGAAACTGAACAAAAGACTGGACTTATAAAGAACTAAACTAACGAGGGGATGAGCTGCAGGTTTGGGTCGGGTGGAGAAATGCAGGTGTGAGAAATTAATGGAGAAACACTAGAAACAGGTCAGGGAGCTGATAGGCTGGAGAAAGCTGGAAAAACACTGAAAGGAGTGAAGGGCTAATGAGGGAGATGCAGAGCAGGTGTGGAGGGAAAGCAGACGGGGAAAGAACTCAGGTAAAAGGGCTGGGCTCATTAAACAGATACAAGACAGGTGTGGAGGTAAACCAGGAGGAGCATCAGAACACTGGAGAAAAAAGGCAAAAGACACAAAAGCCAACATACAATGAAACTAAAATAACAGGAGCGTGACACTTTTGGCTTAAAATACCTGGTTTCTGCTGAACATGTTCTAAAATCTAAAGGATATTTCAGGGTCGAAGTCAGAGAGGACAGAGACAATCAGTTCCATAAAGAAGCGGTTGATAAAAAATCATGTACACTGTGTCTAATAACACAAAAGGAATGGCAGTATTTTCTGTTTTGAGCAGGGGGAGAACGAGTCCAGTGATTTGAGTTGGACAGCAGTCTGAAAGCTTACAGCCACATTCACAGATGGCTTCAACATGAATCTGAAAGTCAAATGTCCTGACGACGTAAAAAAAAACAAAACTTTACAAGTCTGTCGGAAGTATTTTGCTCAAACATTTTACGCTTGATTAAAACGTTCACACAACAGCAAAAAAAGATTTTATGAAACAGTATTATGACGTCTGCTCTCAGACGCGTGCTGTCAGGGATCATGCTCCAGAGATTTGTCTTTTCAACCCAGCTCCAGCTCGGGTGAGATGGGTTCATTGATTAGAACACATGCGATCATAATCAGCAAATCACAGGTAATTTGACTGGTTGGAATCACAAACTGCAGCCTGGAGCCTTTAAAAGCCATTTCAATAACACTTTATCTACGCAGTGCTTTTACAATCCATGCAGTAGTCCAAAACCATAAAACATTCTTATTCCAATGATGTTACAAATGAGTAAAATAACAAATATAATAATAGTAACAATTTTATTCAATAGCTGTCATAGAGAAACTGACGGCGTCTGATGAGCTGGGAGGGAGCAGAGTATCTCGCCTGGAGGGAGAGGCCATGTTTCATGCCATGTGAATAGAGCACCTTTATGGAAAATGTTGAATAACGAGAATCACCTCGTTCCTGAACAGCAGGGCGAATCTTATTAAGAAGAGGTTACATGAAGGTGAGTCAACTGTAGGGAGGCAAAAAAAAGGGTGGTGAGGACAAAAGAGCAGGTTAGGAGAGATGGATGGAGAGAGAGTCAGAGCCTAATACCCTATCGCTCTTTTAACATCTGTCTGCTAGCTCCTAAAACCAGGGAAGCAGCTGCGACTCATCTGCTGATTAGAGCTGTAATCAATCACTCATCACATTGTGTGTGTGTGTGTGTGTGCATGTGTGTGTTCAAGCAATGGATGCATTTGTGCAGTTGGAGCAGGATTTTTTCATAGCAGCCCTCCTTGGTTGCTGTGAAAGGCTGCAAACAGTCTCAAACTGCAGAGCTTTCCAATGGGCACTTGTGGCACAAGCTCATGCCTTTGCTGATTTGGATTACCAGTTTAAACAATTAGTTTATTTTAGTGTAATTCATTTTGTTCATTTTCCACATGCCCAGCTGTGTCGGGCTGCACCTGAGACGGGCCGTCTCCAAAGTGTGCCTGACCCGCCTTCAAGAGAGTCTCACAACGGCAAAAGTCCAGTCTGGTCCCAAACGAGAGAGAAAGGTGTCTCTTTTTTATAGCTCTCAGATACTTTAGCTTAGCACTGAATCTTTGTGATTTTATGTTTACTTCTTGAGCTGTCAGATGTTGATGCTGTATCGGACCGTTTCATCATCATCACTTTCAGCTGTCAGAAGTCGTGTTAAAGTCCTGCTGGTGAAAAACCAACAAGACGAGGACGTCATTAGTTTAAGACACCATCAGGTGGAAAATCCCATTGTAATGGAAAGCAAAAGGCAAACAGGGAGAAATACATACTGATGACATGAGATCATTCAAAGTTGATTTTCAGTTTGCATTTCTTTCTGCCACATGACCAAACCTGCCTATTAATAAATGCAAGTGGACGTTTCACTCTGCTTTTATCGTAGCACTGAGATCAGGCGATCCAGTTTATATTGGGAATGTTTTGGTTGTGTCTTGCTCTGGACAGTAGCCAGGAAGCTAGCAATAGCCACACTGCTAATGCCAGAAAACAAACCACAAACTGCAAGGAAGCCAGAAAACAAAGAAAAAATAACATTAATGTTGGTTTCTCTGGCAGCTATTCTGAGATATCTGGTTGTCTTTGTGACTTTGGCAACAAAAATACCATTTGAAAATGGTAAGGCAGGTGAAAAGTTTAATAGTATAATACATTCAGGTATTTTTATTCATGATAATTCACGTTCCGACAACCTGTGCACACTGTTCTCGCCTCCATGTTCCATTCTATTCTTGCAGCCAATGTTCTGTTACTATTTTTCACAAATAAAGAAAAGTAGTGGTGTAGAAAACATGTTGTCTATTAATTCTGCCTGCACTTATTTGAATCACTGATCGTATCAGAAGTGTGGATGCTGATCGAGACGTCTGGAACCAGATTGTTTTGAGGGTTCGGACTTGGTATCAGGGTTAAAGAGTTTTAGATTCAGCTTGGGGCAGGAGTGTAAAAGGTTAGACATGTGCTAATATTTGAGACAAATACGGAAATACAAACACATGTTTCACGTCTGTGTGTGATCTGCAGGTCTGCGCTGCATTATAAAACCATGCAGTGGCAGCTACTCTAACCTGAGTTTAAAGTTTTGAGGATTTTTGTGGAATTCTTTCACTCTCTCGATGTCTTTTTCACTGGTGTGAAAAACAAAGAAATAACTACACACATGTTCACAGCCCCTCCCACCTGCTCTCACAGCAGTACATACATCTCATCATGAGCAGAAAGTCCTGCTATAGGACACGAGTGACAGTTTATCTGCTTTACATAATGAAGCTGCGGCGTCGGCTGATCAAAACTGCATTTATCTTTATTTATTTTTCTGACACCGCACCTTTTTTTTTTCTTATTCTGATGAGAATACGCAAGAGTGCTTTAAATCTAATCTGACATTTGCAATGCCATGTTCTTTTTTTTCTTTTTCTCATTACATTCTCATCACAGTGATGTTAGGATCGGAGCTTTCCCGCCATGATTAGAAAAAGTATATAAAAAAAGCATCCTATTAGAACAGCTGGTACCGTTTCAAGAGATACTTCATCGTGCATTGAGAAAAGGTTTATAAGATTAAGCCCTTCTGTCACATCAATGCACATGACATTCCATTATCTCCTGTGATATACACTGAAATGTAAAAAAGGTCTGTGCTGCGCTGAATGCAGAGGTGCATGACTGTTTTACTGTATTCAAAGTGCATGTGTTAATGTTTATTCAAAACACACATAGGTTAATGCATTTACAATGTACTGCTGTTGCATGCAGGGTAATTTGATGTCCTGTTGCATTATTTCCATGCAGTCTGACACAGATGTTCGATGGATTTTCCTTCTGAGTCATCAGCAAACACAAACAATCAGAATAAACACACCATGCCAGGTCGTGTTGGAACGTAACATTTGGAAAATGCTAAAGTTGACGAATGTTTTTGCTAAGAGTGGATCTAATGGAAGCTATGTCTTAAATCACAACATTTGGAAAGGTCAGACGTGTGGGAGGTGAAAACGCTCCTCGTGAATCTTTCACAGACTCGCTCCTACTCGGGGGGCTTTTCCACTTTTGTTTTGGACCTTTACAATCTCACACAAATGTACCAACATACCCTCACCTTTGTGTCAATCTACTCAAGTTGATTTTCACTTGTTCCCAGAAACATTTTTGAATACATCAAATTGCTTTTGATTCAGTTTTTTAACATCAGAGAGTCTTCTCAGCCTAAAGATGAAAGTATGTTTCTAGCACTATTTTCTAAAAACTCCATTAGGATGGAGCTCTACCTGCTTTACACACTGAACTTGAAACCAATATTGGATTGGATCATTCTGATCTGGTTAGTTTAACCCAAACCACAATGTTTTCCGAACCAAACGAAGGCTGCCTGGTTAAACTGCAACACGCATGCTGTTCAGTTATAAGGAGGTGTTGCATTACACTTTTATTTCAACGGAGGATGCTTAGTTGTGCTTGTCTTTGTGTTTAAGAGCTCTTCACACTATGGAAGTCAGCCATGTACGGCTGATGGTGTGGTGTGAATCCTCAGCAGAACTTGAAGATAATGAACGACTTCACACCTGCCCATACTGAAGCTGTGCACATGGCAACGGCATGAACATCTTCAGCATTTGCACACGTCAGATGTACAATGTTGCCTGGATATGAAGTATGTATTCCTAAGAGAGAGCTGACTCGGTGTGTGTGTGTGTGTGTGTGTGTTGTGTGTGTGTGCGCACATGACGTGCAACGCCACCAGCAACCTTCTCTCACCGACCTGATTTTCTATTCTGTCTCCAAACCTGAGATTTTAATATCAATCCTCTCTCAGAATCTCTAGGCGTCTTTAACACCAACACACTCTCGGTAGTGCGTGTGTGTGTGCCCAAATGTGTGTTTCTCAGTGTTTGCGCACACGGAAACATGTATCAGTGAGTTTGTGTGTGTGTGTGTGTGTGCCTGTCTCCAGTTTCTCGGTCTGGGAAAGAGATTGCCGAAGGAGACAAACAAACACATCTCACACTGTGCCCACATGGTAACCAGGGAACAGAACAAAAAAGAGATGGAGGGAGAGACAGGAAGCCTGAGAGAGGGGATGCAAACAGATGCTCAGGGATGAAGAGAGAGGAGGAGTGAGGAGAGGAAACAAGGCCACATACGCTTGTCTAGTTGGATTTCAACACATCGAGTAAATGGCTTCCAGCTCTCTTGTTCGACTCTGTAATATCCTCTCACATTTACAACAGAAACCTCTACCATGTGATTTAGCTTCAGCCTGCAAATCACAAGAAAATCCTGGTATGTTACACGGAAAAAGGAAATGTCCGAACAGCTTCTAGTTCTTTTGCAACATGCAGTATGCTAATGTATTTTATTTAATCATTAGAGCCCGGGGATAATATATGTTATCTTCCCTCTTCATCTCCTCTTGGCATTACATTGACAGGTACCAAAATCCAATTAATTTAGCCAGAAGTCTCTTATCTAGGTCTCTTAACAGTTCGGACCTAAATGAAATATCAAGATTATATCCAGATTTATTTCAAGAACACTGGACAGCAAAAAGAAAAGGAAAAAAAAAAAATATATATATATATAAATCCAGTTTTTCCAAATTGCATTTGGAAGCGGTTTAAAAAGCGTTTAAAATCAGATCTCTACAGATGTTTCTCATTGTGGACACTCATAATACGTCTAAGTGTCTTTTGTGTCTTGAAAGACTTGAAAGTGTTTTTGTTTGAGAGACGATGGCTCTACATTTCTAATACTTCCAATAAAAGCTGCATTGAAGCGACCCATGCTGATAGGCTGATGATGTCTGGACACAACAATCCGATCTGATCACATCCAAATAATAGCATGTACAGTCTGTCTCAAATATGTAATTTAAGACAAAAATATATCTCTGCCTGCAGTCTGAACCGAATCTCTTGGTTCACAGTTTAGTTTCGTGGCTTGCTCTGTACTTTGCATGAACCTGAGTAGTATTTGTTTTCAGCAAACAAGCTCTGATAGGCAAACTGTACCAGCACACAAAGGTGCCAGCTGGTGAAGAAAGTAAAACATTTTAAAGATAAAAAACTTTTTGCTGGAGACGAGAAGAAGCACTTCCCCAACTGCTGCAGTCGCACTTTGTCCTGTTGCTGTTCAGCCATGTTTAAGAGCGCGTGCGTCTGTCATCTTGTTTTAACATGCTTCTTCATCTTCTTCTTTTCAGTTGCCAAGAAATTCACAATGCAGCCTGAAGTCACTGACGCCATTCACGTTAAACTGGACTACTTTCTCCTCTCGAGATAAAAGAGGAGATCCACAAGTCAGAACCATGTGTTCCTGCCACCGAATTAAACGAAGTACAGTGCTAAAGCCTGGGGAGTGAGTTCAGTCACGCTGTTAGTGAGATTAATTAAAAATTACGTCACTGATTTTAGAGGGTGTGCATTCCTGACAGCCATCTGTCCTCTGAAAGAAAACCAGTCTGTTTCCTCAGACGCTGTGCTGCAGCTGTGCAGTTCACTCCTGATGCCTCGTATGTGTCTTGGTGTGTGTGTGTGTGTGTGTGTGTGTGTGTGTGTGTGTGTGTGTGTGTGTGTGTGTGTGTGTGTGTGTGTGTGTGTGTGTGTGGGGATAAAAGTTGTGTTCCAACATTCATGCGTGAAGTTTAATTTGTTGTCACAAAAGGCCTTTAATCCCTTTCATTCTGTAATCCTTTTGATTCTGGTGCCTAAGTGGCACCATTTAGAAGAAAAGTCGGCTTTGTCTCACACAAACACCATTAAATTAGCCATTGGTTTACGTCCACTTCTCTTTGAATGCCCCCATCACAAGCTATCCAGCAGACACGCTTAGATCAGTGTATTTGTTGTGAGGACGGTCCATTGAGTTAAAGTCAATGCAAATATTGAGGACTACAAACTCTTTCTGCATCCTGAGTAGTCAGAACAATGACGTCACTGAGTTGGTGTGTTTTGTTGCTTGTCCATCCTGAAACAATTATCATTCACATTTTCAAATTATTCTTTCAAAACATAGGAGTGTGTTCACAACAGCAGCGTGACTTTGTCCTGATGGCAGGTTCAAATAATAGTCACCAAAAATGAAGATTCCACTGTTCAACAGAAAGTGCTCACCTCCAACAGCTCAACAAAAAACAACAATAGATAGAAATTCACTTTGTTTTTTCCCAAACTTCGTCCTGAAACCATCTTCCCGAACAAATCAATAAAAACCTCTGGCGGTGTTATCAGTTCATCGTCCACGACTAAATCATTCTCCAAGAAATCAATACAGGGCCTCTGAATCGTCTCAGACGCTGTCGGAGTTATCTTTGAACTAGTCACTTGTTTTTTCCTCTGGCAGACAGGAAAGGTGTGCAGCTCCGGGCTACTGTGAGCTAGCTAGTTATTTTTAGCATAATGGTTTACAAATCTTATTGCCAAGACATTACTGTCACTTAACACAATTATAGCACCTAATTAAATGTATGAACAGTCACAAAACCTCAGTGGGAATGCACTTGTAGTTTATGCACAGCTGAGGGTCAGAGAGGCTACGGTGTACATGTGATGCTCCATAACTTTAGTAAGATTTGTTGTGTCAAAGATTTTTTCTTTCTCTCTGAACCTCTGGTGGATTGCGAGTAATGTACTTTGACTGATTACTTAAAGCTGACAATCATAATAATCTACGAGAAAACAAATCCCAAATATTGTTAATGCGACATGCTTCTGTAACTAGCCTCTGCATGACGCGGTGAAATCAAACTCGATATATTATATTAAATATGTGCACAAATAGATGCTAGCCCTTATCAGGTGGTTCCACTCCAAAATGTGTCTCCCAACTGTGACAAAGTTCAGACACAAACACACACACACAGAACCACACACACACACACTCAGAACCACACACACACACAATCAGCAGGGACCCGGGCAACGGCAGTCCTATCAACAGCCGTGACACTGCTCAGGTTAGCACGGAGGTGGCTGCTTTAGAATGCCAATAAAGAAGTAAAGAACAGGTCCAGGGTGACTCAGACTTTGGTCCACCACCTTTAGCTACACACACACACACACACACACACACACAGACACACACACACACACAATCCAGGCTCCAGCTCACGTCTGCCGCTGACAAAATGTCCCACTCAATCATGTTCTCTTTTTCTCCCCTTCATTGTCACTCTGCTCTGCTACACCATTGCTGCAGACACGCACACACACACACACACACACACACACCTTTCACTTTCTCTCTCCTCGTCTTTCTAATTCCCCCTCTTATCAAAATGCAAACAATCCATAAATCCAAATCTGAACATTTTCTTCCATACCTCCATCTCATAACTCATACGTCTTCAACTGAGCGGCGTGTTTGTGTATAGAAACTGCAGAAATTGCTTTTATGTGTGTGTGTGTGTGTGTGTGCGAGCCTTAAGGGAAAGTGCAGGAGTTGTAATTGTTTGCCTCTTATCACCATTGTAGGAGTTGTGCAAAGTGTCAACAGTGTTTAGAAATAGAAGAGAAATGCAAATAGCAAATCAGGCGCTAAAGCACAGAAAGCTCTTTCTTTTGATGTTCTGTGACGATAAGAATGGGAGCCGTTGTTCTGACTCTCCATTTGGGTGAGAAATGCCTCCGATTTAATGAATTTCTCCTCTCATTACGTTCAGCTATCTCGCTTTTATCAAGTCACTCACAAATTTTTATGTTTGCTCTTTTGGCAGCTGTGGCCCATACTTGCACTCACACACAAAATTAGATCTGGAAGGGGAGGTGGTGGTGATGGTGGGGGGCTTTATATGGGTATTAAACAGCCAGCATATAAAACGACCATTTATTACTGCTGTCACTGGAATGCTCAGGGAACACAGTCGGAAGCCCTCCA
>CAEMYA010002116.1:13056407-13089737 GCA_903131615.1 Diplodus sargus | reverse complement strand
CATCATGCTGTTTGCACGCCGTGCTAAGCCCTCAGACTGGGAGTTATGTGCATTTACTGTAATTGTGTAAAAAGTGGGTCTGGCTTCAAAATGTGCATGAATTGAATGTATGTGATGAGGCCCAACGACATGTCCATTGTCAGGAATTAATGACTTCCTGTGTCATGCACTGATGCTCATGAGGCGAAATCTGGGGTTCAACATCTCACTCAAGGATACTTTCACCCTGGAAGTCGAGCCAGCCAACTTCCGATTACTGAACAACCCTCTCTACCTCCTGAGCAGCAGCCATCGCACAGTGAGATGTGAAAACACCACACAACTATTTACAAATCTGAAATGTGACCATCCAAGTTTAAAGCACTGCTTCATTGTTTTCGGCTGCCATTTAAAATGTCCAGAGTAGCCATCACTCTACATTGTAGTGTAGTTACCGATTTAAATATTTAAGCATGTTTTTTTTATATTGCTTTGATCCATTTAGGACTCATTATAGCAGCTAACAGGATAGCAGAACGAGTTCAGAGGCAGGTTTATGAATCCAATCAGTCTCGTCTGCCGTTGCTATGAAAATCCTAAAATGCTTAAAAAGATAATTTTGAATTTTGTGAAAAACATTTTAGTTTAATGTTAGTTGTAATATTAGTACGACTCTCCATGAAGTTAACGCAGCTTTACACTTTCTTGTGTTTGAGCAGATCTACGATAATAGTAGCTGCCAAAGTGTTCCTTTATGTATTGGGAACATTTAAAAATTGAGAAGTTTATGTTAGAATGGAAACTTTTAATGACACATGCATAACTTTGATATTGGATTAATTTAACTAACAGCATTATTTTGTACTTATTGTTGGGCTTTAACTCCCTCGTTGTACTTGTACTTCTACAGAACAAAAACATCGAGCTCGATCTAACTAATTGTGTGACTACCAAACCTGAGCTGTCTGAGAATCAGACAGAATACTGTCTGAGTCGTCTCTCCTGAGGTTTCACTCCATTTTGTCAAGTATTCTAAAGTTGTTTGGGGGTTTTATCTTGTTTTCTCAGACGCTGGCCTGAGTTACAAACCACTGCTGCTTTGGGCCCCTGAGACGCTGAATGTGATGCTTGCTGTATAAAATCAACTTAACTAGTGATGTTTCAGGTCAAGCATCAACACTTCTCACACTCCGAATCCAGAGGGATATTTGGTCACTGTTTGTAAATAGATAGATAGATATCAATCCCAAATACTTTGCGAGCAGAAAAAAATATGAATTCTTACTGCTGCGATTTGAGATCTCAGCCCTCTCTTGTCGGCACGACCACGAGAAATATGGAAATACAGGCCGTAGTTAATGTCATATCTCTGCAGCTACTGAAACAAAACAGTTAATGTCATATTTGAGGGCATCATAGGAAGAGAACAAACATTTGAGTCACAGACGAGTGCAGTTATTGTTCTCATAACCTTCCAATTCTTGCAACAATGCAACTTAGATTGAAAAAGGACTAACTTATTCACAAAACCATCAGTGCTGTTGATTAGGGGTGTAACGATTTGCAGATACATATCGGTATCGGTTTTTAACGTTAAAGATGCGACTACATCGATACGCGGACCCCTGTATTGATATAAATTTACCATTAACTGATCGATGGCCCGAACGTTATGCATCGGTTGATGGAAGCTCTTCTGCTAATTCTGCAGAGCGTCTCTCAACTCTCGTAAAAGGTTAAAGGTCAACGCGATATTCTCACGAGAGTAATGTTAGTGTATCCGATGGAGAAACCCTCGAAGAAGAAGAACAACAAGTCTGACAACTCCGACACTGTTTACAATGCACCAGCTTATTTAAGGTTTGGAGGAGATTTGGATTTTATAAGTGGGAGGGACATTTGGACAAAAAATTGGCCATATGTAAGGTCTATTAAGTACAGCGGTAGCACGACAAATCTGAAAACTCAACTGGTGAGACAGCATGGAGAAAACTACGCGGGCGACAAGGAGTCTGTGGATGCTAACGTTAGTAAAGTTAAAGCTAGCACAAGCAAGAACACGCAAGACAACGACATGGCTATTAAAGACTTTTTCCAGCCACAACTTGGCGAGGTCCAAGGTAATCACGGCATCTGTAGGACGATTTATTGCGAAGGACTTACGACCTTACAGTGTGGCAGAGAGTGATGGCTTTCGAGACATGGTAAGGTAAGCAATGCCACTTTTGTAGAATTGCTTATTTTAATCTAAAGTGTAAAATGAATGTCTGCATTAAACAGATGTTAAGAAATGTATCAGAGTATCAAATTGTTCTGTATTTAAAACGCATCGTCTACTGTTGATACATGGTGTCAGTGGTGTCGTCTTGTTGTCGGGTTGGTTTAGTTATTTTGTTGCTGCGTCCAGGTTGTAAATTAAAGTAATCAGTACTGTGATGAATTTAAAGACGTGTCTATGTATTACAAAAAAGAATATTGCCTGTTAGTGACAGCAGTCTTTGGATTCCACTGTAAACAAAACAGCACATTGACTGGGTGCTGCTGTCTGTCTGTTATTGCAGTCACTCTAATTCTTTAATATGTCTTCTTTGTGTCCTCTCTGGGAGACTGAATGCTTTGTTCCTAGACTTGAATAGCGCCATTCTTCAATTTGATTAGTTTCCAATGCCCTGATAAGTGCTCCCCTAAAGCTGATTAGTTAGTTTCCATTTCACATACACATTAAGTCTCATCTTCTTTGGTATCTATCGCAATTCATGCTTTGGTTGCACTCCACCCAACATGAGCATGTTCGATGCACATGCCTGCTGAAAATACGCAGCACACATTCCAAACACGAACCAGGACGCTGCAAAAATGAGTGCTATGGCACTGCCGCGTGTGTTGGGAAAGGGAGGCCACTCTAGAGGCTTATCGGTACAATTAACAACATATTTGGACATCTGACAACTGAGAGGGAGTCCCCTGATCCTGATCTCAGTCTGATGGGTTACACAGATTATCTGGTAATGGAGGGTTTCTAAGAGTAATCTAACCACAGTGATAGACTCACTGACAGATAAAACCAGCTCTGATCATATCAAATGTTTGGTATTTACGACTTAATGCCTGGAAGCTTCCTGTGCTGAGTGAAGCTGGCACTGACCAGGTGTGGGCAGCCTTGTCAGCTTAGAGGGTGCAGGACGAGGGTAAAATGTTAATTTTTGTATTTATTTGGTCTTAATTTGCTCATGACTCACCAGACAAAAATAGATGTTTAGGTCATTTTTGTTATTAGTTTAGTGTGACCTGTATTTAAATGTGTTATTAGGCGTGATCTCTAGTGGCCGTAGCAATTATGAGTGGAGCGAAGGACAAAATGAGCTGATGTATGACAGCAACAAAGTCGGCACAAGGAGGTGGATCGGGGACAAACAGGCACAAGCACTGATTTTTGTGTCCCTTGCAAAACCAAAAGCCAGATGTGATTAGTTTTGACTTACATACTTTAACTGTCATTAATCTTTTATGCTACTAAGGGGCCACAAGCTTACTGTAACTGTAGCCAAACCTAATAAAGTCGTTTTTGAGCCTAAACGTAAACAAGCTGCGTAGCGTTCTGGGCTTTACTGCAGAACGTTTGGCTCATGTTGTTCCTAAGTGACAGCATAAGGTAATAAACAGCTGACCTCAACATATCCATATATGGACGGCAACAAAGGGAATATGGTTCTCGTGTTTTGGTGGACATGTTGCTGTGACTCCAGGTCGACACTGGACTCTCTGTGTTGTAGCTGCAGTGACTCTAAGCTGACTGCGTTCGGCTCGTTCCTCCACAAAGTTGCAAGCTTTTACAAAAGGCCACCGTTCTGGCCTACGAGAGGTGATTGCTTCATTCTCAGAGCAAAGGTCTGTGGTGGAGACGTACACAAAGTGGAGTAAATAAATGTGTCCTGATAAAGCCATCAGAGAATCAGACTCCAGACAGTACGCTGACCTTAAACTGATGTTTATTGTGATGTACTCCCTCAGACTATTGCATTGAAAAGTTAAGGAAGGACAGGCTGTTTATATCTAATGATTTAAATAAATATATACTTATCCTCTTCACTCTTCAAGTCTTGTGTATCACCACTCACATCAGCAATATGATCACACAAAATGGGCATAAACATGCACTAATACACACAGTCACATTCAGCCAGAAGAACACACACACACACACACGATTTTACAAACAACTTGAAGCTTGTGTCCTATAATCCACAAAATCTATTTTATGCTCCCTTTTATCTTTCAGTGCAGTTTTGATGACCAGTCATCTGTCCACTTTATGTGATTCTGTCTTATCAATAACTCAACCTCATTACGTCCCCAAATGCTGCAGGCTCGCTTCCCCCTCTGCGAGATTTAAAGGCATCTGCACAAGACGTCTGAAAAGACTCGTAGAGTGATTCAACAACAACAGCACAGGCCCTTCAGAGTGAACGGGGGATGTCTGAAAAAGCCCAGCTCTTATTTGGATGGAAAACGCTGCCAGGACACAGTGGCAGGAGCTGGCAGGATCCTTGATTCTGGACATATTTTGATTTTATAGGCGGTGTGAAGATGAGAGAGAGAGAGTCTCTGAGCGCAGAGATAGTGTCATTACTAGCTAGTTCACCTTGAGGTTATGCGCATTCCACTATAAATCCAGCGCTTGCTCTCACCTTGGCCAGGTGCTACAAACTGCTCCTCTAAAGCGGTGCAAGGGAATCGTTCATCTAATGAAATGTTTGGGGGAGCTGAACTTGAAGGGCCGGACAGGCCGTTCTGGTGGCTTGCCCTGAGTTATTCTGTAACACAACAACTGTATTTGTCACTTGTATTGGTAGAAGTGATACGTATGTATCTGGTGTCTCAGTGGTTGTTTAGAAAAAGACAAACGGGATTACACCGAGGGACCAGGAACATAGAAAACCCTGTACAGAGGAGAGCTGCCCGGTGCTGAACACTGCCACTGTATCAGATTCCATTTGGCTGCATGCGATTCAATAGTTGTGATTTTAGCTAATTTAACAAACCCTGTGCAGTCAGTTTTGTGCACTTATAGCTTTATTGAGCAACATATTTAGATGCGGGTCTTGATGCAGTTTGTGTCTTGTGCTCATTCTCACTCGCATACACATGACTGCTGACACTACTGTGGCAGAACCCATCAAGAAACACAACAACACGGACAAAAAAGGTATAGAAGACGAGAGAGCAAACAATATATCAAGTCTTTGTTTTCATTGTGCAACATAATGAAACAACAGAGCAGCTCCCAGCGCTCCTTAATGCAGGATATATAAAACAAAAGTGCTGAGAAAATACAGTAGCACAGATACTGAAGAGTAACATAGATGCCATAGAATAAAACAAGTGTTATGAGGATTGTCAACACTTATTTCTTCACAAAAACAGAACATAAATCAAACAAAGATGGACTTTAGTAACGCAAAAGAACACATTTATGTACCGTTTATTGTTCATAATGCATGTATGTATGTATTTAGGACAAGTGCAGGATTTCGAATATCTAAAAAGATACATTAGGTATTAAATATGTTTACACAGGATTTAATATCAGCCTGTGCTTCCTTATAGTCTAACATCATCAGAGAGACACACAGCTGAACGTCTGTTGTTTGAAGCTATAACGACTTTATTTAGTCAGCATTTTAAAAAGTTCTTTTATTTGATAACATGAACATTTTAGCAAAGTACTCAAACCAAGTGACAAAGCATCCAAACATTTACTCATGTGAGCGGCTTCTCACCTAACCCCTATAATTAAACTGTGATTGGATTTCGACATCTTGAATTGCTATAATTAAGGTTAGTAACGAGGACAGTCTTATCGACTCAAAATAGGAGATGTGACATTAACCCTATAGTCTCTGGTCTTCAAATCAAACAACACCCATCCCGCACTTCTCCTTTCGATATTCCACTGCAAAAAAATAAAAAAAGGACATTTCACCACTTTCCCCCTGAAGACAAACACCTAATGCTGTTGAGATGTCTCAGCAGCAGGATATAGAAGAAGAGGTGGAAGGTTCTGGAAGAATATACTGCCTCAATGTAATTTATGTTTCATTCGACAAGATATGCAGACTCCGGATCATGTCAGAGACACTAAAGTGAGAAGCCTTTCTGCACTCGACAGAACACATGTACTGCGCCGCTGCTGCACATATGAAACTCACTCCCGTCCGCAGACAGTACAGGTTGGAATGAGGGAAGTCACCAGCTCTCAGTTTTTTGGCTGCAGTCTGTAGCTTGGTGATTATCCTGCTGCCAGGTATTGATTTTTGAATAGCGGGCCTTGCACTGCTACTCTGGACTGAGAGGTTCCGTCAATACAAATCTTATCACTACACTGACAAAGTGAAATAATTTCATTAAATCCACTGCAACAAGTGGGGGAAGGGAAGAATAATGTGCTCCGGCCACACTTTGTGCAATCATAAAGGGATCTCTTTGTACCTGTGTGCCTGATAGCATTTAAAAGTAGATAGAAACAGAGAGAATAAAGCTGTGGACATGATCAAATTTGAAATTTGACTGTCTTGTGTGTCCTATTTTCCGCAAAGTAGAATGAAATATGATACCAGCAAACTGGCCGTATTGTTCATTCAGCTGCTGTTCAGCAGGTACTTGAGGTGGCCAGTGTGGGAATGTAATAATAAGTTCTCCGAGTCAAGCATTTCCAAGTCATTACTAATGATATTTACTCTATTACTGACTAGAAATGAAGTCTGCTGTAGTCTCAACATGTGGTACGTTGCAAAGATCGGTCCAGTTGTCAGATTGACGTGTCGGCGTCATATTTCTCTGCAAGCCAATTTGCACCTCTCATACGTGACATAGCATTTACACTATACGTGTCTTATCATATCATGGCCGGATTACATCTATATCAGGAGACGCAGGTGGTGGCGTGACAGCAGCGTGATGGCTGCCAACTGAGAGACCGTCGTTTGAGCAACATGTTCTAACTCTCAACTCGTCTGTTTGTCTCGTCTGTTGTTAAAGCTGTCTCACGACTGTGGTTCATTCAGGTACAAAAACTACTTGGTTCAGGTTTGGAAAATACCATACTTAGTAGTCATATAATGCAAGTCAAACGTCTGCCCCCAAGTTGGACCTTTCATGCTCTTTTTTATTGTTGTATTAGAAGTGCGCTTCATGGAGCGCCACTACATGAGAAACTGCAGCGTCAAATTTGGAAGCATTTCAGCCTCTGCAAGTGCAAAAAACCCTGTCAGGACATTTGGCAACATAACTACGTAAACCAGACTGTAAGCACAACTTTGTCACAAGCTGAAGCAAAAAAAATAAACATACTGAAATTTCAACATATCCGAGGTTTGCAGAAACCTACTTTGCAAATTCATTCTGGCAACTGGGTTTGCAAGGATGACAGAAAGTAGAGCAAGGGTCACAAAATGTGCAGTCTGTTCAGTGTGCAGTTACAACACGACATGCTTTACAGAAGCTTTCAAGAGCTCAGCAGTCAAAATCATAGAGACCATCGGGAGTGATGAGAAGATTCGGCACTGTAAGCAAAGAAGTCAAAGAAATTCTGACAGGTATTCATGTAACTTTTTAAAGTGCAACTAGAGTTTTGTGCAAATACAACCAAGCAAATGCAATTATATATATTTAAACATGCATGCAGGTGTTATAACAAACAATATCTTATCTGGAACATATTAATGTTTTCAGATTCGTATTAAGGACAACTGTTGAGCCTTGCAAGTCCCTTGGTTACACATTTTAATGGGATGTTCCAGCTGGCCTCCATAAATATGGTCCATTCCTGCTCTGAGATGTTTGGCATCCCTCTGGGCGGACTAACGATCTGTTTGGCCGGAATAAACTGCTGTAAATGCTCTCAGCGTTCTGAGACCCTGTTACAGTCATTCCGGCGCATTCTGTTTCCCTCCTTCCAATTCTTCCATGCAAGTTCATTACAGTTAAATAAGCTAAACTAGAAAACTGAAAGTAGGTGTAACAAATGTTTGAGTCAGCTGAAATAACAATAACAGTTGGAGTTTAGAAAAAGGGAAAACAAAAGCTAACAGTAATAATACTGTCGTCTTACAGAACTCAAAACCAAGCAGTCATAAAAACATTAACATGTCTCACTGGAGGGAGACATGTTATCAAGGACATGGTGTTGACAGCAGATGTTCTGACAATACAGATACATACATACAGTGGAAGAGAGCAAAAAAAAACACACAACAAAAGCTGAATGCTGTAAAGGCCACAGCAGTATTACATGTCGATGCTGTAGCCTTGATTCATGTTTTGCTTTAGTTCTCTGAACGCAAGGCGTCACTTTTTTTTTACATTTGAGGCAGTGACTGGGGATAAAAGTCTAACAGCTATGTTACAAAATGAACTTGACGTAACATAACTGTCATTAGGTTTACTTTCACATAAGACCAGAAAAACTGTCTCCTGAATGAAAGTCCTGGGCTTGTTTAACCCGACCGCCCATCCTCAAAATCTTCCATCTCTGGATTGTGCCCTCTTCATTCTGCTGCTCCTCACTTCCTCTTTAAGAGCCCCGATAATCACTACAGCCACGAGAGGTCACTGCCGAAACAGACACTGGAATATGGGTCATGATGAACTGCTTTCACTGTCGACCTATTTGGTAGTTTTTCTGATGAGGAGTGGCTCGGCCACCTGAAAGTGACACAGTCATGGCCTCCACTCTTTCAGGAAGTGTTTCCAAGTGATTGTGGATCCTGGCTGCAGGGCTTTTCTTCCATTTAGCCACAAGAACATGAGTGAGGTTGGACAATGAGGTGCTCGCCCCATACTAAAGACACTGGATTGGGTTGAGAACATTGAGGTGTGTAGAAAAAATAATCAGGAATCGTATTTTTACCTGGGGCCGACCGAGTCTTTGTGGTGTCATTCTTTCGACAGTACAATGTGAACAGTATTGATCTAAGCTATGAGGGTACCAATATGAGTACAGCTGAGTCAGATTCTCGACTGCCTGCAACTCAATATCCACCTCCAAAATGGCAATGGTGTTAAAGGGAAATTGTGGTATTTTTGAACCTGAACCTTTATTTACATGTTTTGTTGCGTAAATTATTCTAGAAATCCATCCAGTAGATCGTCTCAGCTGGCAGCCAAGACACTGCTGCAGTGTAACCCGCTGGGCAGGCGACGGTGGACAGAGAGGAGGTTGGACTTTATTGAAAGAAACTGCCAGCAAAGATTAATTTCCGAAGTCATGGCCTGGTGTTTAACTGATTTGGACAATCTAGGTCCGAGGCAACGATTATAACCGCTCACCTCTTAATATCTCAGAGCGAGACCTCTCCTTGAACGAGACAAAACATCCCAGTGTATTGATCCTGTTAGTGTGAGCAGTACGAGTTTGACAGTCTCCCAGTCTGCGCCGCAAATCTGATTCTCAGTGTTGCTGCAAATAAACACAAACTGAGAGTAAATAAATATATTAAGCAAGAGCAGAGCAGCTATTGTGGATAGTAGAAAACACGAGACAGATCTTCCTCTTACCTGTATTCAACAAGGCATGATGTGCTCTGTGTCTCCCTTTACAGAAGATATGTTCCCATTTCCATCTGCCCGCCTGCTGAGCTGCCAGCGTCTATCAACATGGCATATTGACTGCTTATTTACCTTGGGTTTCTGTTAAAAAGGCTTTTACAGATGAAACTGTATCTCTTTGGTGAAGTCTGTACACTGTTAACATGCAGCAGTTCTAAAAGAAGCCGAGAAAAGAGCATGTTGCACAACATTAATTAGTCAGGTTGGCTGAATGCATAATTCATGAGTGCTAAAGTTGTCGGCACACTACAACCACACTGACACAGAAAAACATCACACACGCCCCATGTGTTCACACATGAGCGGGCACTCTGACATCTCATGGGAAATAGGAGGTAGCAAACCTTTTCAAAGGCTTTAATGTGTCGCAGCGAGGCAAATTGGATATTTAAATGGCTCCACATTCTCTTTCCTCATTAATCCAAATTCAGGAATGTTGCACTTTTAAGTCCTTGTTGCTGTTCCTTATTTAATTTCACTGAAACAAGAGTTTGTCTAAAAGATATAAGTAATTAAACGTCTCTATGGTAAAGCATTTTGCTGCTTTCATTTCCTGCATGGATAAAAATAAAAATAATGTGTTGATTGATGTTGTTTCTGGGCTGTCTTCATCAGAGGTGTCTGCGTGTAGTTTGTTAATAAAAGAATCTGCGGAGGCAAAGCTGGTGGAATGATCGAGCAATCTTTATTGAAACAGATCTCAAGCCTGCGTCCGAACCAGTGTTGCCACACTGTGGTGTTCACAAATCTATGGCAAAGTTATGCCAATGCTTCGCCCTCTCGAGCCTTCGATCTTAGAAAATCTGCCAATTACCATCCCACTTTCTCCTTTTTAAAGTCCCTTTGCCTGCACCTACCTATTTCTTCTAATTGGTCACTTTGGTGGATTGAGGGTCCATCTATGCAATGAAGGATTGCTCTTCTGTGTGTTACTTAACTCTACTGATGTCACCTAAAGTGGACCGGATGGTCTCTCTTTACTTAGATGGAAATGTATAAGGCAGCTCCGAACCTCTGGCGTGAGAGCTGACCTCAGGTCAGACCTCTGTGTGGGCCTCTTCCTCGAGCTAACCTTTGATACAACCACAGAGCTGATTAACGGCTGGACATGTAAATGTAAACCCAAACATCCTCACAGTCCCACACTCATCTAAAGGGAAGCATCCTGTTCTCACAGTCAGGATGTGTCAGCAACACAGACACCACAGTTCTTATCATGTTGCCTTCCTCAAACCTTTTAATCATCCTCCATATTAATGAGGTAAAACTACATGTAACAGCACTGCAGCAACAACACTGTCTCACATCTGATCTGCAGCAGTGCAGAAACAATGTTTTGCAAAGATATAGAAAATAAAAACTCAGCCAGCCAATGTTGACTGATTTTGCAAGCATTGGAGAAAAATGGGTATTTTTACCTTATTCTTTAAACCTCGTGGTGGCGCTAGAGGGAAAGACGAGGGACAACCAATGTTATTAAGATTCATTGCGCGAACACCATATTTCATGACAATCTAATCTTTTAGTCTTTGAGGTTGAAAGTGAAACGACTGCAGGATAAACATCTTCGCTCGGCTAACTTAAGACCTGAGTGTCATCTCTTTTCTGTTGGATCTTTCAAACTAGTTGGAAGGCGCAGAGGGACGGAAGATGGGGATACTGTTATCATTTCATGTTAATTTTAATAACTTTGAGCTTGACATTGTTGGAATAAATTACATTTAGGGTGACTTCATTGAAAGTAATTTTATTTCAGGCAGAATGTGTTCACATTCCTCAGAAATTCACATTCCTCTCAGGAAAGTCGGCGGCTTCTGCCTGCAAAATGTACAGGAATGATGGGAGCATCAGAGGTGGGTCAGGGTGCTCCTGCGGCAGGATGGCACACACACACACACACACACACACACACACACACGCGCAAACAACTCCTGAGTGCAGCTGAGTGCAACTCAACCAGACAGGCAGGGAGACAGCATTTGAATTGTAATTAGCAGAAGCCACCCAAACAGTCCAACGGGCCCCAGAGGCATTAAAGCGGAAGCATAACATCCACAGAATCCCTTTGAATGTTGCACTTTGGGCTACAAAACAAAAGCCACAGACAAACAAACACTGGGCATCATTAGCAACTGCTACACACGTGTTAACAAGGATGGAAATGGAGCTATACCCAGCGAGTCTGCAGCTCCGATCTGTCACAAGGTGTTGTAGAGAATCATTGCTGTCCAACTGAAAATGTGTTTTTTTTGCCTTCTCTGACTGCTACAGAGCCACAATGAATAAAACAATATTTCAAAGCAAAGAAAAAACTGAAAACGTATCATAGAAACACTTAAAATACAGTTTGACAAAATATTCTGAGCGTAAGCTCCAATTACTCTCTTAAAAATGATCCTGTCAGTGAAGCTCGCAGAATGACTTTCATTCCCCCTTTTTAATCAAACTGTTTTATTCATGTATCATGTTGTGTTTGTGGGTTGTATGTGAAACAAATTTGTAGTCATATTCAGAACTAAATACCACTAAAATAGAAGCCTTGAGTGTTTTTGCAAGAAATCTCAACCACCTCGTGCAATCAGGAGTAATCGAACCTCAATTAGCAATCATTAATTAAAACTGGGAAACCACCTGCTTCTGAAGGTGAGAATCAGAGAGTTGACTTGAATTAAATCCTGAGTGAGGATTAATGGTTTCTGTCAAAAGAAAAAATCTCCAGGGTGCTGAAAATGTTTTCCTAGAGGTCACCGGTGATCAGGGGGAATGAGAAGAGGGAGGGATGGAGGGGGGTGACTGAGAGGGAGAGTCAACGACGGTGAGGTAACTCGATGTGTGAACCGATATTTGACGTTATTCTCCTACTTGTGCAAAGAGACGGACTTCCCTCTGTTTGTTGGCATCTTCACTGAAAAAGGACTCACCAAACTCTGCTCTCCTGATTCACTTCTCTACATATTTAGCTTTTTCTCCTCCTCTGTTTCTGCCGTCACCACGTCTCCTCACCCCCCTCCCACATCCTACCCCTCAGCATGTTGGCAGGCTCATGCTCTGTGCCCAGCGCTCTGCGGGTATGTCCATTAAAGCTGTGGCAGGAAGGACCATTAGTGCCGCGCTTCATTTGCTACGGCCCGGCCTCTAAATCAGCTGTCAGACACCTCCAGCCGCTCATACAGAGTCGCAGTTCCAACTGCCAGACAGATGTACAGCCTGAACAGTGCAAGTCACTTAAAAACTGCTGAAATCATCCCTCCGATCTTTTTATAGATTATTTTTTCACAACAATGTTCCAACCCATCTCCCAGCACTCTTGAGGTTTTTAGACAGTTAAAGAGAAACACCTGGTTTGCTGTGTCTTCCCAAAACCCAGCGTTACGGAAACATCGTGTTTTTGGTCTAAAATTCTTGTTTTGGTCGCTACAAACATGGCAGGAAATGTCCCAAGGTCTCGTCACGACACCCGGCTGTGTCAGCACCACCGCGGCCGGAAACTGTCTGATGTCTCCTTAAATATCTCCATCAGTATAACACCTACAAATGTTAAAATGCAATCTGCAGTCACTGTAACTGTGACCCGAACCCACCACCGTCCCCTCCATCTCTCAGTATGAAACTCTGGTCATACATGGACTGTAAATAAAGATTTTAACAAATTATAGTCAATAAAGCTGATCAGGAATCAAATACTAGTCCCTTCCTGAAGGAGGAGTTATCTTGTTGGTAATTATAGCTGCTAAAATGCAGTTTCTGCAGTAAATGATCCGCCATTACTTTAATTTCATGCTTAGGAATTCACCCATCTACCGTTCATTAATGAGATGATGATCTGTGTGGCTCCCCACATGGATTTTAAACATCTCAAAATTCAATTGATTACTCAACAGAATTCACTTGTAGACAGATGACTCAACTCCAACATCAAAATCATCTTCAGATCAACACGTGTTTTTAGTTCTAAAAGTAAAAACTAAAAAAGCTTTTCAGAACTCTTAATAAGCTTCACGTATTTCCTCAGGCATGTTGTTAAGTCTTTTATTAAAGAAACAACACAAAACAAGACTTTCTCGTTTTTCTTTTTTTTTAATGCACCATCAAGCCATTCAACTGGATTTTGCACTCATTAAAAGCTACTATAAAACAAAATCTTTTATCAGAAGTAACTGTTTTGTGTTTATCAATACTAAGCAGTAGCATTAAGTGTATCAGCCTCGTCAGTGTAATTCAAGCTGACCTCTGCTGTATGCGTGCCGCTCCCTGAACTTTGTGAGGTGACAGTACGAACACCTTTCAGGACCGCGGACAGCGTTCATCCGTCGCAGCGGCGACATGAACACAGATCACATGACAGCGAGCCGCCTGCACCTGACCCCGGCTCGGCCCTCTGAGGAGAGCGGCAGCTGCGACCACTCTGAGTTTGTCGAAGGCAGCTGAGCAGCACATCCAGCAGCTCGAGCGTTTGTGTTGACTTTTATATGTGACATTTGCTCTCCCTTGTTTTGTGCAAGCTGTGACATGCTGGGCGCTGTGGAATGATAGCTCAGCCATGACCATTTCTGTGCACTCTCCAGGCCACGGCGCTGCCTCAGGTGCTGCTGTGGCTCTGCACAAACATTTCATGAAAAATACTTTTTGAAGATGTCATGGTCAGACTAGTATAGCATAGGAATACTGTAGCATCCCTTAGTGTATTGCAGCATCTGAGAGCCTTCTATTAAAGACAACCTCATTTTTACTCAACCTAAAAACACAGGAATCTCCTTGAAGGTTGGTTGCTGATGAAATTGTTTTACCTGTGCTTGTTTCCATCTCAACAAAACAGTATTAATGACAGGAATTCAGTTGCTTAAACCATCAAGACTGAGCTATAACTGATATAAACAGTGCCATGATGAATGCCATTAGAAGATAAATCCAGTTTATTATGCCAGAAGTTAAAAAGTGATCCATGCTGCTGCTGTTGGTAGATGGCAGGTTTTTAAACCTCCTGCTGGTCCACCATAGAAGCAGCAATTGCAAACTGTCCATGTTATTCTCTTAACTCAAAATGAACAAAGCACATTTCTGTGCATTCTGTTCTTTATTTAGCAGCGCTAAAGAGACAACAGGATGACAAGAGCTGGAGAAAGAGAGAGAGAGCCGGGTAACGACATGCCACAAAGGTTCCCAGTTGTACATGAGCCAGGGACTCATCAGCGCTGCAGCCCTCAGGCGGAGACACTCTCCACTGAAAACAAGTCTTTGAACTGAAATGAATTAAAAAATTTGAATCGAGGAATGTTTTTCGATTGTGATGTACAATTTAACAATGATATACTTTTTACCTTTTATTGATTATAAATATGCTAACTTAACTCTCTCACGTATCTTTATCTGCCCGTTGTAGCACTAAATGTTACTACATAATATCCTTCATCCTTTGACGTAGTGAAGATCCCACCACGAATGCTTCACAGTTGCATTGGGAACAACACGCAGCACTGTCAGAGTTTGAGAGGAGCAAATGTTGAAGCAGGTTTACAAAAGTTTTTCGCTTCCTTTCACTTTTTATTTGAATTTGAAGATCAGTGACATTATACTTCCTCCAAAATTGCTCCCAGCTTAGAATTGAGACTGAACTGAAAGTTCTTGTATAAACAAGACTGTAGTGTTGACCTTCTCACAAAGAACACATGCAGCTGCTCATATATTCAACCAAACTGGATTGATACTCACCCAAACCTCGGCTTACCGAGAGGATCACTGTGTCTGTGAAAACAACACAAAACTCATATATTGGACAGGAAGTTCTCCAGGATTGTTTGTGGAGACCAAAACATGTTATTTTGACCAAAAACATGATGTTGACTTCACCCCAACTAAGTGTTTTAGTGCTTAAACAAACAAGACCAAAACACAGCATTGTGACAAGAGAAACATTTAAAATAAAACCTATAAAATTTAAAGTTGCAACATACGACCTCAGTTAATCTGTGTCCTTGAAGCTCGGTGTGTCAGTGTCTCGGGTGTGTAAGACTGCAGTGTTTATGGATGATACGCTTGCAATGTATTGACATGAAAAACAAATTGCATCTTATGAAATCCATAAATATAACAGCCACACTTAAATGTCACCACTTCTGGTCAGGTCACTCAAGACATTGACGGAAAAGTAATTCAGCTGCTGAGACGATATGCGGCCATTAGAGGACATGTATACAGTTTGTAGAGTGCATGTCTGAATATGTTGCCAATATTTGCAGCTTGTCCTCCAACAATTCACTGGAAACTGCCTTCTCCAGTAGAATACCACTCATAACTGATGCATGCTCTACTCTTAAGCCATGTGTCCTCTTATTAATGCAAAGATGTCCCAGCAGATGTCATGAAAAGCATGATGGTTTACATGCGTCGTCCGTACTGACTGTAATAAATAATTTTTTTTTTTTGTGCAGAATATAAATCTGATTCTGTTTGGAAATATGAGTCATAATGATGGGTTGTCATACTTGCCTGTCAGTATGCTGGTGTGTTTGTCAGGTTGTCAGCTGGCTGAGTCATTTGACCTTGGACCAATTCAAACATATTAATGTGAGACACAAGAAGGTGAGTGGGCTACATTACATTAGCGCTCTCTCTTCCTCGATAAGCCTTTATTAAAAATGATTACCTGAATAGCTGGTGAGAGACAAAGAAGAAGAACCGAGGGAATGAAAGGATTGTGGAGGAGGTGGAGTGTGTGTGTGCATGAGTGTGTGTGTGTGTGTTTGTGTGGCTTTCAAGGTGGCAATTTTCCTGTCAGCAGCCAGCAGAATGATTTGATTTCTTGGTAACAATGAGGGATTCATGTATACAGATTGAGTCGGTGTTCTTGAGCGTCCGAAGGTTACAGCTGGAGTGTTTGGACAGATTTACTGAGAAAAGCTGGTGATGGGGGGGGAACTGGGGATAGTAGTCAGGAGAGGAAGTGAATAAGTGTACGAGCGAGAGCGTGTATCGAGGAGACAGAGAGGCGACTCTTAGCCCGTCTTCATTATCATTTCGCTCAGCAGCCGCTGCGGCTCTTCGCCCAGGCGGGCTGGTGAATAGGTGAGTGACACAGAGATGCAGAGGAACGTGGAGGAAGGAGGGGGCAGCGACTGTAAGCACATCAGAGGCTGGGTTGTCACGACGACGTACAGTTCTGACCTCACAGGTTTTGAATAGCATGCCGAGACAGATGTCGCTGCTATGCATCATGTTCACTGCTCCAGTGATGAGACCTAATAACGCCTCTTTATGACCCAGAAGGCGGCTCGCTGTAATGGTGGGGAGCCAGTGGGGCTTATTTATTTTGCCTGATTATTATACTTCAGGAGATCATTCTGGGAATAATCACACCGCATTGTCCGAGCCAGTGATGAATCAGGACATGCATAATTTAACAAACTGCACAAGTTGACCTCTGCTTTTTTTTTTGCACAGTTTGAATATCAGCAAATGTGTTTGCTGCTGCTGCTGACACACAAGTTGTTTGCAGTTACACATCTGCCTGCTGCACATGTCAGCTGATTGTTCTTTCTTCTGTTCATTAAATATTCGCTTCATCAGGCACAAGTCACTAGTAATTGGTAAGGCCTTTTTTTTTTTTAAGTAGAGCACCCTAATTTCTTCAAAGCAATAAAAGAAACAACAACATGCTAGCGTTGCTCCTCGGGGAGCTCAACCCATGCTGACTCTACAGTTCTTCAGTGATTCAAGGATGCTGTGTGCCTCCTCTTCCTTGCCACTAATGTTTTCTTCAGTCCCAGAAAAATAATCAAACTAAAAGGCGAGACTTGAGTGTGTAAAAGATTTTTAAGGCATCACACAACCAAAAACATTAGTCTTGATGTTGGGCTATTTGCTTGACTATTTCTTTGTTGAGGAACGATAACTCAAAGGTGAACTTGTTGACGTGCCTCATGCTCTTCATCGTGTGTTTGAAATGCACATTTTCAAATTGAGAAACAAGACACTGTACATGTGTGTCATCAGTCAGCTGCATGATCAAGAGCTAATTTGAATGCTAACCGTATCGAGGAATACAACCCTGTGAGTTACAGTCTAAAAGCAGCAGTCATTGTGTTTGATGCAGAATAAAATGTAACCCATTAAAGTTCTATGAAAGAAGCGGAGGTGCCTCATTGTTCAGGCCTCAGGACAGACGACACTTTTATGTGAACGTTGAGCAACAATGAATCATTTTCACTTCTAGTTATCGTACATTGTTCTAGGCTTGAAAAAGCCTTTAGCGCCCAATCCCGCGGATGATGCAGGGTCCCATTATTAGCCCATCAGAACAACATTTTACACACTACAGTCGAGGGTAATAAATGTCCGGTCAACCTAAAGCTGGCAGATGATGAAGTGTGGCCATTCAGTGATGTAGAGTTACAGCAGTTTGAAAAGGTCTTCCTGTCTCTGCTACAGGTCGTTTCAGGTCCTCTTTTGTGGAATGCATAGGTCACGTTTTATTAGAAATTTGAATATCAATGGTCTCCATTCTTAGCAACTGTTATCCTTTAAGCCTCTCAGACTGGCAACCGCTTGCTTGTTTTATTATCTTTTTTTTCCTCCCTTTTGTGGCTGTGGATGGTAATTAGGTGTTAACACCTCACACTGAGACGCATTAGTGGAACGTATAAGCCGACCGCTGCATCTCACCTCTTATCAACTGACATTACAAACATTGTTTCTGGCTTGTTTTCCAATCGCTTGATTTAGTTTTCTGTATAATTATTTCATTTTCTTTAACAGTAATTTAAATGTTGAGGTAATTACAGTATTTAAAGGTCAGTTTTCTCTCAAACATGTGCCAGTATGTCTGCATTAACATAGCTTCCACGGAATACTGTAATTACTAGGTATTAACAAGCTAGCCACAATAAAACAAGCTTCTGGATCAGCAGGTTGCAGAAGAAGAGAGTGAACCTGCTCATAACTGCTTATTGTGGTTTAACTTCATCAGCTCGCAGCAGCAGCAGTTCACCGTGTGCCTACAGCAACTACAGGAACTTCAGCTGCCCCCCTAAAAATATCCACTGATTTCAGACTAAAACATGTTGAAACACCTTCTTGAGTGGTCTCTTGCTCTGGCAGCCTTCTTGCTGTAACGTGTAAAACTTGACATATGCCAACGTTTCATTCGGCGGCTGCTATTCGAAGCTTACAGTGTTCAGCCTGTGGTGTAGGCTGGTAGGACTGGATGTAACACCAACACACCTTTAAGGCCAACAGAGGAAGAAGAGGCTAATGTTAGGAAACAGTTTGATGATTTTGTGTCTATCTCTGGAATGTCCAATATTAAATTCCATGTTTAGCTCTGTTTTGGTCTATACACCCTCATGACTCTGGACAGTTTTAAATGTTTTTTATTATTCTCTTCATTAGCTAGTTGCTAATTTGGTCTGCCAGGCAGGTAGGCTCATGTACAGTGGGTTTATCAGAGTTTGCAGATGACAGCTGCCTCCTGTTTTGTGGATATGTGGATGATGAGGAGTAAAAAGCGAACCACACAAAAAAATGAGGGGATGAAGAGGTTAAACAATCCTCTCTCTTCAGAGCTCTAACAAAAAAGGAGATTCTTCACAGTGAAACTGAGGGAGGACTGACTTGAATAAACACACACACGCGCTGATAGGAACTCTACCGGGCTACGAGAGAGAGAGTTGTCATCACAGAACATTAGACCTCACCCATCATTTCCATGTTACCAAAGGGTCGTAGAGAGGACAGGAACAGCTCCAAAAGCTTCCTGTTTTTGCATCCGTCAGTGAGGATATGCACCGGACACGGAGGCTGACTAATGATCTTTGGGAGCCAGAAAATCTCTGATCTTAAAGAGAAAGCACATCGCAGTGTGTATCACAACAAATCTATGCGTATCTTAGTTAATGAGTATGTACCGTTGTGCCTCAAGCAGGGAGGGCAAAGAGCTGCGTGTGTGTTTTGCTAATTAACAAGTGGTACACCGGGGCAACCTGCACATTCAGATAAACCCGTGCCCACGCTCTTTACAGCACACATGCCCACACATGTAGCCACACTCCCACACACACCGGGAGATTTTCATGGCTTTGATGTTTACTGGATAGCCACTGTTCTCTTCCTCTGGCTGTCAGCACTCAGCCTCATCCCTGTGCTTCTGTTTGAAGTTTAAACAGTCATTTGAGATTCAGTCTTCTCTCTTTTTTTCTCACAAGTCTTCAACATGTTTTTCTTTTTTTCCAGCTGTCTTACTGAGGCACATAAACAATTGTCATATGCTACTGTTTAACAGCATATGTAGGACAGACTCCTTCCTTCCTGCTGCCATGTTTTACCTCATCGGATAAGGAGACCATGCAGGTAGAAAATGAAAACAGCTTTGTGCTTGTTGTCAGGTGGCGACATCTAGTGGCTGTAGTTATTATTACAGCGGTAAAGGAGGAAGTGAGGGGAGACTGTTAATTTAGCTGGTGAAGTCACATCACATAAACAACGTAACTTGAGTAGGTTTGTTAGACGTTTAAAGAAGTAACACAGGAATTTAAGCAAGTAAAAAAACAACAGCTGCAACATAATCCTTTGTATCAACTGTTAGAATTATGTCATCTCACAGACGCAGGTTGTTATTTAAGTGTCTGACAACATTACAGAAATCCTACAGAGATAAATCTTTCTGTTCAAGGTTAAAACCCTTTATGTAATTATAAAAGTCTCGCTCAAGAAGTCTCGCTCTGTCAAACTGTCAAAATCAGCTAAATATTCAGCCATCTTTGTGAATATTCTTGCTGGCAGTTTCTCTGGGTGAACTCTGAGCTTCTCTGTTTCCGCCATCATTTTTATGATTATGTTGCAGCTCTTGCAGCTTTGCCAGCGGAGGCACTTTACGGGCCCATCTCCATGACTTTTAGTCCACATAGAGCCCAGGTTCGGAAATACTGGACTTCCATTTTAAGGATTAAAAGGCGGAGAAGTAATTTTCTATCCCTGCTGGCTTCGGGAAGTTATGCAAAATGATGGTGACACGATTGAAGTAAATGACAGGCAGACACATTCGGTCCTGCTATCCCAGAAATTGGGAGGAAAGTGACCCACATAAACCAGCCAGATGGGAGCCACTGCTGTAGGTAGTATTTCCTGCAGCAGCCATCAGGAAGGCTATTTAAGTGACCCCTGTAAGATCCATCACTCATCCAGACTGACTCATTCGAAGCGAGCAGGTGCGCAACACTTACCTGTACACGTCTGTCCATGTGTTTCACAGCGTGTCATCCTGAGTGGAGGAGTTGATTCCTTCAGCAGGAGAAAGTGAAGCCTGCAGGGAAACAGGAGGACGAGAGGATCGCTTTCACATATTCTTTTCACTCAGTGTTCGTTATTAGCTCCCGAACTTCTTACTTCCCATCAAGACGACACACTTTTTTTCATGTGATAGGATTAATTTAACAGGCGGAGAGTTACAAAGGCTTAATGTGATGTCACTCATCCTTATACAACCTTCATTAGCATCTGTCTCTTATTCACATGTACTGTCTGTGATATAACTGAGTCAATGCCCCTCAGAAAGGGATCAGTAACATTATCTACATGCCTCTGAGCACTTTTGCTACACTAAAACCAGACCTGTTGGTTGGTAAAGCACTTCAAAAGCTAATTAGGGCAAAATTGTTTTTCAATTTTCCAAAAACATCAGATGGTGAACCGTGTGCACCATTAATAATAACCATTATTCTCCCAAAACTCTGACCTCTACACTCCTTGAAATGAAAATTTGGACATTCAGCCAGGAAACGGCTACCTGACAAACAAAGTCATTTTGGTGGATAGAGTGTGAGAATGGATCTGTGTTCTACACCGTCTATTATTCCACAGGTGACTCTACAAGTTCACCATTAACTGGAAAAGCAGAGCCTCTCATCCAAGCCAGTGGGTGCTAGTGGGTTTGTAGCTATTTTCTCAGCCACAGCACCTTACAGACTGTAAGAGCCCAGGGACTGATTACAGAGGAAGTGTGTGCTGTTCCGGGCTTCTTCTCTCATCATGATGGATGCTGAGATGGTTTTGCCAGGCTGCGGCTGGATGTACAACCTGACATGTATGTGTCTGGAAGCACCATGGCAAATAATTACACCTCTGGGGAGGAAACATCTTAAATGGTGGACTCGTGTTAACAGTACATTTTAGATGTAATTGAGGCCGTGGTCGGATTAACCTGCTACAAAAGGAAGCAGAAAACAAATTGAGTTTGAGTATTGTGTTTTATTACACAGATTATCTGCAGATGCACAGGTGTGATGAATTTAACCTCACTCTTCACAAAGCTTTCTCCGCTCTCTGCAGAGTGTTCGATACTCCTTGCCAGCCTTTTTGTCATTCTTTATGTGAGCAGCGGTTGTTTACTGTTGGAAGCACGTTCTGGTTATGGTACAGGCACATGTGAGAATTTTCCTTCTCGCAGGGTCTGAACCCGAGACTGGCGGCGCGCCTGCCATTGTTGTACCTTGACTACAAAGTAGTTAATTTGCAGCAACTTGTTTTAACACAGCATGCGGGAGGATCCGATGTGGTAGCGGTGGGCCAGAGATGAGGCTCATCTGGGAGATTTCCGTTGAGAGAGATCACATTTGCACATTTGACAGGAGCACAAATTACAATACAACAGACACAGATTAAGCACACTTCAGGGCACAGACAATCCCTTAACACCCCTATCTGACCACAGCAGGATCCGTCTGTAGTCAGACTAAACACAAACACTGGATCAAAGCCAAATAAACTACACATATCAAAAGTGTCTCGTTAAAATCCAAAAACACAGAGTGGGAGAGAATGAGGAAAGAGCTTATGGAATATTTTATTAATTAACAAATGCCTTAGAAGTTGTCATGGTGAACTGTATTTATGGATTTAATTTAGCTTATTAAAAATAGCTGAACTGATGAGGCAAATTCTTCCATGCACGACTGGAATATACTGGAGAACTTTATATAAGTAGGTTGGACAGAGCGATAGGTCGGATATTTTGTTTCTAGTTGGTGCAGTTTATACACACAGCAGCAATTCAGAGTGCCGTCCAAGAGACATAAAATCTGGATGCCAATCAGACAGCAAGCTCACAATGTGTAGGCTGACAGGAACACAACATTCAGCGTCTGGCCGGTCTGCTCTCACACAAACCTGTGCCGTCTCTGTTATGTTAGTTAAAGCTAGAACAAGCTTCTCCTCAGTTTTTATTTTATATTAATTATTTAACCAGGAAATCCCATTGAGATTAAAAACCTCTTTTTCAAGGGAGTCCTGGCCAAGAGGCAGCAGAAGTGACGACTCCAGCCTCTTTGTTTGAAATGTTCGGAGAGTTTCAATGAGAAGAGCTCGGAGCCGCTGCAAGTGCTCTGAATAAAAAAGAAAAAAGAAAAAGATTGAGGTACTTTTTCTATAGACTGCCGTATTCTCCGTCCTCTCATGGTCTCATACAGTCAAGGATCCCTTTTCTACTTAATGTGGTGGGCAAGGCTACCTACATAAAGTAAATGGGTTTGCAGAATGTTTTGTCCTTTTTATCCTCCGAGTATGCCTGATGTTTTTGATAGAGCCACCTGAGCTCCTCATGTAAAAAAATAAATAAATAAAAAAATTTGTGCAGATAAACAATCAAATCATGGAGAGAGCCACGACAAGCCTGTGGAACTGAACCATCAACTACAAAAAATGAAAGGAAAAGCTCATTGTCCCAAAAGTATGAAAAGACTATATATAATATGTGCACATGTGCTTCTACCTGGTGAAATCCTCTCGCATTTTGTGCCAAAAAGCGAAGGGGACAGGAAATAGCGTGGGAAGGGCTACAAGCATACACTAAAAATAACCCGGCTGCTAAATGTGTTGGGGATTATTCAGTGTTTTATGAAGCATTTTACTGCACGTTCTCACAGGAAACGAGAGATTTAAACAAACAATATTGCTTGATTGAGAGATGAATTCTGTCCCCCATCTCGTTCAATCATACTTTATTTTTTGCAAAGCGAGAATACGTCTCTCCCTGTTACAAATAATGTAGAAGTGAATGGGTAGTAATCGTGTACAAAACAGATACAGAGAAAGATCAGGTTTAGGAAAGAAAGAAAAAAAAAAGAAAATATTAATTAGTGTAATATAAAACTAGGACTAAAGATTCATTACAGTTCTGATTTTGAAAACTAATTAATTTTATTGCAGGTCTTTAGACAAGACTGGGTCTGACATTTGTACAGTGGACCCTGAAACAGCTCAGATTAGCTCATTTAAATGCCTTTTCCCTCCTGCTGCTGTCTAATTAGATTCTAAGTAATACCTGGTGGGACCATTTCCACACTCAAACAAACAAAACAAAAACAGGCCACTTGAAAAAGAGTCCAATGTGCGTGAATGCAACAATAATGGCAACTGAAACCTTCACAGACAAATCTGCATCCACATCACCGTCCCAGTGTTTAAGTCACGTTCAGGCTCACAATGTCGTAGCTCAGGGGCACCACGAGCAAAAGGAACAGAAACTCTTTGAACGGATCCTTTGGGTGGGTCAGATATGTGGAACAGGACCAGCCGGATGTGAGAGCTGTTCTTTATGTCAGTCAGGTGTCAGACAAAACTTGAGATGATCACTGTTGTCAGTCAGAAGGATAAAAGCTGTAATTTACATGACGTTAGAAAATATAAAAATCCCATGGCTGTGGTTTAATGGATGCCTGTCTGTCTCCGTGGCTGCGTTTGGTTGTGTGAATGACACCGTTAGGAAGGAAAGTGTGTTTTATGACTCAACCAACAAAATCTGGTCTCACTACTTTATTTTCCCCAGATATAAAACAGCCATGTGTTCAGACAAAGAGCTCAATATGGGGCCACATTGGAGTGGGAAAGCTGCTTTGTACGTGGAGGCGACCATGACATTATTCAGTACCCCGGACCACGTTGTTGAACAGAACGATGAACATATCGCGCTATTGAACAGGAGAAGATAGAGAGGTGGAGTCCAAGGTGTACAAAGTAAATGCATTTTCACCAAAAAAAGCAGATTTGATGATAATATTGATAAAAGCTCAGTTGTAGCGGGATGAAATCTAGTTAAACTAGTGCATGCTGAGTGGTATCCATCCTGATGGGGCTGATTTCTAGTCAATCACAGGTGTAATGAGTAACATGAATTACAGTCACATTCCATTTAGGTGTTTCCTTTCCAGGACCCTGGTGTTGGATCTGCTGCCCCTCTGACACAGTGTGCTGTGACACTACACTGCTGTGGTTTCCCCCGAAAGTCATATTGTTGTCGTGATAAAAGACCTGTTGCTGATAGTTCTCCACGACTGTGCTGATGACACAGAATCACCTTTACCTGAACACCCTTCATGTGTTAATGGTACTGAGAGAGACAGATTCCAAAGTGTTTCCATCAGTAAATGATTAATGTGATCCTCGTTTACTCAAGCGTGTACTAACTTGCATTATGATTTCCTCAAGAAATGCTTAGACTGTGTACAATATTAAGATCCATACAAAACATATATATCATACTGGGAGAGGGAGGGGATGGTGGTGGAGTTACAGGTGAGAAGGTTTCCAAACACTGACGGCAGGTTGAGACTCCGTATGAATCTCAATATTGTACACAGAAAATACTCAGCGATGATTTACTTACAAATGTTGAAACAGAGTCTCAAACTGCCATCAATGTTTGGAAACCTTCTTACCTGTAACTTCCATCCATCACTGGGTATTTTTTCAGGAGGCCTCCGAGGAATGTCCAGCTTTCTTTGCAGTGACCAAAACAGGTGTTTTCATCCAAAACATCATCTTTTCCTCACCCTAACAAAGAGCTTTTGTGACTAAACCTCACCAGATTTTAAGCACAGCATCGTCACAACATGTAATAGAAAACTGAACACACACACACACACACACACACACACACACACACACACAATAATAATAATCCACATATCTGGGGTTTGCAGAAACGTACTTGGCCAGCATCTATTCTGGTAATGAAAAAAAAAACAAAAACTGTTGCCTAAATTATACCTACAATGACAAACTGCCTATAAGGAAGGCTATAGAAATAAGACCTGTGATTAGTCAGACAATTAACAACGGCAGGTGCTTGTAACAGCAGATTACCTAATGAAGATATGATGCCACAACTGTAAAACTACGAGCCCCACAGACTATCAAGCATCGCAGAAATAAGCTCTATTAAGACAGAGACTCCTGCAGCCACTTTTCCTCCAATCGATTCACAGTCATTATGCAGAGTAATGGTGTTTGGGAGAGCGCGTGTGGATGCAGACACACATTTAAAAAATGTGTTTGTGCGTGTGCAAGTGCCCCCATGTGCATGTTTTATATTGCTTGTAATGGTAGAGATATTTTTAATGCCTCCTCTCCCCGGGCCAGCTGGATGTTTCAGAGTCAGCAGGATGGAAGGAGGCGGAAATATTAGCATGTGTGGAGGGAGGACTGTGCAGACCTTTACTGTGTGCCGTCTGTACAATCCTTATCTTCTCGTTGCAGGGTCCGCTCCGTGGAACCGAGCCCTCCCAACTATGCTAATGCTAATGCCACCGAGCCGGGTGGGGACGCTAATGCTCTCATCCCAGACAGGCAGTTCTTAATGTATATTATTACCGCCTGTGTGTTCAGGGACGGAGACTCAGCGTTGACTTAATTGATGACATGGCAGTTCAGCTGGGCTTTTTCTTTTTTTTTTTTTAACTGGTAACTCTTGGTAGGGATATGTGTAAATGAGCCACTATGGATGCACACACACACACACACACACACACACACACACACACACACACACACACACATCCTGTGCAGTATAGCACACAGTTGGTGCTGTGAGGCTTCTATATCTCTTCGATCTTCCCTCAAATTCAAAATTGCTTTTGCAACAAGAAAATGCAAAAAATAAGGAACACGATGGAAATATAAATTAGCTCAAAACAATTATTAAATGCTGATATTCTTTGCTTTTAGTCCCTCTGTCACTTAATTGTGTCAGCTGGTGTGTACACATGCAATCTCTCTGTGATAATTACAGTTTGATGGGTTTCTAGTTTCAGCAAGCATGCTTTCCTCTCCAGCTCTGCGTCGTGCCAAGTCAAAACAATATATGAGTAGGCAGGAGAACTGAAAGGCACTCATAAACTACCCTGGTTTAGATGGCTTGCATGGTTGTATTATAAGATTGCAAAAAGTCCTGTTTATTCTAGTTCACTGTTGACACTAACGCAGTGTAATATACCGTCTATATTGATTTAACAGTTTGATAACCTGTCAGCTGCTGTATTGGTTAGTGAGTGAACGATTTATGACTTAGTTTCACGACAAAAAAAATCATATCTCTCAGTTTTTGAACTCACATTTGTTAAAATCTGTGTTAGTGTTGACTTCTCCTCTGCCAAGATAATCCATCCACCTGACAAGTGTGGCACATCAAGAGGCTGATTAAACAGCATGATCAGAGCACAGGTGTGCTTCAGAGTGAAACACAGCCACTTTAAAATGTGCACTTTTGTTAAATAACACAATAGCACACGAATGACAGGTTTTTAGGGAGCATGCACTGCAGGAATGTCCAGAACTGATGAACTGAATGGTCAATTTCCCAGAATGAGTCAATACATCTGACCGGCCTCACAGACAATGTTTTACCACATCATCCCAGCACCTTTACAGCCAGCTTCTTCACCTGGAACCGGCCACCCAGACACACAAAGAATTGTCAGAAACTGTCTCACGGAATCTGTGTCTTCATGCTCATCACACACTTGACCTGACTGCAGCCCGTTATTGGAACCGACTACAGCGCCGAAGTGGTCACCTTCGCCGGCCTCTGGCACTTTGGAGAAGTGCCCGGTACTGAGTAAACCAGATGATAGAATTTTTATGACCCTGTCTGTAAAAAAAAAAAAAGAGAGTCTAATGCATCTCTGCCTCTTCCCAAACAATTCACAAGTCTGAAAGGTCAGTTTGAAATGCTCGTCTCACAGAGAATCACTGTTGACAAGTTTTACAATCCTACTTTTGCTGCTTCGTGACAGATTTACATGAGATGCAGAATGTCGATACAAGGGCATGTGTAGAAAGTCTTTTGAAGGTGTACATCACACATTTGGAGCCTCCAGCACGCAGCCATGATTTAAAGAACGCACAACACACTGCTTCAATCAGACCTGTCAGCCCCACCTGTGCCGTATCCTCTGCCATCCGCTAATGTCATTACATACTGTTCAGGGTCACGTCTAATCACGTTATATCCTGTGTACCACGCTGTCAGAGAAGAGGGGGTACATGGGATCTGGCAGACTCACTTGAACATGACACGTGTGCAGAGGCAGATTAAGGCACCGATTCAAAAAATTCCTGCTGATCAAGTAGCAATTAGAAATTCACAAGCTGTTTCACAAATTTGTCACGAAGTACTTTGCCGTGGGAGTGCGTAGCTCTGAGTGGCTTTGTGTGGCTGCTGTGTTCCAACAAACCGAATCACTCACTCGACAGTGTGACTGCAGCTGGCTTAGCGTTTGCCTTTTTTTTGTGTTGTGTTTAAACAAGTTAAAGCGTGGTTTTCCAAAACCTTAATGAGTTGTGCTCTGAAGGGCGTCAGTGGTTGTTGGTGCTACAAATCAAGCGTGAACGCACAAGCAAAATGAATTTCCTGTCTGAGAACTGATGATCCATATTCCCATTCAAGTACAGTGTGCGTCCTCTGTGGTGCAGGGGTGTCCTCAAACATCAGAAGAAAAATGACGCAAATAGTGAAAATTTAAGCAGCAAGGGCGGGAAAATTTGCTGGAATGGGTCAAACATCAAACATACTGGATCTTCCCCATCGCAGCTCTGCTTGGTAAACACCCGAGCAGGTTCTGAAACAGGCTTTCTGATATAAAAGCTGGATAACCCCTTGTGACGTCTGGATTGTTCTCTTCTACAGCCGTGAAAGATATTATACAACCATATCACAGGCTGGATAATAGTCACTATTCAACTAAAATCAGTGGAGTGTCCCTTTAAGCTTTTAGGCAGAGGGAAAATGACTAAATCTGCATTAGTTCCCTCAATTAAAGCTTTATCAACAGTTCCTCCCCCTGCCCATATTTCAGTTCATTTTTTTCTAAATCCATTACGCGATGGCCTATCTCTCTCTGTGGGACCTGGGGAATTGAAGCAAGGCTGGACAATATCAGACAGACGTGGATGTGTGAAGTGATATGGGCTCTGATGACAGCAGGCGAGAAGTGAGGAACTAATAGTTTGTCACTCCAGCCAGCATGAGAGAGCCTTTTATACCCCGTCGTTGGCTAATGCAGTGCTTCTCAAAACGGGAGCCAAACCCCCCCGAGGTGGCACCGACCCACCACGGGGTGTGTGTGTGTAGACGTGGATGACCAGAGGAAAATCAGAAATTGAGCTGGATTGATTTGTGTAGGGGGAAGGAAATAACAGACAATCTGCAGATGCAAGTGTGCTGACCTCTATTTCATTACAATTCAAACCCAATGTGAATAAATGTTAGAAACCAAGGAATGTGTTGAAACCTTTCACGTCTTTATGTTGCAGCGTTAGGCATCTTTAGGTTAATTGTTTTGTTTTATGTTGTGACATTGCAGAACTTAAGGTCTGGTATGCAGCCACACGCAGCTGTGGATGTATCACAATGTGTAAATACATCCCAGTGGTTTGTTGCTGAGAATAACTGCATTGAAATGCATTTACTGGCATGGCAGCTCCAGCACAATCGCCTCTAACCAGACCATAACCGCGTTGTGATGAGGGTAATAAAATGTAAATTGACCCTGAAGAAAAGGTAAAGTTGACACAAAAAGAAACAGCTGAGGTTAAACTTATTTGTGGCTCTGCAGAAATACGCTTTACAACATTTATTCCGTAGATTTGGGTTGCATGAATGTCAGCTCATATTCATGTAACGCGAACATGACATGCATTGTTGAAATGTAGACGTAGAAATGTTAAACACTCGGATGCTCACTTAGGACTGGAACTTTTTTTGGCTTTGTGCCGGGAAAAAGTTTGAGATCCAGCGGGCTAATAACAACGGGGACTGAGCCGTTTGGGGTTTTTCCAGTGTCTTCTTTCCCGGGCGCACTTTCATAAAGACTTTCAGAAAGTAAGAATGTTACATCTCATCTCATTTTGGTTCGCACATCTGCCGGCTTCAAATTGATTTATATTTCATCCAATGCAGCTCGGCTCCAAATGTCAGGACACGTTTGAATCAGCAGCAGAGCCTGAATGTTCACAGCACTGAGAGAGAAGACGTCTCCTCCAAACCAATTATGTAAACTGCTGTAATGTGGCAGACTTGACAGTGGCCATGAGCCTGTTGTTGCTCTGCCTTAAATATTACATTATATAGTATTTCAGAGAGCTTGTTAAAGCAGACATCCAAAAGGAGAGAGAAACAGGTTTAAAAATTCAAGTTTCGAGGTGAAAAAGTTTGCATATTGAATAATTAAAAACAAGTCACCTGCTTTGGAAATGTAATTAGTAAATAGAGTTGCGTTTGCTGAGGCGACTGAGTCTGACTCCATTGTCTTCAAGAGTACATTTTATGCAAACACATTTCCACTGCGCTGTGGTTCCAAGGTAGTCTGCGTTGAGCTTGGCAGGCAGCGTGCTTTTTATTTACAGAAACCACAAACTGCCGTGAGATGAGCTTTAGCAGACTAGAAGGAATTGGCTACTTTCATATCAGAAGTAAGAAGAAGGAAGGAAATTGCTTTACGCTCCAACGTCGTCCACACAGAATCTGCTCTAATGTTTCAGACAAAACACCATCCGGGCGCAAAGTCAGTCCAGGTTTATCACATCTAGCCATGACCACGTTCTTATGAAACGTTCCCCTTAGCAGCATGTGACCAGCTGCAAACATGGACGAGACAGCAGAGAGAATATTTCATGAACAAACAGTAAACTAATATTAGAAAAAAACAGAAGTTAAACACATTCCAGGCTGAAGGCGACACAGCTGAAGCTGCTAAATGAATGGACAGCTGACAAAAAACTCCCCGACTGTGTGAACGTGTTAATTACTGGGTTTAAAACATCACTGCCACATCATGAGGGTGAAAGTAGATCAGACCGTAATTATGTTTGTGTTTTCCATTATATGAATGTGTTGCTCGCCTTCCTTCGCTTGAAACTTATTTGATGAAAAACAGGATCTTTCATTGACATCCTGATACTCTCAGCTCACACGCTTTCCTTTTGACCAGAAAGGCATTTTGCTTTGAACCATTTGCAAACTTGATAAAGATTAGATTCTAGCTGAGAAAACTAACTGTCACAGGCACCTAGCAACAGAATAATAAAAGATCCAAATCCAGACACGTTGGCAAAAAGGTTGACAAAATGAAACAAGGACGGACAGGAAATGGCTGGAAACTATGGTTAAAAAAAGCAATCTTGTCAATCTGGCTTCCTGGAGTAGGAGAAGGGGCTTGATGAGGAACAGGTGTGGCGAGATGAGGGGATGAGTAACAGGTGTGCATGTAGGAAGGGTCAGGTAATTGGTAAGGTGTGGAACTCTGTGGGAGAAAAAGGAAATCTGAGGCTGCAGACGGAGAGAGCCGTCGTCACCCTGACAGAAAACACTGAGTCATTTTTGGAACAGTGAGACGGGAGGTTTGGAAACCAGTCACAAAACAACCATGTTGTTTATGAGCACCAGAACTACGTCCTGGAAACAATACGAATGCTTCAATTACACTGAGTTTATAAGTGTACCGACTCCAGTTAATGTGTACACACATTATGCACAAACAAATGCCAGATCTGGAAGTGAAAATGTGAGTATACATACTAATAAGGCGGGGATAATGAAAGTGGAAGGAGTAAACTCAAGTTTTTTAAAGCCTTACTGTAAAAAAAATGTGCTTTAAGAAGTGATTCAACAGATTAAAGTGATTTTACCATCCTAAGCTCCTCGGGCAGGGAATTGCAAAAACTCGGGGCTAAGACAGCAAAAGAGAAAATTGGAAATTCAGAATATACTTAAAGAGCAACTGGGAGATAAAAAAAGCCCTGTTACATCAGCCAGACTGTCCCTAATAAAGGAGAAAGAAGAAGCAAAGAGAGAAGAACTAAAATGGATTTAATTATAATGAAAACATGAGGTTTTGTATCATTACCCAGTGAGTGAAGAGTATATTTACATAATGTTTATATAGAAAAAAGGTATATACAGAGACAGATATGCCTACAGACTGTAGGAAAACAAGTGAGTGAGATAAAAAGAGTCGCAGACAAACAGAAATGGTGCCAAAAAAGAATTTGTCTGAGGACATTCACAAAAAGCTTCTCCGGCTCTGTAGAAAGCACAGAAGTGTCTGTTTAACATAAGCTGCTGTTTTTATTCCACCACACAAACGTAACCAGATACACAAGCCAGCGGTGACAGAGGACTGACACAATATACCCAAGCAGAACAACAAATGCTCCAGACACATGTTAAAGCACCCACTCGCACACTGCACAGTAATGAAGCACTTCTTCACAGGAATCAAATCCAACCTATGAAGTGAGAAGAGCAGCTCATGTTCAGTGAAGCACCTGGAGTCGTGCATCAAAGTGGGCTGCAGAAGAGAAGCAACGATTTCTTATTGTAAATCTGCAACACAGATACAAGGCAGTGGAGTTCCCACAGCACCACACCGGACCCATAAACACTCCTGCTGATGGGTGATGTTCTGTGATTTGGCTAAAAGTGAATAAATTAAGTTTTTGAGGAACATTTCAGGTGCTAAAAGGGCGCTTTGGTCACAGAATCCTAAAGTTTATCAGATAATCGAGGCTGTTTCCCTCAATCCCTCTACAGTCTTAACAAAAGTTAATCCGGAGTATTACTGTCATGTTGACCTGCGATTCGTCTTTTACCAGGCATACAGATCTATATTAGATCTCACGAGCAAAAGTAATCAAACAACATAGCTCACTCTTGCTCCATCACACACAGATGAAATTCTTCCTTCACAGAGAAAAAGTTTCCATTACACTTCCTTCTCCCTGTCACACCTCAGTTTATCTTATTTAGCCTGAACAGCACTTTTTGTTGATGCTGTGAGTGCTTTTGAAAGCTGGAACCTAGTCATGGTTTCCACTACAGGCATTTCCATTTCAAAAGCTTTTTATCTTAATTTTAACTATCGTTAACACAAAGCACAATTAACTAAATCACATTTTCCCACTCACACAGAAGAAAACACAAAAACAAAACTCCCCCAAAAAAACAACTTTCCAATTTCGTTTGCACAGACAGCTTTTACTTTTTCAGTGCTTGCGGAGACGGTTGGGGTCGTTACTGATTCATGGGTTAAGAAGCAGTGATATATCATCCATCGTCACTGTGCTCGCTCTGTGGGTGTTGATTCTGGATGCTACAATCGTAGTGTCAATCTTTCACTGCTGAGGTGGAAATGTCTGCTCAAGTGCACTGATGCCGGCGTTGTACGTGTGTGTAGTAAAACCAGCCAGGCAGAAGCTTGTAGGACAGACCTGTACTGAAAGGTCCTGAGGGAGGTGTGGAACTTTTAGTGAGAGAGTGTGTGTAAGTGTGTGTGTCTTTTGTGTCTGTCTGCCTTTAATGATGATGGCTGTATGTGGGTTTTTTGTGTAGGTGTGTCTCTGTGAATGTGTAGCTGGATATGCCGGCTTGCTGCTGGTGCTGTGCGTGCATGTGTGTGTGTGTGTGTGTGTGTGTGTGTAGCGTAG
>CAEMYA010002116.1:13032233-13056367 GCA_903131615.1 Diplodus sargus | reverse complement strand
GTGTGTGTGTAGCGTAGTGTGTGCCACCAGTGTGCTTGATCAGCAGTCCTGCTGCTATCCCATTAACTCTGCTGCCGCAGGGCATGCTGGTGCGACCCAAAGGACCCTGGGTAACAGCAGGTTCCAGCGAGGTCATTTCCATTCAACCGGCTCACTCCAACTGACCCACTGCTGCACCATTCTGTGTGTGTGTGTGTGTGTGTGTGTGTGTGTGTGTGTGTGTGTGTGTGTGTGTGTGTGTGCAGAGATTGGATGGACATTTCTGATAAACTTTTTAATGACACCGGCTAAAACACAAGTAAATGCCGTTTTATTGGAGTCTGGATAGAGGCAGAGAATCAGCCCCACATACTGTACATCACTCATTGATTGATTAAGGATAGTGAGGAAGTATAAACACACACACACACACACACACACACACACACACACACACACACACACACACACACACACACACACACACACACACACACACACACTGCCTCCCTCTGAAGAGAGTCTGCATAAAATGTCAATTAAAACACTCAGAGGATGAGGGAGACGCACTCCAATCTGTTCAACATACATTTAGCAGATTGCAGAGAAACATTATAAATGAAAGTGTTTGTTTCCTGCTGGGATGGATACAATTTGTATTCGCAGAACGTTATTGATTTATCAAGCACATTTTTAATAATATATACATTCATGCTTTTATGTATGACACATATGTATAGATTTTTTTTTCTGCCTCTTAAATGTTTTATCTGGTTAACCTGCGTTTAAATTTTATGTATGATCATGTTTATTTTATTATCATACCTGCTCTTCAACAATCAATGCAAACACACTCAAATAAATCACATTTAAAGATGAATTATGTTGAAAATCTAGCATGTATGGTGCATGCATCAGAACATTTTTGCAATCATTTATGTGTAAAAGGAATCATGGTTTAAGCTACAGAATGACTCTGACAGAACATTTGTTATGCCCACAGCTGAACAATACATTGAGATTGAATCTGTAGGTTATCCTTGAATTTTCTGTCAGCAATAAGGTTCAGAGTCCTGCACATGTGGACGATCTTATAACAAAGCAATAAAACGGCATCCCCATGTGTTTGATCCTGGGCGATCTTGGCAGATGTGACCGAAGATGTAGAAATTGCTTTTTTGGTGCACTTGGATCCTTTTGGACTTGAACAGGCATATATATATAGAGAGAGAGACTTCAATTTAATTATTTTGATTAAAATTACTTAATTTGAATGATCAGTTAAAAGAAAAAAACAGTCTAACTTTCTTGAGCTCAACACTTTGAACACGCTGCACCTTTATTCCGTTATGTTGAACAGGAAGGTGTATGGTTAGTGCAGACGGAGTTGTGCACAAGTGGAAGGCTGGAGAAGATGATATTCATACGTTTTGATCTTTTAACGGAAAGTACAAGTTCTTACAGCAATAAGGTTACCTTAAGGTTAAGGTATCATCGTTCACACCTGTGTTTATACCCTTACACTGCTGTATTTGACAAGATGTGAATGAGACCGGGCTGGAAAGAAAGGAGAGTTTGTGTTTTGATGATCACAAGTGGTCTGTTCAAGACTCGTTTTTCTAAACTGCTGTTTATGAAATGATGTTTAAACTGTGTAAGCATGCTGTTGAACCCTCAGTGAGTCAGTTGCACGCGGTAAAGGGGAACTGAGTTTTGGTAATTTCTTAGGGAATACAAACCGCAGCTGTGGTGCATTTGAGGAATGAGGTGCAATCAGGAGCGCACACAGACTGAAGTGCTCATCCCGGATGTCGCAGAGCCACTGCAAATTTGAGCACTCACACAAGAGTGTTTTCAAGAACATGAAATGATACACTGAACCTTTTTTATGTACTGATCCAGCAGCCTATAAGGCCTCCGCTGCCCGGTTCTTCAAGGCTGTTGGATTTTAACTGTTTTGATATTCTAATAAAGTTTTGTGAGCTGCTTCCACTCAAAACCTCCCTCTCTTCTCATACCCTCACTAGACTTTTGAAGGAACTCTTTTATTTCCTTTCTCTTGACTTGCACAACACTGACGTGTGATGCAGTCAAGTCTCTGTTCCCCGAGACAACCTTGTCTGGTTTTGTTGTCAGTCTGGATGTGCCAGACTTCTTTCAGCTCCTGGCAGTGTAAGCCACAGTGCTCAGAAGGTAATCTCAATGTGTTTTTTTGGCAAGATTCAAGATTCATTTATTTGTCCCATGGGAGATTTGTCTTGGAACATCACTGAAACGCAGCCTTTCATGTATCAAAGTAATAATAGCTTGTCCTCTTGTCTTTCATGAGCTGACATTTGTGTTTCTCTTGATGCCTGTTGAGACTAAAACTTTGATTTTAAAAGGCCAAATAAATAACCCTGACACAAATGAATTGGTGAGTTCTCAGATCCTATTTAGAATTAGGAGAATTACAACCAGCAGGTGCACTCGTTAGGCTCCATTTATGTTTGAAACACACAACAGCAGCAGCGGCAGCCGTGAATAAATGCAGTTGTATTTGGAATTCTTGCAGCCGCAGTGTAAAGAGATGGTGGAACAGATTTAAAAAGCATTTGTGTGTTTATGACCAATTCTGGTGAAGATTTGATTAAAGTTTCCAGAAGAGTATTGAAGTATTGTAGGAGTAGTATTGTAATTTTTCAATGGTTCGTGTTCTTTTTACTCAAGTTTGTGGTTACCCATACCAATATCAGCAACAGCTAGAGAGATAAAATATGTTAGATATTCATTTGCAAATTACTGGATGAGTGATTCTTATCAATAGTTTGTGTGATTCTACCTACAGCTAACTCCTGGCACTTGCTCTGTCCTTTCTGTTTATCTCTTTATGATTAATTTGAGCATTTAATTACGTCTTCAATTAGTGTTCATCTGTTTTACATCACAAACACACACTAGCAGCCCTTTACTGTGGCAGAAGAAATGTTTTGTCTGTGAAGCACTGTGTTTACATCATTTACCACCTTAACCATCCAGTGAAGTTCTGTAAACCAAAAACCTTTGTCTTGAATCAAGTCACGCCTGTATGTCCATTATTCAAGTTGGAAGCCAAAGCAAAGCTCCAAAACGCCACATATGCTGTTAGAAAGCTTGATACTTTCTTGCTCAGGTGGGAACACAACTGTTTCTTCTGAAACACCTGTCAGATCACGTGACGAGCAGGTAGCCTGCAGTATAGTTCAGCAATTTAAGGCTAAGTTTAGTAAACCAGGCTTATTTTAACTCTGTGGGTCTTTTTAGTTTTCAATTGCATGAAAAAAACAACAACTACGTATTCCGTGAGGATGTAACTGCTTCCTGAATAATTTGAGACGTGGTCTTCAGATTACTTTAAATGGAGGAGAATGAAGGAGATTTTTCTAATGTGATATTAAACTGAAGTATTGTTGATGGTCTAATTGATAATGTGATTCACCCATCAGGCTGGTGCAGTAAGTAATAATCTAGTGGTGACAGGTGGTGCGCAGCGCCCAGCAGTAGGTCGAGCTTTATGTCATCTTTATCCCTTCTTACAGCTTCATCATTTATCTCTCTTATTCACAACAGTTTGGTGTAATTGGGTCAGACTTAATTGCTCCACTGTCCTTTGGCTCAGGTTGAAATGGGTGTAATTAGCCCGAGGTCACTTTCAGAATGGGCCTTTATTAGTTTATGTACATTAGATTTGGGTAACAGAGCCACGGCTCCAGTTCCGAGCAGCCCAGCCCCCCACGAGCCGTATTTATTTACAGATGTGACACATTTTAACCTTGAGACACAATCATCATCATCACAGCAGCTCTCTATTGCAATCAAAGAGTTATGCACCCGGTTACATGTGCCGTATGTGTGGACACGGGGGTCAGGTGACATGGATAAAAATAGGACAAATCCACCTGTGATCTGGCTGCACACAGCGTTCACACACCTGTGGTTCCGGTGCCCACTGATCGTTTTCAGTCTATTCAGGGTTTGTTTTCTGAATGTAGAAGTGAACTCAATGGAAATATGTAAGTCAATGAAAAAGTGAGAAAGAAATGCTCACTGTGACGCAAACATACGTCCATCTGAGGAGAAAATAATGACAACTTCAGCAAAAACATCCAGTCCATCATCATCATCATTAGAATGTGTTTTTGACACCTTTGGGAGTATGATGAAGTCACTGGAAGCTTATACCGTGAAGCTAAAGCTGTAAAGTTTATAACGGAAACCTGAGTGCCTCTGACATCAATTTGAGTGAGTTCGACTGGGTGGAGAGTCTCTCCACGATTCCCTCATTTGAACTCTCATTCCAACACAGCCCTTATTCCGAAGTGACAAATTAGGTGATTTGGATGTCAGTTCTTCCAAAGTAACCCGAATGAGTGTTCAGCGAATGACTCCTCTGCGTTATCGTCTGCCACTTCTACAACTAAAACTAATTGGAGAGGCTAGAAAAAAAAACTGTCATTGAATTTAGGTTGAAATGAGTGTGCAGATCATTGCATTCTGTTTTAAGCTGTAAACAATGTCTGTTTGAATTGGAGCTGTATTTTGCAGTATTATATGCTCCAAAATACAACTCTGTTTTACATCATACTAGTTCCAGCTGTGCTATCGAGAAGGGACAGTAGTTATTTCCTCAGTGGCTCAAACAATGAAGGTCAGGAAAGGTAATATTCAAATGTAACATCTTTAGTTGATCTTTTCTGTATGTTCCACGTGGATTGTACAGTACATGAATAGAAAAAAAGGTGGCACAATATGACATCTAAAGCATTGCGCGGAGGTCCAGGTCCAGTTGTCAGCAGATGTTGCCGCATTGAACGCCTACAAACGTAAACAAGCTCTCAGCTCTCACCTTTTCTTTGGCAGGCGTTTAGCCATCCTAACACCAGCGCTCGCCTCCCGACACGCAAAAACAAGGTCACCCCAGCATTATCTTACAGTGGCACCCTCGCTATAAGCCAATCTCCTATATCAGAATAACAACCAGTGCGGTCAAACATTTTACCAGCGCTGACACAGACTGCACGGTTTAGTAGCTCAAGCAAAGTATGATATACTAAAGAGAAAATCATTACAAGAATACAACGGCTGTATGATGCATCAGAGTGACTAAGACCCTTGTGGGTCACCTGTGCTGAATCAGACCAGTGCCTTCATTATACTGTCTCACTGTTTCTCTGTGACGTATACGTTACATGCCTGGGAGAAAGCCAGAGTATTAGAAATGGCTTGTTCTCGCTCTCTGCCTCTCAAACACGCACGCTGACGTCAACACCCAAAACCTCTTCTTTTGGGTCAGGGGCAGGCTTTGAATCCATTCTCACATGTGCTGTGATTGAAAAAAAAATAAAAAAATGTGTGAGGACTTAGTGTGAATGTAGCCACGGGCCAGATAAAGCTCGTCCCCATTTCTTCCGCAGCGATATTAGTGCATTTGGAAGTCTTCAGGGTAAAAGGTTATCAACAAATCCTCTGACAGCGCAAGGCAACGACTGCCTGCCTGTCCTTTAAAAGCCTTTAATACCTGATAGCATCCCGTCATCCTTTTCTCGGTTAGCAGTGGATGTGCTTCAGGATTTTCCTTTTTTTTTATACCGAAACACAAAGGAGGATGAGAAGAATGCTCAGTGGAGGAGTCGAAGCAAAGGGAAGATCCTGATGAGATTTTAACACTCTGAAGTGCACTTGGCTTATTCATCTATATACTGTGTATATCGTCCTCTTAATGGAGTGTGCAGGAAAAAGGGTGTTTTAGCTTCGTGACATGACTCTAAAGCTGAGAGGTGTTCTTCTTACCCCTGAGGTAGAGCGTTCTTCCAGCTGATGAATGACCTATTCAAAGCACCAAATGATGTGGATTGACTGTAAAATCTTTCTCAGGTCTAAAATGTAGTTGCTCAAAGTGCTTTCACTTTTCATCTGACAGCAGGCACAGAAAAAAAAGGTCAGGATGGAGGAGAAGCAGATCAGAGTATTGTATAAAAAGGAATCAAAACCTTTCAGGAAAGACAGGAAACAGCATTCATGTCAGGATGCCAAAAGAAACTCTTACATGATTTGAAATGAAATTGGCTCTTAGGGGTGTATTTCCACTGAAATCTCGGGTAGTTGATGTTTTGTTTTCACCACCACCAGGTATAGATTTAATAATTAGATTTTTCTGATATGTATATTGAGGGAAGGAGAACTTGGGACTGATACAGTCTCACTGCTGTGGACCAGAATGTACATCTGATAGTTGGCACTTGAAAATCTCCCTGGCTGGACATATTAACTAAGCTAGCTGGCTCTGAATCCACACACACACAATAAAGCTCTGCTATCTTATCTAAAAATATAAAGAGATTTTCTTCCCATAGGACACAGATGATAAGGTCATCCACTTTCAGCAGGCTGGGGCGACCCTGGAAACAAGAACCGTTCATCAACAAAGCTAAATCCTTTCTCCCTACGACAGAGCCGACCAGCTGTTCAGAAGTAAGCCAACTATACATCTCATAATTTCCCAACACAGATAAGGAACAAGAGCCGACTCACTTTGTCTTGGCTAGGTGCATGTGATCCCTGACTGCCTTATCCTTATGTTATGGGTGCCGACATGGAAGAAGACATTGTGAAAGCTAGCAGGGATGAATGTTCTCTGATTCTCCATTTATGATCCCATCAAGGATCCTCAGATTAGCCACAGCGTCGAGCGCTAACAGGCAGGCAGGTAAAATACTTGGACTGTGTAGTGAGGAACAGAAAAATGATCTGGAGGTGGAAATAGCCAGTTTATATATTGGAGGGCCAATTCAGGAACTGTAAATGTGGGAGTAGGATTACAGTTACACACCTGTCCTGGTAAACTATTGATTCTGAAAATGATGTGCTCAGTGCTTTCCCACCTGTTTGGTCCTCCACCTGAAACATAGTGTTTGATTCAAAACTTGAACCCACACGATAGACTTATAGATTGAACCTGTCAGCTAAGCAAGCACAAGGTGGCAGGTATGTATCACAGTGCCACAACACTACAAAAGAGAGGGAAACACACACGCAACAGCTTCCATCACTTATAGGAGGTTCCTGACATGTCAGCGGTGAAGACCAGGGGCCAATCTCATCCCTGAAACATTCTGTCAGAGCGGATAACAGAGACGTCAAAGGTCATAAGTCTGCAGACAGCTGGCGCAAAATAATGACATGAGGCGCTGTGACTGACTTTACAATATTGTTACTGTCCGTCAAAACCTCCGTTTGTATTTCCAGTCAGCGGCGGCTGCAGAAAGTGACCAAGGTAGTCACAGTAGGCGTGCAACAACCTTCGGCAGATAACAGCACAGCTGCTTTCTCTTTGAATTTATTTGACTGATGCCGTCTTCTGTGGGTCAGCAGGCAAATCTCTCATCATCAAAATTATATGATATTCGAAGGCGGTGGACACTATCTGACTGACGCCGTCAGATGCAGATGGATGACAGCTGGAGAAAATGCTACATTATTACATTCAGTGTACTGTATACTCACCACCTCACTGGTCATAATACACATTGTATTATCCTTACCTGTGTGGGGACACTGCTGCATTTATTTGCATGAATATTTTGATATACATATCATGTGTTCAAATCCCAAATGTGTATTTAAGACGACAGCTGTGTCAGTCCATCTGTGAATGAGTGTGGAGTTGAATGCTCGCGTGTGTTTCCACGTACGCCTGTGCAGGTTTGTGTTGGTACTTTTCCATCTCATGTGCATGTTCGCTAAATCGTTGACTCCCAGGAAGAGGCTGCGGACCGTCAGTCAGCCGTCACGGGTAGAACATGAGGTGAATGCCGAGTCTGTGTGCAGAGCAACATGCTGCAGAACAAGACAGGTGCTGGGTAGAGGGTGAGAAATGGAGGGTGAAGGAGAGAGGGTAGGATCCTTTATTAACAGCAGAAAGGGTCCAAAACACTCTAAAACACTGTCAAATCAAAATTGTTTATTGGCTGGCTTCGAGGGCCAGATTTACTCAGAAAATGGCCTTGCACAAATGTGCCTTTGCTGATATGGATGTTAATTCAGAGGTAAAAGCACACAGAGTAAGTAGCTGTAGCCCGCTGTGATTTTCCCATTCACTGACTGACAAGGACAACATCCGTCCACAGTAATCACTTTTATTTCATTTTTCTTTCTCACGAGCCTACATGTAATCCACGTTTCTTTCCCCATCACTGTCTTTGTTGTGGCTCTTTAACATCCCATCTGCACTGTGTTTATGACTTCTTTTTCAGATGCTTCCGGCATTTTTTCCCTGCAGAACTGACATTTGCAGATCACATGACTGCAGTAAATCCCATGCAATACATAATTAACCTCTGTGAACATGTCTCCTCCTCTTAATTGTGCAATCCTCCCTTAAATGCTCGTGCAGTGAGGCAAGAGGGCCGGCGCTCAACACACTCACACACTACATGTAAACTGTGACTCAGCCCGGCGCATCTGCTTGATTAATACAGTGAATGAGACACATCTGTGCATGAAGAATTCCTGGGTGAATCTGACCCTTCATCTGCAGATTCTGTGGCTAATTGATTGGCTTCAGTGATTTTAATCACTTAATACAAATGTAGAAATCATTGCATTGACAGGTAATGCACGGGTAAGCTCTGCAAAGAACAGATTCCAGGACGTAATAACACAACACGTTGTGTGAACGTGGTCTACTTTTCTTTTTCCCTTTCCTTCATCTTTTTTCTATAGAATTCTGACTATAGGTTCTCTTTCTGTCGTGCTGATGCAGAGATGTACATGCATGTTGGGGGGGAGATGGCTGCCAGCGTCTGTTCAAAAAGGAGACGGGTAAAATAATTTTCTTTGCTAGCTTGAGATCAGCTCTTATCAGCTTTTTCTATAATTAGCACAACAAATGCCAAGGACTGAGCCAAAGCTGGATGGAAGAGACCGGCAAAAGTGTCAAAGAACAGGTAATCATAGCCCCAATTGATAAACTCTGGGAAATTATGTGAACACCATTATGTGGTACAATTTAATGGAACTGAATTCAATTCCAGTGAACGCTCGGCAGGACTGATGGGAAGTGTCTGTCATACCTCCCTTTGAAGGGCTGTGTCACGTAGCGCAGTAGACTGAAATTGTTTAAAGAGGTGTCTCTTCAACATATTCACCCAGGTGTGAGAGAGGACAGTTTAATTTGCACCTTGGAGCAGACTCTTATTAACACATACATTTAAGAAAAAGGTGAGCAGAGGATTAGTGTGTAAGATGGGAGAACTCAGCCGCAGTATGTGAGATTTGCATTTTACTTGCAATATCCATGAAAAACTTTCCTAATAAGTTGATGACATCACATTTTTGTGGGGAATACCTTGAAGACGATTGGCTCCAACAAGCATGTATTCTATGGGCCCTATTTAGACGGTCTATAGCACATCTAGGATGTCCATTTTGCTAAGGAAGTTTCCGAGGACTGTCTTCCAATCCTTTTAAAAGCCAGGTGTGCCACGTCCAACACGTATTAACAACAGCAGCATTCGTCTTCGCTCAGGTAAAGAGATCTGGTCCTCAGCCTCTGCCCGCCATTTCACAATCATCCATCTAATCAACAACTCTGTTAGACTGCATGAGAAAAGATTTACTGATATTTATCCGAGGAGGAGTGCTGCTGCTGTGTGTCCACGACTCTCAGTCTGTGGATCAGGTGAGACGCGTCATAAAAAAGTCCTCAATGCGGAAATTATTAATAACATTACCTGTCGTAAGACGGAGGCCTACATCCCGTGGTGCTGTTCTAAATAAAACTGCATAGCACTGGAAAACAAGTGACATTTGCTGTTTCCTTTCATACACTGAAACATACCTTGTTACTGTGAGCGTCTTCATCAGATACATGGCTGCCTGTGCGTATGTACTGTAGATTCACATGTGTTTCTACCAATATAATGAGGGAAACTCTGTCCTTTTGCGGATACGCAACTATTCTTGTTCCAGCTTGAAAAGTTCAGTTTTGTTTATGTCTCGGTGTGCTTGTTAATCTGCAATAGGAGAGTGAGTGGGTAGAATAAGGCGTGTGTGTGTGTGTGTGTGTACTGTATGCAATGGATGCTGTGTGATTTTTCCGGCTGTGACTACGTGCCTCTCCACTGTTTTCCAGTCTCCTCGTCAAATTGATCTGCCTGAATGTTTGCGAGACTGAATGTCCTCTGTCCCCTGAGGAGAGCAGGCGGTGTTCACAGACTGATTCTTTCTCATTCTCCTTCTACATCTCCATCTCTCTTACTCGTGCCGTCAGGTCTCCCAGGGGACAAAAACAAAGAAATATCAGAATTGTAGATCAGCACGAGTCGATTTTGCCATTGTGTGGCTTTTCCTGTTCCAGTGGATCCTTCATGCGAACTGAATAGCATAAAGAAGGTGAAAGTATGAAATTATGGAATTAACAAATGAAATGGAAACCCTCCTTGCAACATCACATCCATTTAATTCTAACATTGCATACAAGTTGTTATGGATAAAGAAATGAAACCTTTAGCAGAACAGACAGAACCCATTTCAAAATGATACCAGGCATGTATCCTTATAACTAAGCAACACAAGAGATCATCCATCAGTTCAGCAAGTCTCAAAAAAACTAAAATAACTCACTTATGATGAGACCTGGGCAGCTGTAAGATCCAGAATAATAAATCCGATCCTGAATTTCTTATGAGATGATTTTATCCATTTTCTGTGCTGACAGCAGAGATGTTATTGCTGTTAGCATGATTATTAGCATGCAGGTCGATTGAGTCTGTCTCACTCTCTGTTTTCATGACTTGTCAACCAAACAGACGTTACGTTTCTGACTGGAAGTCTTCATCAGGGTGCACAGTGTCGCCCACCACTGCTCCTGTGCTTTGATTACGCATTATAAAACATTACCCATACCAAAGCTCTTGTGGTGCTTAACTATGTTACAATACAACCAGTTCACCATTCAAACTTGAGCATAACACTGGTTGAGGGGCTGCATGCACTGAAGAAAAAAGGATGATGTGACCTTATTGAAATAGTGTATTTCAGAACATCGACTCTGCAGAGAGGCTAAGTGATCAGCCCATTCTTATGCAAATACTAATCGTTCTTCTCACTATTTGGGTTGCTTAAGATATATTCTGTCAACGCTTTCTCTGTCTCCAACCAGTAACCATCACAGGGCACTCTGATATTTTAAGATGTCACCTCTGTAATCTACTCCTCTGCAGCCTCTTTGAAATGTTCGCAAAAACCTTTGGATCAAACGCAGGCAGAGCTATAAAAAAAAAACTGTGCAGACACAGACTCACTTTGTATTTCACACAAATAAACTAGTTCTATTAGTTCTACAATTGTGGCTTTGAAAAAACATTACCACAATTTGAAAATCATGTGTGTTGGCTGTCAATCCTTCACCTCCGTTTTGTTTGGGTTAGGAGAAGATGATGTCACCCTCGTCCGCCATTAAGGCTCCTGAAACCTTGATTTTGCTGACGTTCAGTGGATTATCATCTCAGCTCGCTGCAGTGGCATTCAGTACCTGAGGTCACTGTGACATCACGCGTAGGTGTGGTTTGTTTTTTTACATTATTGGCAACAATAACAAAAGCACAAAAACAGCAACGTTGGCAATTCCACGTCTATTCCAGCTTTCCCCCACAGCACCCTACCAGTTCCTTTGCCAATCTACCGCATTAGTTTCATCAGAATGGGTCCCCAGACCCTCTTGTCTTTTATTTTGAGTGGCTCATAAAAGTAAAAACCCTCACTCATGTCTCTGGCACCATTTGGATTTAATGATGCCATCCTCGAATCACTTATTAAAATATAAAATGACTAAAACAAGGCGGTCTTATCTCATGACAGCCTTGGAGACTGTGACATTTCCATACAGACTGCATTTTTATTCCACTTGAGTGAAAAGCCGTGAGACTGTTGAATAAGTTTAATCATTAAAATATGTAAGAAAATTGCTGTTTGAAGTTTCAGTGAGATTTGGTGTAGTGTTGTTATTCTTGTCAGGGTGAAATATTGATGTCGGGTTACTGAAGAGTAAATTATTCTTGTCAAGATATTATTATTTAACTGCATGTTAACACAGCTCCTGAGATGACTGCCATCTTCCACCATCAGCTCCAGATGGATTCTTGTAGGCCATTTCTAGAGTTGAACAGCCATTTGTGAAATGTCCTTTTGGACTTGAAGAGCCCTCGTTCCCCTGCAGCACTGTAGGTCAATATTTCACAAAAAATGACACAGCCTGTTGCTTTACAGGAGATATTTCTTTTCTCTCTCCAAGTCTGGTTTCAGTCCTCTTCTCAACAACACTGTCCCGTTTGTGTCAGTCCCGTCACTTGTTTGACCTCTGCTTTACCCAGAGCACAGTCCCAGTTTCCCCAAGTGATCCCCACTTCCCACTGTGAGAACATCTGTAGTCCTCTCTTATCAAATCTGTTAAATCAGAATTCTGTCTTTTTTTTTCTAATAACACATGCTGCTTATGAAACAGCATGCTTCCTTCCTTTATCTCTTAGATCAACTCATCACAGCTGGTTGTGGTGTGGTGGGTCACCAACCTCATCTCTTTTAAAAAACAGGGCAGTAGTTTCCTGCTGCTAACCACTGAGCAGAAGCTGCATGCCAGCTTTAACTAGCGTAATCATTATTTGAAGCTGGTGCATAAAAAAAGAGAAGAGCAGCAGCGGTGGCAGCAGTATTGACCTCAGAAACCACTTTGATGCTCTCATGACATGTGATGTTGTCAACTAGCTAAAGCCACAATCTTCAGCATCTTTAATCCCACAACACTGTGTGACCTGATCAAAACCCTGCACTCCCTCTGTGCCTTTTGAGCCATCTGGCTACCCACCAGATTACAACTTGACAAGTAGGATGGAAAAAAAACTGACATGAGAAAGAAGCAACGGGGGGGCGGAGACACTGCAGTCAACTTCCCTGTGGACAAAAAGCCAAGATCCTAGCTGAGTCCTGCAGAGTCTGCAGGTGTTGGTTCAGGTAGGTGTTCATGTGAAAGAGTGTATGAGCAAAGTCTTTAAGACTGAAGAGAAATAGATAATTCAACAAATTCCTTGACTTGTGACATGAAGCAGTAAGCACGTGTGACCCCTCTCATCAGGTTTGTGTTGTGAATATTACCCCTTTCTCAGATTGTTTGACTTGACGATCCTGAAGAAATAAAAGTAGCTCTTTTAGGCATACATTTGTATTTCTGTGTGATCCCATTATCATCTTGTTGCTTCCTTCGACCATCATTTCCTGACCCCCGAATTTTACCTGAGAGAAACCTTAATTGGCACTCAGACTCAGACTTTGCCTGATGCTGGCATTAACATTAAACTCCGACGACCTGCTGTTTGTTTTCTAGTGTACCTCGAGGATAGAATGTGCAGCCGTCAGCTGTATTATTTTACATCAACAAAGTAATGCACAGCAAATATGTTGAATTATGTATCAGTATAACAGGCAAGTAGTCTAATTTTTTTTGTCTTTGTGTTTGCAAGAAAAACAAACGGATCGTCTCTGTGTTTGATGGCAGCCAATTACGGGAACTTTAGCTGAATTTCAAACGAAACTTGGGAGCTGTATAACACACAGGCTCGTTATCCCAGATATTGTTCCATTTAAAGTGATTTTTTTATCACACGTCTTGCAGTATATCTCACCTACTCACTGGTATCAGGACGAACTTTGGTAAAAAGTAGTTATTTTTGGGTATACCCATTGATATTTCCTTGATAACAGTAAAGACAAAATAATGACTCATCCCGCTGTAGGGGGAAAATATACATTTTTATAAACCCTATCTTATTTTTTTATGAATTTGATTGAAATCTGTTGCTAAAGTTTGTTAGCTAAACTGCTAAATTTCTGCTGTTAGGACCGCAAACTGAGCTGCACAGCTGACCGAGGTAACAACCGATTTCCTGACTCACCTTGTTACTGCATTTATTCATCAAATTGGCCTCCCATCGTCTCGGAGGCTGTGTTGTTCTGTCTGTTCTGGTCAGGTCATGCTCACATCGAGCTGCCAGTCCAGCCAGGTTGGTGGACTGCTAATTCCATGGCGGGAAAACTTAATGCATATTCAGTGCAAGTAGCAATAGCAGCTCAATATCCTCGATAAATTCATCCAAAGCTGTCTGTTTATATGGGAAAAACACATGTATGCTGAGGCAAACAGCACTCCAATAATGCTTTCATGAGAACTTTAAACAGATCTGACTTGTGTAGTAAATGAAAGTTGGCATGTTTTGGTCAAAAAGTATTTCTGTAAGTTTTGGTAAAGCATAATCCAAAACAGTCTTCTCCATTACATGGCAGTGACATCAGAGCCACTGGATACCTTTCAGTTATTGAACATGTCATTGTCATCCACATAAAGACGGATCAATTACACTAAAACATGTCTAATGTTTCAGGAGCCTGGTGTGGTTCGATCACAGAAATATCGAAGATGAAATGTAAAGCTTTTATCCCACATGACCAGTATGTAATTATGATTAAGGTTATTTGACGATTCATCTGTAGCACCCGCTTACAGATGTACTGACTCTAGACGCTGCTCAGTAGTTATGCAGGTAAGCTTATGTCAGCAGATCATTCAACAGTGGTTATTCGAGCAAGTCATTGTATCAATTGACCCACTTGACACATGTTTAGGTCTGAACACAATCATGCACGAAGAAAATCCACTTTAGGAAGGATGACTACACTCATGGGACCCCTCCCACGCAGTGACAGTAAAGTGATTCATCCCTCCTACAAAGAAAATCCTTGACAGGATGCTGCCTCACATACACCCAGGCTTCCTCCAGAAATCGCTGATGCATTATGCTCTAGTTATGGTAGGTGGAGTGAGAAATGCCAAGTTTCCTTTAAGGTTGTGTTTACTCTTGAGCTGATTTGACAGTGTTTCCTTTTTTTTTCCAGATCTCAAGCTGTTAGCCTTAAAAGTTTGTGTGAAAGCTGTTGTCGAATCCAGGCAGTTTGACAGTGCTGGTTTCCCTTCAAGCAAACCCTTCTGGAGTTCAATGTAAAAGCCATCTGCTCGGCGCTTTTGAAACCGAGCAGTGCCATTTGTTGAATGTGTTGATGTGCGTCATTGCATTAGGTATGATCGTGACGGTTGGGGAGTAGATGTCTGGGAGCGTCTGACGAGAGACACAGGATATCTACTTAACAAATCAAAACCTACAGTATACTGTATGTGTGTGTCAACACGGAAATGGTTCAAAAAACATTCAAAAATCAAATAAGTTTAACAACAGAATGTGAAGAAATAACAGTTTAAAATGATGCCAAAGATGTTCATGATGTCTATGGTCCTTCAACACCTGTAAAAGATTGCCTCCCTGCCATTCAAAGCAAACAACAATCACACTCTCTCAGTGCTCCGAGCACTAGCTGCATGGCTAAATGAGCTAACAAGCTAGCAGCAGCTACAGTCACAACAGCCCATAACCAGAGTAACCACTATATGTTTGGAATATTCATTTAAAAAGACGCCACATGCTACCGTTATTGTCAGAAATGACTTTTTATACATTTTATACAAGATAATTTAACTCCTTTACCCAATATTCATATACATTCATTGACTATAACCAAAGTAATATTTCAACATGATATCTTTACTTTTACTAGTGGGACTTTTGGGTACATTTACAACTCTACAGTGTGCTATAGAACCTGCTCATCAGAGAAAAGAGCCCCTAAGGCTTCTGATATAATCATTTTTTTTTGAAAATGTCAAAACTCAAAATATGCTGCAAAGTCAAAGGCACATTCAGTATTTGGTACTTAATTTTCCCTTTTGAATTTATTGTCAATTTGGGAGGATATTAGATCATTTAGACTTCTTCGGATTCATGTAAACAATGTCAGCGAAATTGCATTTAGTCCAAACTGAGTGAGCGTACATTCATATTCCTTTATTGAACTGACATTCACAAAATGACCCCAGGGAAAGCGTTTCCATTTATCACTTAACACCAACACTTCCACTGAATAGCTTGTAGATTAGATCACTTTAATGTAGGTGTCAGCACCAACAGTCATTCTCTTGTTTTCCACAAAGTACAAACAGGAAACCATGAAGCGCTGACACCATCGACCAATTCCTGGGGAATGGATCCATCTGTCTGCCATCTGCCACTGATCAGGTAATTTGTCCACTTACGCTGGTTGGTAATGCTAATGTAACATACGCTGCAGTGGAAATTAATGTCAAATAATGCCTCAAAAACATGTTGTAATACAGAGAATGGATTGAGGATAAAGACCTTGTTGGAGTGATCTTTATCCAGACAGTCGAAACAGATGTTAAACGTACAGTCCTCCAGTTTGAGTTACCCAAGTTTATACAATGGGCACAAATCAGAAAGGAGCATTTATGTTTGAAGCATCATGCACGATTACAGCTGCATCTGATCACATCTCCTTTTAATCATTTCAAGCATTAAAAGCAAATGGAGAAGGGCAAAGCGAGAGAGTGGGCTGCTAGCTTCATTCAGCCCAGTATCCAGGAATAAATGCTGACAGTTAAGTTTCCACAAACCACCAACACATTCACCCATTTTTAGAAAGTGATTTCATGAGACTTTTGGGTAATTGGTGACAATGAACAGATAAAGTATGATGAAAAGTTGGGACATCTCCAGTTGTGTTTGTGGCAACGAAAATAGGTATCTGAGGTCAAGTTTGAGCTTAAACCCAACAGAGCATGAGCAAAGCATTGTCAAAAAGCATAAATTGAAAATTGTACCTCAAGAAACAACGGTGCAATATAAAGAAAAGTACAAATTAATGTTGACAATGTGCATTTCCCCAAATCATGGATTTACTGAACCTTTACATTAATGCTGTGGAGACAGGTTTGCTCAGACCCAGCGATGTGATTTCTTGGGCCAGATGATTTAAAATATCCTGAAGGGTTTTCTCTCACCTTTTTAACTTGTGTCAACATGTAAAATGATCTGTCTTTCGAGAAGTTCTCCACTAAGCTGTCCCGGTTCAGTTCAGTTTGTTTCACATTGGACTGGCTATTTTTGAATTTCCGATTCTCAGAAGTTGTGGTTGGAACATCTCCAATCGTTTCGACCAGAATTTCCCAAACTTCAGCCTTTTCTCGAGCAAAGCTTTTTTCCTTGTAATAAACAATCTCAGCTGTTCTGTCCTGCTGTGTGACAAAGAGAGTGTATAGTCGAAAAGAGACAGTGAAAGAGTGGAGCAGAGGAAAAGTTTGTTTTATATTGTCAACCTGACGGTAATGTACAGTAAATGTTGCATAATTGTACACTTGAACAGTTAAAGGAGTTGCCACCCAAAGCTACGGATGACAACCTCGTCTTCACTGAAGCGTTTGGGGAGACTCGGACGAGTTCAGGAACAAATCTGTTTGGTGTGTTCAGCTGCGTTGGAGGCTTTCGGAACTGCGGGAACAGCGTCTGCTTCGATTCAACAGTGAAGTCTGAGAAGGTTGGCTGTTGGCCGTCTGAGCCATTGGATTCTCTGATTGGCGGTGTGCTAGCGAATCAGCGTGGTGTGTGGGAGGGATGGAATTCCGTTTGCGCTGTATTTTTGTATGCACTCCGTTCCGTCATTTCCTTTTTTTAATTTTTTGGAGTACTGGTACAAGACTAGCGCCGCCCGCTGTTAAGGAGGCTTATTGCATCTCGCGCAAGCACAGAACGTACATGCTACTCTGGAGTTTCAATGCAAATTCTCTGTTGGCTGTTGGTTTGAGTCTGGACATGTGGGGGCTTTGAGAGTACTCTCACTGCTGGAAATGCAAATCAGATGATGTGATTAGGTGCAATTACCAGAAGCTATGTATATGTTCAAAGAGTATTATATGCAGAGCAACTTAGTGGAAATGGGGGCATTAAGGTCTGAAGTTGGTCCTTAGAAACGTAGAAATACTTGACAAGCCTAACTCTCCCTCTTTCTCTTCGTCTATCGAAAGACAGACACACAGTGCTGATAGCCATGTAAACTCAAGAGAGCAAACAAGACATATAACATATACTAATTTCTGAAATCATCAACTATGAATGGGCTAAGGGGGGTAGACAGGGTGTAAAGTGGGCAGAGCACTAAACCAACACAAATTTATATTTTTCACAGCTGGTAAAAGGATCCTGTGATGATAGTGGTTTTAAAACGATGAACAAATTGATATAGAGTCATCGGGGAGCCACTGACATGGAGGGATGTTGAAGACACTAAAACTAAACATGCAAAATCAGCACAGATGTGTGCCATTTGTTATTATTGCTAACTCCAAATGCAGCGATGGAACAAATCAAAACAGATCGTAGCTGCATATACAGTTTAATTGTTTCAGCCCTCACAGGAGCCTTTTGGCAAAACAGGAGCAAAGTTGGCGCCAGTAGAGCCGGAGGTGTTGCCTGCGGACACAGCAAACAAATGAATGTTTGTAGCTTATGACTGAAAATTGCACTGCGGACAAATTATCAAATTTGAATCAACTCTTGCTGCTGTGGTCCAAATGATGTGATCCGCAGTTTTCCTGCTCCACGCTGAAAGTCGAAAGTTGAAGGCCTTTTCCCTCCTCGAGACAGAGGTGAAAAAATAAAAAATCCTGTACCCAGTGAGATATGAAAAGTAGAAAAAACGTACAATTACCAATCCATATTGGTCGCCTGTTAAAGTTTATTTACTTGAAATGAAATACTTTCCATGTTCTCTTCCTTTGCACTGCATCATCCAAGTGGCATTTACAGCAATGCTCGCCCAAGTGTGACTGCTCTGAACATTGTTACTGTGGAGGGAATCTGTGTTATATTTATAGGGCCATAATTATACCTAATTCAGTTTTGCAAAACCTTCACGAGCCTCTATGGAACATCTGATGGGTATCAAGACACGCTGCTAACTGCAAATTACAAGAATACCAAACAGTCATATACTGTGGTACCGTTAGACATTTCAGAGAAAAATAAAAGCTTTCCAAGCTGCATGTGGTCAATTAATGTAATGTAAAAAAGTGATACATGAACTCAATGATTTGACAAGTTACTTTTTCAATCAAGGAAGCAATATACCCCATGAAGTTCAAACTAGTACGAACAAATTAAGTACTGCGCCTCCTGGAATGACTATTTATAGATAAAATAAAGTAGATAAAGTGCACAAAATAATTACATTGTTTTTTCAAAAGTACAACTATTTCCCAGTGTTATTGTGGTAATTATCTTAATATGAGTCACCGTCAGCATTTGGCTAAAACTCACTGTGCCCCTTCTTAAACTGACCTGACTACCACACCAACCTAAAACATCAGTTCCTACAGCTACTCTTCCAGCAGAGATCTTGTAATTATAGAATCTCTATTCTGTAATCGTGCGATAAAGATCTTGTAATTATGAGATGTCGAGTCATAATTATGAGATACAGATAAGAGATAAGGTTTCCCCCTTCTGTAGTTGTTTTTCAGTGAATTAAATGTGTGAAAAATCAAGGTGATTTATCACTCTGATGCAACAAACCTGTAATTCTAAACAAAAGACAAAAAGCAGTCTGTAGACCTGCAGAATAAACGGGTGTATCTGCAGAGTGAAGGAGTAGAGCGATCATTATGCCTCGGTCACGCGACACAACTTTCAGAGTCGTCAGATGAGCTGAACTGTTCACACTATGCAACTTCGTGTCTTGTAATTGGAAGTCTTGCAGTCTTCGTGATTTCCACACTACATGACTCATCAGCAACAGGGAGTCACACATCACAAGATCACACACATAAGATGTGACACGGAAATAACACAGCCTGAGTAGTGCACTGGTTTGCAGAAGAAAAAAGAAAAAAAGAAAGCAGGGAATAAAAAGAAAAGAGTATGTGTGAGAGAATGGATTAGGACGCGTGGGCAGCGAGGATTATGTCAGCACCCAACATGTTTAACTGCCTGCTCGTACCGCCGTTCTGCAGGGACGACATGGTTCCACATACTGAAAACTTGTGTGCATGTGCTCTGACTGTAAGACGTTATCGCGCATGCTATATCCAGCTTGCGTCGTCGGAGTTTGACAAGTTCACCAGTTTTTTGTCTGTGGCCTCAACAAGCAATTGCCGACTGCAAAGTTGTGGCTAAAATCCTGTTGTGTGAGCTTCGACACCACTGAGATGTGCTTCAGCAAAGACAAATAAAGTTGAACCAAAGTCTGTACTGGTGGAAACATTTCTGTCATCTCAGTATGCACGCTTATAGTAGAGATACATCATGGCGAGATGTCTATATGGAGAACACATGGCAGATGGTAATTAAAAGGACACAACATTTATACATCCCACATATGTGTTTGTGGATCTGCATGGCAGTATGGACTGGAGGGAATATGAGCACAATCCGTGTGTGTGTGTGTGTGTGTGTGTGTGTGTGTGTGTGTGTGTGTGTGTGTGTGTGTGTGTGTGTGTGTGTGTGTGTGTGTGTGTGTGTGTGTGTGCACGCTTCCTTTGATTTGCTGAAAAGAAACTGCAAACAAGCATCAAATGTTTCCATGATTTTTATTTATTTTTTTATTCCAGTACTGAAAGAGATGACTGGCAGAAAAAGGATGAAAAGCAACTAAGCTTTTCAAACACTTGGGAAGATAAATGGGCAGAAGGAGCACTTATCCACACATTAATATATGAAAGAGAACTGTGAACCGAAGCGCTTTCATTTTCATAACAAATAACCAGGAAGGGCAGGCGGGCCACGCTGGCATTACATGACATCCAGTAACAGCAGTGTTGTGTGAAAATAACGCAGGCTTGTAATGCACTGTTAATTTGAAGTGTATTTTTTTTTTCTACAAAGCAGTGAAGAGAGTGCATTTTCAATTCTGTTGTGCTTCTAAAGGGATTTCTTTCAGCAGCAGTTGTCTTGAACAGCGACCCACACTGAGCTTCACCAGTGCTGGAACTTAACGAAACACAGGATCACTGCAGGTGAGAGGGAAAATGAACAGGAGACGGACTGGAAGAGAAATAAACGGAGCAATGGAATTAGAGAAATAAGAAAAGTAATCATTAGTTCAGAAGCAGCAAGATGCACGTGCAATGAAAAACACTAATGGCTTCTTGATGTGAAGGAGATGTTCCTGATGGAGGTCAGAGGTCAGCACACAGACAGCTTTTACAGTGACACAGATTCCTGGTAAACTGCACAAGAGGCTTCTCCCTGTGCCAGAGTTACCTTGTTAGTGTTCAGCTTTGCTTTTGATTATATTCCCCTTAGTCTTGTGGTATTTGATCATGGCCCGGTTTAATTACGCACTGTAAAGTGCATTTTTAGATCAATCAACATCATTATCGTATTAAAGATGGAGGGTTTTTAATGAACGCAGGATGAAATGCGCTGACATGTTTGAACATCAAAGAGGTTGAACCCATCGAGGTATTGAAGGCAGTTCCATCAGTTGAAACAATAACATACAGTAAATGTAAGACATAAAGTAGAGCTTGTAAATAAATGCAGTCTAATTATATCATTATTGTGATGTTAGACTGTGTATCGTCTTAGATTCTGTATGTAGCTATGGCATATCATGGCCTATAACCATAACTGTTCCTGGTATTAATTTGAAAATACATACAAAATAAAGATCCAAACAAAGGTTTTGCATGTCCAGTCACTATTAAATCAGTCACATAATTATTCATTGGTTTGTCACTCTAGCAGCAACTCGAAAGAAACGTAATATCAGAAACTAAATGTTCTATATGAATGAATGTTCAGCCTGTGAAGTGCTCCTTTGATTTCCAAAGAAGCACCGATATAGAAAGGTGTGAGATAGTGGCGTTAAAAGGATATGAACAAAAGAAATACCTGCAGCTTTTCAAATTTTGCACCTTCGGAGCACCAACCCCGTCGGTTTTATCCCACATTACCACCAGCTGTGCAGGTGGATGTGGCCTCTCAGGTCTGGCTGCCTTAAACACTATGTTCCCAGTGTGTGCCCTGAAGGGCTCGGGGTGAGTAGCGGCTATTTTCAGCACTCATATCGCGTTGCTGCCCTGCTCCGATTTGAATGACAGCTCAGTTTGAGAGTGGAAGAAAGGCTTTGTGTCGCCTCTGGATGATCTGCCAATCACAACGGGACCAACTGCTGTTGTCATGCACTGTGTGAGTATGTGTGTTTTATGTGCACACACAGTTATGTAGCTACATCGGGTACCGGTCAGGATTGTAGTGGGTGAAGTTGAGAAGCTTGTCAATATTGTGCTGTTTTCAACAAGCTACCCATCAGTCTGTGATGTGCAGTTATTATACTCACAATGTCAAGGGAGGTGGCACCTTCAAGCAAACCTGTTCTCACACAAAATGAAATGATTTAGAATTTAAAGTTACATGTCTTCATACTGAAGAGATGTTGTACTGTAGGAGGTTTGTTTGCACAGAACTCTCTGAGCCCTACATGATGTTAGCACTCGCCTTCTGAAACACTCAGATTTGATTAATTCGTTGCTTCAGACATTTAGAACTGTGTTTTTTAATGCATACTGGTTAAATACAGAACATTGATGCCTTCTGTCTGATAGGATACCGTTGATCTTTCTCTCTACATTACACATATTTCGAGTTGGCAGAACTGATTGTGTTGAGTTTGGAGGGATGGTTGGTTGAGCTACAGTACACACTGCTGACTGGTAAGTTCGCAGACACTGCTCAGAGATTCTCTTTGTCTAAATTTGAATCTCAACTCTTTTGAATAATTTAAACTAGATTTCATTGTATGAGCCGTCTACTCCTTTGCTCTGACCTTGTCTGATACGGAATACAATTCTGTATGTTTTCTGGGAATGGGAGAGCTTCAGACATTTAGGGAAAATATGTTGAAAAAATATATATAAATGTACTTGTGAGCAGAGAGCAAATGCTCTTGTCATTCTGTAAGATTGCCCTTGCTGCCTGGGAGCTGTGGGAGTTAATGGATTGCTTTGCAGGTGATTAACAGGACCAGAACGAGGCTTGGAGCATGTGGTATGAATGGCATCGTGCCGTTATTGCCTTCATGGGCAGTACAGGTGATCAGCACTGAGTGCAAATCCATATAATCAGCAGTTAAGGTTCCTTTTACTGTCATTATACATACAATAGTGCACCTGTTAAACAGAATGTGATGGCAATAGATCTTTTAACACGCGTGTATGAGGCAGCTAATTACCACAGTTAATGAAACGTTCTTTTCTTTGACACCGCCGTGATTCAAAGACCAGCTTGACTTTGAGCGATGTCCTCAGATTCAGTTCTGGCTCCAGTGAAATACTTTGGATACAAATGCAAGCCCAAAAATTGTAATGATATAATGTATCAGTCATAATAATGGATTGCACTCATCAATTAACCACAATGCATTGTGTTTCCTGACATGTTTTGTCTTGAAAAACAAGATTATGACCTATAAGTATCAGACTAATGCTTATTGTTTTACAGAGGATTTAGAGAAACACAATTATGTGTCTCAAGTATGGTGGACAGTTGGAATATTGGATGCAGGGCAGATGACACAACTGACTGACTGCTGAGCCAGCTGGGACACCAAAGACACAAAGAACTCCATCTAAAATGCAATTAAAAACAGAATAGAATCATTTGCAAACAAACTGTGCTTGACCAGCGACATAACCAGCTGCATCTGTGGTGACAAAACCAAATATATATTGACAAGACATCAGGACATCACCAGCCATGTTTGTGGCATCCAAAACAGGTATTTTAACCCCAAATATGACCTTTTCCAAAGTGATTTTGTGCCTAAACCTGACCACACCATAAGCACTTCTCAAGTTCCCAGCTTTTTCCAAAGTGTATATTTGTTTGCTTGCTACAGTCCTAGCAGAGGTGCAACACTATGTTTCCATGCAGATAAGTTCCCTATCTGACCATTTGTATCATATTTGATACGCAAGTTTCTGAGACCTCTATCTTGTCAACATAATCAATACTTTCCTTAAAAACCTGTTGTATATCACCTGATACCTGTATTCTGCCCACTAGTGGAAGGACTTTTTTTGGCTTTTTCAAAATGGCCGCTGTCATTAAATCATTTTCACACTTTTTTCAGGAAAATCTTTGCTAATTTTCAAGAAGTTACAGTAGGAATAACATTTATATTGTTAC
>CAEMYA010002116.1:12998933-13031856 GCA_903131615.1 Diplodus sargus | reverse complement strand
CATAAACAAAATGATATAGAAAAAAAATTTGAGCTGATTTCATTAAAAGGTTTCATAAACATCTCAGTTCCAAAAAATTGGAATTTTCTGACAATGATTTGATGGGTCAGGCTTTACAGGGTTAAGACACACAATGTATGCGTTTGCTCCGGTTGACAACTCCAGGCTCCTTTTGTCCATGTGGTGGGCTGATGGAGAATCTGTCACTGCTTGTGCAAATGCAGTTTGTCATGTCACGATAAACATAAAGAGGCTCTCTGTTTTGATTATAATGACTCAGAAGTATCTAAAAACAATTCTCCCTATTTCTAGAATTCAAAATATATTTAAAAAAGTGAGCATACACCATTTAATCTACCGATCTGATCTGTATGCTGTAGCAGAAATAACATGGGATTTAACGGAGATTAACTTTAAGTCTTTTCACTGGCTTCCATGAACAAAAGAGATGGCGTTATAAGTCACTTAGTGGCAGATGGCCAACATACAGCAATATCTACAGGGAATGCCAAATGTCAAATATTGAGATAATTAAAAAAAAGCCTCTGCAGGGGATAACAAAACTAAAATATGCTTTTGCAACCGTTCAAGTCCCCAATTAAATGACAAGGGAAAAAAAATGCAAGCAACACACACTTGCACAATTAAGCACGGCCTTGATGCAAGTGGCCGAGTGGATAGGTGACAGCTGATGGTCACTCAACTGGGCTGCAGAATGCACACAATGTCCAAAAACTAAAGGGAACAAAGGCAGCACAGAAATCTGGACAAACAGACCAGAGTGCCTGGTTGTCCCACCTCTCTTAAGCCTTCACAGAAGGGCGCCGTCACACCCTGACTGACGAGGACGAGAATGTCCCAAGCTGCTTTCACTCATTAATTAGGAGCCACTCTCCCCACCATGCACACAGGTGATCTGAATCCACTGCAATCAACCCACAGAGATGTTAAAAGTCAGCCAAAATTAATTAAAAAAAGATGGCAAGACCTACACAATGAAGCTGCTACAATATGCATGAAGAATATAAAGTTTCTGCTAATATCCAGGAACAGGCAGATACCTTGAAATGAATAAAACACAGTGGAGCTGCATAAACCAAAGTCAACTTGCTCATTGTTTTATTTTTTCTTAAATCAAACTATCCTAAAGTGAACTTCCCTACTTTTCTGGCCATTTATTTCATTATCTTCAATTAAATATGGAGTGACATGTGACTGCACTGTTAACCTTTTTATTTTTTTTTTGTTCATGCTCTCCTGAACATTGGACTTTTTGAATAAACTTTAATGAAATTATGACACAATCAAACTTGACTTGGTCTGATGCTGATTGATTTACTTTTGCTAATGAATCCTAGTGGTAGGACATTTTTTATTATTATTATTAAAAAGCAAAGATGTATAAGACATCTACCAAAAAGACACTTTGACTTAATATACTGACAGTTGTACGTGACCATCAAAGTAATGAAAACACACAAAAAGAATACACCACATGATTTTATGAATGCTGTGTGCATACATGTAATGGTTTGATTGACACGTTGCAGTGAAAAAAGCGAAGTTTAAAAAAAATAGCCCCAGGCAACTCGGATGAAAGGGTTTGGATTCATTATCCACCGACTTTCAGGCGACACCTGTGCCCTTGGCATACAACACGGACTCTAGAGAGGCAGGTAAAGTGTCGTATTTTGAGGCTTAAGGTCAGAAACCAAGCTGCCGTATTTGGTGCATCGGGAGTGGAAATGAGGTCAAATGACTGAGGGACAGAATTCTTACATGCTTAGACATCGGCGCTTAGTCACTTCTCAAAGTATCATTGGATATATGGAATTTTGAGATTTGTATTTACTACTGACAGATTGTGAAATACAAGAAAATAATGGTTTGTCTTTGTATTGTGGGAAAATAGCTCCATTATACAGACACGAGTTAGTCCATCATCAGCTTGTCCATGAAATGAGCACTTCACAGCATGGGACACAATTTCTGCCTGGACAGACTCGTCGAGTTGTTGAATCACTTCATTTCCAATTGCATCTGAAAGCCAGTTTTTAAAAAAACGTATTCTCTAGCAAATAATGATCCAACGCTCACCGAAGCATTCGTTCCCCGTCGTGGGTCCCGTCACATGTGACAGCAGGTCACGTGTGACACATGTGATGTCTTGTCAGCAGGAAAACATTCACTGACATGGTGGTTTTGTGAATTTTCATCATTTTGGATTCATCACGTTCTGTTAGCATGTGTCCACTTCAACTCCAGTGTCATTCATTACAATCCAACTTTGCCTCATTGTTTCAGCATTTACCTGCAGAGCCCTGACACAGAAGTGAAGTGTGTGTGTGTGTGTGTGTGTGTGTGTGTGTGTGTGTGCATTCCCTTGCTCTTTATCTCTTTTTTCTTTCCATCCACGAAATAATTAAACACCTTTTTTTTTCTCCAAAGGACCGCTGAGCTCTTCTGTTACACACCTGATGACTCATTAGAGGAAGTCTGTCTGGGTTGCAGAACGGGAGAAGGTTACGTGAAACTAGACAACTCTTGATCTATTTTGGTCAGAGTTCAACTAATATAAGTCGCACAATTCTTATCTGTAGACGTTTTTTATCTCTCGATCTTGGAGTGAGAAATCTAACCCAAATCCAGGGTTGGATATCCAGATTTAGATATCCAGGTCAAGTGCTTGATCACTCCGCCTAGAAGTCAAAAAACAATCTACCAACTGTTATATTCTCATGTATTTGACACGCAGACGAAATCTTTCCGGATAATATTATCAACTGAAAATAAAAAAAACAGAGAGGATCAGCTTAAAATCTTCTCTAAATACTCTTGTGCAGTGTATCTGGAAAGTCCTCCGGAGAAATATCACATACACACTGTTAGCTTCTTTCCACAAGTAAAAATTACAACTCCATTCAGTATTTGACTTACACTTTGTTTGCAGTTAATCTGTTTGTATTTTATGCCTCTGGGGTTTTTTTTGTTGTTTTTTTTTATCCACTCCCAAAATGCTGTTTGCCACGTTTTAAAGCCACAATTGTGACCCACACAAATACAACTCAGCTCCTGTAAAAGCAAAGCGTTGGCATCACATTACTTCAACAAACATAAATCCTACAGGTGAGCTACCTACTCTGGTTCTTCTTGAAACAATTACCGATCAATGAAGCTTTTGAATAACATGACCTGTCTGAGCAGTGATCACAACACCACCATGTATGACATGTAAAATGTTAGTTAACATGTTAATTACAGCAAACAAAGACATGTTTCCCCCTGCACTGTTCAGACGCTGCTAACGATAACACCAGGGATCCTGAAAGGCCGACAGCTGAATAGAGCTGGTTGTCAGATCTTCAGATCGGTATCTCCCATATCTGGCTTGAACAGTCTTCATCAAAGTAGCTTTACAGATAACACACAAAACCTGGCAGCTTTTCACACACACATACCGTTTTGTGAGAAGACTGTAGAGGTTTGCTGTTAGTGCAGCTTAATACAAGCCACATTTTTGCTTATTGTTCCGTGGCAACCTCTAAAGGCCACCGTAATTATTACGGCAGCAAAGGAGGACGTCACATGAGAAGGGAGGGAGGACGAGAGGGAGGATGGGTGGACTAAATGAAGACAAGACTTTCACCCAGGAGCCTGCTGATCACATTCCCGTCAACAGTGGATTATTCAAACTTACTCAGGACATCATCTTGAGTTCCAGTGGGTAACGTACAGTATCTCCGCTGTGGTACACCGTCAGAGTATCCCATTAACCTCTTGTACAGCTGAAGTGGCTTTAGCAGTGGTTTGAAAATTGCATCCTTGTGCTTAAATCAGCACAATGCAGCTACTTACCAGCTTAACAGATTTATGTAGCATTGATTCACAATGTCTCATTATTTCTTCTGCTGGCTTTGGGTCACAGTGTGTCGCTGGCTGCCACGATCTCCATCAGAGAGAGAAAGAGTTGTTTTTACTGCTCGTTGCTGAGAGCTACGATACATTCAAGCTCAGAATCAAGTTAAGGGTTGCTTGTTCACTGATGGACTCATTGTTATCTTCATGGCTGCCATAATCTTATTTTTTTTCTTTTCTGTCCTTTTCTTTTATAAAAAAAAACAATGTATTTGATTGTGAAAATGTTTTTACTCCACTGAACGGTTCAGTTATCTGTTTTTAATCCTTAAAATCAGTCTTAACACATTTTCTTTGACTCAATATCTCAATTTCTCCTATTTCACTGTTAAGTCAGTTGTCAGTTTGTGTTTTCACATCACACACAGGTCACATATTGGACAACAGATCTATAAATCATGCCTGCAGGTACAGGTGTTCAACTGAGATTTAGGATGAGCACAGGGAGACTCTTTAAGCCGATTAAAGGAGCCTTTTAATGTCAAACTCTGCTCACACATTATTCTGATCAGTGTAATGAAAAGAACAATGAAACCATGAAGACATCAGTAATAAATACATAAATAAAATCAAACATGCACCAGTAACAATCATCCTTTAGTAGAAGTAAAATGAAGGTGTTTAACTATTTCTTTGGTAAAAGTAAAAGTCACCCATGCAAACAGTACTTGAGTGTAAATCCTGAAAAATGTACTTAAGTTTTAAAAGTATAAGCAAAAGTAACTTAATACATGTATTTGCATGCATACATACAGCTACTGTGTCCAATGGGTCAAACATTTACACGCTGCCATGTCATATTTCCAGCATATCAGTTTTAATTGGTGGAGCTACACTTTCAGTTGAATCCAAATAGAAAAAAATATACAAAAAATAAGATGTCATACAGTTTGTGGCCTATGGGCAACAGGAAGCTAAAAGGACATGCTGTCAGAGAACGGTGGTGTGGAGGTCAGAGAGGCGGTCAGCTCGGTGACTGTGTGCAGGTGAGAGGGACGCAGAGCTGCTGTGCTCAGGTCTGTGCGAGCCGTCGCAGTGGAGTCAGGTTAGCGGTGAGCTGTGAGTGACAGGTTTGTAACAAATCAAATGGTCGAGCTCTAATAGAGCCGGGCAGAGTTCCTGAGTTTTGCTCAGTGACGGGGTTTACCATGACGTTAGCTCCAACTTTGCCCCGCAGCAATAAAGCGGTGTCCCCAGACCACAGCACCTCGTTTAAATAAATCAGCATGGAGCAGCATGAGAATCAAGCTGGTGGGGTGAAGAGGAAGCTGTGGAATAAAAAGGTGATGGTGCAAACTAGACCAGCAGCACCGCTATCACCCACGGTGCAAATTAGCCACTGATTGACATCGATGAGGGCAATTGATCAGATTACATGCAGCTTTCTCTGGAGCCACAGAAGGATTTCTAGGATTCCCCAAGACATCAAACCTAAACACACTTTTTAACCTGTTAACCTGTAAGCTTGCCATTTTTATATTTGGATGAAGTCTGAGCTATTAGCCTCAGTGAACAAGTCATACATACATTAAATGTGTTGCCATTAATGCTAAGTCCTTGGTTAATATATGTTCTCATATGCAAGGTTGTGATAGCCTGGATGGTGGACTGATGTGCACAGACATACATAAGTAAACACCTGCAAGTACTTACTTTTCAGGGCAGGTGTCAGTATCACTCTCCATGCTTTTACAATCTCAGTGCACCTCACTTTTTGGCCCATCTAGACTGTCCCTTCATGTTACAGCCAACACTTTCTGCAGAGGGCGCCTCATTAAAGATTTACACCGCTCACCGCTTAATGAACCAGAGGGAGACAGGAGGGCGAGGAGATGAAGGAGGGACAGAGTCGGATGAAAGAAGAAGAGGAAGGGAGGACAGCAGGAGGCGAGACGATGCGTCGCTGTGAGAAGTCTTCTGGGTTTCAGGAGAAACGAGGAGACGGCAGCAAAAATCAGAGAGAAAGAAAGCACACAGAAATATCCCTCCACGTGTCAACAGAAATCCATTTCCAAACATAATTTCCATGAATGTTCGGAGAAGTTGCGCAGGGAATCCTCCGCTGTTGATCCGCTCTGAACACTCACTGTCATCTTGGTTTCTTTCACACACTCCAGACACACACACGCTCCAGACACACACACACTCCAGACACACACACTCCAGACACACAGTCCCACTATCTCGTACGCTGCTGCCGAAAGCTGTCAGGAAGATCAAAGTGGGTAAATGTGTTTGATGGAATACTCCATTTTCTTAATTTACCACATAGACTGGTGTGACTTGAAAGAGTTTTCATTGAAATGAACTTCATGCTGGAGTGCATTTGGAAACAGGAGTGGATATCGGGTGGTGGGGGGATAACAGATAGCTGTGTGTGAGCTCTGAGCTGGTGTGCCACGGCTGCTCCTCACTTCTTTCTATTATAATTGGTGGGATCAGCTTTCAGTATAAAGCGCGGCTCAGAATCAAGTTGAAAGGTGATAAAGATAAGCTTAAAGAAAAGCCTTTTCTTCTCAAATATCAAGAGGCAACGCACTCTTGTTCAGGTGTTAATATAAAATGTCAGCGCTGAGTCGCTGTGGCATCTCCACTCTGCTTAAGTCGCCTTTCTTCTCTCGTTGCCTCTCTGACCTTCTCTCGTTCTGTATCTCTTCCTGTTTCCTCCGCATTCACTCCTCTTGAAGTGTTTCTATTTATCTTCCTCACCACATCCACTAACACCTAATCTCACCCCTCTTTTAGTTTTTTTTCACCTAAAAGCCTGAGACACAACTCCACCTCCTCCTTTGCTAACCAGATCTCCGTCTATAACCTCTTGATAAAAAAAAGAGCTTTTGGTCATCCCTATGGGTAATTAAGTAGGCAAAATATCCACGTTAATGAACAGACCCCCGACTGTTTCCTCCCTTCATTAGTAAAACTGCGACATGAGAGGAAACCATGGCAACCACCACAGAACAGTCGCAGCGGCTGTATCGCATGAGAACGAAAAGAGAGGATCCCCAGTCTGTGGCGAGGTCTGTGTGTGTCACCTGTGTGTGTGTGTGTGTGTGTGTGTGTGTGTGCGCGTCGCCTGTGTGAGTGGGTGATTATCTCTCGTTAACCAGCCCACACGTTTTCTCTGGTCATATTGATCTGAAGCTTTGGTGGCTGTTAATAGGGAAACAGGAGAATCAGTGCTTGATTCCAAATGGATTGAAATGCAATATCACAGACATGAGCGATGGATCTCAGTGTGCGGCTCACTGTGACGCAGTCGTCAGCCGTCAGATATTGTTTTTGACGTTGACGATTTGCCTTGTAAAAGTCTGGCTCACCTCACATTTAAATGGGTACATAACAGTTCTTCTCAATCTGCTAATCTGCCTCAAAAAAAGGAATTTGAGTTCCAGTGTGTCGGACTTGGGGGGATGTATTGGCAGGAATTGAATGTAATATTGTGTTTTTGATCCCTCATATTGAGCCTTCTATATCCACAGAGGGATTATGTTCTCTTCCACAGTTGTTCTGCAGTGGCACAGATGGACAAACCAAACACTGGCTCCACAAAGATGCCTTTTTCACATTGTTAGCAGCCACTGTAGGAAGGTAAGACGGCGGCTGTATAGCATCACACTGCTATTTGTTTCAGAGAAAGCTATCCGCTCGGTGTAGTGTCTCCACTTGTATCTGTAGCCTGTAGCTGAAAGTTTCATGACATCGCCTGTGTGTGTATATCAGCCCAGGTCATTAACTTGTCACTTCACATCTGTAATTTTCTGCAGTTTTTGATAATTGAACTGCCAAACCTCCTCTCATGTTCCAAGCTCTGTTTAATTAATACCTTTATCACTGTCATTGCAGCGGCCCTTTGAAATAAACAGGCTTTCTAACAAAAACATGGCTTTTACAATAATCGTGGCAAGTGTACAACAATTGTTTGTATGAATGGTTTGACCGTTTGAAATCAAGCTGACAGCGACCGCTGTTTTACTCAAAAACAGTTGATTATAATAGATAGTAGTCCTGCGCCACACGCTCACATCTCTACTCTCACCTTGAGTTGCAACAAGTTTGACCATAAATTGCTAATCATGCCTCAAATGGAAATCACAAGAACAACACTATCATCCCTGATGTTGCTCATATTCACTTTTATGCTGACGAAAATTGAAAATACAACGTTTTTCTTCTCAGCTGTGCAGAAAATTGCTGCTGTAGCAGTCCGAAGCAATTTATAGTCCAACCACAGGATGTGCTGTATTGTGCTTAGTAATACCTTCCATAGGTGTTCTGTAGTATATTGTAGGTTTGATCAGCCTCATTGTAACTCAGCTCGACTGCTGTTAATGCCTGGAATGTTTCTGTAAGTGCTCCGTGTGTTGCAGGCTCATTTCTCTCACACTGCTGCTGAGTCATATGGAGACATTGCAGGCGATTAGGGTGAAATTCTTAGGTAAAAGATCTCACCATGAAACTTTCTGCGCTGATTACTTACAGTACGTTGTAATTACCTTAATTACACATTATTTTGTTTTGCAAGTTTTCTGATAATTATATTAAAAAATGCATATCAGGCTATCTGATGAATGAACAGAGATCTAACATAACCGCCTGAAAGCATATTTTGCTTATTTCCACTGGTGAAAGAGACGCGTTGTCAACACAAAGTCCTGAAATTGTAAAATGTCATTTTCACCTGAAGTGTCTTCCCTTCATGTTATTCTGTTCTGTCGCAGTCACGCTGGTAAATAACGGAGGTGAGCCAGGCTTACAGTATAGCTTTCATACTTTCATACTCGTATAAAATATTCTCACATCCACATTCCAGTTCAGCTCATACAGCTGCTCATTGCATGGCTGTGAAAATTGCTCGAGCCATGATTGCTTGCAATGACTCACCAGTCTAACCGTTAAATGACAATTGATATGAAAAGCCTTTAGCTGCTAATGGTTCCATTCAGTTAAATGAACCTCTCTAAATCAATGTACATTTACAGAAGACACGTGGCCGCGACAAGCGTTTACTTTTATGAGAAAAAAAAAAAAACAAACAGTGGCAAAAACACGGACCCCACAGACCTCATTTACTTTTTTAATAGAATCCCTAATCAGAGATAAAAAGAATAATGGAGGCTTCAGGCAGCTTGAGTGTTTGGAGGGCGTAATGAGATAACACAGGATCTATACACAAACAACACCAATTTTTGGAGGAGAGGAAACAGCAGAGATGGGAGGCATAAACAAACAAATAAAACGAGGGCAAAGGAAATTCATTCTGAGGTTGATGTGTTCGCATAATCCACAATAAGCCGGGTTTCAGGACGTGTGCTGCTTTTTGACCGATTTGCAGTCACATACACTGCATGCAGGATGATGCCGGACGCTGACAGGTTTCTTTTTTGTTATTCAAAACCAGAAAAACATCTAAGGTGCAAAGCAGGTGTGTGTCATTTTCAGTGAAGATGTTTTATTTCCAGACATCTGTCTCAGACAGTCTCTCTGAATGTCTTTGTTACTGTCATTACCTGCCACCATTACAATGACCCCTCCTCATCAGCGGCTGTCACGGAGATGAAACAGATTATGCTGCCGAGTTTACTAACCCTGAAGAGTCGGTAATAAAATAAAGTTTGTATTCTCAAACAAACTACCAGCTGCCAGAGACAAACAGAGCATCACTCAACAGGAAATCAGTTTCCAACATGTGATGTTTACTCACAGGGAATTGTCTTGCAGTGCAAAAGGATCGTAGCGACTCTCAGCTCATTGGTTGGTTTTCACTTTGCTGTTTGGTTTAATCTGCTTAGACTTCACAAACTCACCCTCTATACTTTGAGTTTGAAACTATTCCCTCAGGCTGTAGATCCCCGGTGCAGTTACCCTGCTTAATCTGCACATGTAATAAAGTATTTTAGATATTTCCAATGTTCAGGACACATTTTTGTGCTGTTTGTTTTTGAACTTGCACTGACTGCAAACCATTGACGTTTGGTTTCACAGAGGACTTGAGCAGCTGTCTCCTGGAAGTCCTGTGCTTGTTTAACCTGACCGCCCCCTTCATATGCAGACTATGTCGAACTTTATACTACTTGATCTGACCTCATCCTTACTATGGCGTCTAACAAGACACATATGGGTCATAATCAGCTGCTTTCACAGGTAATTATGTATGTACGTATGTCACATTATATGATAATAAGTGTATTTTAATACTGGGATTTGGAGGGAGTGGTGGTGGCATTACAGCTGGGTGGGACTGCAGAATGGGGGATCGCTGTCTGAGCCGATGGTTCAGCATTTGTAAGTGTGAAACTACACAATATTTTTAACAGGATTCAGGACAATTTCCGTCTGTGTTTGTGTTGACAAAATCAGGGAAGCCAAAACAGAATCTTAACCTAAGCGGACCATAAGAGCAGCGCTGTCACATCATAAATTGAAAGTTGAACCTAAAAAGAAATGTTTAGTTGAGACGTAAACACAGCTGGGTTGAGAGAGAGGCTGTTGCTTCCCTCTGAAGCTACTCAACTTTTTTCACACTGTCAGACTGTCCTGACTAGAAGCTGTTACAAATTGGTAAAGAAGCCAAATGAAGAAGAGGATTACAGATTTGTTATTCTATTTGTGCAGTGGAACAAGCGACAGAGCTCTGAATTAAACTGTCTGTCTTTGGAGTAGATCCTAGCAGCGTGGTCATGGTCATAATACAGTCTGGCAAGCCTTTACTGCCTAAAAAGCAGCATAATGTCTGAGAAAGTGACATGTCGTACAATGTAAAATGCAGATGAGATTAATTGAAACTCGGCCAGATTCAGCTTCATCTGTGGACGTCTTAGTTTACCTGTCAGTGAAGTGAGATGTGACATTTGTCGTTTAGGTCGGGCTTCTTCGATCGCACGCTCCACAAAGCTGCCGGTAAAACTATTGAACATGTTTGATAATGATCAAGGTTTCACAGAAGAGGCTCAGAGCTCCGACTGGCAATTAAACAAGCTCGTAAGGACGAGACGATCATGACCCTGCATGTGTCCAGATCCTGAAACCCCCCCCCGGCCAACCACACAGCCATTTTGTCTGCTAGAGATCCCCTGAACTAAATGAAATGTTCTTAACATTATATAACACTTACACTAATTCAACCACGAGGTGCACCACATCATTCATTTGTTCATTGATTCATGCACGACACCAAACCCCTGTGAATAGATTTTGTTAGAGAAGCCTTCAATAAGCCTGTCACTGCTGACAGCTGCCTCGCCCTCGCTAATGAGGTTCACCGAGGGGGAGCGGCTCAGGAGATGTTTCTGGGTTTATTTGTGTTGAAACTCCCAGGAAACAATTCCTCCCATATTTCACAACCCTTTGTTGATTTGAGAGACCCATCCACGGCCCGAATGGCGTGGAAGAAAATTCTATCAGCATCATAAATTCATGACAAAGAGACAGAAAGGTTAGTGATTTAAAATAATAAAGATTAAACCAGGATAAGGAGGTATTCCTGAAAGGTCCAGTGTGTGTGATTTAGGGGCAAACATGGAATATAATAAATATAATTTTATTCTGAAACTATGACTCACTGTGTTTCTGTCCCTTAGGCACTGTTAGGCCCATATCTGCTCCATCCCTGCCAGCTCTTTAATGTTGGTTTGGTGGCTCTTTTGCATCTTTTCAAATTGTTTTGAGCATTCACCATAATGTAGGATGAGACACGGGTTATTTAGCTGGTTGCAGCTGCAGCCACATCTTAAGAGATGCTTTTAATTTTCTGACCACTGGCTGTGTTTCATAACACATCACAGAGCAGCATTTTTATTCATGTGTAGCCATGTGTCTGTACATCTAATGAATTTAACTTTAATATGAGTATGTTTCATTTCCTCCACCAAGTCAGTAGCTTTGTTGTTGTGTTTTTCTTGTAGCTGAACATGTGAACAGCAGGTTCATCAGACTTTGTTTGCTTTATCGGGGACATTTCTCTGTTGGTTCCTCACTGCAACCCCTTTCATTATAATTGATTTATTGCTACACAAATGGCAGGAGATATGCAGCGACCTTTGACCCTGCTGTTCCATCTTGGAGTCAATGTGTGTCGGCTGCCCTCTGGGGTTTATCATTAGGTCTCCAGGGTGTGAGCTCTGACAAAGGCTGTATTTGCATTGATTCAGCAGGAATTTCCATTTGATGCCGGAGCGTTAATTGAGGAAACTGCTTTCGCCAGTAGTTTAAGTAGAATGGATGAATGGGGGCTAAAAGGTGAGTTTCAAGCCATTGATTTTCTAATTATAAAACAGTCACTCCACCGGTGAACATTTTATAGTTACAGACATTATTTACAATAAATGCCACATTGGTTTGGTGCAGTAAAATATGTTTTCTGTATTTTATATAGTGTCACTCACTGCAGAGCCAAACCCCAAACGTAATGAAGCGTTATTTTGGTCTCCTCTTTAGTTTTTGTCAAGTTTTTCAGCAAACAAAGCGTACATTTTCTACACAATAGGACAAAAACAGACCTCAGCACTAGGGGGAGCACACACAGTAATTTAACCAGCCTCCATAAATCATGAGAGTTAATACTATGCACACTGTCAGAAGCCGTGAGGACATCAGCAGTGACAAATCACAGCGTGGATTCATAGGTGTGTGTGTGTGTGTGTGAGACTCATGGGACTCCCCTCTGAACCCCGAGCACATGACCCGGCCTGACCCAGAGGACACAACTGAGGGATGACATTAGATGAAGCATTTCATGGCTGCCTAATTCTCAAGCCCTGACGCAAACAATACCTTAGAAACAGTCTGATCTGAGACCAGTTTTCCACTGACCTCAGCACAGTCAAAGAGAGCCTTTACGTCCGCGACTGATCTCTGAGCTTTTTTTGGGTTAGGGGGTTAGATTGAAGATCTATGTATAAGTCTTCAGCAGCTGTCACTAAGGTTCCTTACATAAACCTTTAGGCAGATAGATAGATAGATAGATAGATAGATAGATAGATAGATAGAGAGATAGATAGAGAGATAGATAGATAGATAGATAGATAGATGGATAGTTAAACCATTTGCTTAACATCTGTCAATGTCATATTGATAAACACAAAATGTTGTTGTTCATAGTATCTCATCTGGACATTAACAGTTGTAAAATAAATGAAAATAAGCACAGGGAATGTAGAATTCACCCAAAAATTCAACTGCGATTGACTTCAGTTATAAAACAGTGATTACAAAATGTGTACATTGACAACATTTCCTAAAATGTACTTCATCCAGCTGCAATGTGTACGTCTTTGTATTTGTCACGTTATTTGTATTTGTAGCCCTGTGGAGTCTTGTATATGTTTTTCTTTGAGCAGCCCCAACTTGCTGTTAAGTATTTTGTTATTATACTGCCAATTTGATTCAGTTAAATTAATTTACTTCAATCATATTAAAAAAATAATGCAAATTTGTGGGTAGGAGGAATGCAAAGATGGGAGCCAGAGCTGCCTGAGGAGATCTAAACCCAGCAGAATGAGGCAGCTAGAATGTTTTGCATGTTTTCTCAGGATTGATTTTTGTTTTGAATATTGAATTATTTTAATGCCAAACTATATCCTCACAAATGAACAAGGACTCTGCTAATTCAACCTGTTTTGACCTGTTTAAAGCAAGCTGTTGTAATTAATGCAGGTATCGATTGGATTTTTGCAATCACAAATGCCTTGTGAGATTCCTGGAGGGACTGATTAAAGTGAGTTCTTGCTCTCATGCACATATTATTGCTCTGGACAAATAACTACAACTTTGACCTTTTGGAAAAAGGGCTGATTGTTGTCGTGTTGAGGGAAATACATTTGTTTGCCCTTTAATTAAAAAGCAGGTTGCGGTCTGAGAGGCCTGGTCATGCGGACGATATCATCAAAACAAAGATAATCAAAATACCTTGCAGGCATCAGCAGAGTCTTGTATACTCATCCTCATCTCACTGTGGATAGACCCTGTGCAACGGTGCCCTTGTTCATGCTTTCCTTTGGTTTTGCTCTGTGTACTTGTTTGCTTTTGTGTGGGTAAATGGACCTGCAGCTTTCCTGAAGCCGGTCTATGAGTAATTTCCAGAGTGGCAACTTGATGCCTCTTAAATCAGAAATATACAAATATGCATGCAGCTCTAACATCGAGATAATAGCCCACATCCTTGCCTGCTGAACCAGAAGATGATGAGAGGTTTCCCAACACTCTTAATGTAACAGGAAGTAGACTGCAGTAACAAATATGCTTTATCACTGAGGGTTGGATAGAAGTGCCATCTATCCATCTATCCATCCATCCATCCATCCATCTATCCATCCATCTATCAATAATCTTCCTTTCTTTCCTGTCTTATTTCTAACTCATCAAATACCGTCAAGTTGGGATCGTAGGTCAGGACGCTCACCATCCCAAAACATCAGTAATTGATGAGCATAATTTACACTGACAATGTACTCTTTTTTTTAATATTCTCAATACTCATTAATACTCAAGACTCATTTATTCAGATTTCATCTCGACCCCGCATAGAATGACTCCCTCCCGCTCCAAATAGCAGTTACGATCCTCAGATGAGGGCTTGACAATTGTTACTATATTCCATTTTTCTCCATCGATGGTGATGTGTTGCGGTTTCTCTCTTGTGACAAATGTACTTATTGTAAGTCGCTTTGGACAAAAGCGTCTGCTAAATGCCCTAAATGTAAATGTAAATGTGCTCTAATAAAAAGGTCAATTGCTCCATTAATCAAACGCATGTCATTTTTGATATTACGTTAGAATGACAAGTGTTGGGTAGGTAAAGAGAGTGAAAATCCTTTAAATGCTAAGTGCTTTTAAGTGCTCACTTTTCAGTTATTTACTAGTTTGGAACAGTCTGAAAGTGGATAACTACGGGGCAGATTGTAAGAGAAACAGAGTCTAACCTGTAATTTGTGCATAAAATAACTGGCAACTTTCTCAGTGCCACTGGAAAATGAAAAATATGTATTTTCTTAGTGTTTGGAGATGTAGGATATTCAGTGTTAAACCAGTAACAGTCATACGATATACTAAACAAACACACCCCTATAATCTAACACTATTTCCTGATATATGATAGGATTATGCTGCTCGATGGTAAACAACAGATGGCGGGGGGAAGTGGAGAACAGCAGAGCTGAATGTGATATTTACATCTATAAACGATTGTTGGGCAAAAGCTTTAAAATAAAACTGTGAGCAGAGTCTTAATATAGACACCACGCTGGGACTGACAATTTAAACTGACAGCAGGATTATCATACACACTGAAACATAACACTTAACATAATACTTTACTGATACACAATGTTACGTAGGAATAAAAATGCCATTGGTGGATGGTGTCTCACTTGGTTTGCAGCGCTCACCTGTAACTCCACCACCATCCCCTCCACCTCCAGACATGGAAATCAGGTAACAAACACATATGACATGACTTGAACAAGTGTCCATATGGTGCATAAGACAGGTACAAAATCTGACCTTATCAGTGGTTTGCAGGAAACATTTACCTCCAGCATTTGATGGTTTGATAGGGTAGTGTTTGGATATGACGGCACAATGATGAAACACGAGTCCGCAGCCGAGTCATATGGACCTTTGGATTCGCTGCGCACACACTTCTAGCTGCAGGTGAGAACATGTAATTAATCCTTCATTCAGCACAGGTCATGATATGGTATAATTAAACACAGCTAAGGTTTGTCTTGTTGGCACATTTTTCTGTAGTCAGTTACTGACTGCTCTACTTTAGAGGTACGATAGTTAATTTTGGAGTTCTAGGAAGGCCTATCTGACTAAAGTATTTTGGCATACATACAGCAGGTCTATTCACACTCTGAATTTAGATATTGCAGATCATCTTTCTGACTTGGATCCTCTGTTTTGTTCTGCTTTACAGTCATGGATGTATTTTTGATGTTACCAAAAGTGTTTTCTTCATCAAGAGGAAGTGCAGATGGGTTTGCATTTAATTTGTGCCTGGCTGTTTGCCAGTGTGATTATCGACAGTTCTATGAAACCACCACAGTGTCATCCTGGCTGCTTCAGCAGACGTGTGCCACGACACACTTGTGCTACAGAAGATTGAAAGACGTGTGAAAACCTACAGCATCCCTTGAGTTTCCCCTCGGGACCAATTGAAGGATACTACTCCAGGCAGATGCTATCTGCATGACTTTACGTGCGTGTCTTTCTTTGGTGCTATCGTTTCCTCGACACATTTGCAAACGCTCATGCCCACAAAGATAAAGTCACAATACAAAAGAGCGCACTGCTTTACAACAAGAACCTCTCAGGTTGTTTTACACGGTGCTGTACACTGTTAAATTGATTTGAACCCTTGCTGGATTCACTGAGGCTCAGCCATTCAAACTGGCTTATTAAAACAACAGAGTACGCGTTGATGCGAAACTGAAAACGTTTTTCGTCTTTTATCTTCACTCTGTTTTGCCTCCACAGAATTTCCTCTTGAGTCACGACCTATTTATTATTTAGTTTTCCTTCTCCTGTTTGTCCTTATTTTCACTCACTGTACTTCTGTTTCTTTTAATTGATTTTAATTAACAGAGCAGGATAAACAATAGAAATACGGGAAAACCAGGGTAAGGGTCAACTGAGTGGATACCTCAAGAAACATGCAAAATGAACATGATATTACATGTTTTATAGAAATGTTAATATGGTAGGTAGCCTATGACACATACACAGAACATATCTGTGGTTTGCAGAAACACTGACTACCAGCATTTTATCCTGATGACTCCGCTGATATTAAATAATTACATAATAAAAGAAATGTACAACTACAGCAATTCATCACAAAGAAGAAAATGCCAAAATCCAGCATGTATCTCAAATAAGGAAGCTATCATGAGAACCAAACAACCCAAAGCTATTACTGGCTATTACATCCAACAGAAAAAAAATAAGCAAGCTATATGATGTACTTCATTAAATAAATGTAGAGCTATCTTTAAGACTGCGTTATTGCACTCATCTTTGTATTAATAGACAGTTTGAAATGTATTTCTTTGTAGCTTTTCAGTTCTGACCAAGCTCCTGTATGTCCACATAAATATTAAGCATGGCATTCGTTACATTAACTGTTTGAATCCACCGCCTCTTCCTTCCTTTTCTCCAGCCTCCCCTCTGATGCCGAGCGGTGGGCGGGGCCGACGGAGTGAGTGACAGCTCCTGCATTGTGCCTCTGCTCTGATCCGTCTGGGACGCAGGCTTCTCGCTGGTAACAGCCTCATCTGCCGCTGCAGAGCTCTCTCCCCCTTCACCTCCCACCCGCTCTCATTATCTTTATCTGTACACACACCTCCACCACTCTTTCCCTTTTTTCTTCCACTTTTCTGTATGCATTCTGCATCTTTACTCACTCCCCTCCCTGCTAACGGAGGTGGGCAAGCTTCCCAGTGCTGGTGCATCTAGCAGGTGCAGCCTCTTTCTCTCCTCCCTCTCTCTCTCTCCATCCCTCCCTCCCTCCCTCTCTCTTGCGCTCTCTCTCTCTCACTCTCTCTCTCTGTTCCCTCGCTCTACCAGTGTGCACACTCCGCTCTGTCTGTGCCTGCATTTTTTTCCCCCTTCTCATTCGTTCCCTGTCTCTCAGCGGCGGCAGCTCGGGGGAGGCAGCTGTATGTGCGTCTGCATCACAATTGCCACAGGTAAAGACAGCTGCATCGTCGGATGTTGCGAACCCCACGGGGGGTTGGGGAGCCTTTGCTGCTGCAGTTGCAAGTTCTCATCCCAGCGCGGGGCTCACATTCCTAATCATCTTCAAGAAAGCATCCTGAAGGGAAGGACGAGCAGAGGATCCCGGCAACTCGACCAACAAATCACAGGCTGACTGGAAAGAGCACAGGCTTTGAGGGACTGAGGAAAAAACACCTCTTGGAAAGAGCGAATCAGTGGGATATTTTTAAACACTGTGACCTCCTGTTTGTGTTTTTCTCTTGCTTTCTGCTCATTCTGCTTAAGTCATTTCATCCACTCCCTGATTCCCATCCTCTTCCTCTCTCATTTTATTCCTCTGTGGTGGAATGTTTCCTTCAAATAGATGAGAAGAGGCTTTCTGAGTGTTTGCTGCAGTAATAACGGACAGTACACTGAGACAGCAGGGCACTGAGCGGACAGCTTGGGGAAATCTGATCCACAGCCGGCTGGAGAAGGAGCGGGATCACGCGTCGCAGTTGCAGATTTATCCGCCCTGTGATACCACTGCGCGACAACACCCCTCAGTCTTTTTTCTCTTCCCTCTACCTCTCTCTGTACTCAACTGAAGTGTTGCATTTCGACTGGATCTGGAAAATTAATTGGAGTCTACGGCTTTATTTTTAGCCGCACTGGAATTTAGAGCACACACAAAAGAAGAAAAGTGGGTTTGGATCCAAGGAGTGATAAAAAAAAAATCCTCAAAAAGGGAGAGGCTGATTGAAAAGCAACGGGCAAACAGAGATAGTGATTAATCCGAGGAGATTGTTTGGAAGAGGCATAAAACGACAGATCTCTTTGCTCTCGCTCTCTTTCAGTTACGAAAGAGACACATTTTGGGAGCTAAGGGACGCTGACTCTGCTAAAGCTGTCGGAACAGGCTGCATTGGGAAGCATCTTTCATTTTTTTGGTCTTGCATTGGGTGGGGAAGCATCGAGACCCACCCTGCAAGTTTCACTCCCCTGATTAGACAATACTGTCCCATCGTGGATTGTACATGGAGGGGACGTACACGCATGTGAAGTAGAAATTGCTGTGGATTTTTGCTGCAGTGGCATCCGGACATTGATGCCACAGATAGCTCACATGCACAGATGTAAAGCTGTTCCTTCCCACCCATCTCTCCCTCCCATATCTCTCTTTGTCCCTCTTCCTCCCTGTTAGAAGCGTCACTTCGTCTTCTTCTCCTCCTCCTCCTCCTCTGGCTTACCCTGCTGTGAACATTCTTGAAGTTTGCTGTTGCTTCAGTTGGACATCGGGAGCTGGGCAGGACTAAACGCGGACTAATCGTGCGATTATCCGTCTACGCCAGCTCCTCCATTTCTCACTGGGTGTCTCCGAGTGTGAGTGTGTGTGTGTGCTTGTGTGTTTGTGGTGGTGTGTATGCATGTATCTCCTGCACCCTTCCCCTTGTCTCTACCCTTGGATTACATATTTCTGTACGTGTTTCTAAGCATCCGATTCCTGTGAAGTTTGTTTGTATCCATTTCTTCACCTTTCATTTTGTTTCTTCTGAATGTCCGGCGTTGTAGGGAACCTTTCTGTTATAAGCTACTGATGCCTATCACAGGGTTAACCCTAAATGAGCCATAAAGGACGGCAGGGAAGGATGAGTGAGTGTTCTGGGGCAGCAGTCTCCGGGGCGGTGATCCTGGAGGAACCTGAGGGTTCAGGGGCTACAGCGGGGCGTGGAGAGGGCCAGGCCCAGGATCAGGGTCCCCTTCGCTGTGCAGTATGGCCTCGCCAGCAGACATGGCTGTGTGTGGTCCCTTTACTTATTGGTTTCATTGGCCTTGGATTGAGCCTGATGCTACTGAAATGGATTGTCGTCGGCACAGTACGGGATTACGTGCCAACAGACCTGGTGGATGCTAATCGGATAGGCCAGGATCCTATCTTCCTCTCTAAGCCAAGCGGGATTCCCAAAAGTCCTGATACTACCACCACCACAACTACTCCTACAGTCGATGGTGGGAACCCGACGCCTAGAACAGTAACTGTTGCAAAAGGTAGAACTCGTTCCACTGCTACTACAACTACTATAAACCCTCAAGGGAATGGAGCCTCTGGTAGCCAAGTTACCCCACGGAATCCTGTACATCGTAACGGACGTGGACCTTCGGGCTTTACTACGACCACTGCAGGGCCACGGACGACCTTCATCATTGGAGCAGCAACATCTAGCCCCTCACCATCCAATCCAACTGTACTCCATGACTCTACGCAGATGTGGACCCCTGAGCATACGACTACCGAGGCGGTCTCTACCACGCTCTCCACGCGTACGCACGGCCACCGCAAAACACGTAAGTCACTTACATCACCAAAGGCGATTCTTTTTGGTGTTTGTTTTATTTTTGTTTTCTGATTTGAAAAATGAAGGGAGGAGGTCAACATCTTTGGTCTTTGAAGGAACGTCTTGAAAACGTTGGAGTGATTTTTTGAGTGAACAAGCATGTTGCCTTTGAACTGGCTGATGTGTGTGAAAGGTTCTCCACCGGTTCTGGCTACTATGTTCCTGTTGTGGATATTGCACATGCAACACAATTTCAGGACTCAATGCTCAATCTCTCTGTGAATGGTTCAACTTTTCTTTGCTGCATCATGTGCTGGAAGGATGGGAGGCAGCAGGCGTCTGTTTCCGGCACCACGGCATGACTTTAAAATGGTGGTGCATACAGTAGGCCACAGCTGTGAATGTTTGGATGGTGTTTGTTGATACATTGAGTGGGGTCATAGTAGCATCACATAAAGTGGATGAGGGTTGGTATAAAGAGTCAGTCATGTACATGTTTTACAGGTTCATTGTGCAATATGATTCGTGCACTGTGGCTTAGACAGAAGGGGAGAGTGTGAGAAAGTGCACGTTGTTTATAACGCAGTTGTTAATTAAATGTTAAAGTGGTGAACGACTGACAGCAACAGATTTGTTGGTGAATAAGTATATTCTAAACCATTTGTGCGCACCATCTCTGTCCTTGACTCGAGTGATGCCGTGCAGCACATGCTATTGATTGGTGCTGTAGGAGGGATTTTTCTTCCTTTTTTTTTTTTTTTTAAGTAATCAATGACACACACACAGACACATACACACACAGACACACACACACACACACACACACCTCGCACAGCTTCCTCCATGATAAATCTTTCTGTTTCTCAAAATGGTGTCACTCTATGTGCCGGACTTCCCTCTGCCTATAATGTCTGTGGCTCTGATCCTGGCTTGCCCCGTACAGACAGGAGTAGGTTATATTATTAACAGCGTGACCTCGTGCTCTTCCTTCTGTCTGCAGTGGGAAAAAAAACCCTCACATGTCAGTAGATGTTGCTGAAAACAGCTGGAAAAGGGCATTTCAGGTGCGACCAGTCAATCTCTTCCTGCAATTACTTAATGACAAAATCTATCAATTCATTTTATATAGAGTATGATATGAATTAATCTGCATTAACCTAAATGGCCATGACATTTAAGCGTGGGTATTGTTGCTATCCTCTTACTTACAACTTCAAGTTTTTTAATCTTTAATTCTAAACCATGTCCACCTTGGTGAGCCATTTTACTGTGTGTTGTTCAGGAGCCCATGATTCATAATTACACAATGGCAGCCATTTATTACATAATTGATAAAGTAAATCACCACATTCCACCTGCCGTGGCTTCTGCCTGCCTGAATGCAAAAGGTGTGGTTCCTGCTTTTGTGTCCATGATAATGAAAATGTCCACAGATTACACAAGAGAATGTTCCCTCCGATAATTAGAAACACAGGGGGGAAAAAATGTGTATCATTTCATTAGCGGGAGGAAAAATGGGGCCCATTCATCACCATCCTTTCTTTTATTAATTAACCATTAACAGAAAGAATGTCATTTCTCCAGCAAGTGCTCATGAAAACCATTAAGCCCCGTTGATGGATATCCAATGGGAAATGTCACTCCCTCTCCGGCTTTCCCGAGAAAGTTCTGCCACTACAGAACAGCCGACCGCTTCGATAATCCCAAACACCCTTCACCCTCCCACCCCCTCTATTCCACCACCCACATGCTGCTTTGATTGGAAAGGGCCATCATTTTCACATTAACTATCCATTATGTGAGAATGTGTTATGTGGTATCAGTGAATTGCCTGTGTTGGCTTGCACTCAGAAATGAAGACATTTCTATTAGTTGAAGTAGAGTAGGCCATCTGTGTGCTCTTATTGATGCTATCCATATCTTTGTGGGTCACGAAATAGAGATGGACAAAAGATTGTATCTCACTATGGTGTTCTCACCGGTCTGCTTCAGCAAATAGAGTTTCTAAGTGGGATGAGCCACCGGTTGAGCTGAAGTTACTTCATGCTAACCGCTGTGTGTATGTTTAGCTTTGGCTTTCCATTAGCAGCAGCCGACGGTATTTTTAGCTTTGTGAATGGAAGCTTTTTGATAAAGTGTACTCTGGAAGTTGTTGTTGAGCTTCCTCCAAACATTTCTGTCTACGTTACCGTCCACAGCTTGATCTTTATAAAGATCTTTTCTCCTGGTGACTCAACCCTCACAGCGATCCATGGCTCAGAAGTGTCCCAGCTGCTGGTCTGCTGTTATTTGCTATGCAGGAAATGAATGGCACTTATGCCTCCAGAACTCCTGTTGCAGTTTAACGTTGGTGGTATTTGGTGACATTCTAGCTTGTCTAACTATCAAAAAGTCAAGATCTGACAACTATAGCAATATAATAGTCGAGACGTCTTACTCCTCACAAATGTCACTTTGAAAGCATGATTGACATTTAAATCTGTTGGACCCTTACAAAATCTTAAGCCATCCCTGTGCTATAAGCTGAAGAATGAGACAGACAGACCCAGGAGAGATGATACCATTATAGAGAAGCCGGGTGACCTCTGCACCGCAGGCCAAAATGTCAGGTGATGTCTCGGCGATAATACCTCTTGAATCAAGCTAAGTGGAAATATGTGCCCTTATTCATCACCTCTGAAGATTACAAGTTAGGACCGGTAATCTATTGATGCTTCAGCTGGGGAAGTAGATTAGAAATGTTTGTCCTGGGGTTTTATAAGTGTTCACATAATTTGAATTGAATTACTTATTGATGCCTTACTAAGCAGATAATCTAGTTATTGGCAAGTTATTGAAATGGGTCATAAGCATGCAGAGGGATCACACAAAGGGAATTATTAATGTTAGCAAATAAGACCAGATGAGTCAATGTTGTGATGAGTAAATCCCTACAAAGGTTTATTCAATAATGAGAAGGCACTCGGACTGCATTTGTATGATAAGATATCCGAATAATAGAGGAGAAAAAACAAAGAAACACAGGATGTCAGTGGATACTGGTCTGTGATTGTAGATTATGACATGATTGTCATGTCCGAGCTTCAGAAGACGTCCTGGTGCACTCCGAGGTCTTTGTCTCCGTGCTGAGCCACTCAGTGAGATTAGGTTTCAGTCAGACAGTGGCCCTGAAACCTAAATCCAGATTAACAGCCCATCACCATGACTGTGGAAGCAACAGAATTACATTAGCCCACCTATCAGTCACAGGCACTCTACATGGGCTTACAAGCAGGCTGACTGCTGAAGGATTGTTTTGATAGATGGTCCGTAGCGGGATGTTTTTTTCTGAGGTGACACATTTGAGGGAACATTTTCTCTCGGCTGTGTTTCAGGATCCCTCAGGGGGACGGTGGAGAGGCCCGAGGAAATGGTTTAGATGCGTGTTAAAAAAACACGATGTGACAATCACACACAATAAAGTGGTCCTTATTGCTGGTTTTTACAGTATAGTGGAGGGAAGCTGTATCTCAGTATTTATGGTATATTACGCTGAGCCATGCACTTTCACCAACCTGTCACTGGTGATGAAATGTCAGGTGAGGCATAAACATGTAGTTTCAAGCAAGCCATGTTTTGTTTTACATTAATACATACATATTGCAATATATATCTCTATGTAGTTAGTCAGCTCAAAAGATCAGTTATTTTCTCAGCTCAGTTGCCAAAATAAAATGTTGGCAGTTATCGCACATGCAAGACGTTCAAGCGTGTAAATGTCATACATATACCTTATTGATATTTCCACACTGCATGTCATATCACATTCACATTACCTCATGTTGAAAGGTAGAGGGGGCGGTGGTGGAGTGAACAGCTGGGCGAGAAGGCTGCCAAGTCAGTGACACAAATTCAAGACTGCTTTTCAACAGCATGACATCACTGGATATCTTTAAGGAGACCTTGGGTGATTTCAAGCTTAGTTTATGGCGACGAAGCTGGGATATTTTTGATGAGACATCTGGTGTTCGTCATCCATGTTTGTGGAGACAAGTAAAGGCATTTAAGACAAAACTTGATGTTTTTTTTGCAATATGATGAAAAGCGTTTGGTATGGCGCATGTTTCATCCAGTGTTCTGTGCGATGCATAATAAGTAAACATAAATCAAGCGCTTCTCTTGTTTGTCTGGGCCTCTTCCATCCAGTCACATTTGCATGGCAATGCAGGAAGTGAAATAAGGCAAACTGTGTTTGAAATGGTCTCAACATGTTGTCTGACACGTCTCCCAGCAACACATTCTTACTCCCAACTCATCAAATATGGCAGCTTTGTCAGTGGCTTTAGGCTTCAGACTATGACACTCTAACAACTCCTCTACCTTCAAAATATGCAATATGTGGTTACACTTCAACAGTTCACATATTATGACCTTTGGACTGACAGAAACATCAAACAGTTGCAGTTGGGGAAAGATCATATTTAGGGATAAAATATCTAAGTTCACTCTTGTAACTCACGGAGCGTAGCTGATGTAAGTTGTACGTGCTAACTTGCGTACAGAACATCATTTAAGAACAAATAGGACACACAATCTGGTCTCCGGAAGTAAAGTTCAATTTACGGCCCATCTAAGCGCCTCAACTGGCCCCTGACATGGACTTTTCTTGCTCTTTAAACTCCTGCACTAGAGGAGTACTTCAAAAAGTGATTCCAGGGGGAAACAGCACCAAACTCTGAAGTGCAGGGCCACTGACCAGGCTGCAGTATTTGATGAGTTGGGAGTGAAAACGGTTCTGCTCTCAGCTACATCTTGGCCATGATCACCAAATGTGGCCAACTGGGAGAACAGATATGTGGTGTAATGTTGTGTACTGGCAATATTTTGGTGGTTTTCTATCCAACTACAGTAGATGTACGTTCAAAGCAAAATAATACACTTAAATGATGCGTCTTGAAAACATATCCTTAGTTCTTCAGTCATTTCAGTTCATTTGCCACACAGGAAATGCCCCCAAATGAGCGAGAAATGAACTTCCATCACTGCTGGCCAGCACAGAGGGCATCAGTTTACATGTTTGTGTGCACTGGTCATCTCGTAGTGAGAGATTTTAGGTTTTAAACCAGATTTTAGGTTTTAAACAAGATTGTGGGGCTCACAATCTTTACACTTGGATTAATTCTCTGTAAGCTGCTTAGTAACAGGTTCCCTATGGGCTTTTTCTATGGATGCATGTGTGTGTCCGCGCACACTGCCCACCCGCACACTCGCACATATATACACACGCTTGTGTCCGCATCAGCATATGTGTGTGTCTATATGCTTTCAATTAGTGTGACCCAGTCGTGACCTGTTGTGTGACTGAGAACTGAAATCAGCCGCAGCCTTGAAGTCTGATTGCTTCCATGCAGAAAGAACTCCTTAGGACATAATTACAGCTTCAAGGCAACAATAATATCAGATCAATGGTGACTGAATCGCAACTTGCACGAAACCCATGGTGCATTTTTATACAGTACTTTGTCAGTATATTCTGGGATTATATCACTCATCAGAGTCTGCAAAGTGGCTTCAAAGAGGGGTGACAACCCTGAGTTAAGGTAAGGGGACTATCATGTTTTATCGCAAATTACTTGATTTAGTCACCAAACACACAGCTGGAAATTGTCTCTTAGCCTCCTTCAGCACATCCAGTGTTATCACACTTACAAATGTTGTGACATCATCTCTATATGTGATTTGCAGCGTCCACCCCCATCTCCATCACCTCCCAACATGGAATCCAATTCATGTATATGAAATGCGAACGTGAAGTGGCACGTGTTGTAGAAATGTTAATATGGTATGGATGACACATACAATCGTGCGCATATCAGCGGTTTGGAGAGATGTTTACTGCCAACATTTTAGTCGGGCGACTGGATAGTTCAGGATGTTACCAACATGTGGCAGAGAGGCAGAGTGAGTTTTTGCAACTGCTGTTTCATTACAACGTGTCTCCTCTTTCGATTTTCCGACCAGCTCTGACATTATGAGGTAAATGATGTGCAGTTATGGCTCTGAAATGAATTCCAAACAGAACTAGGCCGAAAACATCTTCCCATCTCAAGGGTCTTGTAAACAACACATATGTGAACCTAACAACTGTATATGCATGCATCTAAATGATGAATGTCCACGCTCTCTTCATGTTCCAGTTCATTTAGTTGCCATGGTGTCATGTGACTGATGACAGAAGTTGATCCTATAAGATCCAGGGCATACATTTAGAAGTTGAGTTTCGTGTATGTGTGATGCAGCTGGTGCCGGCTTGACCACGAACTAAACGCATCAAAAACCCGTCACACCATCTCGATTAGAGTTTTAATTCGGCGGAGAAGCCATGAGAATGAAGTTCAGTATCACTTTGATTCATTCTGATGAAATGTCTTGCAGGAGGATGAGTGATGAATTATTAATGATGCGAAAGAAAAACATGTTCAATATGTAGAGGAACGTGTAAATAATTGAAGATGGCCCTTTGACGAATTATCCCACGCCAAGCAATTCCCGGTATCATCAGTGAATGAGGTGTTCAGGCTTCCTTTCATTCCCCACGCTGAAGGGGATCTTTCTTGTTGGTGAAAACAGAGTTAATTGTTTGAGATTTTTCATGAAGGAGAACATTCTCCATCTACCTCTCCTCTCTCATTCACCCACTCCAGCCGCCCTTCCCTCCTGAGCACACATCGATCATCCTGGTCCAGATGATGATGAAGTACAAAGTTGTTAAATGCTACTGCTAACTTCAGAGGAGCCTTTAATAATGAACTCAGGTTCATGCTACGTTGATTAGATGAAGCTTCCTCCAGTTTATTGGAGCCAGTGGCGAGACAGGTAGCCGCTGACACGATGTAAGAACAGTTCATTCCTTCCCTGGGACTCACCTGCCCTGCGCCACCTCTCCAGAGGAGGCTGCCACCTGCTAGCCAACTGCTCAACTGTGCGAACTCTCTGAGGTGTTTACCTCTGACTGCTAATGGGAAATAACGTCTCAGGCTCTTAATGAGACAATAAAGATTAATTTGCCTTAACAGTGACAGCGCGAGTAACAGCTCAGCCATGTAGCAGCAGCTACATCTCCGTCATCAGCAGGTTAAATGCCCAGTCATAAATGTTTCCATTCCACCAACACTAATGCTATTTAACAAGTTGGGGTTTCTTCTTGTTTCTTGTTGTTATAAATTGTTCAGTTGATAACTAAATTGTCTGATCAGGTATGAAACATGTTGCGTGTCTTAAAATGCTCTGTTGCAAACTTTCAGTTGGTACCAAGTTTTTCTTAAAATTCCTGTTTTATGGTTTTCTTAAATTTACTCATATTTACTTGCAAAATTCAGATAAAACATGATGTAAATCAAGACTAAAACCTATTATTTGTTTCCAGATGTGATATAATACATCGCAGAGCAACTAAGAATCACATTGATTTTTTTTGTGGGTAATTAAATAAGAGAGGTTTCCACAGAGGCAATAATCCTCACCCTCTTTCCCCACAGCCCACCCTCGGCTCCCTCTCTTATTACATCTGTCAGCTGGCCCTCAGCAGCAAACCGATTAACACAAGTAAGCAAATAAATATCAGACTGTTAGGAGTTCAACTGTAGCCAACAGCTAGTTTTGCAGCTTGTTTCTCTGTTTCGGCAGGAAACTCAAGCTATCCACCTGATCAGTGGATGTTTAAACACTTTAAATGTAGAAAATGTAAATTTGCAACGTGTCCGTGGTTTTCAGAATACAGTGAGATTCTGGAGATCGGGTTGAATAAACACTCATACGATGAGATGTATTTGAAACAGTCACACATACATTTTGGGTCAGCCGTCATGAGCAGTACCTTGATCTAAACTGCACATATTCAGAGATTAATAATTGAAATGTACAGTATTTCATTCAAGTTAAGTTCATAAGCTGAAGTGTACTTGGGTAGAGAAGAACTTTAAAGGCAGTGCCTTGCCATAAATATTTCAAAGGTCCTCGGCCCGATTTTATTGCTATATTTGATCTGAAAGACTCATTAAACATGGTATATATTCTGTCACAACACCACAAATACATCTGCAGAATTTCCATGCTTGTCTGTGTGTCATTTCTCCCAACAATCCTGTAGGAAGACAGATTTTGTAATCTACCATGCAGAATCTATCAGCTGACATATGTAGACATCAGCTGTAGGTCATATGATCCAAATGACTCAGTTTGACCTCCCTCACTTTTACGCTTTGAGCATTAAAAATGCGCCGGTGATGCATTGGTGTGAAGAAAAGCCTCTCCCCCTGCCTTCTGCTCATTATGCTGTTGGCACCTGGCAGTAAACAATGCTATTAGCGAAGATAAAATGCTTAGACAGTGATTATTTAACCTCAGTGTACACTGAGCTAGCAGGGAGCCCAACAATTCAGGCCTGAACCAGTTTTAGTCTGATATGGTTTCTTTCATGGGCTGAGCGGTATGATTGAATTGTTTCCTCCGCTGCTGAGCCATCCCTCCCTCTCTCTCCCCTCATGTCTCTCGCTGCCTGTCTCTCAAGGTCAGCTCGTCTGATTCATTTTACCGCTACTCTGCTGATGTTGACTGGACTCGCCGGAGTGTCATTAAGAGTTGTAGTGTACACAAGAACTCACAAAAGTTAGTCCAATAAAAAGAATGTGAACTGTTATCAATTCAAAATGAGTAAAAGTGAAATGGACACCTCGCGTTCAGAGATATCAGCGGCTCCTTATGTAACTCTATACTACCATGTACAGGAGATATATGATACTTTTATAATAAAATATGTTCTATAAATGTCAACTTTGAAATATGAGGATTTTTTTTTTTTTACTCAAAACAACCCAGTGCTCATGCATTAGTAACACAAAACACAAATATATAAATAAATTCATAACACCAGAGTGAGCCCATTCTGTGCAGTGAGTACTTTATCCAGCATCGGTACCAGAGCTTTTTTAAAAGCCAGCTTTGTCAGACCGATAAGCTTTGGTTGTGGTCAGCTCTCTCCTGTTGTTTCATGCATTTGTTGCGTTAGCATTTGCAGTCTGCTACACTCCGACTGCAGCCAGCACACGTGTGGCCTGATGCTTTCAGGTGACATACTCAAGGTCGCGTGATAATGATGTTGTTTAGATTCCAGCATGTGTCACGTATGCATGAGTGTGCTCGCATCGTAAATGTTTCTGCCCCTGAGAATCACAAACAAGCCATGAATATGCTGAAACTGTGTTTATGTTGCGAGTTTACATTTCTCTATGTTTGGTTTCACGCTGTGACAACGCTGTGCTCATGGTCTGGTTATGTTTATGTTTATAAACATTCGTATTTCTCACCAAATATATCAGTTATTGTCGTCTCAAACCTGGCTAGCTAATGACACGAACAAATGTGAACGTATCGGCAATTCGCAGAAACGTTAGCTGAGGACATTTTCATCTCTACATCAGCCACAAACACACGCTGGCTTCAGTGTATCTCCAATATGATGAGTGATGATGTGGAGACGACATTGCAGGATACGAATGCATTAAATAGGTTAGCTGAAAAAAAGTGTTATAATATTCTGTAAAGGATTCGTATTATTGCAGCACTGACCCAGAGGGTGTTTTAAGACTATTGTTTGTGAAAATGATCTTTTGGAATGAGGACCTGACTGAAGAGCACCTCAAGCTAATCTAATGAATCTGTTTTCCTGGCCATTAGTTTTGACATCAGTACCAGCAAGAGATCCTCCCTGTTGGTTAGCTGTACATAATGATTCTTCTTATGTGGGTGTGTCGGTGTCTGGTGGCATATTTTTCATGCACATTATATGAGCCACCTCAGCCATCCTCTCTGCCCAGTAAGAGATATTGATCCCAGTGTGATTGTATCCAGGTCTTTTGCCACTCAGCAGTTTAGCAGGCGGCCCTGTGAGCGAGCGAGCGGGCCTGCATATGGGCGTGGGTTCTGATTATCCCGAGCTCGCTGCATTTTGCTGCGGTTATTTTTAGCTTCAAAGATTGTTGCCAGCTTCTCTCTGGGAGGCTGTGTGGAGCTGGCTTTTCTGGTGGAGGCCTTGGAGCTGACAACGCTGGAGGAAATAGAACAAAGAAGCACAGAGGAGACAGGCGAGACGGCGACTTTAGTGTCAGTGGAAGATGGTCTTATTTTGGAAACATTACAGTTAGGGAGGATTTAAGACGTTAAGCCCAGTGAAAAATTACTTCCTGTTTTGTGTTTGTTTATTTCAGGGATGCTGCCGTTCCTCTGTCTCTTATTATGCTAAGTAAAAGCAATCGGAGGCCTCGATGATGTGAGTCTAAAGATGTAGGAGGTTGGTTTTCCAAGAAATCAGAGCTGTTTAACCGCACATTACTTATTATATTACCACGCAGGAGCTTTCCAGAGGAAGCAGGAGGCTTTTAGAAGGTCACTTTCACCTTGATTGAAAACACACCTCAATCACACACATATGCGTGCACACACAACGCTGGTATTTGATGTCATATGCTAGACGTCGGTCCTCTCAGCTTTGTCCTTGGGGCAGATGGTTATTTCATTTCCCTTTTGGAGCCTGACATGGAGCATGTGTTTGTGTGTCTGTGTCTAGACAGTATCAGTATTTATCATTTATCCGTTGAAAAGCTCAGTGTTAATTATCCCGTCAACATGTTTGACCGTATCTCTCTGTCTCTCCATGTTTTTATTTCCCTACTTCTTGTTTTTCTCAGGCTGCTCATCAATGTTTTATTTTTTGAAATATTTGGCCGTATTGTTTTGGATTATTTGATTAATTGTTTGAGCTAAAAATGGCAGGAGATATATTTAGATTACAATGACGTCAAACAGGGAAGAGAAGCAAACCTTCACCTTCACGTCAACAAGTTTGGACAAACTTGAACCAGCAAAAAGTTGGATGGAGGACTTCAATGATTACCAAAATAGTCGTTGATTAGTTTTCTGTCATTCAGTTTCTTGTTTCAGCACTAATGTTCTTCATCACTCTCTAAATGTTCTCTCTTTATCTGTTTCTTGTTTTTTCTTTATGACCTCGGGACATACCTGACAGCTGTCTGAGAGAGACTTTCTTTCTGACAAGCTGGGTGAACTGGTGGGTTGTCTGTCTGCATGTGGGTTATTGAAAGAGACACAGATCTACTGATGGCAGGTGGACTCCGTGCGTTCTCCCTGCGGGCTGTGTGAGTCAGGATTTGGTGGACAAAGGGAGATATAAGAAACAAAAAAAAAAAACAGAGTGGGAGGGAGATGAAATTGTGAGGTTTGAGTGGGAAGCAAAAAGTTGAGGAAAGAATGAGTGGAGACAACAATGGACGATAGGGGAAGTAAAAACAGAATGATAAGGATGGGAGGAATGCAGTGGGAGGCAGAGGGAGAATTGGTTAGAGGAAAACCTTTTCACTGGGCGAGATGAAGGGAAAGGGAAACTAGCCTCTCTCATCCATCTAGCAACACTGAACTCTCCCTTCATTCTGCCTCCATCTTCTCTTCTCTGCCCACTCAGTTCATTTACATTTACATTACACCCAGCTGGAGTTGATTTGGTGGCGAGTGATGGATGGCAAGGTTCTGATGCTGTTTATAGAAAAGGGCTCAGGGGGTTAGCAGTGTCAGCTGTTTGCAAAGTGTCGAGCGCAGTCGGATACAATATGGTTTGCTCGTTAGCAACCAAATTGCTAGCTGCAGCGGTGGCACAATTATTTATGGGATATGAGGGTTTAATGTCTGCTGCTTGTCACAGTAACTAGCTAGTTAGCACATCCAACAGAAGTCTGACGATGTAACAGAACGGCCTGCAGTTGTTTCTCTCCTGCGACTTTTTCCTGATGCTCGATTTAATCTGTGTTAGTTTAACAGAGGGAAGTTTTGTATCCCTTCTACCTGATAACAGACAGGATTGAATTCTCGAACGACAAAAAGCTTTAACATGTTATCATTTTAAAAATGATTAGAACATAGTATATTATCTGATAGCAGCCATACATTATTGTTGTTTTTCCTCCTACAGTTTGATGAAAAACAGCTCTCGGTCTGTAATATGCACAGAGTTGGAAGCCAGACAGGAATGATCCGGGCAGGATTAATATCACTGGCTGCATCTGTGACACACACAAATGACCTAACCTACCCTGTTGAAACCAATGCTGTCAGAAAAGGGCTTTTGTGTGTCATACCAGATGGCCATTCATGCTAAAAAAAAAAGAAATAAATAAATAAAATCCCTCCGATCTCCCTCAAAGCACTGCTCAGAAAAATGCAACACATTGTTCCTGCATGGTTCATTTTGATTTTATCGTTGCACTTCAGATGATGAACACGGACATAAAAACGACTGAAGGAATCTCTACAAAACAGGATTGTTGTTGTTTGTTCACTTCTCCGGTAATAATAACAACCTATAGATGTCGATGAAAAGAAATCAAGTGTATTAAGGTGGCTGCCGTTTATGATTGAATACAATTTAATGTCGATCCTCGATCTGGTGTGAACGACTTATGGTCAAGCTCTTATGGGTGCTTTAAAATTTAGAGTGGTGCAGGGCTATTGAGTTTCATATTGGATTAGACTTGATTGATTTTGGTTTGCGCACCAACATATCTGCAGCTCGAACTAACACACGGCTGGTAGTGAACACATTTCATAGGCTGGTGGTCAAACACAAATCCCAAACACTGAGCAGTCAGCTTGTAGAGTGGTTACATACTGCTCATCAGGCACAACGACCAAAATCCCTTCCTGTCAGTTTGTGTAGAACACAGTTTATATCAGAAAACACAACCTGCACACACACATATGCACAGAGTGTTGCTAAAGTAGGCATCCACTTCTGTACGCGGCACGTAAATGAAGACAAAGGACTGTGGGAGATGCAGTGTGACAGTACTGTAGAGAGAGTGAAAGAATGTGTTAATACAAGGAAACAGTAGAAAAGAGAGGCGAGGACACAAAGTCCATCACTCTGTAGA
>CAEMYA010002116.1:12973117-12997659 GCA_903131615.1 Diplodus sargus | reverse complement strand
TTCTCACTTCAAATAATGAACCACATGTGAAGCGTCAACGCAGCTCCAATTAGATCGGATGATAATTATCTCAGCACAAGTCAATCATCCTAATCAGGCTGCGAACTGCTGGTCAGGCTAGAGGGAGTGTGGAATAGAATGACTTGTTTGAAGTCACTGTGGAGTTTAATCAATGTCTTCTCTAAGTTTGTATCAGTGGAGAAATCTTTGATTGACCATAGCCGGACAGGAGATAGATTATTTGCGTGGTAATTACAATAGCCAAAATCTGTCAAATTCCTTAGAATATCTTCGTCTTTTTGTGTTCTGTGCAGAAATCCGTAGTAGGTGAAATCCTGGTGGACAGACAGAGATACACTGTACATTTGTGGAATCAGAAAAAGAAGTAGTTATCTTGAGAAGTGGCACCTTCCCTGCCCTGAAAGACAATCAGTTCCAACAGTAGATCTTCAGTACATCCTGCCTCCTGTGAACCAAATCTGTAATGACACTGACATGAAGAAAACATTTCACTCCTCTGTCCCACTTTATTGAAAGCTACTGTCACTTTTTTGAAAAAAAATAAATAAAAAATGCTCCGTATGTACAGTAACAGGAAGCAAAACTTTGTATCCCATGCAGGTCAGAGGAAAACATCTGGAGTAGCATGGATTTGGACTGTTTTTTAAAAATACAGTTTTTGAAAGTTTAGTTTTTAGTTCCAAGGCTGGATAGTCGGGTCAAACAAGAGCAGGACTCTGCAGTGTGAAACCAAAAGTCAGTGTCACGTACGTAATGCAATTTGAGTTACCTTGCTGTTAGGAAATTAGCATTGTGATTAGTAACCAAGTACTTTGCTCACCAAAATGTATCCAAACTGTGACTATATGACAAAGGCTCTTTATATATTCAGTTGTTCAGGAAGGAAGAAGTGTTGGAAATGTTATTAATGATGCTGAAGAACATTTCTCTTGTTGACCATCCGTGAATTATGAACAGTATCACGAGAACAGTGAATATGTTTTTGCCTGATTGCCCGCACAGCATTAAATGGAAAGAGAAGGAACGTTTATAAAATGGGGTGGGATTTCAAGAAACGCTTCAGTTTTCTCTCTTTGTAGAACAAAAAGGTCACAACTGTGTTACCTCGTATCCTGACAATCATAGAGGATGGTGGAATATGCAAGGCCATAAATAATTGTCTCTAAAAATGGTTATGCTAATTTTCAGAGATTCATCTCAGTGCTTTGGATTACATCAGCCACGTCTCTCTCTCTCTCTCTCTCTCTCTCCGTGAACCTCAGTGAGGTTGAGCTGAACCGTGACTGACCTACATGTCTTGTGTCAGTCTCGCTCCTATTAGCGCATCTTTTTTCATCTGGCAGCTCGCGTCGCTGCAGTACTACACACACTACTATGTTCTCCTACATATTAGATGTTATCTATGGGAAAGTGCTTTGAGTAAACGTACCTACATGCCTATTAAATTCTACAATGACACCACAACATTAATAATAAATATCCTGTTCCTCTAAAGTGTGAAACAAAAGGTCTGTTAGTCGATGTCAGTGCACTGGAAGAGGAGCTGCACACCAGGAATGTTCTGTGTGGTTACGTTGGAGTGGAGAACATACATGACAACCTTCCCACTCATCTGTGGAGACATTCATTCTGTATGCTGACACTGTGCACCATTAGATGGATGCACTGTCTTAAATGGGGAATTGACATTAGAGGTTTGACCTGTGGTCTACACTGCTGTGAATAATTATCTGTCGCGGTTGTGGACGTGTTTATACGGGTTAACGTGTATTCTGATTACTAGTGCTCACACAGTGTCCATGTGTAGACCCGCACAAGATAAATGTTTTGTGTATTCTCTTTTCCCAGCCTTGTCGCTGAGATAAAATGCTAGCAGTTAATGTTTTTTTGCAAACCTCAGATATGTTCAAAGAACATAAAGAAATGTTGAGGTTTTGTCCTCTACATCTGTGGTGTTGTTGACATTTGTTAGCAATTGTGTTTTTCTTTTTTCTATGATTTCTGTGATTATCTGTATGTTTCAAACACTCGTCTAAATGCACTTTCTCCATATTTATAGTCATTTAAATGAATGAATCAATGATCGATCGATGTCATGAGGTTTTGCGTTGTGCGTGTATGTGTGAGGGACTGCTTGTGTGTCTTTGTTGGTTTGAGAGCCAGCGATATTACATGTCGTGCCCCAAATAAGCTGTATGCAAAGCAGGCCAAACATCACCCGGTTCGAGTGTCAGCTGGATCAGGTTTGGTCCGGTATCGTAGTCTTTAAACGCCTACCGACTCATACAGACGTCACGCTGCACAGAGAGACCATTAACCTCCTGAACAAGGCTTCAATGGGATTAATGTGACTTCTCTACTGACCCTGTTCTCCCTCTCTTTGCCTCTCTCTCTCTCTCTCGCCCCTCCCCCTCCTTATGCTCTCAGTGACAACACAACTCACCATTAAGCCTTCCTCTCAGCTGTTTAATCATGAGAAATACGACATGTTACAGATGTTTGCTCCCTGTCACGGAGGGCTTTCCACTACCTCATCAGTGACACTCTGGGGATTCATTTGCTTCACCTACAGGCATCTTGTGTCTTGTGTGTTTACCGTTATATGTTTCTTTAAGAGCACAAATAGAAACCAGATTTCATGCCAAAGTGTTGTCCTTTGACTCAGGCCTCTCATTATTCATCACGCACCATGTGCAACCACTGTGGTTTCCCTTACACTTACCACCATGTGTTAGTTCACTCAATGCTGAGCGACCTGTTTATGTGAGAGGATACAATGTTCTCATTAACATATACTGTAAAACATTTTCTGAATAAATGACTACAAATAAATTGTTACTAATGTAAAATATGAGCTAACAACTTCATACGTCTCAGTGAGATGCTGAATCGTTGTTTTGTCTCTCCTTGTTATTACCACACATGGATTGTAGCCATTTAATCTCAGCTATGCTTGCAATTTGAAACAGCAGGCTGATTGGCATGGATGTGAGACTCTGAATCACATAAGGCTAATTGCTACTGTTTAGGGTAATGGCCTTAATTGTCTTCCATTCTGATGTAAACAGGAACGTGTATGCAGTAATGCTGCAATAATAAGAATGTGGAGGAACATTCACATGTCATGATGTGCTGTCTTTATCGCCACAACATCGATTTAAAAATGAAATATGAAACTAACTCAAACAGAAAACAATGCTCAGTCTTATACTGAAAAGATATTCTACAAATTCCACAGCTGACTTCACCCAAAAACCACCAACAGCCCATAGTGTAATACATGCAGTGTGTGTTACGGTTTGCAGAATGCAAGGAACCAAAATGCAGACACAGGGGGGCAGGCAGCTTCGAAACAAAGGAGAGATTTATTTAAAAATCAAAATGCTAGCAATGAATGGCTGGTGACGAAAAAGCAACAAAAGAAAATCCAAGAGAAAACATGAAAGCAAAAACGAAGAACAAACCAGAAAGCGACGGGGAGCAACAACAGGATGGGGAACAGATGCAGGACTCATGTAAAGAGAGACGGAAAGACACACACTTAAATTCACGAGGGAGGAAAGACACATGACGAGAGACAGGTGAAACAACACAAACACATAACCACAAAGACAGGAAGTGGAATGTAAAACATGCTGCATGAGGAAACACTTCCCAAAATAAAACAGGAGACAAATAAACCAAAAACCCAAAACATGACAGCATGTAGGTCTGCATGTACTATAAATACTAGCTAAAAAAACTACTAGCACTAGCTATAAATGATCAATGCTGACGTGTCTTAGCGCAACATTGTGTTTCATTTAATATTTCAAGATGGCGTCTGTATAATTTTGTAACAGCATTAACATTGTTGTGCCCTTTTTTGAATGAATGCATCAATAAATAAATGCTCATCGGGCACATACAGCAGAAAGCTTGCCAAGCCTCTGCATGTTTTTGGGTCAACAGAACCTGAGTATTAGAGTTCCTCTGTGGCTGTGCCAGAAGTGTCAGAGCACGCACACAGCAAAGGGCACGGTTCGTAAATCTATGACTTGGTTTGGACTCATTCCACGACACAAACATGTTTCCAGATCGTGTGTGATGGATATTTTTCTAGGACAACGTGTGTCACCTGCATGGCGACTGTGGTTTGACTCTCTTCCCATCATCCTGGTTAGATTCATTAAAAAATATGATGAACAAAGTGGAAGAAGAAAACTTTAATTGCAAAGAAAATGTTTTTGTATCCAAACAAGGGAGATGGATGGACAAATGGCAGTATTTGTCTGTGAATATCACTCGTAAGCGAATGCCAGTGTAGGTGGAGTATGTTGTGCTTAGAGTCTAATAATAGTTGAGGCAAATCTTGCGTCTACATTGACAGCAGTATAAAAATCTATTCATTTACCTCCGTCTTTCCATCCTTCTGTTCAGCCACCAGTCCTTCTTTCATCTGCCATTAGAAATAAGGGCAAATGCCATCTTGCTTCTGGAACTTTCTCTCACGCTCATTAGTGCTAGATACCCTCCGGCAACCAACATCCAAACACACATTAACCTTTAGAGAAACGCGTTTTTTTCCCTCCCTCAGCTCACTCCGCTCCCTCTCTCCCTCTCTCCTCTCCTTCTCTTTCTTGCTGAGGGTTTAATTTGCTGGATCAAGCCCCTCACTATCGCTCCTCCACATCCTGTTTGGCACCAGATAGGATAGTTTGGGGGATGTTGGGCAGCAGCTGTGTTGATGTATGGCTCTGCATGTGAAGACTGGTCCAGTTTTGGCACTTATTGCTCCTTTGCGACGAAGTGGGTCAGAGAATCACATTGCATTCGGTCCTCTGCGGCTGTGCATTAATAAACAATGAGGTTACCTTGATTTATGGCGATATACAGGTGTGTATGAGGAGGTTTGCAAACATTTAAAGAAAGTAAAAGAAAGTTCAAGAGACAGGTGTTAATCTCTGTGGTGCAAAACACTTCAGGGTGTGTTCTGCTAATATTTGCTCTCTATCTTCATTTTCCAGTTTGGGGCTACAGATTGCAGGGACATGTGGGCAGTTCCTCTCTGAGACAGCTAATATTTGTCTTTCATCCCTGCAAGATGTGCTGGCACCTTATTGATTGTATGTTTTAGCTCGGCTGCTTTAACCGCACCAAAACCCACTTCAGCTCGGTCCAATTTCATCACACTGCAGTTAAAGATGCAGCTCTAATTTATAGGTGTGTCCAATGCATAGAAACGGATGGTGATTGATATTTACCTTATGTAACGAGGGGGATGCGACATAGAAATACATAAAAAATGGCATCAGAAGGGAAATTCAACTTTTTAGCCCCTCACTGTCAGGTATCATGTCACAAAGTGGTAACATATGCCAGGGATTATGGTCATAGTGCTTTAGCACATCCAACATCTACCTACTTGAATTTACTGTATATTACCAGCCATGTCTTCACAGATGGTCTGATGGAGTCCAGCAGATTTGTTGTGGGAAGTGAGTCTGTCCCAGTGTGTGAGGGAGGTACCAGCACATCGTCAAAGCCACAGAAAAGTGTATGCTAGTATGAATGTAGTCAGCCATGAAGTGTGTTGAGTTTGCTGCTACACAAGAGAAACCTAGTCCCCGAGTCTGGCCACCGTCTTCACAGCAGAATTGGTCCAGAGAGTGAAAAGTAATCAGGCTTTTCCATTCTGACTCGGCTTGACGCTGCACGTCAGCCCCTGGGAGGCCCTGTAGCTCTAAGCACTTCACCCTACCAGCTCTATCCCAACAAGAATCAGGACACCTTGCCCCTCGGTGTGAATGTGCAAAGCGGAGGTATAGAGCTCAGTGGAAGGGCCAGCAGGTTTATTGGGATTGGGCCTTATTTTTCTTTTCTTTTCTTTTTTTTTAAAGAATTTGGATTTCCGGGCGAAAGGAAGCACGACATTTGAGATATCTGGTTTTAAGCCCCAGGTGGATTATAAGCGAAGCTACAATGAGTCCTGGTGAAGTCACGCTCCTGTGACAGTCAGGAAGAGAAGCTCATTGAAGTCAAGTCTTAGAAATGTATAAGGGTTACAGGAAGAATTAAATACGTCCCTAGCTGGCCGTCTTTTTCACTCCGTCCGTTGTAGAAAACGAGTCTCAAAGAGTGTCTTTCCTGCAGGCTGTACGAATCTGTGAAACCCCAGTGGAGAAATTATGTCTCATCTACAGGTTTACTCAAAACACCCAAATGTTCAGAGGAGTCAATTCATACAATCAGGTTGCTTTCAAATATGAATTAGTGTGGTGCTGTACAGAAGACGGTGTCTGTCCCTCCACTATATTTATCTGTTTCACATCTGATGAAACATTTAAAATGATTTCTGTTTTTTCTTCGGCCTCCTGAACTCTTTAGTCCATGTGTGACTATCATGAGAGTCATTATTTGCTCTTTGCAGCGTCATCGGCCTATTATAATTTCTTGCGGCAGTTATAATGAGAGCTAAGCTCCACCCCCGGAGGAGATAAATGCTCCTCAGTTTCAAACTCATTGTTTATACTGGTCGTGTTTCATTCAGGCTGTGATTGAACGGGACCAATTAACAGGCTGCCTCGGCAAATCCCTTCAAGATATGTCAGAAGCAATTTAGCGAAGGACTCTCACTGTCTTAAAATACTACTGTACGTACAACCTATTTACAAGAGTAAATTGTCATCTCGCCTGAAGGAATGAGGATTTAATTAGAACAACAGGTTGGATGGCACGCTCGCTGTCTTTGAGTTTGAGAGTGAAGAATGTGCCGCGTGTTTGTGGAGTACTTCTGATTTTCCTTCAGCATATCTCACTAATGCACTGCTGTGTGTCCCTGTCACTGTGAGCAACTCCGTTTCTTCATATGCTGTCACTGCTGGATGTTTGGCAAACATTTCAGCTAGTATCATACTCAGTGTTTGCAACGATTTTCCCTCCGCCTGACTGCCAGTCTCTCCGTCTACGTTACCCTTTGATTCTGGCTGTTTTTGCTTGTTTTTTTCAGCCGCTTCACTTACAGGTTTCTGGATCTGGAGGTATGCTGTTATCTGGCATCAGAGTGTCACTATACATGCATATACATCTAAGTCACTTTCTGAACATTAAAAATAGATACATACTTTTTTTTTTGCCTGTATATCCAAACATCATTAATGCACAGACATAGACTATGAATGAGTGTCAGGCATCATATCTCTAAGATGTTCTTACATATCTGGAGCAGGTTTAAAAAGTAATGGTATTGTAAGACACGGCTTCACAGCAGATGATGAAACAATATCACCTTGAGGACCATTTAGCAGCTGCCCTGTGGCTTTCTGTCCTGTCACATGATCTTCACATGAACGTGGCGTTTTCCCAGAGGTCTTCTCTGTGGCCATTATGGAGCTTTTCATCAAACCTCATGATGTTTATCGGCATTGAACATCTGCCATTTTTGCCACTGATGAATTTTTCCTTATTATTTGTACTTTTATGTAGTGGCGCTACAGTTCAGCGGTGCTTTGAGAATAAGTGAATAAGATGCATGTCAATGCCATCAATGCCAAATGGCAAATCAATGTCTTCTCAGGTCATTAGCTCCTAGCAGTTCCTGATTGCGCTTTAACTGCACATATACAGACAACAATCAATGCGGTGCTGTGTGAGTACTGAAGAAAATCTAAATCTGATGATGGTGAAGACGACTGATGGTCTGCCTCTTGTTTTCTTTCTTGTTCTTTTCTAAATATTCTGGAATTTGCTGTCTCTTCTTCTGTCGCTCTCCTCCATCAACAGCATCACTTGCTGTTTTTTTCCTCTTTGCTTGTTGCCGGTGGAGAAATCCACTTGACTTGCACTCTTTCATTCGATCTTCTCATCCATCCGTTCCTCTGTCTGGCTGCTCTGACCCCCACCTGGGCGTGGCAGACTTCCGCCTCCATCTCAGCTGTATTGGTGAGTGTTTCAGTGGAGTGGCAGTGAGAGGACCGGGAGGCCAGAGAGTGATGGATGGCCGTTCCTCTCGCCCTCTCCTTTCCATTCCCTGACCGCTCTCCTCTCATTGCCTTCCCGGGGCTCGGCTTTGCTGGTAATGGCTTGAAACATGATATGAGTCTAACCCGGTGTTTGCAGAGGGAGAGGGAAGGAGTCCCCTAGCCAGCCAGAGTAAAGTCTCAATCTGACAGGCTAAAGCAGGGAGGGCCTCTGCAGCGAGCTGATTTACAAGGTGGAAGGCCAGGAGAGGCAGGGCGGGGGGAGATGGTGCACCAAGAATCACTCTGAGGGAGAAGAAAAGGAGCATACAAGAGAGAAAAAATGAATAAAACATAGATGAAATACGTGCAGTCAACGTCTTTACCTTCTTTATTTATTTATTTGAGGTTTTTACATCCAGTTGTGTATACAGGGAACACATTATTTATACACGATAATCCTACAGTTACACACTCCATCGCTGCGCTGCCTCAACAAAGCAACTTGTACATTCACAATAAAGCATTTGTTGAAATCCACCCAGTTGGCTTCATTATGGCTTTTAGCCGTCATACAATAACCGCACAGCCTCATTACTCTTTAAACTAGCACACGGGGGGATTCCCTACTTCTACTTACTTAAGTAAATTTCCATCACACTTATGTTGAGGTTGACAAGGTACACTTTATTATTTAATATCCTGTGAGCTTGTGAATGTCCCTCCTAATCGTACGATTACCTAAATTTGCTCTTAAGTTAAGGATTTGAGTCAAAGCTCTATCAGCCCTTCACAACATGTGATGGACAGCTGTAACATCTGCGTATGACCATCGAACAGTTTACTTTAGTCACAATCGAGTCATAGCTTATTGGTAAAATCAACAATGATGCTATTAATGTTTGTTCCTATGTGCCTGGTAGGTAAAATTAAATAATATATACATGGGGAATAGAATGACACGTTGAAGAAAGAGGTAGGCGTTGACATTTCAGCGAGCTGAAAGCCTGCAGACCCAGTAGACCAGAGTCTGGAGGAATGAGAGTAAAATTTTCTTTGTAGCACTGATGTTCTGTCTGGCAAGGCTATAATTAGAAGTTGCTACGCGGCCTCCAGAGACCGGGCTACATGTTGCAATCTTGGATTTTGCTTGCAGAAGCAAGAACGCATCTACTGGGAACAACGACGGTACACTAAGACAGGTGTTTCCACTTATTTTTAATTGTACCTCTTCTCAGGACTGCATGGGCGTGTCCAGACTCGGCATGTATTGATGTCTTACTCAATCTCCTGCTAGCTAAAAGTCTAAAGTAAATGCAGCCTTTAATAAACAATTTAAATATAGTGTTATAGGTAGATTAGTTCACGTGAGTTTGCAGAGTTTGATGGTGCAGTAAGATGGAGTGAGTGTCCAGTTTGAAAATCAGAAGATAAAACGCAACAGCAGCCAGGTGTGTTTGTCCAGTGAGGTGTAGGAAGGACTCACATCTCACTGAGCCAGACAACTGTCCATTTGTATGCATTATGTAACCTACTTCAAATGCTTCTTCCAAGCAATTGGTAAACAAAATCAGCCCTGCCAGTCTATGATAACGGAAGCCAAAAATTATGGTCTGGAAATCGATGTGGTGATTTGAAAGGAGAGCTCTAAGTGAGGCTTTAAAATCTAGACATGAGATGATGCGCATGGAGCAAAGATCATTTATTTATTAAAGTTATACAACTTCGATAATTTTTTTTTTTTAAGTTGGGATGTTGTGCAAAACGTAAAACAGAATGTGATCGTCCGCTCATCCTTTTGGACATGTACTCAAAACAGTACAAAGACAATTTATTTGAGGTTTTACGTCATCACCTTCTTTGATTTTTGTTCAAGATTTCATCCCAGGCAACATGTTTTAAACAGGTCGGGACAACGGAAGCAAACGACTGGGAAGCTGTGGAAACTATCACCAAGTAACAGGTGATAGCTTCATGGTTGGGAACGAAAGGTTCAGTCATTCACAAGCAAGGAAGGGACGATGTTCACCACTTTATTAAACACATGATTGACTGAAGGAACACTGTGACAAATGATTTCAGTCTGTTTTTATATGTTCTGCACACGTCGCAGCGTTTCTCTGACCAGCTGTCATTTCACAATCTAGTGGTGTTGTTGACGTATTGACATATAGATATTTTTGTCATTTCAGTTTCACTATTGATTTCCTGACTGGCTCATTAAACAACATCAAAGTCTGATCATCAATCATTTTCACTATCAGAAAATGCTAAATGCCAACTGGCTCCAGCTTTGGATCGTAAGTTTAGCAAATCAATCAGGAGTCATCACCTTTGGCTTTCAGAAATTGTGTTCAGCACAGTTTGTGCATGTTTCATAGACTAAACAGCTCATTTAAAAAATCAAACTGAGTTGATAGTATTGTGTAGATACTGATAGCATCATTTCTACCCAAGTTTATCATCAGCATGTAACTCTGGTTACACGTCCGCAGTATTTTTAAACACTATGCACCATGAAGCAACAACAAAAAAAAAAAACTCTGATCCGTCAAAGCTCTCTGGTAATAACAATACGTTTTCCCTGTTTCCTTTGCTGTGCTACATGCTGCCTCCTCCTTGTTATCTGCCCCTTCGCTCTGTCAGGTTCGAGGGGCACAACAGCGGTTTGTTGCTGGCAGCCACCACCGGCAAAAGAAAGGAATAAATAAATGAGTGAACGGTTTGTTAAGAAGGGTGGGGAGAGCGCTCAGACGAGTGGAGCTGAAGGGGACTCAGCTGGAGAGTGTCTGACTGAACAATAGCAAACTGACAAAGAGAAGTAAATTGGCGACTGAACAGCCATCCGACATCAGTCATGCTCTAACCGTGTGTTTGCTTGTGGTCGTGTGAGTGCAGTCACATGTTGCTCTTGTGCTGATGTTACTGTGCAGTTGACTGAGTGTTTGAGTGTTTAACCTCACTCTGCGATGCCGTGACTGCACGGGAGTGTCGGTAAATACAGTGCAGTGCTGTACCTGGTAATTCTATGTATCATAGTCAACAAATAACCAAAAGAAAGTTGCTGAAATCCTCTGGACATGTACCTGCACCGAGCACCAGGCCCAGAGCCGGTGTGTGGACTGACTGTTCTTTGTTGAAAATTCAATCAAACAAGTGGACAGAGATAGAGAGAAAGAAATAGAGTCCACAAAAATAAAAATGCATCACAGACTGACAGAAACTCTGCGATGAAAGGCCTTTTTTTTTGCCTTCCACTGAAAGTGTTGAGGGTTTTTGAAAGGAGCTGCAGACTTTCACCAATATTTTAAATCTGCAAAGATTTGATTCCTGCTGCTGTAAAGTATTCCTCTTTAAGTTTTGTTGGCAAATGTCACAAATATGTGGTGAAAACAAGGCAAGATGTGCTAAAAATACATTTGCAGTACAAAATATTAATATTTGTATGCTCAGAGAACACTTTAAGTAGAAAATGAACATGATTGTGTCTCTGTTGTGTTTCATTCATGGTGTGGTGGACATGATATTTCTTCCTCATCCTCTATCACTTAACAGATCACTCCCTCTGCTTCTATATTGATTCCTTAAGCAGTTTCTAAGGCCTCGCAGTCATCACTTGAATTAAACATGACTTATATAACTATATCATCACATCCCATCTCTGTCCAAATCCACATACGACGAGCTGCGTCTCCCGTACCTCTCCGGCTGCTAATCCATATTAGCAAACCATCAGTGGCTGATGCCAGATCATGTGCTGCTCTGATCCATCTTACCTGATCGTAAGCATCTGTTTCAAGCATATTGCGCTGATATGGGATGATGTATGGATCTGCCTGGTAATGCTCTAAACTCTACCTCTACTAATACATGTGCATTGTTTCAGATGCACACATATTAAGATGAATTAAAAAATGCGTGCGCACTTTACATGAACATGTGCACATTTAGTCTTTTAGCTCACAGCTAAACAGATGCAGATGCACACACACACACACACTCGCCAAACACGAGCACATCTTTGTGTGACCCAGGCCAGAAGCTCTTGCCCAGTGTCATTTGAATCAGCTCTAAGAGGCTTAACATGAGCGGCCACTTGCCTCAGTCCGATCAGACCGAGCGGAGGTCCCCGCTACGGCACAGCACATCTGTTCTTCCCTCGCTCTCTTGCCTCCCCTCCCCCCCCGTTCACATCTGCACTGTACTCCTTCGGGGGCAAACACACATATGATCATCAGACCATATGCATGTGCAGGAAAATCTTACAGTAGAGCAGGTCTCATGGGGCGAGAAATTAATTCACTGCTCTAAAAGCAAAGTTCCACCCAAAGGCCTTTTCAACACGACCTGTCTACAAGTAGCTCGTGTTCTTACACTTCAACATCTGAAGCAAAACAACTTGCCCACAGCCACCATGTATAGTTGTTCTAATTTTTTCTTCTTCTTCACGTGCTAATAGCATCTTACAAATTGTTCTGACAGCATTGATTTTTTCAGGGAAAAACTGGAGGAGCTTAAGCCCATTCATGCCTACGTGACCTGGTGAGATCCAAGGCAACATTTAGATCAAATCAGATGGCGTGGCGAAAAAAAAAGGAAGGCTGCCCCATTCATTTCAACGAAGAGGTTACATTGCCAACACCTATTCTGGCGATTGGGTTAGCTGTTCTTTAAAAAACGTGGTGGAAACACAAACATGTGATGCACAGAAAAAAGACAAATCTCATGTCTGACTCACCCGCTCGCCCCTGAGCAGCATTTTCCAGGCTTTCCATTGATTTCACTCTCGGTTTACAGTTACATTGTGCCGGCCTACGGTAACATCAGAACTCGGTCCTCCCTAGAGGTGTCGACCTCTTCACAGCTGGCAACGTAAGGCTGCAGCAGATCAAACACTACAGCACACACACACACACACAGATGCAGCATAGTGCTACAGTGCTATAATGATTGCATGGGCCAGAAGGCAGCATTTCAGTGAATGTGTAGTATACAGACATCAGAGGAAGATCCCACATGACACACTCTAATGGACACATGTACACTCACCTACTCCATGTTGTCTCTTCATTCCTCTCTCGCTCCACCTCCTCCAGTTTTCCTATAGGTGGATAGGGAAAGTGCAGATTGGTGTCTCATTTATAATGTCTGAACTCGGTCATCAAAAGTGTAGATGTGATTATACGATCGGTGTTTATGTTTATCAGGATGATTTATTGATCGTTATGCATAAGATGTGCTATCTGATATAAATTATTGCTTTATAAAAAGTAGAGCCAGTGGATCGTCTGTATCTTTGGTAGCTCCCTCTACTCTCTGGGTTGAGGGATTTGCTTGCTGCCTTGGAGGCTATTTGTGTGAAAACATCTGGGGCACATCACAAAGTTCTTCTATTCAGGTCGTCATAAACCGACACGTGCACGAAGTGCTGTTGCAGGCTTTCAACTAACTCTAATGTAAACCCATGAAGTGTGTTAATTCACATAAAATATATAAGAGCAAGTCAAGTGAAGTAGTAAGAGGAGCGATAAATTCTGGAGGATGAATAGATCAGACAGCACTGAACTTTCACCAGGGACCAAACCGTTTGTGTTCTGTTGTCCCAAAGGTCAATGTTGTTGACCAAAAGTTGATAATATCAGCATCTCCAGCCACATTTGTTACAGCTGAAACTGATATTTTAACCCAAACCATGATGTTTACCTTAATCTAACAGATCCACAATGTTAACCACGTGTTAGAAAGCCTACAGAACATATACTGTATCTTTTTATATTGTGGCCCAACATGCTTTCATGCATAGTCAAGGGGAACATGGTATATATATTTAGATTAAATAATAATGACAACTTCTGGGCTTTTAGTCTTATTTAGGACACACTGAACCCCGGGAGCTTTATGTATGAACCAACAGCGGAAAGAAGACGTGCAGAGGAAGCAGAACACACGCTGTGTTTCAGTGTAAACAAACAGGGAACTAAAGACAATGAAACAGCTGTTCTATATCGAGGTGTTTAACTGGAAGTCAGTGACTCTTTAAATGCTTTATTTCTTATTCATATCCTTATTCTTATTTAGTAAATCTTAAAATGGTACCACATAAGTAGTAAAACACTTAACTGCAGGGCCAATGAGCTGTTTATATAAAAAATAAAATCCAATCCACTTCTTGCCAAACTGTCACGATTAAGAAACATAATCCTTCTTCCCCCAAACCATCAAATATCACGTATAATTCCAAACAGTCCAGTGATGTGATATCATAACAAAAGTTAACGTTCTCGTGTGGACAACATTTTGTTCAGTGATTCTCTCCTGTTTAACAGCACTGTAGTACTATGACACCGAGGTGTTAACAGATGGTGTTTTTTCCAGCACCACTCCAGTCATGCATCCAACCCACGGCAGTCCTTCTGCATGTGAGCACCCATCAGTTCTGGAGCGCGTTCTACAGAAACCCTGACACATAAATCTATCTTTTCTTTTTATATATTTTGTAATTTGGGTCCACTGACCCTGAAACACGGACGTAATGTTTTCTTTACTTAATTCCAGTGAAGCCAGAGTCCAGCAGCTGACAGTGGCTATCTTAACACTCGTCTGCTATGGAGATTGATAGTAACGTAGACGACTGGGCAGCAATGAAGCGTGCCGGGTGTGGATTCATCAATCAAATCAAAGAGTGTTAAGAGACGAGTCTCATGAACCGAACGGCCGCTTCTGTTGATGATGCCCAAAGAGCGTTTTAAAGTTCCATCAGTCACAGCAGAGCATGTCAATCATATCATCCCCAGCCCCTATATTTACAGCCACGGGCGGTGACAGTGTGCCTGCTGTCATGTGTATCCTACATAGCTGAGTGTTTTTCTGTGTTTTGAGTCTGTGCACACATGATAGTGAGCCTTTTGATGTATTTGGGCTCAGTTTGTTCTAGTGGGACAATTTATCATGTCTCTTGGCTCCCAGGGTGAGGAAGCACAACACACAAATCTCCCCACCTCCCTGCAGGATGCAGCAGTGGGCTAACTGTCCAAATATCCAGGATTTATGGGGTGTAAAACATCCCGCGGGCTCCACAGCACATCACTCCTGCCAGATTTGGGTAGAAGGGTTAGAGGAACTGCCTACTGGCATTTCGTGTGCGCTTCTGTGACGCTGGGAGGATCTGAAACCGAGAAACAGTTCCTAAACTGCGGCTACCCGAGGAGTGCAGTCAGAAGTAAAGTGCCTGGATTCCCACACAGGTGTTTCTAGTTATTGATTAGGCCAGGTTTCAGTTGTGCAGAGCCATGCTGAGAGTCTGCTGGCACTGAAGCAGCTGCTGCTGCAGCTACAAAGCATAATTTGGATCAGAAGATCCCCCATCTTTTTCCATCTCTCCGAGAAATATTGCAATGCTTCAGCAGAAGACTGGGAAAAAAATGCTTAGGCAAAATATGATCTTATGTATTTAATGCAGGTTTCAGAAATGGCTGTACTCCAAAACTGCAGCGGCAGTGGGTGTGGCTTCTCCTGCATTTTAAAGCATGCTGCTCGTTCCAATCCTTGTGCAGCAGGTGAACAAAATAGCTTTCATTGTTACTGTAAAATACACAGAAATAGTCTGCTGTACAGATCTTGACCACTCGTACTTCGTGTGACACTTCAAACCTGTGAAATAATAACTAATAACCAGATTAGACAGGTTCACTTGCTCTTGCTGTGGCACGTTAACCTGCTCAAACAGTGTTATGTCAGCTCTCCAAATGATTTCCAGTATTCAACACTTTTAAGGTCTTAGGTAGAGACATATCATGTTTTTGAGAGACACAGCAGGGTTGTTACTGAGGTGGAGCTGCAGAAATGCTGAAAATTAAATCTACAAAAAAACATTTGAGTTGATTTTTGATTTTGTTTCTGTGCTGTTAAGTCATGTGGATACCTTCTCTGGAGCTTCAGAGATATACTAGCTGTCTCACTTCAACAGGGAGCAGCAACAGCAGCAGGTCAGAATCAGGCCAAATCAGCCAAAAATGAAGACACCTGTGCAGGTGAGCACAGTTGTGTGTGTGGAGGCCTTGATCGAGCGTCATTCAATCCCACAGATTGTGCTGACGCACGTAGTAATAATCACAGATACAAATTAGAAATCCTCGATACACACTCACACTGGGTTTTGTGATTTTCTGTTCCATACTGCACCAGTTGCTTCTGTATTTGTATTCACCTTTCCTCTCCAACATGCAGCACAGAGTGAACATTGATTCATGTTTACTGTAGGTGTGAACACACACACGTGTGCACACACTATGATAATAACACCCAATTAAGATTATAATCACACTCTTCCAGTGAGGTTCACTCTAAAAGCACTCTGATTGTGCTCCTTTTCTCTGTTTTTCATTCAGTCTGTTAAGCATCCACACAGTAGGCTAACCCCATGACACTGCCAACATAACAGAACAGCACCTGGTTGCTTTAAATGCTGGTCCAACCCTATTATAACATAATGTTGTGTAAATCCTGTTTTTTAGATTTCGTTCTGAGGGCTGAATAGATGATTTGTGCTACCTATAATAACAACATTCAAATCCAAAGGCTGTGAACTGATGAATCTGACACACTTTTACATGAAAGGAAGAATACACTGTTGTTAAACATATTCCATAATGGTAAGAAGTTTTTTTTTAGACTGAAGTGAACAGTGGTGGACAATCATATCAAGTCAATCCAATCCATTTTTATTCTGCCTATCCAGCCCATTATTATAAATTACAATCCTGAGGGGAGGTAAACTTTATTTAACCTCCTAAATCAGCCGACTGTGGGGATTTTGTGGCGATGTGACAGTGCTAACCACGGAGCCAATCCTCCACCGTGGTTGTCTTAACTGAATTAGCTGAAGCAGGCGTGACCGCAGGACACGGCAACGTTAACGTCGAGCGTCAGTCACCCTGAGCGCTGCACGACTCGTCAGCACTCATCCCCGTTTAGAGAGTCTGGGAGGCAACTTAGACAAGAGGACACACTCAAAGCAAAAAAACTGGAGCACCTTAATACCTGTATGAGTCGGGATTTATAGGAGACTAGCGGTGATCAAAAATCAACATGCGACTTGCACTCAGTCCATCACTTCAAACAAAGCTGCATCGACCGTGCCGAGTTTCTTGTGTAAGGCAAATCTTTGCATTTAGGCCTTGTGAAACAAAACAAAAAGTTAAAATGAAAATAAATAAATAAAATGAAATCAGGCCAGAGATAAACACACACACACACACACACACACACACACAAACACACACCCCTGCATTCCTATAAGACGAGTTGCTCCTCAGCTTCCACTCAATATTTTGTGAGCTATTCGTTTGCTCATGGGCACCAATTCAAAAGTGTGTGAGTGCAACATGTGTGTGACTAATACATCCTCATCCTTGGCAAGGCCTCGCCAAAAGCATAGCGGCCCACAGAGATTTCAGAGAAAGACATAAAAAAGAGCTCTCTGCGCTCCCAGCGGCACCGGAGCTCCTTCTGATGGTGTGAGACACCGCCAAGAGGTAAGAAGTACAGTCAATACTCAGAGTGTTTACCCGCGGTGCTAACAGGCAGGAGGAATACTTCTGTTTACTGGTGGTGAGCGAGCGCAGAGGAACACTGAGTGAAAATATTTTTTTTCTGTTGGTGAGGATTTTGCAGAAACATTTGGTACTAACAAGGAACTGCAACGACACAGCAACACTACAACTGGAACTTAGCTGAAGAAAAGTGGATTAACATGAACTTATACAGAAGTTCCACATGTATTGTTACACAAGATAATTACATTTATGTTCCATCACAGCAGCAACATATCCTGCATTGATTAGTGAGTCTGCCAACGCACACAAACAGGTTGCGCATGAAAAATACTTGAAATAAAAAGAAAAGATAATTAAAGCTAGATTTCTGGTGCTCAGAAAAGTGTTCTCTCATTTTGTTTTACAAGCTTGTAAGTTCAGTTTTTCATGCCGTTCTTATCATCCTCTGCTAATGAAGCTGCTGGTCTTGTTAGATGAGCAATTCAACTGGCAACTTGAAGTTACAGGCCTTTGAGTTTGAAAAACAAGAGTTCTTCTTTTGTCTCATTTCAAGCCGTACAAGATGGTATTTTTTTTTCTTGAAAGGAATTATTCGTCTGTTGAGATGAAAACATTTAAAATTCACATTCCATTTGTTCCCAGAAAATGACAGCATCTTGAAACATGACTTTGTAAGACAGTGAGCTGTGTTGGAACAGAAATAATGCTCTTATCCAGCAGCACATTTTATATGCTTTCTACGAGTATACTGAGTACTTGCATGATGATTTATAGCCACGGAAATATTTAATATTGATCCCATAGGGAATATTATTATTTTCTATGTACTACCAGAGAGAGACACAGGGGGAGGGATGTGTGATATGCAAAACATGTCTTCAGCTGGTATCGCACGTTAGCCAGGAGGTCAACACGACGCTCTGAGCAGATCAAGTTGGTAAAAAGAAAGAGAGGTGAAAACAAAGCAGTGAATTCAGCAAATTAAACATGTTCTGATAAATTCACAGGCATAAATAATGTGCATGACTTTGCGCAAACGACACAGAAGTGCATACTTTCCTCTCTGCTCTGCCTTTTGTGTGTACGTGTTGCTCAGCCTCGCCCTCAGTCATATATATATATATATATATATATATATATATATATATATATATATATATGTATATATTTATATATATATATACCTCTTCTATGTCCATTTAGAATATAAGAATAAGAATATGGTAGCTCAATCTACTGAGAAAAGGTCCAACCATACATAAAAACACCAGAACACAATGTAATCTAAGTATCGTGTTAAAAACACATTTGTGGCTCATTTGATTCAGTTGGTCCGTAACAATAGTTAGTGGAACCAAGATTGTATACGCATCATCTATTCATCTGATTGATGAGGTGTACAAGAAACAGACATCCGCTGTTGATGTTCAGGAACTTTATTCCTGGAAGAAGGAGAAAGTAAGACAGACGGACTGAGTGGTTGTCACTGTGATGGATGAAATGATGTACGAATGCGCAGAGACTGACAGAGTGTGATAGTCTGACAGAAAGACAAGGAGGAACAGTTTGTTTCAGAACAAACAGAAACCATTTGGGGGAAACACTGAGGGCCAAAAATGAACTCAAGGTGTGAGGAAAACAATTTGAGGGCGTCCAGGCGGATACCCTGGAGATTTGATAGGTCGGTAGTTTTTCAGGCTTTCCAAACTTTTGCAATATTCACCAACAGACAAAGGAAAACAAAATGTGTTGCTGAGGGAGTGATAAGTTAAAGTCCTTGAGAGCTGGAACCTTACGTATCTTCACCCACATGAATCCATTTCACCGTATGTTCCACCCGGAGAATGTTTTACCCACTTTGTAATTGAAAGAAGAATGTTACTGGAAGCACTTAGAGGGACTGAGAGTGGAGCGGGTCAATCCACAAAGAATGACTGCAGTGTTAGAACAGTGGCACGAAGTGGTAAATGTCATGCCGTCGGCTGCAGAGTGGAGTGGAGGGCGGGCGGAGGGAGAGAGGGAGGGTGATGGAGAGGAGGTGGAGTGTCTCATTCGCTGCTCATCACACACTGAACTCAGAGGTGAAAGTTTTCTGGCTTGTTACTGTGCTGGAACCACGCACCATCTGACAGCTCCCTGAGTTTAACTCTGCATCTATAAATACTTTTATCTGGGTTATGAGGAGTGTGATGGGAAAAAAATCTCTGCTTGCATGAAGGATTTCTTCTTACAAGCACTTTTAAAAGCCACTGAGCTGTGAACCCCAATGGTTTAAAATGCTAACAAACTTAGCATCAAGTTCGCAGCAGAAAGCCTCAGTGTGTCGTCACACAAACACTGAGCAGATTTTCTCTTCCGAGAGCCAAGTGTGGCGCAGGGAGGTTAATCCAGTGCTTATGTAATTCCTCAATTTACTCAGTGGGACATAATTATGCAACGCTTGTGTGTGTGTGTGTGTGTGTGTGTGTGTGTCTGTGTTCTTATGTGTGTGTTTGTGTGTCTGTGTGTCTGTGTTCTTATGTGTGTGTTTGTTGTCACTGTATACTGTAAGTCTATACATGAGTGACTAAGCTGTCAAATGACAAAGCTCACTCTCTGGTTGAAATAAAAAAAGAGAGCTTTAATCCTACAAGCTGTACTTTCTGAACCTTTAGACACCAAATAGATATATACATTTTTTTTATTTTTGAGGTTGAATTAGTTGGTTTAGTGATAGATATTTTATATTTACAGGCTGTGAATAACTGATGATACTAAAAAATGTTTTTAAAAAATGACAGAAGGACAAATGGCTCATCATTTAAGGCCGAGCTCCATCTCCTCCTGGGTGAAGGCCATAACTGAAGTTAAGATAACATACATACACATGAGCACACTTCTTTATACACATCCCCATTCGATTTGATGACTGTCTAAAGATACATTGTGTCAAACTCCTCCACAACTTTGCATCATTTTGTTTAGAACTGCTTCTCATACGGCTTTATAGCCTCTATGAGTTTTTAATTGTTTCGCTCTCAGGTTTTTATGCTCACCTATACTTGCAGTCATGCATGTTTAACTACTCTTGGCACATTGTCAAGTATAATTTTATCATCTATTACTGGTTTAGCTCTCTGAGAAGCTGATCTCTCTCTCAAAAAAAGAGCTGGTGTTCTTTTATAGCTACAGTATGTGCTCGGACTATCACTTTATTCCTCTTCCCAGAACTAAGAGTGCTGGAACTGTTAGTGGTACTGGAACATCTCCAACATTACTCAGGCCAGATAAGGGGGAGATGAGGAGGAAGATATAAACTTCTAAATACTCAGTGTGAGATCGCCCGGAGCTGCTGGGTGTGTGCATAAGCTGTCCCGCGGGTGCTTAGTGAGCTGGGGGAGGCCCGGAGCAGCGTTGTCAAGAGGGTGAGCGGGCCTTGTTTCAATGGGCGATTAAACAGCTCTCCGAGCCCGTCCTCTGGCCCTCTCCAGCCTTCCGCACCACCTGACAGTTCCTCAAGGTCGAGTTCTCTCCCCACACACACACACACACACACACACACACACACACACACACACACACACACACACACACACCTCTCCACCGCTGCACAAATCTCCTCTGACTAACTCTCCCTCCCCTTCACTTTCTCAATTCCCATCTTTCTCGGATTGTAAAGCTCTTCATTGCTCTCCACCCATTCTGCCATTTTGATTCTGTCTTTTATCTCTCCCTCCAGTACTTATGAGACTTTTCAGGATTTAATTTTTTTTTTTATTTCATCAGGTTTTCTGAGTATGTTTGACAGATTTATATTTGCCTGTTCTCTGTACAAGATCCAAGCCGAATGCTCACATGTATGACCTGCGAGCGTCACCATCAGAGGATCGGGATCCCAGTTGTCTGAATATTCTGTCTGTTTGTTTAAATACTGATTATTTTTTGCTGTGCAATTTTCCGGTTGGCAGTGTTGCCCAACTGCACAATCAAACTTTCCAATTATAAACGGGAAAAATGTGATTGTAAGGACCAGAATTGCCATGAAAATGACTGAGCACACTGACGCTCCCCTCAGAACGAATGCCTCATTTCAGATAATCCGCGAGCGTTCCTCTTGGACCCTTTCCAGATGAAAACATCAACTTCTTGTTGCATTTACTAAAGGGGGGGGGCGCGTCCAAAACGTTTCAGAACCACTGGCCTACACTTTACACTGGTTTGTGATGAAGGGATGCAGGTCTTGTTTTTTATGCTAGCTAGCTAGTACACCTACATGTGTTTTCTCTATTCTCTGGGTTGTCATAACCAAAGGCTAATATGTAGAATCTGAATAATGCTAAGTCTACCAACAGTACAAGGTACCTTCATCAGTAACTCGTGCCACTGTCTCATGCTGTCCAACAACTCTGCGTTAGTCTCAGGAGGCAGCGGCAGACATTGCTTTCCATCACAGTAATGGCGCCGCCGCTAGAGGCGGAACACACAAAGTCAGCTGGCTGATTTATATTTTCTCTGACTTGTTTCTATCCTAAACCTCTGCTGGTGGGGCTCTAACTATTGGAGTATGTTGTCTGCTCCATCATTTATGACAGGAGGCTGTTTGCAGGGCTTTAGTCTGGTCTCAGGCGCCACACATGGTCATCTGTGTGTTGCTTCTTGCTTCTGTTTGCATGTCTCATGGCAGCTCCACACGTTCAGCTGGCTCTGTAAGGTCGGACTCAAGTCGAACTCGTTTACGTGTCTTATCTCTGCAGCTTTTTTTGCGTGTTGCCAAAATATTGCAGTTTCAGTCCCCTGTAATTAGTGACAGGACAGCTGTGGAGCGGTCGGCAACATTAGGGAGCTGTCCAGAGCGCTTAAAGTCCGCTGCAGCTGTCCACTTTGTGCTGTGCTGAAGTGAAAGCGAGGCTGGCTGTGCTCGCTCTCGCTGCGTGTTTCAGCTGAAATAAGAGTAATGATGTGAGGGAGCTGTCCACACAGTGTGGTGCTGAACTTTAGCTCTTCTGTAGTTGGCCAATTTAGGAGCTGTGCAACAACAACAGCAAGCAGGAGAGCAGAGACAGACGGTCCTCTAGTAAACCAAATCTCAGCATCCCAGACATTTTGTATCTATTATTTATATATTGTCTTTTTATGGCTAAATTGATATTGAGTTGTTTCTTTTTTTTTACTAAACTGTCTGGCTTCCAAATACGTCATAATCAGAACATGAACACAAGTCTGGCTCTAATGACTCTAATTCTACTTGTGTATTTTTGTATCAGAGGAAACAGAGGACAGTGATCTGATGGGATATAATAACACTGACATTGATGTAATGAATCTAATTTCTAGACTTTCACTGCAATCGACTACATGCTTATTCAAAAGGAATATGTTAACACTGGTTTAACCAAATTATTTTGTGAATAAATTACTTGTAGAGCATCATCATGAGAGCTCAGGCTTCTTACCATCGTGACAGAATGCAGCGAAATGTTTTCAACTACTAATTGCGACAAGTATAAAAATACCCATAATGCCTGCTCATCTCAATTAGTAAGACATCTGACATGTTGTATTAGATGCTAGATTATTATTCCTCGTTCCTGTTGGATATAATTAGATTTATCTTACTTATGAGAGAGTCTAACTCAAGTGAGCATATTTTCTTTTGCTTACAGTCAAATGAAGACATTAACTACGGATATTCACTGCCTTTCTTCAGGTTTAGAGAATAATTTATGTCAAAATCTCCTAAAAATAACAATACATTTGAACTTAAATTGTATTTTTCAAACGTTTTCTAACAAAAGTGTTAAATAGCTCTGTATTCCATCAGTAATCACCGTTACAGAATGTTTTGTCAGCAATCCATGTCGGTCCACCCCTGCTCATGCAGTAAAAGAGAAAAAAAAAAGAAATCCTGGCATCCTCGTGTTCTTTATCCACTCATGGCAGACAACTCCACAAAGAGGCGGTCCTGTCTGCTTGTGATGCACAGAGAGCAGGATCCTCTTGTGTCCTGGCAAGTGCAGAACAGGGAAAGCTATTCCAGCGCTCACGGTGACATCTTACACCACCAAACACGCCAAGTGAAGAAAAAACACTTCAGGAAAAGAAAAATGCAAGAAAAGCTGCCTCAAAACAAACAAAAATAAAAAGGAGTAGTGCAACTGTGGTGACGTAGAGAGGAGGGAGAGGATTACAAGATGCACGGACGGACTGACACAGAGAAGATTCTTACAGCTGCTTTAATTAAAGTGGTTAAACTGGTGTCATCTGTGTTTTATCCTGTTCTTTTCACAGATATTTCCTCTGGTCCTACAATGATGAAATTCATTTGCAACTGATGATTTAACAAATAGAAGCTCATAATTAGCTTATGTGTTTTTAGGTTATCCATTTTTGTACTCTCAAGTGTGAAGATGTGTGTGTGTGTGTGTGTGTGTGTAGGTGTGTGTTTGTGTGTGTGTGTGTGTGTGTGTGTGTGTGTGTGTGTGTGTGTGTGTGTGTGTGTGTGTATACGTGTGTGCGAGCTCTCCCACATTTGATGACGTGCTTCCATTTCATCCCCATCAAAAGCCACAGTCATCATTCCTTTCACTGGCGCACTGATTGAGCTCAGCCCATTCAATAATTTGACTTGATGAGAGGCCCCTCGCCTATTGAATAATACCTGCCACGTCCTCCTCAGCATAGGTGTGACCAATTAGGGTGGATTGGAGCTTTTATCCCCAATCCCTGCGAGACAAGCAGTCGTAAATACAGCTCAGGCCTACCGATGGAGGGTGCTTATCTGTCCTCCGAGGGGCGAGAGAGAGAGATGGGAGGGGAGGGGAGGGCTTGTATCCTGGGCTAACCAGAAAATTTGGATTTGCTGCTTGGTTGCTGTGCTGAGCCCGGCTTCAGCTCGGAGCAAATGACTGTTTAATTTGTTCAGTGTCGCAGGTAATGTCTCTCATTCACTCTGGGGCAGCCCAGTCCCAAAGTGGCTGCAGGCAAATCGATAAGGATTAAGAATATAAGGGACAAAATAATAATAAAAAAAAGTTATGCTGAGATGCTGCAG
>CAEMYA010002116.1:12913911-12973111 GCA_903131615.1 Diplodus sargus | reverse complement strand
GTGTGTGTGTGTGTGCGTGTGTGTGTGTGTGCGTGTGTGTGTGTGTGTGTGTGTGTGTGTGTGTGTGTACAGCAAAGTCAGAAAAATGAGGTATTGAAAGTGAAGGAGTGTGAGGGAGCTGAGAGGATTCAGTTTTGTTTACGGCACGAAGGCGCACGGTTTTGGATAAGGACACATGCAGCACAGAGCAGGGAGCTGGTCAGGAGTGAATCATGGGAGTTTGTCCTGAGGCTAAACAATGCTGAGGGAGCGTTCAGCAAAAGGGGATGACTGTTTTGTGTTTTTTTTTGGATCGTATGTGTTTATTTTCTGCGTAGAAAACCTTTCCATACATGTGAGAATACAGACTCAACCAAGCATCCTCCCATCTGTTTACGCTCACGGTCAGATTTTACTCCTCGCAGCCCTCCAGTGGAAGTGAGAGAGGAGGAGAGGAAGAACGAGGAGTTGTGGGAGAGAGGGAGGTTGTGGCTGAGCCTTTGACACGCCACTGAAATATTGATGAAGTTGCAAAGTGGTGTTTCGCTAATAGCCACCCTTTAGCATTTGCTGACAGGCCATTATAAGGCATTTTTCTCTCTTTCTCTTTGGCTGTTTTCTCTTTGTTCTTGCTTCTCTATCCATTTTCCTTATGTCTCTTACTTAACAACTACAGTCCAGTAATTATCAACAGCAGCTGTTGCTGAGGCTCATTCCTGAGGTGTGGGCAGCATTCTTGTCAGGGGAAAGTAGAGACAGGGGGAAGACAACATTGTATAATGCAAGATACATTTACAGTGAATGATAATAATATGATTTGTCAAATACATTTTGGTTGAATCACAGTCGCCGCCTGGATATTGATACTGAACAATAAAATCCAATCCAGGAAGTGGGAGTTCTCATATTGAACGGAGGACAAAACTTGCTGCATCCCGCAGTGTGTTGGATGCATAAAGTCTCCAGCTATCGACCTATAGAACACTTTGCTCAGCCTGCGGGGTAATCAGCCGAGCTTCTCAAATCTGATCTGATCTGAGTATCCACACTGTTGATCGGAAGTGATCAGATCGGATGGATGGATCGACCCACACGGGTCGCTGTGGTAATGACGTAGGCGTCAGTCTCTACATACCCTGACGCAGCTTTCCAAGTAGAGAAATGTACGGAGCCACAAACATGACATGGTCAAAAAAATAATAATTGTGGCCACAATATTGCTATAACATGCGCATGAAATACTAATTTGTGGCCACAAAATACTAATTTGTCAAGTGACAGAGCAGACGATTTGTTTCAGCACGACTGTCCACCGGCCGCTGTCCTCTGTGTCGTCGTCCATGGCGCCCTGCTCGTATCAGCGTGGCTTCTGCTCAGCTGCTTTTCTGCTGATGGACTTGCGTGACTCTGGATTTGACGATGTTGTTCTGTGATACAAAAAAAACACTTTGAAATCTGATATGAGCAACGAAGGCTTCCAGACTGAGACACATCTGTAGAATGCGATTAGAATCAAATTTCAAACCACTTCTATATGCGGCTTGGGTCCGATCTGCAGAAACAATATTTCTTGTGGTTTTTCTGCTGTCTAGACTTCCTAAAATGAATCTGGGTGAAGCCTGGTTATACCAAAAATGGATTTGGACTGGCAGCCTGAACGCAGCGTTTCTGAAGGTTGGGAATAATATCCTTGTTTTGATCAAACCTACGTTTGGCTCAGGTCGCTGTTGACTTCTCAGTAACAGAGACAAGGTCGGTGCATGTTACATGTTTTATATCATTATTCCTTTCCACACATCACAACGTGGTGCAGCACACAGGATACAACCTCCCAGCACCACACAACCAGTAGCCAGTACAGACAACTCTAGTTTGAACAGAAACAATTACTTTACAGTGGAATGAGTGTGATTACGAGCTGCCCTGTGAGACTCAACAAGCAATTACAAATCAGTAAATAATAATTACTAAAGCAGCTCGGCCGAGGAGCTGTCGGTCGCAGAGGCTACAAGCTCACTGGAAACGGATACTAGAAACATCCGACTGCACACACAGAAACGCACACATACGCCACACATTTTCATCAGCAGCATGAAGAACCGGGCCTTTACTCTTCTCTCCCCTGAAATATCCACACTGTAATATACACAGAAATGTAGACACGCTAGAAAACTGCTATTAGTTGTGTGTGTGTGCATCACATGTCGGTATTGAAGCTTCTGAGCCGGCCTGAACCACCACAGGGGACCAGAAGAGTTATGAAGACTGCATATAGCTACGATAGGCACCGGATATCCATGTGTTTGTTTCTGCGAGCATACTCTATTTGCAAATTCCATTACATACCATTGTATACTATTATGCCCACTTTATTCATACCGATGCACTTCCTGGAGTTACTCTTCCAGACGTGGCTTTGCTGAACAATGATGATGGATGAGGTGTGATGTTTCATTCAGTAATTAGGTTAGTCTCCTTTCTTTTTGTAGATGACCAGGTTAAAGGTGCTCACTGTTGTCGGCTCACAACACTGATGATTACAAAAACAAGTCACGCTAATACGATTTAGGTCAAGCAATCTAGGGACCGGCTATAGATTACATAGGCCATAATCTGTGGGCAATTGAACTGGGAGGCGCTGTAAATCACACCAGTGCAATCATTAATGTCAAAGGTTGGAGGCACCGCTGCAGATAGTGTCAGAGCCCTCTGATCCGCTGTCACTGGAGATTCTTATGTTAATCTTATATATTGATTCTATATTATTTATATCAACCTACTATAACGAGTATTAGTATCATCACAAATGTATATGTTGCTGGGTTTTTTTTGTTTTTTTTTGTCTTTTTCCATTCCTTTTTTTCAAACTGAGAGTAATCAGAGCGAGCTATTCCCTGATGCTTCACTCTGTCACAGTTGGTTAAGAACAATCAGTCTTGAGCTGGCAACGACAAAATAATAATACATTTAAAAAAAAAAAAAAAGCCTTGTTTAATTCATCTTTGTTCCACTTTTGTTTCTTATTTCTGGTCTGGTAGTAACCCAGACCACGATAGGCCCCTTGCCAATAATTCTGAGAACAATCTTGCTGTAAATTTATTCTCAAAAACTTTTTGCTTATTTTTTGGGATTTCAAATGTTACTAGTGGATGGCCAAAGTTTTTCGACCCTGTGACCGTACTGTGAATGAGGTTATTTGAGGGATTTTAGATGTGAAAGGGCCGGGAACTACTGGGATCACTTTACACGTCAAGCTTTGGATCGTACCCAATGAAAGATACCAATGTAATCCAATTGCTGGATACATTTTCAGGCATTAGTTTTGGCTAAAGTGATTGTGGTGAAGGGCGAGCAGACCGGTCTACAAATCTTTTTTTTCTTCCCTATGGATTCCCAAGCACTTCCAGATAAAGTTAAGAAACAGAACTCCGACAGAAAACTCCTCCAGTTTCTTCATGCACCCAAACAATCTGAACTTATTAACTAACTGTATCATGTAAAGCTTACTGTCATCGCTCAGATCTATTTCTGAGAAAACCTAAAATGTATCTTAATGGACTTCGGTGAATCACCATCGGATGGTACAGCATGTCCCAGGCATACAGCGGAGGTGATGGTATGCCACCACCACCATGTGGAAATATTCTGAAAGGCTAACTGACATCTAGTATATTATCACACGTGTTAAGCTGAAAGGCAAAAGCTTAAGCCTAAGCTACAGTAAGTCACATCTGTGCTGATTGATGCTGCAAGAGGTTACAGCCCTTTGACCTCGGGTCATGGTAGTTCATTCTGAGCATTCGACACACATCTGAGTGACGGGATGTGGCCCCTGCACACATCCTTTAAAAAGAAAAAAAAAAATCAGCATTAGTATAGTAACTTGGGCGCTATAGTAAGTCTGGTGTATTGCACGATCCGACCATTGGAAAGGTCAACGCTTTGAACAGAGCTGAACGGTGGAATAAGGAGAAAAGGTCAGTATAAAGTGAATCTGACTGTAGGTTGATGGGCTGTAAAAAGCGTGTGCCAGAAAAAGCCAGAAAAAGCCGAAGCTCGGAGGGTAGAAAAGCTAAACCGAGCTCAGATTTAAAATTCTGACACAATCCATTATTATTACATGAAGAAGGAAGGAAGGAAGAAGTTGAAACTTTGGATAGGCCTGTAATGATAATTCAGTTTGAAGTAGGGTGTGTATGCAGTACGTGTAACTTTTTATACGTCATGACAAGGAGAGTCCTAATACTGCATCAGCATTTAGTCAGGCTGAAATCGCGTGTCGAGGAAGGTGCACACCACCTGACACATATACAGTCATCATCTATAAAGCACTACTTTCACACACTCCCACAGTTCATCATGAATCACCTGTTATTCTATTCAAATGATCTCACATCTGAAACTCTTCCCTCTACCTCCATCCCTCCACATTTCCCCCTGTCTTTGTTCTGGCATGTAACATGAGCAGGCTGTGTGACGCTGCCACGTGCAGCCGAGCTGATGTTATATTCTATTCTGTGAGTCCACGCGGTGCTCACTTTTACTCATTCAGGGGAGGAGGAGGATGAGGAGGTGGAGGAGGAGGAGGAGGAGGAGGAGGAAGTGGGGAGGGCAGCAGGGGAAGGAAAAGTATAACAATGATGACAATGAAGAGGAGGAGGTGAGGCAACATGACGAAAACCACGCGGATGTAAAGAAAGAGGAGGCGGAGGAGGAGAGAAAACGTCGTGCAGATCGTGTTTATCTAGGTCATCCATGTATTCCTCCTCGCTGGCCTCCTCCTCTCGCTGCCTCTTCCTCTCTTTCCTCTCACTCAATCCCCCCATCTCCCCATATTGTTCATCCACTAGCCAGTGTGCAACATGCTGCCTTTTTTCAGGCTACTTCTCCTGGCTTGGATGCTAATGGCCGGCCATGAAAGTTTAAATACCCTGAATGGCTCAATAATTTAATAATTACCTCTTAGCAGATGGATGGCGAGAGTCTCCGCTGCCCATCCTCTTCGGTTTCTCTCTTTATCAAGTGGAAAACAGATCACTAGGTTGGAAAGATGGTGGGAGTTTATTAAAAATCGAAATTCAAGCAGAGTAAATACACACGTGAAATGCCAGCATATGTGTATTAGAGTCGGTTTACAGTGTTGTGACTGTGCACCATCTGCATGAGGTGATCCAGGTCCCGCTGTCCTCTGGGAGAAGAATTAGGAAGTGCATGAATGTGTTTGTTCACTTCTTTTTCTCCACTCTTTAGTCTTTCACGTAATGCAGTCAGCCCAGCTGGCAGGACCGTCATAATGTTTCTGAAGACCACCATATAAGCTCTCAGTGGTTAACGCTTGGAGGGGACAAGCGTGGCACCTGCAGATGTTTTTAAGGAGAGCTGGGGGAAATTTCCAGCCTCATTCACGGTTACAAAACAGCCATTTTAAACCCAAACGTGATATTTTCCAAGTGGTTTTTAACCAAGTGGTTTTTGAAGGTAACTAATGCATAAGCACAGCGCTGCCACACAACATAACCTAAAGAAATGTTAAGTTGCAAATGTATCATGTGTACGTTTGCTCAAACTTACATTACCAACATTTATTCTGGCTACTGGGTTGAATGCAATTTGCTTTTCAACAATCCCTGTTTGCATTAATGAAGAAAATACTTTAAAGCAGCTGTATAAAAGAAAATACTGCTGCTCCTGGTAGCAAGTGTGAGCTTCAAGAAAGTCATATGCTATGGACACTGGTGTGCACATCATGTTCTGCTCTGCTCTCCTCCGTTGGCTCTATTTTTCATCACATACACTTATGTTTCCCTCGGGGGACCTCAATAACAAAGCAAAGCAGAATTGGGCAGGCGAGGAGGCATCTGCTCCAGAGAACAGTGTTTTTTTTTTTCAGTGAATTTGCAGAAATGGCTCCATGCACATTGCCAAATCTAAGAATACACCTCAAACACTGAATTCACTTCCAGCCCTGACACACTGATGTGTCATTCTCAAAGACAGCCAAGGAAATTATATTATATGCCACAACTAATGGTTTTAAAAGTGTGTGAAAACTCCAATTGTTCAGCCAACATTCAAGAGAAATCGGTGGTCATGGAGAGGTGATTATAGAGTCCCTTTGTGCGATCTAATGAAGTCGGTGCTAGGACGTATCCCAAACTGTATCAGATGTGACTTTCGGGAACGTAAGTGTTACGGATTTCAGGAGAGGGGGAGAGCTCGAGAGAGAAACGAGTGACTATGCATTTCAGAGATGAGTATAAATGGGACGAGGGGCTGGTGTGAGTCACGCTTCACAACTCTCCCAGCCGAGCGGGAGCATGCCTGGGTCTGCACTCCCTCGCTCTCCTTCCCTCTTCAGCTTTTCCTCTATGGGGTGCGAAGACCCGAGGGTTCCAGTCTTAATTACTGATGAGAGATGCAGAGCCTGAACACCTGGCCTTACCTCTCAGCATGATTCACTCTGGGATCATTTCTCACCCGATGGTATTGCACGACCAGCACTCAGCCCTCAAATAAAGTGTAGTGCATATATTGCCGTGTGTCCTGTGTGCGTGTGTGTGTGTGAACTGATGGGTTTCAGGTGGTAAAGCCCCTCTGTTCTTCCTGATGTAAGCTCCTGCTCCTGCTTCAGCATCAGTATTCCCACAGCCTGGCTCCTCCTGGAGGAGCAGCACAAACACAAACAGCAACTAGGTGGCACGCGGTTGTGGCGAATTAACCCTCTGCAACTGCTAAGCACATGTGTTCCAGTTGCTTTGCTTCTACGCTCCTTCATTTTTTGTTTGTTTCTGGAATGCCAGCATGGCAGTAATAACTGGTAATGAGCTCTCTGAGGACCCAGGTCATTTGATTGGGCAAATAATTAAGTGTTTGTCTCACAGGAGGAGCCGATGCACATTTTCCAGTAGTTTATAGGATCCAACAAACCTTTATCGGCCTCCATCGGGACATTTTAGGGTGCCAAGTTTCATGCATGGGGAGCCCATTAAAAGAAAAGGGTAAACAACCGTCATGCAGCATAGACATATAAAAGAAGGATGTGGCAGTATGGGCGGCTCGTTGGATTAATGCGTAGCTTTTCTTCAGCGGCTATACTCCTTTCTGTCGGGAGAGGAACAGTGGTGAATCTCACCATGATGATGTCCATCAACCAACTTCACTCAGGAGATTTAAAGAACATAATCTGATTTTTGAAATGTTCTTACTCAAAAGTCTGAATTTTTGCTATTTATAAGTAGATGATGTCCTTTGTTAAAGTTGAATGAAGCACACAGTACCAGTCTAATTTACATCAACCACCAGCCGAGGCAAATACTCACGATGCCTCAAAAAATCATGTCTTTCAACATGACGCCGTTTTGCAAAGAGAAATGAGAGCTAAACCTTTAAATTTGCTCCGATTACGCTGCTGGAAGATGTTTTTGCTAATAAGATCCCAGAAGGAGCCAGTCAGAGGAACGTTGATTTTGTCTGGACACGTTTTCAGTCCTGTGATGTCTGCTGAGCTTGCACCTCCATGTTTGATCCCTCCTCTCCGGTTTCTCTCTCTGTCTCCATCTCTGCGCCTCTCAACACAATGCCAAGCTGCAGATGCACATATTTTAAGCGTCTGCCTTATGTCAGACTCTTCTACAATTAGTGTTGTTTTTTTGACAACTTCAGCTCTATCCGTCTCAATATGTTTAGCTCTCCACCAGACTGCACTGCCTTGTCTTTCCTCCATTCCATTTTTCTCCACTGCTGGAATTTTTCCCTTCCATCGTCTCCTCATGTCTCTCATCTTTCGTCTTTCATCTTGCTCCTCCCTCCCTTCTCCTCTTTCTGTTATCTGTCTCACCTTCCGATAACCCTCCCTGCTCTCACTTCCAGTTCTCCCTCACCGTCTCCCACTCGGTCTCTCTATCGGCGTCCATCTCATATCACGCAAGCCTGGCTCACGGTGCGTCGCGGCGCCTATTGAATAGTTATCAGAGTGTGTCTCCTCAGCTGCGGGTTTGAATGCTGAACATGGAGTTATGCAGGCAGTGAGGGCTCAGGAAGAGTGGGGGAGACGGAGGGAGACAGTGCTGCCGGCTCTGGGAGATGGATGGGGGGGCTCAGGGGCTTGACTGACAAGGCAAATGGTAATAAACGACTCTCATGCCAGCTGACGAATGAACGCACAGGGCCAGGAATAGAACCAATCACAGCAGATAAACACTGACATGACACGCAGCTTGTGTGTTCTCCCCGAGTGTGACCCACTTTTTCTGTTCTTCCTGTTACCCAAACAGTGCTGAAATTTCCAAAAAACTCAACAGTCTTTTATGAATTATGTATTCGCCTTTGGCTGAGGTCACGATTGTTCACACGTACATCCCGCATGCATCGGCGTGAGTTTGTGTGTGCATGTACCTGCTTGTGTAACGTTCACAGCGGCATAGCTGTGATGGATGGAGTCCCGTGCTGCTCTAGTGGGGCCATTAGTCAGCCAGAGAGCAGAGGCTGGCCACCTGGGTATGATGCACCACACTAGAGGTTGAAGGCCAGGACAGACACTCACTGCTGTATGTGTTAACAGTCCTAAATGTGCTGCTGTACACTCGTGTCTGAGCATATGCAACCTTGTGTTTGTTCAAAAGTGCTTTTTTTGGGGGGATCTATTAGCATGTGGAAGTGCATGATGTGTGTGTGTGTGTGTGTGTGTGTGTGTGTGTGTGTGTGTTATGCTGTAACCTGACTTTCATCCTCCCTCTGCAACCACATCCATCAACCATGCGCTTCAGTCGGGATGAAAGGTGCCTCACACACATGACAGAACATTGATCGGAGGACATTTTGAATTCATGAGAACGCTTCCTGACACCGGAACAAACGTGAGCCAATACCAAAACTGTGAGAGCATTTAGCAAAGTCGTCCTCTCGCATCTGTTCCACATCTTATAGGCTACACTGTGCTTTTCATTAGTGTTTCTCAAAAGCTGAAACATGACTCTGCAATTTGTTTCTGTCCATGAGTTTTTTATTTTTCCAAAACTTACCAACTTCAGCTCTCATTAGGTTTTAACAGAATGCCAATAGCTCAGTTCTCTGGGATACTTTGGTAAACAGAAGCAGCATAATAGTTGTTGACTGTGGACTTCAAGCTTTTACAGATTGCCGAAGGGCTACATAAAAAGCAATATTCTCCCAGCGGTAATGTAACGTGTAATAACATGAGAATATTTATTTGATATAAGTGTTCACAGAGGACATACGTGTCTTTATAGACCTTGTGACTTTGATTTGGCTTGCAAATCCTCCTTTGAAAGAAGACAAGTAATCTATAAGCCTTCAGGCGCTGTTTAGTTTCATGTAACTTCCCTGATGTGGAACTAGAAATAGGAAATAGACCAACTTCAACCTGATGAAGACACTATTATTATATGATTGAACAATTAAAAAGGAGACGACTTAGATCTGACAAAACATCGCATTGCTCTGCAGAGTACAGTGAGCATTTTTAGCCAGAGCTACTGTAAATGCAACACAGTAATTAGCACGCCGAACACCTTAACACGATCCCAAACTGACCACATACTCTTTATTCCTCCAATCCACGCTCACTTCTTCCACCAAAGCCTGTTAGCTGACCAGCCAGCAGCGTCCACCCCAGCAGCCCGCTAGCTGCACACAAAGCCTGCCGAGACCAATCACACCCACTCAGCATCAGCTAGCCAGAGTTTTCTGCATGGCTCTGCTCACATACCCACACACATGTGCACTCTGGGCTGCAGGACTTCAAACAGACCGCAGACAGGCCAATCACACGGACAAACACAGATACGCTGGCTGGAAAACACACATTGCGAAGTAATCCACTGTCAGTTTGGTTTCCTGCTTGAGTAATCAGCTTCCGTTGATGGTCGAAATTGCACTAACAAGCTTCTCGAGTGACAGGGCAAGTTGACTGTGACACTCCAGGTCTGAATTCAAAACTACTATCTAGTACTGGAGCCACTGTCGCTGCCCTGTGAATGGACTGACAAAGACAATAAACTCAAAGAAGTTTGCGTGCTTCACCTGAGAAAGTCTGAGAGAATCCAACGGAAACATTTAGTTTGGATGATTTCTGTGGCAACCTTGATGAAAAATATAAAGTATACATTAAATTCAAGCTATAACGTAGTGTATGAGTCATGCAAAGCTGGTTGTTGTTGCAGCAATCCTTTGATTTTCCTCCCGATAGCCCATCGTCGATAACAGCTGCTGTCTACTGCTGCCAATTTAGCTAGAGATTAACTCGCCATGACATCGTGACATGCCTACAGGAAAAAATGCAATCTAGCTGTATGTTTGTTTTGTGTTTTCATGTTAATTCATTAAACCACTTTGTTTTTTATCTTTTTTTTTTTCATAAATGAGACACCAGTTAAAGCTTTAACCTGTACTGTACAACAGCCACAACGTGAAATACTTTGTATTTGTTCTGCCTCCGAAGAAGTCACACAGGGGCCGAGTGATAATGATGTGTTTTTATATGATAATGACAGCTCTTTCAAGTCTCTACAGAAAGTTCGGCACGGCTATCCTCACGCTTCCACACACATAAATCACATCTTCTCTCCATGTTGACATTATGATAAGTGATGCTGTATAATCTGTGTTTTTTTTCCGCCGTCTCTTTCAACTGATCTCCCTCCTTTTCATCAGCAAACCCCACATCTCATCCGTTCACTTGCTATTCCAACGCAAGACTCGCTTGCGGCTCTTGATTGTCCAGGAGACATGCTTATTGAACATTCTCAGCCTTATTTAGACAAAGCGTGTGTGCTGGAGAGGCAGTTGGGGCAATTTTGATGTTTTTCTGTTCGCATTTGAACATGTTAGCTACCTCGTCGCTCCATAGTTGTATATTTGTTCTTGCCTTATGAGTTTGCATCCCCACTAAGCTGCAAATCAGATCTCTACGTGCCCTAAATCTTTAAAGCCTTAAATATGTATGACCCGTCTTAATGAGGTAGTACGGCTCGGAGCAATTTTCTCCTAAAACCAATATCTCTCTCCTTACACGTCCTAACAAATTGCAAAACATAGATTACCTCTGTCTCCCACACACAGACACACATACAAATACATGAACAAAACAAGCCTGCAGGACAGACTGACTGCTGCCATATTCTCTAAACATGTACACATACAGCCTTCAACTCCCCAGGATGTAGGATCTCTCCCAATTCTCTCAGAACTGCGGTGGTGAGAAATGGTCATGCAACAATGAGCCAGCGAAAGACACCAACACAGAGCGAGAGGAAGAGACGGGGGAGAGCGAGAACACAGAGCGATGCGGCGCTAAGCAGCTTTAAGACAATGTGGAGGGGGAGGCTCATTTGAAGCCCCAAATGGCTGCTCCGACCCCATATCGCTGCTCCACTTAAACGTATCCCCACACACACACACGGATACACAACACAAACGTATGCATGCGAACAGCACACACTGACACCCATCTGCCTACACAGGACGCCGCTATCGCTGCTGCACATGAGTAACCCAGATGTGCTTCCCACGTATATCTCCTCGCTGCACCCCGCCATCGCTGAGAATAAAGAGGACGAGGAAGCACAGCAGAGCTCACTGTGCAGAAGAGAGAGAGAGCAAATGGGAAGAGCGGTGTGTTTTACTGAGGGAGCAAGATAGGGAGGCAATGGAGGGACACAGAACACAAGCAAAGAGCACAGAGTAAAAGGTGGGCGAGCGAGACAGCTGCGATGTCCCAACAGTGCAAAGGAGGCATAAAACAGAGGGGGAGAATGGGATGACTCAGACGAACTGATGACAGAGGGCACAGGGAGAGGAGATTAATAATAGATGTTTGGGAATCCCCTTAATGCTTTGAGGGTCTGACTCTACGGTGTCTTAGCCTCAAAGGTGGATTCATTAAATCGATCCCGACAAGGGGCAAACATGTGAGAAAGTCGTATGTGTTTTGTCCAGTGTAGTTTGTGATTCATCTTTATTTATTTTTTTTCTTCTTTATGCCTCCTTGTGAAACATGTTTCACTGGATTTATGGTGCCGAGGTCAGGCAGTGGTGACCACTGGTAGGCTGTGGCTGGTTTTGTCCAACGTCCTCTTACATAAAGGACAGAATAGTTCAACTAGTGAGATCACGTTCTTACTGGATGTTGCACCTTTACACTGTGGAGAGGCTAGTTGTTACCTTTGCTCTGCTGCTTGAAATGGTGGAAGAGACTAACCTCTGAATAACGAGGTGGACTATCCTTTCAGGTCACTTGCAGTCAAGCTGTCTGTGTGATTGTGGGTCTGTAGGTTTAAAAGGTGGTGTGAAGACGACCTGATGCTGTGTGATGGGATTTTGATGACAGGAAGTTTATTAGACCAGCATTCACAATGCAAGATGTCAAAGAATTAGGCAACAGCTGAAAAGGAGAATAACTCTTAGTGTTTCTCAGCAGAGCTGTACCAGGCTCAATACAGCAACACCCAGCGACGACACTCACAACCAATTAGAAAACACTGAGAAATTCACCATGACTGTCTTTATAAAGAGTTTATTCTAATTCAGAACGAGGGTCAGAGCTTTATCGCCAATTAGTGGGACTTTACATCTCATAATCATATCACAGGTTCTCACTACTCGTTACATGTACAGAACCAGCGTTTTAATTGTAGTGTCAAGAAACCCAAAGACTTCCTTAGTGGGGGGGAATCAGGGAACGACAACATGGAGATCAAACCAGCTTTCATTCAAATAACAGTCAGTCAGAAGAATATCGCCATATGAAGAAATATGATTCCGACTGGGAATTTATTAGATGTGATGTCAACTCTACTGCTTCTATGGGAAAATAAATGGAGGCAAAGCACAAATGACAAATCAGCCATGGGCCGCGTATGCTCGGTTGCGTATTGTGCAGCAGGTGCTGCGTATCCGAGCCCCCAGTTCCATTCTGAGCTTTGCGGCTCTCTGGTTGGGGAACTCCACAGCTGGGGAGGCACTGATGGACAGCCTGAGGCGAGCTGCCAGATGCTCCCCCTGCAGGTCATTCTTCAGCTCAGTTTTCATCTCCAATTAAGTAGATCAATCTGAACTGCAGCTGACTGGAGAACTGCGGTGAATATAAGGAGAGGATGTTCCCTGTGAGTGTGCACAGCTGGATCAGACATGCCTTTTTTCCTACTTGGCTATTAAGTCAGTGGTTGAACTTCTCAGATCAATTATTTAAGCAAAGCATCGACACCTTCATGAAAAACTACTTATTTCGCCTCCATTTGAGGCAGAGGAACCTTACAAGATGCTGCAAAACCTACAAAATGGACATATTAGCTCACATACATTATAAACGCGTTGCACTCTAGTCATTAATATGGAGTCTACCACCTGATGGCTGTAATCTTGAGTACTACTTGATGTTAAATGACTCTCACCAGGTGGTTTCTAATTGTGTCTGTTTGCCATTTGGTGGCTTTATTGAAGCTTGTTCACTGAAGCTAATCTGCCGGCTGGTGTGGAATCAGTGATAAGAGCAGTCGGACTGAACCGCAGAGGAAATGAACCAAAGGAGTCAGTCCAGGAAGGTCGGGATTTATTTGTCTTTTGATCCAATACAGATTGTGTAAGTGCCCATTTGGAGACAGTAAAGTAATTATATCTGCATCGGATTATTGGGTTATAGTTAATGCATTAATTAAAAGAGGCATTTTAATGACGGATCCATAAACTACAGGAGAAAATCTGAAGTACTTATGTAAAGTGAATAAACGTTTGGTGATGCTTTCATTAATAAATGGTCCATTTATAGTAAATTAAGCTTCAGTAAACGTTTATAAACTAATAAATTGCCTAATAAATGGTTTATGAAGCATTTTACCGACAGTAGATGAATACAAATTAACTTGAATTAAGAATTTATCGATGATGAGTATTATAACATGTTAGCAGACTTTCAAACATCTTGAGTGAAGTTAAAGAATTAAAAACAAACTTTCACATTTACAGTATGATTTAAAAAGATGATCTCAGTTGGCCATCATGGTGACTAACACTAAAACCCTAAAGTGATTCACTCCTCTGTCTGTCTGCTGCTAACTTTGACACCATTTTCCAACATGATCTGCTGGTGAGTTTCACATCTGCGGCCGTGCTTCCCGCTCGGCTAACACATCTGTGTGCGCCTAAATGTGTGGCAGCACAAGTGGCTCACAGTGGGCAGCCGGAGCCACTCACTGAATCATGTGCATTTCCAGTATAAAGAGCATGTGTGTGTTTGTGTGTGTGTGTACGTGCATTTATTTGCTTGTGTCTGTGCTTTACCCATATTAATATTGCCTATGCGTCCTGCTCCAAAAAAACAAAAAAAAAACCTGGTGTGCATGGAGGATTTGCTTGAGAGCACCCCTCACAGAGCAGATTCACTTTTTAATTCATTTAATTTCGGGCCGCACCATGTGTTTTGCAGAGTCCGCCATTAGATATGCAGCCTGTGCTTGGATGGGTTTAATTACTTAGCCGTCAAATGAAGTTATGCAGCATATGCACTTTCAGAAATATTGGTTTGGTACTACTTACATGGGATGCTTATCAATGTGGAGGAGGACGTGTGTGTGCTGTATGTGTGTGACTGTGTCGGCGTGTTTATGAGACAATTACTGATTACTGACATGTCTGCAATCTAAATTCAGCATGATGCCACAGATACGCTGCCAGACAGAGTGTGAATGAGATACTGGTTGATAGTAGTTGTGAAGGTCTTACTTATCTTGGAGCGTCCACCCTGTCGTCCCTCTGTTGAGGTCTGTTTTCTCAGATTTCCCACTAGTGCATCAGAAATATGAATTAATAATCTTTACGTTTAGCAAACAAAGAGTGTTAGCAGTGTTAGCTCTTTCCTCCAAACTGTATTTGACATTGACAAATGCAATGTCAGCTATGATGATTGAGAGGGAGATTTTGTATGAGTCTATACACTGCATACTGTATATTTGAAGAAGAGAACTATATATTTTTTTTTTTACTTTTGCAAAAAGCGAGGAGGCACATGGAAATACAACATAAATAAAACAGAGAAAAATAAACCTCACCCACACTCTTTCACAAATACACAGGCTAATAAATACACACACTTGTCAACCCACATGCTCAAAAACAGAAACACACACACACACACACACACACACACACACACACACAGCGACAAACCTATTTCGATAAGAGATATGTGTAACTGCAGGCCATTACTCCTGCAGAGGCAAGAGGAAGCTTGACTGCAACCTAATGGATAGAACCATTACAGCCAAGAAGAACCAATGTTTCACCATTAGATAAGGAATCAATTATATGTTTATATGTTGCTTTCTGCCTTCCTCATACTTGCCCTCCAGCTCTCACTCGGGGCTCCTATCATGCCTGAATAGCTCAGAAACGTCTTCGAGGACCATCTTAATCCCCCCTTCACCTTTCAAATACAGAGCTGTGTGCTTTGAGATTTAATAAATCAGTAAAATGGTAATATCGGTTAAAAAAAAAGACTTACGTGAAGTAGGTTAACAAATGCAACATGACATCCTGTGCAACGGTGATTCGTGAGACTGTATTTTTATAAAAATATATTTAATAGAGCCTCAAAATCCAGGGTGCCAGATGGTGAATTCCCGCCGAGACAGGATGCTCCTCTGACGTGAATTGAAATGAAGAGTAAAGCGATGGAGGGAGCGAGAAAAAAAAAAAGAGAGAGAGAGAGATACTCGCCTCTCATCTGTCTCTCTTCTCTCCACTTAGTCCTCTTCTCCGTGAGATGTACAATGCAGTCCCCTGCACAGAGAGGAAACAAAGTGACAACAAAAATGCATTTAAAAAAGCGCGCATATGTACGACCCTGATGGTCTGACACCTTAACTGCACAAACATCAAACCCTCGCCTCTGACTGCAGAGGAGAAGCCTGTAAACGAGCATGTGCTAACAAGAGCATGAACCTACAAATGTCGCCCCTGCAGCAGTCAAGCCAAAGACTTTTATTTTTGCAGCTGAGGATGTTGGGATGGAGGACGATTGATGCTTCAGCACAGCACAAGTCCCGCAGTAGCCACAGTAATGCTGGCAGAGACACCTCAGGTCCAATGTTTAAATCCCCATCCAGGGACACGGCAGCTGGCTCGGTAGCTGTGGATTGTGCTGACGTATAAAACTTTAGCTGTGACCAAGCGCCACAAAGAACACTTAAGTAAAAGAAATGAATTATATTCTGTAGAGTGTCTCCAATGTTTTAAAACAATGACCAGGTATTTAATAATCTGAGGATGCAAGTTTAATCGTGAATGCTATTAGCAATCTGCCAGCCTATAGATGACAGGGTTAGCTTGGTTTGTGTAAATCAGCAGAAATGCTGGGGATGCTCGGTAGCTAGCAGGTTTAATTTTAAATCAAACGTTGCGTCCTGAATCTCCCGTCACATATCTCATATGACTTCTCTTTAAAGATAGTATACACATCTTTGCCCTGACATCAGTAGGGACGGTTAAGTCCACCCAGTATATTAGTATGAATTTGTCCAAATCCTGCCCACGTGCAAAACAACACCTTTGCCAATAAAACTGTTGCACTTGCTGTTCTTTTCATCTGTTCAGCTGCTGTCAATAAAACTCAACGCTCTCTGCAGCTTTTTCACACATGGATGCTGTCCTTGGTGGAATAAGTAATGCAGAAAGGTACATTATTCCAAATGTATCGAGCCTAGAATTAAATATTAAGTGTTGAGTTTACATGAATAATAACAAGTGCATTAGAAAGGGAACCATAAAAAAACGCACATAAAAAACATAAAAAAGTGAAAGTATACCGTCTCTGCTGCCCGCTTGTCTCAAACAACAAACATTATTTCTTTCTGCAGTCGAGGTAAATAAACTAATTATGAACGTATGACATGTTAATATATGTTAATATCATGATTAAAACTGTAACTATATGTATACATTTAGGTTCTGTTATCATCTATCTGTGCACCGCTCACACAGAGTGAAGCACAAGGTCAGTTCAAGGTGACGCAGAGATGTGGAATTGATTTCCACGCGGCCGGGTGCAGATAGGGTTACCTGGTCACATGGTGGCCGGTCAACATTTGCATTCACAAACACATAAAGCTCTCTGGGTGGTTCTCTCTGAGCTGAGAAGCCGGCTTTCTCTTTTCTTTTTTTCTTTTTTCATGCAGCAGTTCCCTGCACACAGATGCAATAAAAGATGCAATAAAACCTGAATCTTATTAAAGTTTGCAGGTTTTCTGAACGGATACAGGCGCCAGTGTTTTCTCTGATAAATGTCTTATTTAACAATCTCCCCGGACATCCTAATTGTGGTGTTGGCTCGTGTTTCAGTGCACTGAACTGGAAAACTTTGGCATCTGTGCTGCTCTCTTCCCTCTTTCTCTCTCTCTCCTCCTCTCCCTTTTCCCTTTTTCTCTTGTTTATAAATTCCCTCCACCAACATCCCCCTCAACATGTTTTTTTTTTCTACCACTTAGTCTGCGAAGAATCATCCCAATTATGTCATAGATCTGGTAAGAAAGATAATATTCGCCTTCCAACTGGAACCCTGAGCAGTAAAGAGTTCAGAAAAGCTAAGCAGCCGCTGTGTGAATCAATTATGGAACTGGTTTGATGCCAGATTTATTTGATAAAAAAAAAGAAAATATCACACAGCTGATTTAAAATGGAGAGAATGTCGGGAAGAAAATCACTGTCAGGGACGTTTAAAGATGGCAGCAGGAAGCTTATATTTAATCATTTATTGAAAATACTTGCATATGTCTGGGTCTCATCCTGAAGGAGCGCAGACTTGTGCCAGCAGCCAAAAGCTCATTTTTATGAGCGCTAAATGGCGTCCGGTGCATTCACCCCTGTGAATAAAAGGGGCGCTAGTCTTGTCTCTGTGAAACACACCATTACACCTCCATTGTTTGCCAAAGCACTTTGTCGAGAAATAATTTACACCGAGTCTTTCCGCTTCGAGCCCGTTCAACACAAGGTCACCACAGAAAAGAAATGGCCCTGTGGTGTCACTATGTATCAACCAATAGGAACGCTCGCCAGCCAGTACCGACCTATTGGAGGTGTTTGCAGGATTGATTAATCTGGTATATTACAGTTGGACACTCATGCAATTACTTCTGACTACATCAGTGGACCAAGAAATTAGAAGAAGCCTAATTAGCTTTTTCTTTTTGCAACCGTTGTAAAAAAGGAGGACAACACAACGGAATGATGAAAGTTTTATGAACATGTTAATTATGCGTTCTATATTTTAAAAGAAATGACTCCTGTACCAAGTTTCTGAAGAAGTAATTCCAGTATTTAAACAGTAAAAGAAATAATGTTTATAAATGAACTTTGTGGAATTCTTTACCGTTTAGTTTTCAAAACATGTGTAAGAAAGACCAAGACTGGGCTTCTTTATTGCTTTTTAAATGTACCCGTAGTTGTTGTTCTTCCACAAAAACACGACAGTAAATTGAAATGGACCTCAGCAGGAGCCTCTTGGTGGCAGTGGGATGGACTTGACCTGCCCCCCGATCCTGAAGAGGGGTCCTCCAGAAAATGATTAGAGGTTCCTCGTTCCCTTCCCCCTCTGACTTATCTCTGTTTCTGCAGACCCGTCATTCACCGCATGCTCGAGCAGACGACACGGGGGGCAATTATTTCCAGACAAGCGCAATGTTTGGTGATAAACACAACAAGAGCTCTCTAGGACGCGGCTATTTTTTACCCAGTAACGTTGTTGTTGTTGCTGCGGCTGATTCTAGATTTCTGATCTGACACCAAAAATGGGGGAATTTTTTTTTTATATTACATTTCTGTGCAGCATGCCTGAGAAAATAAGGTACAAAAAAGAGTTAACATCCATCCGAACGCTACCCCCATCTCTGCTTTACATTTTAGCTGATGGCTGAGGTTTTCTACATGCAGACACACACATGCAAACACATGCCTGGACAGAGTGCCGGCGACAGCAGTGAGAATAAAGGTCATATCTGGCTCTGCAGACACGTGCCACTTCCTTTGTAGAACCACTCAAAGGCACGCTGTGGATAAATTAAACTGTATATTGGAAATATATATATATATATATATATATATATATATGTGAAATATGTGGCTTATTTGCAATGCAAATTCCAAGAGCCTGTGGTCTCCCGGGGTCCATCATAGACAGCAGGCACAGCCACATGAACACGGAAGCCAGTGTTGGCGCTTTCATTTTGTATGCTGTCTCCCTCTCAGTCTCTCATTAAAAGGGCTCCATTTCTAAAGACGTTTATGCATCTCATGTATACTGATTCGAGCGGTGCACGGGAGTCACCGAGTTGGGAGGTAAACAACCCTGCAGGACTGCTGGCTGCGTTATGCTCGCCACCAAAACCAGTAAAACGGTGGAAACGGCCATCTAAGAATCTCATTATGGACCGTAAGATCGCAGTTAATGAGCCTTTGTAACACTCCGGCAATCATTTAGGCCTTTTTGTAACTCTGTGGTTGAACTCGAGAGGTTGATAGAGTTTTACAATAGTGCATGCAATATGCATAAGGGACCACATACTGCACAACACAGATGCTTGGATAAGGACCAGGAGAGATAAGTGCCTGCTAGCTTGAAAATGCGGTTGGATTACATGCCGGTTAAGGAGAAATTGATAACATTGCTAAAATTTCAATGGGATGTCAGACGAGAATAGCTCCGATACGAAGTGCTCTACTTACAATTAGTTGACCCTTTAATACAGCTGCAGGCGATGTGTGAGAAATGTATTATGGAATATAAGTTTAAGCATTTGCATAATTATATGATTTCCATCCAGTGGAAGAAAGGAAGGTCATTTATCATCGCACACTGGTAAAATCTTGCAGAAATCCTGTACAGTTCTCTCGCTTTTATTTTCTGTTTTTTTTCAATATATTTTATTTTGTGGTCGTACTCCTTTACAGTATATACTTCCCATAATGCACCTCATCCCCGTAACAATTTTTCACGATTCCCATTTGCTCTTCTTTGACCCATTGCTCCACATATCTGCCCTTCTGTTCACCTTCGTCTGAAACGCTCCAGTTTAGCATCTGTCTCTCTCCCCTTCCCGATAAACTTACTTTCTTCTGATGGAGAGGATAACTTGATGATTAAAGACTGGCAACTCTACTTATTGCTTAGCTAGTTAGCTCAGTTAGACCTGCAGCTTTTTTAGCTCAGTTAGAAGCTATGGCTAGCGGTCCTATAGCTAGCAAACTGCTGCCTCAGATAGCTGTTACACCTGTAGCAATAAAGGACTGACCTTACAAGCCATCTGCAGCCAAAGTTACAGTTAGCAGCATTTACTTCTACTCTTTTTTTTTAGAGAACTCAGAGGGAGTTCAGGCAGAAAACATCAGAGGGAAAGCAGGAAATATTTTCTGCATAAAAACGTTATCCAGATCAAAGTGCGGTCGGAGCCGCTGTAGGCTGGATCACCTCGGTATGAATAAACAGAGCGGGCAGGTGGAAGGGCAGCTCACTGTCGTCAGGTCACCGTGAAAGTAGCAACAACTTTGACAACGTAGTATTCAGAGCTCAACTTTGCTCACAGGGACTACGTGTACATTTACCACATGCTACTTTTAAGAATATCCAACATCATGACATCGTAAAAACATGTGACAGAAAATAAAGGAGGCCGTAATAGTTAATACTGTATGTGCATATATGCAAACAGAGTGGCACTGCTAGAAGAAAAGTTCTGATTTTGTAGATGAAACCTTTTTCGTCTGTGCTGCTTAGTGACTTTGATATCATCCTCACTGACCTGCTAAAAAAGGGAGCAGGTGTTATGTCGATGTTCCAGTTGGCGGGCTGAAGTTTAGTTTACCATCAGAGAATTCTAGCCAGACTGTGAGTTTTGAAATCCAGACACCTCAACACCTGGTGAAAAAAAGAAAAAAAGGAAAAAGACCTCAGCAGCGCTGTGGATGCACGGTGCTTTTTCTACAGTTATGGTTATACAATCTTTTAGTTTTGCTTCCCCTTTAATGTCAGATATGTGTTTTGTCTGATGGAAACATACGATGCAGATTTATTTTCCGAGCATGAATTCCCCATGCAGCGCCTCATCAAACCCTGTATGCTAAAATCAATCTCTAAACGGTGCCCCGTTAGCTTAACAGAGGGTTAAGAGAAAACACCAGTCAGTCTGCAGCTAAGCGATGGTATTGAACACAAATTACCGTTGGACTAAGACATGTTTACAAGTGCCAAGAGGACATGTTCAGCCAGAAGCCCCTTGTCAAAGCTGCTCTGTCGTATTGACATCAGTTCTACAGTACGCTGGAAGTGTTATCCAGCATATTAATGAAACTATTGATTTTTTTGTCAGCTTTATTGTCTTTTTTTCTGCATGTTTTAATATGACAGAATCGGTGTGACAAAGGAATGCATCTCACATTGTATTTCGTATTCTCTTTGCACAGCAGCATCTAATCTTTAAAGTATTCCCTGTATCACAGTCTCTGTCTTCGCCATAGGCGTCCCGCAACATCCATCTCGAACGCTCATATCTGATCAAGCTTTTCATTCAGCGCAATTTACTGTGGTTTTTTGGAAAGAGCGGTCCCAGAGGTGAACGGCTGTGCAAAGATGTCGTTTTCCCCGCATAAATCAATTATATTTTCATTTCCTTGGATCTTAGTCGGTGGCAACGGCAGATCATTTCTGCACCCATCTTCGCCACAGGCAATCACATGGATCATGTCAAGAAAGGCAGAATTAGAAACCCTCTGTGGATTTGTCACAGTGCCAATTATGTTTTGAACTGACCAAGTGTGTTCACTCTTTTTCCAGAGCCCTCCGATTCATAATCATTCAACACAGTGTAAATATAAAATAGTGCAGACAGTGTTATGTGTATTGTTCTTGTTAGGATTTCCCTTATTTGTCAAACACAACTGGCAAAGTTTGTGTCTTATTCTGTGATCGTGTTTGACTTTCGCTACTGCATAAAAATCCGAGGTTCAAAGCAAAGTAGAAATATGCATTTCTTTTGCATAACCAGAGTGGCTGTTGGTGAAGCTTCAGCTGAGTTGTCATTGATTCCGGAGCAGCTCTCCAAAAGGCTGCTGCTGCCGTGTGATCCCTGAATCTACTCTTTGCACAGCTGTACGCTGAGACCTGGCTGGTTCAAAGGAATACGGAGCAAAAAAAAAAAAAAAAACTTGTTTTAAGCATCAAACGCTCACCGCCTGTTGGCTTGAAAGGTGGCTCGAAATTTTGTAGCAGGAGACGATCGCTGAAGTCAGCTTGGTTTCTAATCGCTGACAATGGACTCCGATGGAGAATCATTTTCATGACTAAGAAAGGATCAAAGTATCCATTTAAACTTCACAGACCGATCCTGCAGGAAAATCCACCGCAGCACTGTCCAGCGACAGTTCATAATGTTCTCTACACAGCTGTCAGCAGTCATTTCTCACTTGAATCTTCACTGGCTTACCTTCATTATCAAGAATACAGATTAACATACACTACAAACAGTCACTTTTGTGTTTTGGAATGTATTTTGGATTTACACGACAAGTTTTCAGCGTGACGATGAACCTTTATTAGTATGTTTTCAGACCTCTGGTTGCTGACTGATAGTAGCTGTGACCCGGTTATCTTCCTATGTGCTAACTATAGCCAATTACATACAATTGTAATAAACAGCACCAGATATTAAGCAGAATGTGTGGATGACACTGATGTATCTGGTTGCACGTCAGTCTCTACCACACACCGAGTGACAACGTTGCAGAATTGTTACGTCACTCACGATTGGTTAGAACGAAAAAACAAAAAAATAACTCCTTTGATTGAACCTGAAGATGGTTTGTTTCATAAGGAAAGGTTTGTTTCACACAAGCATTTGGAAAGGAGCCGCTAGAAGCTGTTTGGAAAAGGGCAGGCACTGTCAAAAGATATTTTGAAGGAGATATCAAGAAAAGTATGATCGCATTATCTCATAAATCCAGCTGCCTCACCAAGAAACCTCTTCCAACGAGGGATCTGATGAGCATTTGCAGAGCCAGAGATACCATGTGATCATCAGGCCTCGTCATGCATAAAGTTTGCTTTAAAAATATCCGTATAATCACATGCGCGTGCCAACACTGTACCTTTTAAGTACTGCAGCAGAATTTTGCATACCAGTCTTGGCTTTGTTGAATGGAAGACAAAGCCGCGAAGCTCCATAAGTTTCATTTACATCCTGGATAAGATGAACCGTGACAGAAACAAGCTCTTAACCAGGGATGGGAAGCTCCTGTTATGTAATCCCAGATGGCCTTTACAGCAACCTAATGTACTTCTCTGATTGACAGTTGCTTCTATTCACTGTGTTTTAGGAAATCCCAGCCTCCCTTATTCATTCTTTTATTTAACAGCATAGAATGTTTGCTTTATCTCAGACACACTGTCTTTCCCCCCGCAACCCCGCTTCCTTTTGTCCCCTCCTCTCCCGTGAGGGATGAACGTAGATTACAGTTCATACTGAAAAGCAGAACAAATGGCTTCTTCTTGATGTATGTACGCTTCAGACCTCTCGGGGCAGAGCCTCTTGATAGAGGCTGGAGGTAAAGTCCTAAGCATTGCTAAAGTGTTGGTTTTACAGCCACTCAGGCAAATATATTTGTCACCACTCTCGTCCCACTTTCCCTCGAGACGAGCCCACAGAATAATGAAATGCAATTATCACAAGGAAATTGTTTTTCTTTTTTCTTTTTTCTCTCCGATATTGGTGTTTGCGGCTCTGTCACGCCGGCCGAAAGGAACATCTCTGTGAATAAATCAAAAGTGAACATTGTTGCGCGATGTTTGCTCAGTCTTGTGGAAGTATCCGAGCATTTGGTGAAAAGTGCCGGCCTGTCAGTTCATTAACGCAAACGCAAGAGCAAAGTAAAACCCATTTCCCACAGGCCGGGAATGTTTATTAGTGATTTCTATTTTTATTCTCTATGAAGGCATGGTGATGAAATGATAAATGGTGCTGGCGCTGGCTCAGTGATTACTGCCGGATGGAACTGGATTTGTTGTCTCTACCAGATCACAACTTGCTTCTTAACGTCTTCACTCTCAGTTTTGTTTCTTCTCTCCATCTTCCTGTTTTCTCCATCTCTCTTTTATCTGCCTTTCCCTCATTTCCCTCCATGGTTGCCCCTTACATAAGGCCTAGCAGTGCAGTTACTGAGTTGGAGTACAGATGTAGCTGCCAGATGGAAAGGTGGAGGTTGCCTTGACTGTCAGCCAAATCAACGCTTTTCCCACTTCTCTTACACACAGACTGTCGCACGAACACAGAAAATAAAATAAACACAAATTATAACTTTGAGCACCAAATCTACATCTTTAAAAGCAATTTATTTAAAATATATGTTTAACTCTGGGTTTTATTTTTTAGTTGTTTTTCCCTGCAGCACTGACATCACTGCATGTGTCACCATCTGTGAGAATCTGATCGTAAAAAAAAATAAATATTCCTGCTCATCTTCTTTTGCAACACTTGCTCAAACATGCACACGCTGTAATGCCTCGACTCCATCAGGTGAGCCAGGTGGAGAGCAGCCATATCAGTGTGAGGGTCAGCACAAAGAGTGTAATCCTGATTTAATGTGCCCAGAGAGAAAGCTGATTATAACCACCTCTGTGCCACCGAACACCTGTACGCCTCTCAATGCACGTTCATAGCTAGCATGTACTGTTAACACAATAGAGTCTTTACATTTTTTTTAGATGACTTTGATAAATGCATTAAAAAGCAACAGTAAACAAAGGCTACAGTTTCATTGAAAATGTAATAATCTACTCAACTATCAATACTTCAGACCAATTTTCCAGTATTAAAGTTGTTTTGCATCTTTCATAAGTTAATATAAAGCAAGCACACATGCTTCCCCATAATGAATCTATTAAAACAACACACTCTTGGACAATAAAACATTTTTCCAGCACTAACTTGTTGCTCAAGTTAAGATCCCACAGGCGGGATTTGGGAGTCGACTCGTCTTTCTTTCCTTTACGTGATCGTCGGAGGAGCGGCCCTTCTCTTTCCCCAAGATGTCCATAATCATGCAACAAATGAAACACTTTTTAAGCGCTCGTGTTTCGTTTCCATATTGCTGCGGCGTGCATTTCTCAGAGGATCCCTAACCATAAAGACAGAAAATAACAGAAAAACACCGGGCGAAATGTTCACGCACAAGAGAGCTGGGAGATGTTTTATAGGCCCGTATGCTATAATGCTGTGATAAGTTGGCGCAGAAACAGACAAAGTAACATCATTGAATCTAAGAAAGTATGGCCTCTAATTCCAAGACATCCCAGACTTCGCCACAGACGAAGCCTCCGACATCACAGAAGATGCCTGTTGACTTTTACACAAAGTGACAGATTTTTCAACAAGGACATTTTTTAGTGGCTATAACCACTGACGAGCAGCTGCAGGTTGCCCTCAAGCTTTTCAATGTGAAGGTCGTTAGCTGGAAGCAGTTTCACCAACTACATGACAATTCAAGTATTTGACAAATAAAACAACTGTTAGCTGCTGTTAGGAAGTACTTGATCAATCATGGACATAATGGGTATGTTATATAATTCAGTATTTCCAGATTTACTGTAGTTACTTTGTAAAACATCACTGATATTTTTAGCAACATTCATTACATTCATCTGTGCAGCTACCACCTGTGCAAACCATATTTTTACCATTCCTTAATCTTCAACAAATGCACTTAAACTGTAATCAGAGTCAGCATGGTGCGAGTTTACAGCTTTGCAACGCTGCAGACAAACAGACTCAAAAGCCATTGTTCTTCCATAGGGATGAAAAAAAAGGATACCTTATATGAAAGCAGTACTCGTAGCCGCTTTGAATGGACCTGTCTGCTTTATGATACGGCACAGCAGCTTCTCATTGGGGCACCACCACTTTATCGGACAGTACAGAGGACAGAGAGACAGGAAACTGAGAAGAAAGACAGTGCGTGCCTTGAAGGCTTTATAACAGAAATATTGGACTTAAGTGACTTTTTTTTTTTTCTACAGTGATACAATATACGGAGCTACAGTGTGCTGGTTGTAATGGATTGCTGTTGTGTGCAGTTGGTATGGTATTACCGCGAGAGAGCCTTGCCGCTGAGCTGCTCGGCTGGCTGTTGCTGTCACAGAGGCTTGTCCCTGTCACTGAGATAGATGACATTCCAGCTACCCTGCTATCTGCTTGATACCTGAGAGACAGAGACACCGGTGATGCCCTTCAAACGCTATACACCATCAACCCTGTGTGTGTGTGTGTGTGTGTGTGTGTGTGCGTGTGTGTGTGTGGGTCTATTGTCAGGAGAGTAGTGTCTGTCTGTCTGTCTGTGTGTGTGGGTGGGTTCAGGTGTGTGTGTCTGCACATGTCACTGCATGGTAGCATGCAGATTTGTTAGCACAGAACATGTTCTCTTGCACGTATGCATTCAGTTTATAAATGTGACCACCCTCTTTAATCAGGTAACATTTACAGTATGTGGGAAGGAAATTACCTGTGACACTTAATCACAGCACAGAAGAAGAACACGAGCCATGACAGGTCAGTGCCCGCGTGCCTATAGGCATATAACATGCACATGCCTGCATGGTTAAACGTGAAAGTGTAATGTGGAACACAAATGTAGGGGATATTATTTTAGGCTTAATAGATTAGTTATGGCTTCAGCATGATTGGCTTTAAACATGGAAACGGGGCATCCTGATTGGCTGTGCGTGCATTAGTTTTGTCACCTGTGGAAGGCTGCCGGATTTAGATTTACCAATCCAATCATCAGAATAAATGTGGGTTATGCGTGTGTCAATAAACGGTGGTTATGTTCAGACTTAAGAACTTATTTTGGTGCAATTACCAATTTTAAGTTGTCACAACTCTGTGGTTATGGTCTGGTTAGATTGAGGCACAAAAACCACTTCAGGGTTACAAACACCTCCTGTTCTGGGACCCGACTTAAATGCCACAAGTACATATGGAGATGTTCCATCTTCCTGTCAGAAGAAAGGAAACAAATCTTCTCAGTGTTGGTAATTTGTTAGAGCGTACATTGTCATATTGAGACCTGTCGTAGTTTGTTAATTCTAGTTTGTTATAATAACAAAACATTTCTGCAACCTACATTCTCAAATTTGATGTCTACCAAATTGAATTTGATATTATTTCAAAGCAGTTTTTCTACCTGTTGTTGCAGAAGCTTGCAAAATGACAAAGTGGTATTTTAAATCCGCATTCCTTCTAACCGTCAGGATCTGTGTGAGCTTCATGTTTCATATCGTCGCTTTAACTGGGATGCCAAAAGTTTGAGATCCTCGCTCAAACGTCACACAGTCCATCAAGCCCTTGTGAAGAGCAGCAGTGAGCAGCCGTAATTACAAGACAAACATTTGCATCAGTGACAATCTCGATGCCAAACACCACCTATTTCCTTTGGCACTTAGCGAGCGCAAAGCTGCCAATTGCCTCACTTTGAGCCCATAACACGGCTTCCTGAGCACCCAACACTCTGAGTTAATAATACACTGGTAGTTGACTGTTGAGCCTGCCAAATCTCAGTAGTGACCACAGCCACACTACCATTTCCCTCTGCTTTTGCCTTCAGGTGGAGAGCCTGACCTTTGTGAGCGTCCAGCTGGAAAATGTCAGCGCGGGGTAAACTGTTAGCGATCTCAATTTGCGATGGCATTTTCTGAAGCCAGACCCTCAGGCAGCCGCTGAGGGTAGTGCGATCGTTGGGATTGCATGAGTGTCCATGAGCTTTTATTTACACGTGTGTGTCAGTTTTTTGATTCTTACTTAAATACAGCTCGAGTGATTTGACAAAGGTTTCACTCTAGAAACCGTCTCTCTTCTTTTTTGGTTTTCATTTACAGCATCTCACTTTTGCTTCTTGTTCCCCGTCTCCATTTCTCCCATAACTCGAGAGATGTAAGTGTACGCACTTTTACTTACCACCACTTTCCTTTTTACTTTCAATTTTGTGATGATCTCTGTCTCAGCATCAGTGTCTACTGTTACATAAACTTGATCTGTGTGCAGTGTAGAATAGAGAATAGAATAGAGACCAAGCAACCGGCCCAGCCTATCTTCCAAATAGACAAAATAAACAGCAGATAAAAAGATTAACGGCCCTCTCAATTAGAATATGTATGAATCTTTTGAAAGACTTAAGCATGAATCAGAAAGTCTAGTCAGTCTTTCAGCCACACACTCTCAACATTGAAGGTTTTCTATGTACAGTGCGATCAGCTAAATCTCCCCAGCTGTTTGGACCTATTACTGAAAAATGTCTGGCTTTGACTGCTGAATAATGAAGGCAGTCTTCAGGGAGCTGGGCGACGCAACGATACAATCTTAATGCTGTCAAATCCGCCAAACAAAAGGGGGGATATCAGCGGCGAGGATGAATGTGGCTGTTACAGAAAGGGATGGCCTTGCAGATAGCAGCGTGGCAAATGGCAGCCAACACTGTTTGCTTGGCCACACCGTTATCTCCTCAAGTGAACAGGTTTCCTACGGCGGGACAACTTGCGCTAGCTGGCCGAGCGCGGTGAAGATGTTCGTGTCCTCGGGGAAAACTCAGACGACTGGAAAGCAGCCAGCCAAGAAGAATCACGCAAGTGAGGTTGTGGACAGACAAGCTGCTTCAATGTCTATTTTTACATTTCACTCCTTGCGGTGAAGCTCAGAGACAACAGTGTAAAATAAGGCTTTGTCTCTTCCACTGTGAGACAGTACACGTGGATCATTCCAGAATAACTTGCCCGTGCTCTCCCTTTTTACAGCTTCATTAAAAAAAAAGATGAATTTTCCAGCTCTCTACTCGGCAGGACTGTATTCCACTACATCAACCTTCCCCTAGGTCCTCACTGTACTTCTTAAACTCTCTCACCCACCAACTAAGCACTCATTTGCTCTCTTATAGCCATTTCCCCCAGGGTTCACCTTGTCCAACTTCTTGCCAGTACATGACCTGGCATTGGTTTCCTGAATAATGCTTTAATTAGGGAGAGAGCACGGAGTGTGATCCCACTGTCGACCACGTAGTGCTGCCTCCATTTCAGGGCTTTCCCTCTGAGGTGTGTGTCGAAAATCCGGAGAATAGACAGACAGCCGCGATGCAGAGATGGAAGGAACTTCAATTAAAACTCCCACCTGAATAAGTTATGTCTTTCTAATAGACTGCAGGAAATAGTCATGAATACATAAAGAGGAAATATGCATACATCAAATCCTTCATTCCGGTCACACAAGGAAGGAACCGATTGATAGGGAGAGTGAGAGAAATAGGTTAGAGAGGGTTTGCAGAGGCTTTCAGGCCGGCATGAGGATGGAGACGAGCCATAACAATCACAGAGAGAGAAAAATGTGTATTTAAAATGCCTCTCACAGAGCAAACACAATTAAGAACAAACTCAGAAGAAAATGTCCAAATGAGAAAGATGCAAGTGAGCATCTGTCTGTCAAGCAAACAAAAGGCAGAACTGCAAGAATTCAAGAGAGGAAAAAATAAATCTCTGAAAAGCATCTCAGGCATCATCACTACTGAATGTGCACAACACAGTGTGTAAAAGCCATGAAAAAAGCTCAGACACCGGACTCTGGAAGTGCACTGGTGAAACACTATCGTCACCAGAGTGAAAGGAAGATGGAAGAGCAGGACAGAAATGGAGTGAGAATTGTGTCAGCACAGGAGACTGTTGGGAGCTGAAGGCTTTTAGGGATGTGACCTTTAACAAACAAGTGTAGGAGGTAGAACGGCTAAATGGCACACAAAGAAACTTTATGGAAATCTATTTGCAGGGCAGATGTGGGTTGAACAGGGAACACTGTCAGGAAAAAAGTAAAAAAATAAATAAAAAGGCTTGCTGTAGTATTGATTGTAACAAAGTGTGCTTTTACTTTTATCCGTGTGGGGATTTTGTGGAAAGGTCAGCAGTAGGCAAAATGGATCCAGGCTGGAGAAAATGCCTAAATCGTTGTCTTTCACTGAACAGTACGAGAAGCTTATCACGATTGTTTCCTGATGAGAATGTAGCGATATTGACTGAAACAGAAGCGGAAAACTATCAAATATTTATGAGATGAGTTTTTTATGTTTTATTTTGTTGTGTCTTTCTTCCCTTTGCAGTGTTTATGCAACCTAACTGTCAACATTTAAGCCGAGTCTTGAATCGAGGTCACTGGCTTGTCAGCCTCTGTGACTGTAATGCTGCCACCATCCCCTCTGCCCCTCCATATGAAACATTAAAGCATGAACCTAAAATAAAAGATGAATAAGATTTAGAAGGGGCTAAGTGTTGTGTGTGTTGCTCGGCTGCATGTCCCCTGGTAACATTCTGACACACTGTATGATGACATGTGACAGGTCTCGCCATTTCACCGAACCGTCAGTCTTTTCTTGAAATAAATACAGAGTTGCTGTTTGAGACCACAACATGAGGAGAACTAATTCTTCTGTTCCGTGCAGACCGCGGCATACAGGACGTGTTGTTCTGTCTCTCGCTCTTGTCCACTTTGAGGAGTTGATTGAGTGCTTTGTTGGAGCCGATGGTGGCTCGTCGCGTGTCGGCATGAATATTCTTGGCGTGAAGCGGGTCCCTCGGAGCCTGGATGCTGTAAAGAGGACGCTGTGACAACTGATGGGACTTACTGCTGACAGATGACTTTGTGAGCGAGAGGGGAAGGGATGGAGAGAGAGAGAGAGAGAGAGAGAGAGAGAGAGAGAGAGAGAGAGAGAGAGAGAGAGAGAGAGAGAGAGAGAGAGAGAGGCCACTAGTGTCATTTGACATGTACAGTATATCTCAATTTTCACCCTCAAACTGTCACCCAGGAGACACAGCAGCTCACACAACCCCACTGCACCAACACACTTATACACAGAGGTAGTGTGTGTGTGTGTGTGTGTGTGTGTGTATGTGCGACGTGACAAAGAACTGAGTAAACGCACAAAAAACTCAACTAAAATAATTTTTTAGAAATGGCTTTTTCATTCTCTCTTCGTGCACTTTATTCAGTTGGCAGTTTTAGAGGAAGGGCTGCCCCCTGTGATAGATTAGCTTTTACTATCATGGAAGACAAGATGGAGTGCACCAATTAACATGGCTTCTGACAAATGAATTTCAGGATGGAGTTCACTAAGGAACCCAACCGCAGGGATTTATAATATATGATGTTTATTATGATAGATGATGGCCTCAAAATCTTGCAGGGGAAGGAATGAACTTGTTGGTTAATTGTAAAATGTAGTCACAGTTTAGTTAAGGCCCTCGCAGCCCAAAGATGTAGCCGCTCCCTCGCAATGTTTAATGCAATGGTTCCTAAAAGGGAAATAACTGAGTGAGGATGTCATGTAGCGTTTACATGAGCTAATTTGTGTCTAAACCACTCGGGCACCGATTCAGTTTCTGTAAAATACTACCAAGTCCACCCAGCCAGCAACACATTACTAGGATGCTGGTTTATGCGCTCGTCTCTGACTCAAATCATCCATGGATGAAAACATTGTTTATTGGCGGTAAAAGCTAAATGTTTTTTCGACATGAGGAGAATTCTCATTGAGCAAATCAGAATTCAGCCTGGTTCACTGAATCCAAGAGTGCCTGACAAAAATAAAAGGAGAAAAATACCAATTTCCTCCTCTGTTAAGGACGACAAAGACAGTGCAGCCACACTCACAGCCGGCTGCGCTGCTCCTTCCCCAGAGCTGCAGCTTGGCTGCTCGGATGGAGCTGAAACGGGCAGGACCGAAGAGACTGGAACAGAACAGCCAGCACATCCTTAACGGGCTGCATCTCTGTGACATTTCAGCTGGCTCGGGGCTCTGTGCTGGAGACATTTATAATACGCACGTGCATGTGCATGTTCCAAGTATGTCTGTTCATGTGAACTGTTATGGCACTCCCAGAATCTGCAGTCTGGTGACAGGGTGGACTAAAATGTAAACTCTGCTATCAGGAGTCTTTAGGATTGAGGCGGGAGCGAGACCGACATAAAACATTTACAACATCAGATCAAATGGCACAACTTACTGTGAAACAAAGCAGGCAGCCTGAGGCGAGACGCTGGCCAACAACGACACGGGTCATCCTGCTGCGAACGGGAAAGATGGCGCGTGAACCTCAGGAGTTGTGGGTGCAGCTGAGTACTGGACAGCAGCACAGAGCAAATCTCTGCTGGTGAAAAGACGCTAACAGGGACGTTTAACACCACATTTCACTTTGATTGCCGTCCATTAGGAATCCGCCCCGATACCTCTGTTTGGTTTGTCAGTGGAAACCAGGTTAATGGTGCTAAATTAAGATTTGGGACTCATGTGAGAAAAAAATACATTAGCATGAAGTTGCTCCAAGCTTAATTTGTTTTAATCACAAGAAGGCATATTAATTATATAACATGTCGCTGTGCTGCAAATGTGATTAGAGTTATATTTAAAATGAGGCACAGAGAAAACAAATACCCGCTCGCTACATATTCCCTCATCTGTCACTCTTACTCTTGTCCTCTCTATGGATCTGTCAGTCATTCACTGGTAGATTAAGGGCTTCAACACTGTTGATGTGGAAAACCTACTAAGGCACAATGACAGAGTGTGTATTAACTTTCAGGTGAGACACCAGAAAAGATGATCTTGTTGTTTAGAAAGTGTATTAAATATTTGCGACAAAATCAAGATGTAAAACCTGAGTGACGATCAATTCAACCGTGATGTCATCATGCTAGTTTTAAAAATGTTACCAGTTTTGTTTGGCTTGTTCGCAGTTGTAATAAAACATCTTCTAGACTGATATTAAAAAAAAAAGTAATGAATGATATTTCACTGGATAATTTACATTTTTGACCTGCTAGTGACACAAAGGAAAGTCAGAAGATCACCAAAGCACCGCTGTATTTCCACACCTCAGTGCTTAGTCAAGGAGAAAAAATCCTGAGCCTGCGATGCTTCACAGATGATGATAGTTTCATATTCACAAACACTTGATGGACTTTACAGTCTGATTATCTGATGAAACTTCCTTGCCGCAGGGCTTTGTGCATGTACACACAAACATGAAGACGTGCACACAGCTTTCATGGCACTCGAGTTTTTCCAGCTTAATGATCAGTTCTTGAGATACAATTAGACGACCCGTCAGTGAGGCCCGAAGTCACTGTTTGTTTATGCATGTGTGTGTGTGTGTGTGTCTGTGTGTGTTAACGTGGCTGTCGTGCGTGTGTGTTTCCCTCTCCTGAGGTGTAATTGCCAGTTGTGCTGCCACAGCGGCCTCGGGCTGTAAGCGAACAGCCGCAGACAGGAGAGGAGAGGAGCAGTGGCAGTAATTGGCCGGAGCAGACCAGCAGAGGAACACATGTAATCAGAGGAAGACACAAAAAACACACACACAAAAAAAAGCGGTATACAACAGAGATGGAGGGAACATGTCTTCCCTCTACACAACAGAGAGAGGACAGACACAGACACCTGGAATGGTTTACCAGGAGGAAAGTTAAGACTTCTTAAAGTTCACACGGATAAAGAGATCCGTCTGGAGCAAACTCAGATCATTAACATCATTAAAGTAAATAATGTCCTTTCCAGAACAACAACAAGGTGGTATTAATGTGCTCAGTAGCCGAGGAACAAGTGGCATGAAATTATTGCCTGCAGTGCCATTAAGGCATTTAGGCCGTTACTCTGTCAGCTCCTGTGGAATACACTTAAACTTAAACTATGTCACCGCTGGAACGAGGGTCTTTTCATAAAACCAGGCTGTCTGTGCAGTAGAAACATGCAAATAATGTATTTTATATTTTTCGGAGGGTGCTACATGACCAGAGAAAAAAAGGGAAATAGGGCAGTGAACTCAAAAAGGTAGAAACCCTTCAATAAGCAGACGGCACTGTGCTGCGCTACGCCGACTGATGCTGCAGCTGACGGGTGATGATGGGTGGTGCTCGGTTTCCGGCTCATCCATTCTGCAACAGGAAACAAAATGGCAGTCAGCTGCTAACAATCCTTCGTTGCAGCTGAAGTAAGAAATGTATGATTTGGAAGTAAAACAGAAATTATGATTTCAACCCAGACGGTAAGCAGAGAAGTATCATATCAGCGCTCACTCAACTGTTTTTTGTAAAAGCGAACTCAAACATCTCCTCATGTTCACGTGTTTATCAGCAAGCTGTTGAGCTCCATCCTCTGCATCAGCACTTCTGGGCAGCCAGGGCCACCCCTAATCCATACTGTCCTCGTCAGCCAAATGCTAATGATGCTGGAGCCCAGTCCGTCACAGTCTCCCGTCCCCCCACCGCCGACCAGCCACCGCCCTCGACCCGCAGCCCCCCTCCCATCTCTCATGCATCCACCATGTACTTTACAGATAATCTGACTTTTTTCACAACAAGACATCCAAACAAGTCATTGGTTTAAAAGGCAAAACTTCTCCAAATGGAAGCGGCTCGGTAGTGCCCTCATGACACACACACACTTCATCTCAGCTGGAATTACACTGAGGCTGCTTGAGGTGATTAGGTACCTGTTTTAGAGATAATGTCAAGGAAATGCCAGCAGAGGAATGTATTATGCGGGTCGAGTGTAGCAAGCACTGCAGAACAAAGCCTGTTGAAACTTTACATTTATCTAAGTTGCAACTTTACGTTTGTCAGTATTATGTTGTGATAAAGCTGAGCAAATTTACTGGTTAGGTTCAGGCACAAAACCCACTTGTTTAGGGATCGCAAAAGATCATGTTTTGGTTTAAAATACTCACTTTGGTTGAGACAAACACATGTGGACAGGTGCAGGGGTCTTACTGACATCGTCCGGTTTTGACGCCATTGACACGGTCTCCAAATATCCAGCGGTTTCACGCTTACAAATGTTGAAACTAGAGGTCTTGCCTTGCTAGATTTGATGGAATGAGTCCAGTTTGGTTGCTGTACCTTTGGTTTGTGTATTCCTGCTTGTACAGTATGAGTTCTTGCTGTATCTCAGTCCATAGCAGAGCTGAGCTAGGTCATATTTAGAAACAACTCTGAACCCAGAAGTGAAGGGATAGACAATCATGGTGAGAATGAAGAGTTATATGTGAAATGAATCACAAACACTCATATAGTGTATAGACACACACAACAGGCACAAATAGAGAAGGAGGAGACTGACACTCATAAGTTTGACAAATGAAGGGATTCTGGGGAGAATTGCTCAGGGCGAGATAGACGGTGATATAAACAGATGGATGAGTGCCGGGCAAGAAGAAGAAATATTTTCAAATGAGGACGAGCTCGCACACACACACACAAACATACACACACACACACACACACACACACACACACACACACACAGACAACCGCACACACACACGCCTACATATGAAAGAATGAAAGCTTCCCTGCCTCCTCAGTGTTTGGAGAATAGCCACTGGTATCACTCTACATATTGACATATCCACAGGTAGCTGCAGGCAGAAGTAAACAGCCCACTAAAGTACAATATATGTTGACAGAACACTGCGCAGGGGGAATCTGCCATGTTCGAGCAAAAAGAAGAAACCCGGTTTTTAACATATTCAGCCTTTTAATATCTAGTTTCCACTTGAGCTAATAAATCTTTCAGAGATTGGAATGTTTCAAGGGTCCAACAGTGAAGACATTACTTATTGATGCCTTTTAGTCAATATAATGGTATTTCAATCAGGAGAAACTGATGGAAACCATGAACAAGCTAGTAAAGTATTTATTGAGTCATGGAATAGACTTGAATTTAGATTTCGTAACACAGAACATGCATTTAAAGTGTGGTCACCTGCATGTTGGATGTGATCGATCCCAAACATCTGTGCTGCGCCGCTGACTGCGAGTGTTGTGGAAGGCAAGTGATAGATTGTGTCTTTCTAGCTGGATTGCGGGGCTCTCGTGGGACACCGTGTCACGCTCCCCTGTTAAAGTTCCTTGCAGGCAGGTCACATGAAGCATCAGACTCCAAGGCACGAGGCTATCTATGCCCTCAGGCCAACCGCTGAGATAGCAGTGACAAAGCCTGAGGTACAACAACAAAAACAGACACAGGAAAAGGTGGAAAAGACAGGACACAAAAATATATTCACAGGATATTCACCGGAAGAGTTTAAATATGGTATCACTGGTTTTCAGAACCAGGAGGGATTAGAACAGTTAATTCTAGGGTAGGTTAAGAAAAGAGGAAATAATGCATTCAGACAAAAAGAAAAAGGGAACAGCGTGGGATGATTCCTGTCTCTAAAACTAAAAGAGACAATGCGCGTAAGAATTGCATTTCAGTTCCATGTGTGTTATAGGAGCGATCGCCCACAAACCTCCACGTTTCTCACCGCATCTCTCGGCAGCCTCACTTGAATCCCTGAATCCATAGAAAGGCAGATGGAACAGAAGACGCCTGTTGGACTGACAGTGTTTTGGCTGTGATCAATCTGTTCTTGCATAATTAAACTTTTCTCCCAGACAACTCATCAAAATGAAATCCTGAGATGTTACAGTTTATAAACACTGCCCTGGAACACAGGCAAGGTCACTTTTACTCACACACACACACACACACACACACACACACACACATGCACACTGTGTATAAAGGGACCAGATGGACGCTCTACACCAGCTCGCCTGCATACGGCACTCATGTGACCCCGGACACCTGGGCTCCGGAAGGTGACAGCGTGTCTCCGTAGTAATATACACACACTCACATACACACACACACACTTGTGCAAGCACAACTCGCACACCTGCACACATAATATGCAGAAGTCCAACAGTAGCTGGTGTCCAGTGGACCAGTGATCGGCTCTGTTGTTGTTCATGTGGGAGAGTGTTGTGCTTTCGTCCAATTAAATCCTGTGAATCATATGAATGATGTAATGATGAATAATGGGCCAACAAAGGCGCTGGTGCATGCAAAGTGTATGTAATGGCCACTCAAACATTATCAGTCGCAGCTTAAGGTAAACAGAGGCAAGCGAGTGACCCCGTGTGTTACGACGACTGTTTATGGTAATGCAGGACTCGATTTGAATAAAGGAAAATGTTTTTTAAAACTATCACGGTTTAATGAAGCAGTAGAGTTATTTTCTCATCAAAACGCTGCTGTGAAACTCGATGTGAAGACACATTTGAATGGTAGAAAACACTGTTTCACATAACAGCCACAGTGGTTTCACCAAGTCTAATTCGGCTGCTGGTGGGATTCACAGAAACATTTGTTTTTGTTGCCGGAAAAATTCTGCAGCAGAAACTAACTATCAAATAGACTGAAAGCAAATGAGTGACAGCTACAGCTAATATGTAATGTATACATGGTAATTATAAATAAAGAACAGAGTCAGAGTGCAACATTGTTATCTCAGTTTCTGCTCCATTTGTTAACCAAACTCACTGACAAAGACGTCACACACTCGACTGCACCACATTTAATATTACACATCATGTTTGCCCCATTCAATTGATGTAACATAAAAAAAAACCTCATTTCTAATTCAAAGCTCATCACCATGTCAAATGTATAGATATTTATAAAGGGTGTCATCCATTGTTGATGAGCTTTGGTATACCTTCTACATGAGCCTGTATAAACTATGGGGATGGGTCTTGTTGCCGCTGCAACTGGAAGTGTAATTTGCTGTAACTGACTTTGTCTATCAACGACGATATTGACTAATTCTACCAGGCACAGAAATCCAAATAAACACATGACATTTTATTCTGAAATATACGTCCTCCTCGTCCTCTGCATTACACACTGGATAGACAGTACAGCTGATGAGATGCACATCTCGTCTCTGGTCTAAACAGATTGCACTGAGCCTTTTTAAAGCCTCGCGCTCTCAAAGTCGAGCCCAACTCCTTTTGACAGTTTTGCATTCCCCTTTTAGTTGTAACAGGCAGCAAAACAGCTTTCGTGTGAATTGTGTCTATATATATGTCCCCCCGCAGTCACACTCCTCAAACTTACAGCCAAAAAAGGCCATCTGTGCGTCTGAGTGTGCATCCGCAGGGATGAAGAGTGGAAGTGGAGAGAGTGGAGAACTATAGTGAGGAGGTCACACTGAGAGCTCCTGTTCTGCCTTTCAGGGGGAGATAATGACAGCGTGGAGAGCACGAGTCTTTCAGGGTGGTCTATTTTGCAGACACTGCAGGGAAATGAAGACAAATTGGTCCAACAATCTCTCCCTCCTTGTGTGTCTCATCCGGCGTGTACTTTCATCTTGGCTTTTTGAAGCTTCCTGAAACGCTCTCTTTCTAGGTCTCTCTCTTTTTTGTCTCTTCCTCTCGACGCGGCGAATACTGCAAGCAAAGGCTGCTGTAACACGTGCTTGCGTTTTTATCTCTGGCATATTTATCTGCCAGAATCATATTGACTTTTGAGTCAACCGAGAGCCATTTCAGCTCAGCAATGTAACTCATTGAGTTTGAATTGCGCTAATTAAATCAGTTCCACCGCTAATGACTGTCCACCTTTGTTGGTGATGTGCAAAAGGTCAGAAAGCCATTATTATATAATTACCTGGAAGAAAAGAATATCTAAGTACCACACATTTACTTTGAGTGGCCTCTTAGTGGTTAATGTAGGCTGATGGGGGTTAAAGGTCTCAGTTGAAGGTATTTCAAAATAAGTTTCTATTCAAAGATGTCTTATTAGCTCTAAAAAAGGCTGTTAGTCTAGTTTGTGTCATTACAGACTGTGAGAGTGAATTTCTGATCATGTCCATGTCTTGTATCTCTTGTATCTCGTAGTTTTCTTTCTCTAACCAGGGTTCAGAAAATCTTTCAGGCTGATCACTGAATATCTGATGAAAGGGAGGATAACAAACTGTGGGAAGTACATGCAAAAAGAAAAAAAAATGCACTGAACAAACAGATAAATGGCCTCTCTCTGAACTCATTTATCAGAAACCTGTGGACTCCTTTGTGTTCCACCTGCTGTTTGCTGTAAAATTTGGGTGACTCCCTTTCTCAGACAGATGGAGATGGAGGTGAAAGGCGGGAGGGGGGTTGGAGTCGTTAGTGAGAGGAGCCTGGAAGTCCTGTCTGACATGAAAACAAGCTCTGCCCGTTAGCTTGTCAAGCGGATTTGGCAAACGTCTGTCATCCCTGACACTTAAAAGGAAAATCAAGAAGAACTGGCAAAACTTTGATCCAAGAGAAAGTTTTGTGCACAAACTAACCAGTAACTTTCCTCTTACTGAAAGTTTCCCTTCGTCCTGTACATCATCATCTCGGTTTGTTAATTGGAGTTTGTTTATGAGTTGCTACATTTGATGCAGCGCTTGCTGTTGCTTGTGAGGCTATTTTGATGTTAGCAGGCTGTCTCAGTGATGGTGGCAAACAAAATATCCCCTGCTGAGCTGAAACTACAGGAACACTTGTCAATGACCGCTGGTGTGTGTGTTCTCCTTTGTCTGTTTGTATGTGCATGTGTGTGTTATGGTGGGCCAGCTAAAAGGTACACTTGAGATTTTGAGATTGAAAGAAAAAAAGCACCTATAACAGGTTTTGATTCCAAAAAACCAAGAGTTGTTTATTAGAGTGTGTGGTGGGAAGCAAGGACATGGCCAAAACGAGCACATCCCAAAGCACTTTATTCTGTGAAATGGGGGTCCATCAGCACTGGAAGCATTGACTTGTCTTCATGCTGTTATCCACAGGAGAACTAGCAGCTTTGAGGCTGGAAGAGTACAGTTCCAGATTGAACAAGACCGAACTGTAAAACCGAGCTTTGGCTTCGTTATTGTGCCTTCGGGGAAATTCTGCCTGCGCTGGTGGATAAAGAAATGAGTGCATAAAACATGAAAGCAGACATTTCATCCAAAATTGAAGATAATCAAAATCTTTGTTTTATTTTGCAGAGTTGATACTAATTTTTGTCTTATTCAGAAACAAATTCATTTGCATGTTGATTTGCCAGCATTGCTGGTATGGTAATAATGAAATCTACATATCATTTGCATATGCATGACCACAAAGAGCCGGAGCGTTATCATTTGAATGGAACTATTAGGATTGTTAGGCAGGATATATTTGATGACATTGCACATTGCAGTAATGAATCTGGGCTGAGCTGGAAGCTGCAGAGAATATACAGTATACTGAACGTACACACATTTCCGCTATATGACCACTGAGTCATATTAAATTACCTTTACAGTGATCATATGTTCAAACCACAGCTTTAAAGGGCAGACGGTGTGTCGGCATCAGAAGCCTTTCAGCAGTGAGCTGAGGTAAACCACGTGAACTTACAGAACAATGTCTAAGATAATATCCTGCACAGTCACATCACAGCTCACTCATGCTGAGTCATTAATGCGGGTTACAAAGAGAATGACAATGCTCGGTAATACAATGCAGAAGCGTCAATTAATTCCATGAGCTCAGTCTTCTGGGCTTTTCATATAGAATATGCTCTGCTGGAAAAGTGAACTTTAGATGACAGTCAAACAATGAACTTTGCCAATGAAAGTAATGTTATGAACATTATTATTCAGGAATCACAGCTCATTGGTTTCAAAAGACAAGACATATGACACATCTAGGAGATGCTAATTTATCCAGGTAAGGAAGTGCAGGTGTCAGAACCAAGTGCTGCCAGGACCACAATGAGGAGGGGATGAATGTCGGGCAAAAGTCACAGAACAAGAAATAAAATAAATCAGTAGAAAGTATGGGTGCTGACAGTCTCACCAATCAACTATTTTTCTCAAGGAAGTCACACATTGTTCCTCTAAAACTATTCATGGGAAAAAATTATTTTACAATGCTATTAAAATCATGTATGAAAAGCATTAAATCCTCCAGGCAATGTTTTACATTTTCAACTAAAAAGATGAATCAATTATTCAGATAGTGATACATCAACTCCTCCAATCAGAACAACCTCCATTTGGACACCAGAGGGGGACATCATCTGACCAATCACTGATCCTCATTTTGATTCAAGTTCATGCGTCTTTGATCCGTTTTTTTAAAAAAGAGAGTTTTATCCACCCAATCTCGGTCTCTTTCACAGGTGAAAATGCTCCTTCACAGAGCTCCTCATGCTTTGAGCGCTTTAGCTCAAACTGCCGTATGAAAGTGTCTTGAACAAATTCGGTGCAGGATTAGCGTGTGATCATGAGCAGCACCGCAGCCACGACTGTCACAGCGCGCCTGGCCTACCGCAGCAGCCGAGGCAGATACGCACAGGATTTACAGCACTGACAACTTCAGCAGCCCGTACAAATTACCGAACAGTGTCAGGTACTTGTCGTAACAAGGCTTTGACACAAAAAGGCTGTCTTGTTTCAGCGGGCCTGTATTATTTATTTTTTTATTTTTTTTGTCTTCTTCATAGTTGGAGTCAAACTCAGCAGCCGGCGGTGCGACTCATTCTGTAAAGAATCAACTTTCAGACGGCACAAAACGTGCTGGGAGTTGACCTGGATCTTCATAAAAATCCTGATGAAAATAGTGACACAGTTGCAAGAATGCACTCAGAGTTGACACAGCACAGAAAATGAGAGAATCTTATATGTGAACTGTGAGGAACACGCGTTTGTGTCGGCAGGGTGATTATGTTTCCACTTGAGGACAATTTACAAAAATCTATGGAACGGCCAGCAGCCACAAAAGCAACATTATCACCAGCGCAACTTGCAGAAGCTGACCCGACTTTCCTTATGGCATATGCCTGTATACAGAGTCAGAATAAGTTGGTGCAAATTCAACATCAGTGATATTCTTTCCCTCTCTATGCGTCAGCGTTTATAGTAGTTAGTTATTATGGATATACGGAGGTTCCTTGGAAACAAAAAGTCGCAGCCAGAGCAAGAAGACGTGGAGAGTGAGACATCATCTCCCTCAACCCCTGAGGAGGAGCAGGGGTAGCTTGCTTGCACCGATTCATAATTCTTCTTTCAGCAAAAATTGCATCTTTAACAGCCCAATTTTCAAAATTTCCCTGGGGAGAAATCCAGAACCCCATTAAAAAAGGACTATCTGCGAGTCTAACAAGTAATCTAACGCGTTAATATTTCCAAACCAGTAATCAGACTAAAGTTACTTATTCAAGTCACTGCACGTTACTATTATTTTTGTCATTTTTCTCAGTAAAAATATTTATTTTTGCTTTCTTCTTGCGTCTCGGGGAATGATGTCACGTGTGCGACAATTCACATTTTCAGCATGAGGAAAACTCACGCAGCGACACACACACCAACAACAATGGAGGGAGGACAGAGATGCACGTTTTCTTAGCTGGAAATAGTCATTATTAAGGTAAGGTTTTGCACTCCTAGGGACGCCCCTGCCAAGCACATTGGAAACGAAAGCTACTAGTTGATAAGTGTTAGCTTTGAAAACAGAAATGTCTAGTTTAGAAATATCAAAAATGTTATTTTGACGGTTCTGCATTTTGAGAAGTTGTGTTATTTTGATCAAATGTTCAGACAAATTTCAGCTGAGTCTCAGCAGAAGACAAATTTTCCTCTCAACATCATTCCAATCACTTCCACTTTCACTGAATTCATAGTAACACAAATCTGAGAGTTACTAACTACTCAGTTGCCAGAATACATGAAGACAATTTTAGTTTCTGAAAACCAAAGACTTTAAACATTTCAATTTTACTCTAATAAGATTCAATTTTCAGTTCCATGTTGTGAGAAATTGTGTTGTGACTGTACATTGGATCATTCTCACGAGGAACCACAGCGTCTCTTCGTCCTTTAACCTAACCAGAGCGCTATAATAAGATGAAATAGAAAGTTGAAACAAAAGCCACATACAGAACAGAGTGTTTACATTCTCAGCCCCCCTGGGGTTAAAGTGCTTTTACATAAAGTAAGGTCTGCTGCTAACAGTACATGGACATATGCATGGACCCACAGGGGCCAGACCTCAGGCCTCGAACCTGCAGCCAGCTGTCTGCCGCTGGGCTGCTGGCTGCGCTCCACCTCTGAGCTCATCGCTAACCTCGTCCACGCACACATTTACACAGACAGAACAAAAGTACACGAGCATGTGAACACACACTCACAGCGTCAGCCCGCTGTCTTTGGTGCCTGTGGTGCTGTATTTGGATTTGACCATCTGTTCGAGAGTCACCTGACAGGTGTAGGTGCAGCTCTCTCTCTCTGCGTCTCTCCCTCTTTCTCTCCTCTTTGCCCTCTACTCTTTCTGGGGAAGCGAGGAGGCGTCACATGCATCACAATTTACATATACAGTCAATTGTGGGGTCATTTGACACACACACACACACACACACACACACACACACACACACACAAATGTTCTCTCCCACCGCTGAAAGCCCATCTCACTTCAGTGAAGTGAACTGAAGCAGTCACTGTAGTATTCTACTTTATGGTAATGCAGGATGTGTGAATACACAATTTAACAAACCAGTGAAGGCTGCAGCTCACCCAACCAGCAGGACGGGCTGCTGAGACATAATTCATTGTTCAGTACTACCAGACTCGTTTTCTTTTACAAAAATACCAATTTTTCAAAGAAAATTACAACATTAAAACCAGAGACCGGTGAAGTGATTAACACTGAACATCCTGTCACATTATATCGATCTGCTGGGAAACCTTTGGGTCCCAGAACTCAGATGGAAGCAAGCGGACTCACACTGAACCAGCTGGATTCTGTTGCATTTCCTGATGGCAGTGGCCCTCCCTGCAGGACAGAGTGCCCTACCACACCACAAAAACCACTATGGAGTGGCCCAATGAACGTGACGAAGACCTCAAACCAACCCAGCCTTCAAGATCCCCAATGGATCAAACATCTGTGGGACGGATCCAAGGAAGCCTCACCCCACAGCCAGCATGACTCAAAAGAATCACTGCCAACAGAACCAAAGGTTTCGCAGCAGAACATTTCCATTGTTACATGGTGATCAACATCATCAGCTATTAGTCCTTTAAACACTGTTGGCTTATCGGTGAAGTTTCCATTTGTATTCTGTACCTCCATGTATCCAAAAGTGTTTGCAGCTGCAGGAATACATTCCCTTTAGTTTAGAAATATGGTAAACAGCCTCTACTGATGAGCCGTAGAACGTGGTTCTGGAAATCAAAAAAAGCCAGGACAGACATGGACATAAAAAAATGCTCACTTTTATCACAAAGTTGCTGCAAATCCTTTTGTGTGTGTCACAATCCAACAAAATCTGCAACATTCATCCAAAAAATGGCATATTTTCAAATGACTCAGCTCTGAAGGTCACAAACGACGACCTCAGAGTGTCAGAATCAGGGTGGGAGTCTCTCAGTTGGTTGGCCTCCATGTTTCAATCCACTCACTCTGCTTTTAAATGTAAAATGCAATTTCTTTATCTATTTTCTGTCTTGCCTATGCTTCACTTCCATCCCTGCTAAAAGACACAGCAGGGATGGTGAGGAAGCAAGACAAGGAGGAGGGAACAAAGGAAAGGAAGGAGAGTAGACGCAAGGAAAATGCTAAAGTCAACAGATGGAGGAGAAGAGTGGGAGACAGGAGGCAGTCAGAGAGGGGAGAGAAAGAGGATTTCATCTATATTATCCCTGAAAGCCAAATTTCTGTTGATCTGCATCCATGCAAAGGAGATTAAAAAATGTGTAAGATGAAACAAAAACAAAAGCAGGGTTTTCTGGAATGCTCTGGCCGTAAATGTAAATCAGTGGTGTGTTTATTCTCCCGAATAAAATCAGAAACGTTAAGCACTAATTGCATCAGCGCTACGGTCGTTTAAGTTCTGCTGACTTGGTTGGGATTTTTTATTTTTTTTTCTATTAGATTCAGTGCTTTTGTGCGCCTCCTCCATCTTACTTCCCCTTCGAGCAGAAAGAAATGATGTTGTTGATCGATGCCGCTCCCACGTTATTTGATTTAGGATGATGACAAGGGAAAAGTTTAAGGTGCTTTGCAGACCTTTAGGCTGGTCCCTGTTGTTTGCAGAGATAGCAAACAGAGAGAGGATAGAGGAGATAAGGTAGCGGGAGGGCTCGAGCTATACGCCGCTGAGCTCTCTGCGCCTTTGGACGAGTCACCTGTGCTGTGGATTGGGAAGAGATGCACGGGGAGCTTTGCATTCATTTAGTAATCCCTGCTGCTGGCACGCTGACTATTATCACACAGATTCTTCAAAGACTGGTTCAAAGAGAGCGACAGAGAGAGAAGGAGATTTATTTTTAATGTGTTTTTTTTATTTCTATTGTTTGCATCTCTTCAAGGTTTGTCTGTACATACAAGTGTACGTCCACAGTTTACAGCCCAGCGCTTAAACAGCATAACCAGCCACAATCTGAGGAGGGGGTTGTATCCATTTTGTCTGCAGCTCTTCCAACATGATGGCAATAGTTTAGGGAAGACCATTTCCTGTTTAGACATCACAGCACTACCATAGTCCGCACTTGGAACATGACTGGAGAGAACACAATCCCTTTGGGTCGAACAGAAGCGCTGACAACGAGCCAGGTCTTATCGGCCAACATCAGCCGCCGACCTCTCTGATGTTCTTGCCGCTGAATGGGAGCGACTCCCTGCAGCTTGGCTCCAAACGCTGGTGGAAAGCCCTCCCAGTGGAGCGGGTGACATTATAACAGCATATTAGCAGGAATACGTTTGTGCACAGATATTCTACCATCATGTGGAGGAGTAAAGTGCAGGTTCTGTTTGCTTTCTTTAGTTTCTGCCGTATGTTGTGGTGCCCATACATGGAGATGGAAGCAGTTCAGTGCCTTGTGTTTTGTCATTTGTCAAAGGTGTGCGGGACAGATGGTGTTCATCCATCATTTCTTGTTGATGAGATCATGTGACAGCACACCTGTGGCTTTATATAAGGAGGCCTTAGTGTGATGTTAATCAGTCAGATGAAGAACAGCGTGCTCCTAATGCCATTCAGCATCTTGAGGCGATAGTAAATTGTTGTTTTTTTTCCCGTGGAGGGATTTCACGAGTGGAATGTCTTTGTCTGATTTTTGTGTTTTCAGATAATGTGAGCGTGTCTTTATGAGTTTAGACAAATCATACATGTTTTCAGCTCACAAAAACTTCACTAACTGCTTTATCTAAGAACGCATCATTACTATGATTAAGATAAGGCTGTTATTTAATTCAATGAAGTTACAAAAAAAAAAGAATAAATGAAAGAAAACATTACAAAGCATTACGTCACTGATAAGCCTTCATGGTTAAAACATACGGAGATTGTTGGATGAAGATTATTCAGGATTAAGGTGACATGAGAAACAGGCAAACACGACGGCAAGACATGGAACACTCAACAGACGACTGAACAAAAGACTGAAAAACACTGACAGGAGGGAAGGGCTAATGAGGGAGATGCAGTACAGGTGTGGAGGGAGGGCAGAACAGGGCTGGGTTCATTAAACAGATACAAGACAGTTTTGGAGGTAAAAAACACTGGAACACTGGAAAAAAGGCAGAAGACGCCAGAGAAATCCTGGAAAACACACACGCAATGAAACTAAAACGACAGGACCAGAATAAAACAGTGGCGTTTTATGATTCTGCACACCGGGGATACTCTAAATTGCTGCATGCCATATGCACAAAATCCACATTTGCACAATACATGTTCTCTCATTACTTTACTTTCATGTTGAGAGGTGGTGGCGTTCCAGCAGCCAATCCAGAGCCGGCTGTTCAAGATCTTTAAGTATAAAACCACTGAATATTTTCACATTAGGCTCAGAATACATTTCAATTTACAGTACAGCACCTGAAAGTACTGCAAATGTTCCCTGTATAATGCTCGGGGTTTAAGAATATAAAAAAAAAACACTATGAGAAGGCTGGAAGTGGTATCTGATGTGTCGGTGTAAAAATAGCTTTTAGTAGCGCATGAGAAAGCACCAGTCTGCGTCACTCCGGCTGCCCTGCAGTAGCCTGCTCTCCCCCAGCAGACGCTGATGTGCGCACACGAACTTTATCCATCGTTCAAAGAGGAAACAATACAGCTAATCAAAAATAGCTGAACAGAACAAAAATGAGAAACTGGAGTAGACTCACAGAGTAAATTGATGATTGAGAGGAAGAAGGAGGCAGAGCGAGACAAAAAAAAAAAGAAGTCCACTGATGACATAACTAGCTTAATATTTAAATGGACAGACGTCCATCTGGCCGTCCATGCAACACTTTCAAATGAAACATTTAGAAGTGTAAGAGTGTTATTCTGCAGTGTTACAACAGACATTTCTAAATTTCTACTCAATAGCTCCTTAATTGGTTCTTGAGGTGAGTGTATCTGGTCGATCAGAGAGAAAATGTTTAATTCATGGCTGATAAAAGATTATGGAGCCTGTCTGAAGGCACGCGTGTGTGCGCTGGTTATAATATATTCATAGACACACTCTCAAGCACACTCGGCCACTAAACAGCTGCCAGCAGACACACCAACATGTGCACGTAAACACACACAAGCGCACACACACACACACACACACACAGCATCAGGCTGACTCAGCAAAACATCCAGGACTGTCAGTAATTTAGGGCAGCGCTGTTTGTTGCTCTCAGCTCCTCTGGAGATCAAAGTTTTAAAGTTTTTTTTATTTTTTATTTGTTTTGTTGAAAGTCACAGCTGGTAAGGAGACAGCTGTCATAAACACACTAAGACCAGATATATTGACAAAGATTCACTGGCAGAAATCACAGAAAACAACAAAACAAACAAAAAAAAGGAACATAGCTTAAGTTCAGAAACATTATATAAACCACGAGAGAGGAAGAGTGGTGACTAAAAGCGAGGCAGAAATGCCGTAGAAGAAGAAGAGAAGAGCGCTGCTGATGTAATCGCATGAATGTTTAAAGGGGAAAAAGTCAATGAAGCTGTTTGTGTCAGACTTCATAGATGAAAAGACAAGAAAGTAGAACCTTCTCTGTCTCGGCTTTTTAAGGCTTTAGTGCACGAGTTGAACTGTTTGAGCTAAAGTGCAATTACAAGGACAACTTCTAATGATTTGCTCCTCTTGTTTAAATTCTTACCATCGTGTCACCATCAATGAATGCTGATGAGGCGGTTCGTTCTGCAGTAATGCTGCAGCCTGGTCAGTGGCCCGACACTGTAGTTTACCCTCTAGTGCAGTGGGATAAAGAGAACAAGACATCTGGAGTTTCTTCCTGTCTGTGACCAAGAGTGATTCATTTTTAATCTATGTAAAATAAGTATGTAAATTATAGAGTGAGATGACTTATAATGGACTGAATGTGGTTATCTTAACCACATGTATGATCTTTTCCTAAACCTAACAAAACTGCAGCCGTTAGACATTATCATAGTCATAATATGTCACATGTGAATTGTTTATCAGCACACTTTATTTTGAAAGTCTTACTCCGCATATTAAGCATATCATCTGTTGTTGCTAACTTGACCACAGAGTCTTTTATTTTGAAGGTCTAACTGGCCGTAGCATATAAAATATTCATGCTAACTTGACCGTGGAGCCTTTCACGTCAATTCAGGTGGTGGGAGTGAGAATGACTTTGACTTCCTGAGTAACTTTGAATAATAAATTAACCGACAAAAAAAAAAAAAAAAGATTCAAACCTTTGTTGAAAATATATTCCTGCACATTGATTTTAGGTGGATCACTGGAGAGACAAAGGCACGGACGCACATACCGACAGTGCGTAGAGAAATTCAAGGCCCCGCTTTCATCAACACCAAATCAATTCTGTCTGGTCACCGCTGTATGAACACCGGACCTTGATTTCAACTTCAAAGCCTGAATGAGAGAGCAGCGGAGGCTGAAACAGTCAAGGAGAGTTGAAAGGATCACATCGGCTTTACTGAGCATTTTACCTTATCTTTAATGTATATCCGCCTTTTCACATTATGGCCTCTTTTTTATCAGACACATCACTAAGTTTTCACCTCTGAAACTTCTTTCATGTGTATTTTCTCCAGTTTTTGTGCTTTTTTAAATTCTTTTTTTGTATTTTGAGTATCGACTTATTTGGAGCGGCTCTTCATGCTACTCTTACTGAATCTGAAATAAAATCAACACAGTCTTCAGATTTCGCTTGGTCGGCATTTTTTATGCATTTTATCATAATGTCAGTTTCACAGAATGCAGTTTATTGTCTGTCGGTGCTGCATAACATTTATTTCTCATCCTCCAGTTCTAGGAATCGAGAGAAATGTTTTTAAATCTGCTTCCAAGACAGTCGGTCCGATTTAATTTGCAGTTATTTTTTCTAAGCAATATGAGCCCTTCGAGTGATTTTTTTCCATTTAAGTTCATTTTCTGAAATTAAGTTTAACATTTTCAGAATTTTTGTGCAGCAACGTGACAAGTTCCTTTTGCTGGCACACTTCAAATACTGATTCAAAGAGAGACGGAGAGACGTTTTGAATGTTTGTTCTTCCGTTTGCATCTTTTCAAGGTTCCTCTGTATGTACAAGTTCATCTTGACTATGTGGACAAACACTTCAAAGCTCTTTTATACTGTGAACAAAATGCTAAAACAGAACATGCATTCATTTGAGGGGTTTGTTGGATCATCGCGGTCTGCGGCTCCTCCAGCGTGGCTCTTTGTCGTTTGTCCGAGGGGTGATTGATAAGTTAACGAGCTAAGGTAGAAGAAGATGAGATATATACGGCTCTGGTTCCGTGCACGTTTGGTTCAACTCTTGGAGTGATATGCAGAAAGTTTGAAGACAACAACTCTTGTGGTTTTCCTGTTTTGGGTAATTGGAAAATTGCAAGTCAGCACTGTCTGAGAAAATGGACAAGCCCAGAAGTCCACAGTGGCGCTGGCTGCCGTCCAGAAATGCAGATTCTAACTGGTCCAATACCGGCTGAGTCCACCTGATCTGACACCCGCAGACTATTACCTCTTCCCAAAGATGAAGAACTTTCTTTAAATGAGCCTTTCAATCAAAGCTGCTGTACACAGGAGCCAATCAGTGACATAATCAGTGTGTGGCTGGCTAATTAGCCACTGTTCTGGGACTACATAATACAATGTTCAAACACAAGCTGTAAATGGTGCTGCTGTCTTTTGAATTGAAAGGACAGTGATTTGTTTTGTTTTGTTTTTATACTATACAGTCTTCTAAAAGCAACTAGAATCCAACAGAGAAATACAATAAAAGAACATTTGTCTTCCTTTTTATTCATGAAAAAACACGGGGTGTGATGGGATGTAAAATTCAAGCCCTGAATACTTCTGGACTTTTGAGCATAAGAGAGGATTATTATTTTTTTTGTAAGAAAGTTTTGAGCAGTCAGACATTTAGAAGATGGAGGAGAGGGGGGAGCGGGAGGAGGGGAGATGGTGTGTTTCAGTCCAAATGTTTAAATATACCACATCTTTCTGTCTCTTTCTCCATCTTTCTCTTTCACATTCTCTCTCTCTCTCTCTCCTCAGAGGAATTAGGTGACTCAGAAAGCAATTAAAGCTGAATTGCTGCTGCTAGACAGAGGAGGAGGCAGAGGAGGAGAGTGGGGACGTTGAGGAAAGGGATTTAGAAGGAGAGAGGGAGGTAGAGAGGGAGGTGAGGAATTGAAGATTGGTGCAGACGAGAAGCGGAATTTCAAAACAGCCGCCTACATTATCCTGCTCATTAAAGACTCAGATGCTTTCATATTAGAGGGCTGTTTCTGGAGTGTTTGTGTGTCTGTGGGTGCATTCATGCTGATTTGCATGAGTGTATGTGTGCATAATTCTGTATCCTTAATGTGCATGTGCATGTACAGTACGTCTTTGTCCATGCTTGTTTGTTGGTGTTTGGGAAAGTGTTTGCTCATGCAAATCAGATATGAATAAAATCCTTTGAATATGGGCATGTTGTAGTGACAGCGAGTTCCTCTGCTCAAATCTGTGTGTGGGAGAGCTCGGCAGCTGCAGTGGGAGCTGGCTGCCATAAGCCTCCGATGGAAAATAAAGCCAAATGCCTCTATGGAATATATACGGTTCATCATTTTCATATTTTGTTAATTTCCACTGAAAAACACCCATATGTTTTTCCCATAGGGAACAGATCTGATTAACCCTAAATACAGGATCGATGCATCAAAGTGTCCTCATGGTGTGAGGTTAGAGGACTCGGTCTGCACTTCCAGCCATTTTGCAATTTCTTTTTTGCCCTTTCTTCCCATCTCCCTCTCCATCTCCGCATGTTCTCAGTCCATCTGCTCTTACCCCTCTTCTCGCTCCTTGCGAGGAACGACCTGTTCTGCACGCGGATCTTCGTTCTCTGCTGTGCGTGTGAGTTCACACGCGCTTGTTGTCTCCCAGGTTGTTATCTGTTTGATGTGTGATCAAAGGCCCACTCAACTGGGATGAGCAGCTAAACAGACCAATCTGGTCCTGTGTGTGAGAGTGTGTGAGAGTGTGCGAGAGTGTGTGAGAGTGTGTGAGAGTGTGTGAGAGTGTGCGAGAGTGTGTGAAAGTGTCCGGGTGTGTGTTTCGTCAGAGCCCGTGTGTGTTATCTGCACAGTGTGTATGTTGGTACTGTTTGCATTAAGTATGAGCTCTGTGACATTCTCCCCATGCCGTGACATGGTCTTGTCTTAGAGGTTCTTAGTGATGTAATCCCCTGTCCGAATCTATGTGCAGTTCACATGTGCACATTAGTTCATACATATATCCACTACACACACACACACACACACACACACACACACACACACACACACACACACACTCAAACGTACAGATAGAACAACATGTAATGTAAGTAATATTTGCACCCACAGTCTCACAGATTCTCTGGACATTTATCTTCAATCACAACCAGACTGGCGGGCGTGTGTGTGTGTGTTCATGCAACTCCCAGTCACACAAACAATATCATATAGTAACACTGAATGAACTCCGAACTGAAAATGAATGTGAGAAGTGGTAAACAGGTGAACTCTGTCTTCAAAAGCCTAAATCCCTGCAGAGGTAAAAGGTACCAGCTGTTAGCTTGTGTAGGTTTGTACCGTAAGTTGCTAGCTTGGAGGTTGTTGTCATTGTCTGGCTGGGAGTTTGAAAATGGTAACATGAATATAGCGATAGGCAGGAACACGTCGACTGCAATAGTTCAGCTTATACCAACAGCCTACAGCCGGTAATATAGTAATATCACTTTTCTCCTCAGTTTGAAACTGGCCTCCGACAGGTACCTTTAACACTCCTCTTTAGGTGTGCACTGACATTTACATGCATCTTTGCAGGAGCACACTTCAGCCTGAGCCCAGCTAGATAGCTTACAGTAAGACACTTCGCTATGCTTCACCAGCATGAGAGCAGAATAATGCATTTTGTAATTCTTAAACATATAGCACCTGCCCACATTTAGTCAGCATTATGAAGTTGCAATAAAGTCACAGTACAGCGGTTTACACTGTGAATGAATCATCAGTCCGTCTGCTGTCTGTATGAAGATGCAGGTCTGGATGAATTTGTTGTAGTGCTTTATGAAGCAGACTGATATAAATGTGGGCGAGATAGCAGAATTATTACTCTAAATACGACCGATTAGATTTAAGGGAAGTAAAAAAATATATAATGTGTTGTGTTGCAAAGCGGCTGTGGCAGCTGTTTGAGGTAGAAATAAATGTTGTGGCGTGCTGTGATTTATTGTGAAGAACTGCCTTGATTTTGGAAGAGGCACAGTGGCTATTAACATTGTCCTTTAGGAAACACACACACACACACACACACACACACACACACACACAGAGTCTCCTAAGAGACTGGGATAAAATGAGCACAACTTTATTTACTCCACTGTCGTAGACGAATGCACTGACCTCACTGTGGTTTGGGATTCAGATGTTTGTTTGTGTGTGGGGGTGTGTGTTTGCATGTGATGTGTGCAAGAACACTGCAATCTGTGTATGTATATTTGTCATCATGAATGCACCTTTGTCCGTGTGTTTGTGTGCGCCGTCTGGGGAATAAAGCTGCTAACGTCTGCATTTCCACCACCACTGATCTCTGAACATGATTAAAGAAGAAAACTGGAGCTCTGAAAGGAACAGAGCACATTATTAATGTTGAATCATACATAGAAGCCCTAAAGCAGCTCAGAAGCCGTCACAATCACCCATGTGCTCTTTAAACACACATTATATTACCATCAGGATCTTTGTGCATGACGCATGACAAACTGGTGAATCTGATGGTAAATGCTAAATGATAAAAGTCACATTCTGCTGGTCAAGTGACACAGTTACACAGAGTTGATCCAAAAGACGGTGGCAGAAGATGTTGTCAAAGCAAAAATAACTATTTGGCAATATTTTGGATCCAAATGCCGAAAATATCCACAGTAATCAATGGAACTCTGGTGTTACGGTGAAAGTTTAGTCACGGTGGCATCCCTGGCCTGCAGATAGTGACAAACAAACATTGGTATGCATGGCTTGTGAATTGGGAGCTGGAAAGCAAAGTCTCCGTCACAGTCAACTGTGGGCTTTAAATAGTCAGGGCAATCTGGTCTGCACCAATTGGCTACATGGATACACCCACTCAATCTGCCAATCATATTGCACCACCCTCCAGATAAGCCCAGCCATCCGGTAAGAGCAGCAGACCTCACAGGATTATGAGAATTTAATGAGAAATGACTTTGGGGCTGTGTGTATTATGATTATATTGAGGACAAACCATATATTAGGGAAGCTGTTAAAAGGGAAAAGCGTTGAAAATAAGGCTCTTTAGTAAACATTATTACTGACAGTCCTCACAGTAAAGACAGAATATCCAAATGTATGTGCGTACGTGTGTCCGGTTTGTATCAGGAAGAGAGAGAGAGGACATCTGGACGGTCAGGAGTTTGTTTGAGCACTACAGATGTGTCGAGGTAAAGTCTGGGGTTAGACATGCAGTTGTAGTGGTTAATGTAATGGTTTGGAGAGTTAGCACTACATCCACATACTGTATGCTGAGTCATATGGCCGTGTGTGTGTGTGTGTGTGTGTGTGTGTTCATAGACTGTGCTCATGGAGTGCGACATTTGTCAGATAACCGGGCAGAGCAGGTTGTCGCCTGCTAAACGGAAACTAGGATACGCTCCCTGCACACCAACGAGCGGCTGATATCACTCCATTCCACTTTTTTCGGTTGATTTCAAAGGATTGCAGCATCCGCTCTGCCTCGGGGCGCTCAGGGTGCAGAACAAGACATCCGAATTACAGATCAGCAAGTGAGCTGAACTCTAGAAACAAGGCTGAGCCTTAATCTCCATCACAGGCTGTCTGTTAAACGTGGCAACAGCTCAAGTTAATTTTAAATATCACTCAACTGGCCTCTTCTCGTTTCATCCAGTCCATCTCAAGTCAATCACAATTAATGAGCCTTCCACTTCCCACAAATTAGTGACACTGTGTGCATGCTTTAATTGTCCTTGTCCATCATGTCCGATGCAGTGTTTTCTGTCTTTGGAGTCCTTCCTGCTGACTGGTGGGCTGATCTCAAGAGATGGTCAGCAGTGTGCCCGAGTGAAATCCATCAAACGTTGAGTTTCTCCCTTCATGTCTATCCAGGCTCACACTGATGGGCAGATAAGAGCTCTTGTACTGACACCAGCCTTTTGAACACGGTAAAATGCTTTTTGATCCTGGGTTTGACCGTTCAAATCTTTGGCAAGATCTTCTAAAAATGTCTCATATCAAAGCTTTCCTGATTTTGTTAGACTGGCCTCCTGACGGAGTCATGGTCCAGTTCAACATCATCAGATCTCTGCATGTTGAATCATCCGCCCACAAACTTGACTTACTGCAGCTGTTATCACCAGCAGGTCGCTGAGGCCTTGTGATGATCTTGGCTGTTTCTCCTTCTACTACATGTGAAGGAGACGTTGCCCAGGATGTACGATGTTTGGACACCTCAAACACAACTAGATAACCATCTCGCACTCCTCATGCAATCTGTGGAATTGTCCTCAGGTCTATCTGGATGATGCATGAACCCTTTATGATGAGCAGTCGTGATATGCTGCATCTAGAGTTGACTCAACTGTTCGCCCAACTTACCTGTATGGATGTTTATCCATATGTGTTGGTGAGATGTAGATGTATCAGCTGTAGAGATATCTACTTTCTCCTGGAAATAATGGAACTAGATGGCTCTGCTACTGCCGCATACCTTTTGTGGGCAGTTCTCTGTCGGCACTATTTAACTTCTGCCAACTACTACCACACATGGACAAGATGCTTGTGTTTGTGTCAGCACAGGACATAAAACACATATAGTGTCCTCAGCTGATCTGTAGTGTTAGCTAGCATAAATAGGCTGTTAAAGTTAGTTACATGCATTTTTTTTGCACTTTGAGCACCGCAAGTGAAGAGAAGGCAGACATGCCTACAGGCGATTTGTCCAAAGCTCTGCCACTCACTCAAACAATCGCCATGGATATACATCTCGATGCGCGGTAATCGCTCTCTTTTAGGTTTATTTATGTAAAGGCAACTAAAACGTCTTGGACAAGGTAAGAGTGAAATCAAGGTCATAGTGAAAGGAAGAATCAGAATCAATAGGACACGGCTCTTCGCTGTGCTGTGAAGACATTGTGCTTCTTCCTGCTGTGGCACTGAAGGAAAACATGTGTAGGTGGTTTTAAGACACATTGTTTGTGTATCTTGTTGGTTTTGTCAAGAACCCCAGAAACCAACCTGCAGCTGGGAATGTGCACCGCGTCAACATCAATAGTGACGGTATTAAAGCCAAAGGTAGCTAAAACACAAGTATGTGTTTTAGCGCTTCCCCCCTCTGTTGCCAAATTTACCCACACTACATATAAGTTTGAAGTTTATGTCCTACTTCTCAAAATCTTGCTGACCAGACAAGAAAATTCACCCAGGAGAGAAAACTGAAGGCAGTTATTAATCTGAGCAGAGCGGCGTGCGCCTCTAATGATTTCCCTCATTCCTCAGGGAAACATCGATGTGATGGACATTTTGATGGAAAATTTTCATATTCCATACATGCAAATACGTTATAGGCTGATTTAGCAGGTCAATTCAACAGCGAGTGAGCGAAGCGCTTCATGTTCACTTAGTCTAAATTACAGTGGCGAGCAGCCAGGAGGAAACTGATATTCAGGGCAGGGCTTAATTGGTCATTCGGCTATTTTCTTTAATTTACATCTGTGGGTAAATCAAATGAAGGACACCTGACGCCCACCCACACAAGCTCAAAGAGACCCATCATGCAATAGAGTAAAAGTAGTTCCAAATGCTACTGTACTGCTGTGCAAGCTGCACTTACACACATGTGGGTTTGGCTCAACACTGTGTTGGCAGATGATAGCTTTCTCTAGCTTATTATTCCTCCCTTAGACTCTATGCAAAGAAGAGATTATGCAAATTCACACTTTCTAAAGTTCCTCTCTGCCTGATTCTTTCTCTCCTCTCAGGTTTTTTCTTGCTCTATCTGCGTTCGTGTAACTAGGTTTCTCTTCCTGTCCGTCACCACAGCGGCCAAATAGATATACGACCACTACAGTGTTTAAATTAGTAACGATGGAAGTTGTATTAGGTTTTTTAGTTTTTTTGCAGCCTTCAATTACTCACACAAACACAGACACACACACACAAGTACAGTGAACGTCAAAAAATACACAATCCTCGTTTAATCCTTCCACCACCCTAATTCCTGATGATTTCCGCGCTGCTGCTGTTCTGCACAAGGAAGCTGGAGCGTGTGCGAGCGTGTACACATGAGTGTTATCCAATTAACGGAACAACATGATTAGAAATGCCAATACTTCATTTGTGCGCATCAATTAATCTCAAATCCACCTCATTATTTGATTATGAAAACATCGCGCCTCTTTTGGTATCCAGTCGCACTGCTTCTTTCTTTTCAAGCCGTTCTGTACTGCAAACTATTTACTGGCATTTTCTCCTTCACTATTTGTTTGTCATGCTGTCACGTCCCTGTTGTAGAAGTGTTAGGAAGCATCATAAGGAAGGAGAGTGAGATTATTGCCATGCTTTTACACAGAAGTCAGCCAGACAGGGCTCAACAGACAGAAGTGTTTGAAAGGTTACGACCCAAAATGCAATTGTTTAAATCTCGTTGTTGTTAGTTGCACAATACTTGATCATCTCTTTGTGTCATGTTAGTCAATGATCTCCGAACTGTTACATGGTTATTATTATTATAGCTCACAGTAAATGTCAGCTGTTAGTCACACAGGATGTTGCATTCTCTGACGTGCTTTTTTTAACTTGTATTTACTCAGTGAGAGCAGGACTCTATTTTTACTGCCTTGATCACAGTTACACACAATCACACCTGGGAGCTTCTCAGAAACGCAGTCTGATCGGCTGGGCACAGTGGAAGGGCACCCCAGTGGTGATAATGAGGGAAGAGCAAGTGCTGCCTTTTACTTTCCCGACCCAGATTTACTCTGCCAGTCCACGGGATTGAACCAGCAACCCTCCCACCAGAGGCTTGCTTCTCTAACCTGTTGGCTTCCACTGCATTAGAAAGGAAAGAATGGAGAAACTTCCTCAGATCAGAAGGTTCCAGTAACAATGGATGTCGGATTAAGAACTGATGGCAGGCTTGAACTACATTTTCTATTTACTGTGATATCAGTGTGTGATGTATATTCTCATATATATCCTGACAGTAATTTCACCCTTGTTGCCAAGCCTTCATTATAGTCTGCTGTTGACATTTGGTTATGGTGTAATATTTTTCTAATGCTGTCTTTTCTTTCCTTCCTTTTGCTTTCCGCTGCTGCATGAATCATATTTACTACCGAGCAGGTAAGTGATTATTTGTCTGTCTGTCTGTCTGTCTGTCTGTCTGTCTTTTGCATCTTTACATGGTCATTGCCCATGGACACTCTGCCCTCCTCTGACTGAGCATAAATCTGTGCTCAGTCTTGCAGCACTGTGTTCAGCCAGTGTAATAATGCATGGATGGTGTTGCTACTCTAGCGTGCAGGGACCCAGCGATATGCCAAGGCCTGTGTGTTTTATGCCCCGCGCTGTCTAAATGGCCGGCAGCCGCTGCCTCAGAGGATGAGGCCTTGCCTTGCCCTTGCTCCACTTTACCCCGAATACAATCACAACTTCTGAGGCGAGGGGGGGAGTGAGTGAGGGGGGATGGATGTAGAGAGGTGGTGAGGGAAGATGAAGGAAAAGCAATTTTTTTTTGTATCCTTTGGAGAGACAGAGAGAGCAGCAGGCCATCACACACTGCACCGGAAATTAATTATTTTGCATATCCGCTCGGAGACACACATAAACATCCCAACTGGCAAAAATGTCACCGCAGAGGCCAGAGCATGAGATCAGCAGAACCGGAGCCAGACGGCAAAGGTTAGGAGGCATCCTCAAGGAGAATTTCAGGCGACAGTAATTTAGTATTCCTAACCTCGGTGACTCCACAGTGAGTGAGTGCAAAGAGTGAAGGAGAGCGAGTAGACAGAGATAGGCACAGCCCAGCAGGAGGGGCAGATGTGCGAAAATGGAGGGGGAGGATGGAGCCCGGGAACATTGGGTAACAGAGAAGGGTGTGTGCGAAAAAAGAGAAGTGAGAAACATAGACAGAAGGAGAGAGAAGGACAAAAATAGTTCAGCAGAGACGGAGCAGATGTAAAAAAGGAGGAGTGTGAGAGAAAGAGAGAGAGGATTTAGTACAAAGATGAGGAGGAGAGAAGATACGAGGCCTTAAAGGAATAACTTTCCTTTTTGGGTGCGTTTCAGGAGTGCGTATTCACTTTATTTCAACATGAAATGAATACTTACAACACAGAATGTGAGTTGGGCCGCATCTGAATTTGTTCAGCTACATTAGCATAATGACTGGGGGCAGGAAAACAGCTAGCCAGCAGCTAGCTAATCTACCCAAACCACCACCTGTGAAGGTCGCTCATTTGTTTGTATGTCAGTTGTTCAACCAGTGTTAATGTGGATTTCGGGGGGAGTCACATGCAGGAACTATTTCTTGGTACGAGATCGCTTGGTTTGGTAAACCGTGCCTGTACTTTTCTTTGCAGCTGTCTGGCGACCCTCATTATGGCCAGAGACACCGCACAGACGTGCACTCCGGCTTTACTTTACACACTATCATGAGTATTTTTGAAAAATGACTCCTTCAAGGGACAGAAAGAGGAACCACTGAGGAATAGTGCACACACACACAGCACACACAAACTTGCTAATCCTGCCTCTTACCCTCCACATCCTGCCTCTTTTTTACTCCTTCTCTTCCTCGTC
>CAEMYA010002116.1:12867037-12913838 GCA_903131615.1 Diplodus sargus | reverse complement strand
TTTTTTTTTTTTTTTCATCCATAATTGATTTGTGTCACATAATGAGGGAGTTATAAGACGGAAATGAGTCAGTGGCCGAGCCAGCTGGTCCGATACGGTTTCAAAATAGCTTCGGGGCAAATTTCTAGAAGATCTTGCCCCCCTGAGGATCCCTCAGTGGAAGCACAGAGGGGGCAAGAGGGAGAGCAAAGAGACGGAAGAGGAGAGGGAAAGAAGCAGACTTTGCAAAGGAGTGTCAGTAACACTCTTGAAGGAGATCTCTCCTTTTTGTGGACAGAGGGCTCGTGTCAAGGTTGCGCTGCCCTTCGGGAGCGAGCCCACTGGGAGAGCACAGCGAGGAGCTGATCTTATTTGACAGAGAAAGTTTCAGCTGTGCAAACTGGGCCACTGAGCTGCTGGACTGACGCCACACTCACTGTGCTATGACACAGTATCAATAACCTCGCTGGAACATCTCTGCAGATTTTTTTACCTAACCTTCTACACCCAGCGTCCCTCACAGAAACACAACCGCTTTACTCAGTAAAGCTCGAGTGAAACAAGTGCCTCGAATAGAACAATGTACTTCTTATAATATCTGTACTGTGATGAAGGAAATGCTTTCAGGTGGAGGTTCATTTATTAAGTTCCCTCATTCTTGTGATCTTTTAGCGGTACTGTATAAAATACCTGCGAGCTGAGATCGTTGCTGAGCTACTGCTGCATCTTCTTCATCGCCTCAGCATGCCCACCAGCCTGTTATAGAACTCGTTGTAGCCTGGAAACGACAACGGGAATATGAATGTTATACTAGTGAGAAAAGTTCATGCATAAGGAGTATTATTAGCATTAAAGACTGTGCATAGCTACGGTAGCCACAGTTTGAGCCACTGTGTAGCTTTATGCTGATTAGAGACTAACATTATCGCAGCGGGGACACATGAAGTACAGAAGCTCAGCTGTTAAAAAATTCATAGTTCCTAGTTAACTAGATTTTTTCAGGGTGGGGGGGAGGAATACATATTAACCCTGTGAGTTTATACTGTTGGAGGTTCATCACAGAAAATACAGTCTGGACTCATCAGGGACAATTCAAATCAAATCTTCACTGGCCATCAGATTATAGCCTGTGAGGCAGACACACTGATAGAGAACATGCATGAAAATTCAATGAGATTGCAACACAGACAGGGATTTGTCTTGCTGGCACGGACACACTGTTGCTGTTTCATGAATGCATTGTTCATTTGTTTGTTTATCCTTATGAAAGGCAAATGTGTAGACGGCTTAGAGACGACTTTCTCCTGCAGCCTTGAGATGGATTCATTTCGTGTGTCTGACTGCAACCGGATTGGAATCTCCACCTCTTCCTGACATTCATTCGTCATCTCTTTCCCACTTTGAGTGAACCAGCAGTGGACAAAGTATTTAATATATTCAAGCCGGATTTATTCAAACCATCTCCAAATTATATTCTTTTTATCCAAGTTCCTGAACGCATCTTAGCCCACAGATTTCCCTCATTGTAGCCTGAAGATACGTCTGACTCCAGCAGTCTCGGTACCGTCTAAACCTTCTCAGATTTAAGTGGTCTGCGATCAGCTCTTGTCAAATCATTATCATCACTGGAGAAAATGTTCTTGTTGACCCGAGATAAAGCATGTGACCTTTAAAGTACATTCACAAAATTTTCAGCCTGATCGCTTCACTTAAGCACTCACTTAAGATATTAAGTTGAAATAACGCAATGTAAAAAAAAATGTCTCGTTCAAAATCCTGCATTCAAAATGTAGGTAACAGTACAGATTATTAGCAGAATGTACTCAAGGACAAGCTGTCCTCATTAGAAGCTTATTACGGCCCCTATTCATGTTTATTCTTACGCGGTGAACTGTGACTGTGATTGTTACGGCAGCAAAGGAGGAAGAGAGTGAGTGACAAGCTCTGCATGAGCAGGAGGATGCGTTGAAGGTTGGGGCGAACAAACGCAGGATTTTCACTCAGGGGATCCAGAAAACGTAACAACCAAAACCGCAGTCATGAGGCGCTGAACGGCAAGTCACAGTGACATTATGTCATTTCGGGAATCACTGGCAATCCACCTATTGTGTCACGCAGGTGTGAGGATGTGTTAGAAAGAAGCACACAGAACGCCTCCTCGCCTTATATCTGGGATGTGATTTAGCTGGTTATAGGTTTCGGTAGCTTACACCAGCTTTATTCTGTGTGTGTTCATTCTTGGATTAATCTATGTTTAGGCTTGATCATCTGTTTTCCTCTCGACAGCAGCAGGTGATGTCAGGTTAGTACAGCTGACTCAGGTTCGTGGGAGCCGTGATCTGTGTATCTGGGCAACAATTCTTTTATTTTTGTTTTCCCCCAAAGAGATAAAATGTTCCAAATCAGCTGTTTTGAATCAAGAAAGCAAATCTTAAGAGGTGTCATGGTTCTAAAGCACCCTACCACCCACACACACACACACACACACACCTATACACACAAAGGAGAAAGTCATCGCCCGTCTCTGCCCTCTCTCTATGTGGTAGAATAGTTCCCGCGCTTTTCCAGCCAACATCCCTTATCGCTGCAGGCGCTGCAATCTTACCCTGCTTTATTTATGAGCCCTCTCAGCAGAGGGGTGAGAGCGGAGGGGAGGGAGGCAGATAGAGGGAGAGAGGGGGATTGTGGGATTGAGTGAGGGATTATTATATTTCTGTGTGTATCCATTATGTTTTTTTTTTTCAGTTGTTGTTGTTTTTTGTGCACGGTGGAGAGGTTAATGAGCTCTGGTTGGTTAGAGTACATCTCTCTCTCTCTCTCTCTCTCTCTGTCTCTCTCTGACACACACACACACACACACACACACACACACACATAGACAGACATACACACACACATTGGGCAGACACAGACATCATTTCACAGCTGCAGAAGTCTGCTCCTCTGCTTTTATTTATGAAAAATTCACAATCAGCTACAGATGACAGAGGATTCCATGTTGGCTTCAGTACATCCAGTGCTGCTCTGTGCCTGTGGCCGTGTTCTTAATATGTGCGGGGCTCCTGGCTCTCTGGAAACGGAGGGTCGCCTACACGCGTTACATAACAAAACAGCATTAGCGGCGCCATCGCCCGTCTCATAGGAAACAAACTCTGGATGTCGTGACCTCGATTTTTTGGTGTTTTTTCAAGGCTGTGCGGGAATTTAAAGATCAAGGCTTACTTTTCCTCAAGTGTGTGTCAGCATGGAGCTCGAACATCCTGTCTCCATTTGTTTCTCTTAGTTCGCAGGAGAGGCAGACCATAATGTACAGTACATGTTTACCCCGGAGATGCAGAAACGCAGCGGCTGTAGAGCTGTGGAATTGTCTTGACAGCACTTGTGGGGCAGCTTTATGTTTCTCTTCCTGTGTCGCTCGGAACAGAAAGTCTTGCATCTTGTTTCTGCCAGTGAGAACCAATCCTTTTACATAAGTGGCAAAAAGATTGTTATTCTCATTTTTTCTTCCAGGAGCTTTTAATCCATTTTTGACAGTATGCAACATCTCGACACAACGAGTTTTAAATGCTGCTGCGCACTGTGTCTGACATCCTGCTGACGTCCTCGTTTGTTATGTGTTTTATTGGTCTGATTTGACACACATCAGCCGTAACACTTTCAGAAATGCATTATCGATCCGCTCCATCCGCGTATCAGTGGGAGACAATAGTGAGAGCCCACATCAGTATGCTTTTCCCGTGTGACCTAATGCTGATTCAGAATCCATTGATTAAGCCTGCTGCTTGTGTGGCAGACAGTAAATGTTTGAGTCGCACAGAGGAGCCCGAGTGAGACGAGACAATAAAGAGGAAAAAAAATAATAAAATAAAAAACTAAATCTCAGTTAATCACTGCAATAGTCCTGCGGTAATGTTAGCCCATAAAGTTAGCTAGACTGTTAGCTGCTTACTTAAGTTCATTCAGCCAACGTAAATGTTTTATTTTAAATGTCTTGCAGGAAGATATTATAGCTCTAGTCGCTGTTATAAAGAGCATTCATCGTCAAGTCTGTAGCATGCTCATTGTCTATTTCTTCACGCTTTTACCTTAATGTAATACTTTAAATGCTTTGCGCCTCGTCTTGTTTTCAATTTCAAGCCCAAACTACATAACTCGTCTAGAATCAGCGTATGTAATTGTTTTGATTGGCATGTCAGAATACACCGTATATACTGTACGCTGGTTTGAAACTCACTGACAAACCAATTTATTTCTTGCATAGCCATGAGGACATGTTGGCATCTTTAAACGGGTGAATCAAAGACTGTCTTGCAAATGTCTGCATAATAATATGAAGGATATGAGCATAGACAATGATGCAGACAAATCTGGTAAGAAAAATCTGACAGCGTCTTCTCTCACCTCACATTCACCCTCCGACACTGAATCCATTTTACATTCAAGCAGAACAAAGGCTGTCTCAATACTTTTATCTGTGCTGACTGAGCCAACGCAAAGAAGGCCATGTGACTCAGAGGGATGACTTGAAAAAGCTTGCGTCTGCCTGTGTGTGCGTTTTGTGTGTGTGTGTGTGTGTGTGTGTGTGTGTGTGTGAGAGAGAGAGAGGTTGGGGGATAGTGTGCTGAAAGTTGCCCACACGGTGATTAAATTAGCTTTTGTCTCGTTATCCTCCTCTCAGATGTCGCTCAGACTGCCTGCCATCTCCACACACACACATACACACACAAACACACACACACACACGCGCACACACACACACACACACACACACACACACACACACACACACACACACACACACACACACACACACATACACACATGCACACATACAAGGAAAGGGCAAAACACACTAACTTCACTTTCTGCATTTGTTTGTAGAAAATAACCGAATGATAAAATAAGACGTTTCTCTTCACACATCCACACGCACGATGTTTGTTAACATCTACTGTTCATCTGGGTTTATTTCTGCATGCGTTCTCCATCGACACATCTGCTGACAAACTCGGCTCAACTCTCTTCCAAGTTCATAGCATCACGCCCACAATCCCCCCGACGAGCAGATGAACACACACACTTCTACACAATGCATCATCAGTGCTAACGAGGCCGCCGTGTATCACACTGCAACAGTAACTCTGACACGTTCCTTGTCGTGCTTCACATTTTTCTTTTCTTTTTTTAAATTTTCTTTATCTGCTGTCTTCCCCATCCTAGCTTTTGCAAGAGAAAAAACAAAAAAAAAAACAGTGATGACATAGTGTTGATGTTTCACAGGCACACTGCACAGTGGGAGAGACTAACAGACACACAGAGAGTTTTCAGCGCTGTCACACCAGAGCTCACCCCCTCATTATCACAGAGTTTCCTGTTTGTGTGTTTCTCCGTCTCCGTTCAACTTCTACTGTAAGTCACGACATGCATAATGTAAAGCTCGGCTTGCCTTTCAGTGTAAATAATCATTAGCAGCTGGATGTGCTGCGAAGTAAACAAATGATAATAAGGATTAATTTCTTCATTATCATATTTTTGTAATTATGTCAGCTCCTCCCCTCTGCTTTAGAAATGCAAAGTGATTCGTTCGCAACTGGGAATATCACTCCTCTCCTCCGTTGCTCATTGTGAACTACGCGTACATGCATCCGTGTATAGTTTTGGTATGGGGTTTGCCTATTCATTGAAATGTGCAATGATATTTTTCAGTACATCAGAAAGTGGCTTTTAGAAAGGACGAACGATGCGCGTGCTGGTGGTCTGTGCAGTTATGTCACTGTGAGCCGCCCTCGCTCACCACACCTCGCTCATTATCGCTCCCCGGGACCGCCGGCTCTTGGTGCATGCATAAATCTGGCACTTGATTGCCATTATTGTAATCTCAAAATGGCTTTCAGTGAATAAGAGCCCTAATTTCAAAATAGAATGACGCTGCAGTAAATTGCCGTTTTGGAAACAAGTGATAGACTTGCGCGTTGAAACTGAATTGATAAGCTCATTGTGAATACCTTGAGCTCAGCCTGCAATTTAAAAATGGATGATAGTGAAAAGCACAGCATTTTCGTCTGTGCCTTGCAATATTAACAAAACACATATTTTGTTTGCTGTCTCTGGGGACCTCTGGACTAACGTGCATTTTATGATCCTCAAGTGTATTCATAAATATTTCATACTTTCATTTCACACTGTGAAAGTGAGTGTGTGGGAATGCAGCCTGGAGATGGACTGGCGACCTGTCTGGGCCGTCTCTGAGCCTCGTACCCCACGGCATGCTGGGATGAGCTTCATCCCCTGTGACCCCAACAGATGAATAAAACGGTTTACTGAAAAAAAGATGAGAGGATTTCACTCGATCTGATTTTTAAACAGTTTTGGTAAAAACAAATCTATAAATCTAAAAAAATTCTGATTTTGAGAGAGAGTCTGATGATGGCAGCTGCCTACAGTGAAAACAGGAAGAGTAGAGTCTGTTGATTTGTGAGAAAATTACAGTCAAGAAGTCTTTAAACCACAGACATGTTGCAACTTATAATATTTTTAAGGTTCAATCATAAGTTTCATGTTGTGACCACGCTGTGCTCATGCTCTAGTTAAATTAAGGCACAACTCCACTTTGTTGGAATGACAAAAAGAAAATGGAGACTGGAGATGTCCAACTTCCTGTCAGAAATATTTGCGGGAGGTATTTTTTTGTCGTCTAAAATAAGATTCAGAAATCGTCCCAAGGTCTCCTAAAAACAATCAGAGATGTCAGGCTTACCCCTCGATTCCACTGGGCATGTCTTTGGTACCTGCACTGCTGTGTTGTTCCGTCCTCCACACAGCTTCGTATCCCGCCGGGAGTGTTTCAGCTGCACTGTTTTGCCTGCTTGATGTTGCTGACTGTGTTTATTTCATAATTTCTCCTTGATGTTTGTACTTCTGCTGTGGTTGAGTCGGCTCCATGGTGAAATTGTAAGTTATGTGTCTGTGCGACTGGTGTTTTATTTTGAAAATTAACTGGATGAACCATACCTTTCCGCTGTCTGACTTCCTGCCTGGCTCGATCTGCTCTGCAGCTGCGGTCCGCTTCCATCAAAAGTAGACTCGGCACGTATTCTCTGTGGAGCAGAGAGAGAGAGGAAGCTTCTGGGACGCTGCTGAAACGAGCTGTGACAGACCCGGTGAAAGCCGGCGGTTATCGATGTTCGAATGTCGTGGTCCCTCGGTCGCATGCTTGGCAGCCTCCTCGCTTAAATCCACCACCATTCCCTCCAACTCCTGACATGAAAGTCAAGTCATGAACATGTTATGTGGATGTCATATGTGTTGTAGAACTATCAATACGGTGCATAAAGCTATGACTCGTGCAAATGCGAATGTATCAGTGACGAGCAAATGTTTCATTCAGGGCTGCAGCTCCAGTTTAATATGCAAGTCTGTATTAAGAGGCAACATTAATGTAGACGATCTGAGAAGACAAATGGATTCGTATTGGCTGGAGGTGCCATGCATCTTTCAACAGAACGTGAAGTGGAGTTATTAGAGGTATATTATTGACTCTTTATATATGTGGGAAAGACAGAATATGCAGGAAAAAAAGGAGAAACTCAAATCTGTGGCTTTCAAAATCAATCTGTCGTTCCACCGTTCTGCTCTGCAGCGCTCAATGCCGACTGATAAGATTTAGTCAGTACCGCGATCCATTTCTGTGCTCAGCATGTCTATCACCATTGTTTTTTTCAAACTATCGCACATAAAATATTTAACGTTTAGCCACAAAACCCTCGACGAGAAGACTGTGCTGTCCGGACGCTGTGAATCATTCCTTTCATGCCACATCATGCTTGTCACACAACAGGCCACCATGCTGTCACTGTAACCCTTTAATAGGCTGTGGTGACTGCTGTCCTGGGGCTGATGAGGGTGTTGTGACAGAGAAAGAAAGACAGAGAGGAAGAGCTGGAGGCTCACAGGAGAGCCCTTCATCGATGAGAGGTCAGCAGCAGAAATGTTCCATCAGTCGTGCTCTATCCACTAAAGACTTCTGCACATGTGCACACGGCGGCAAAGGCAGACATGAACGCTTTGGAGGGTGACATGAGAGGGAGATTTCACGCGGGGCGACAAAGCCACAGGCACACAGAGGCAGGCAGACGTTTGTGGATGTGAGGAGACTGTTTGACAAGCAGAAAACAAGACGGTGTTTTATCAATCAGCAGAAGGTCCTTCGCCCCGAGAAAACAGTAATGGCAAAGAAGTAGCCACGAAGCTTTGGAGCTATTTCACAATTTCTCAGTAGCTCTCCTTTTATTGCTCTGTCTATTTGTTGTAGTTTAAGAGAAAAGCCATAAGGTTTTAACAGCCCTATTTATTCTTTTTTCATGAACCCTGGGTCTGGGCAGGCTGATAAAAATGGATTGTGTCTCTGGAGTACCTTCTTTGTGCTCTGCCTCGGGGACTACAGTCCCTCTGGGGGAATTTGGCTTTCACAGGTTATAGGAATGGATTGGTGGGTGGACGGAGAATTGCCTGAAAAACACCAGTTACCAATCTACAATGTGTTCTTAATGAAGTTCTGTCTGCATGCCACTGTAATGGTTGTGCAGAACATCTTGCCAGTGCATACGTATTTCATTATTACATTTAAAAGATTTCAACACTTGAGCAGTTTCCAAGTCACTTCTGGAATTAGATCATTTAAAGCCCCGTTATCTCCACCAGACAAGCCGAGTGCGATGTATGTACTCTGTGGCGTTTAAGAAAGTGCAAGCCAGGCTGTGCTTGGCTGCAGTGAAATAAGATTTAATATTCAGGTAGAGCATGTCATGAAATATTATTGACAGGATTTGCTGGAGGAGCTATTGTGTCGGCACTCAGCACCAGCGTAGGACCGGCATGAAATCCACAAATCACCAGAGAAAGCAGCTACCGCTTTAAAGCAGAATTTGCCATGGAGCTTGTGGTCATGGAATTAGAGCAACAGTAGCAGGTCAGGCCCCTGAAGTGTCTGCCTGGGAGGAACGTTTCATATTGTCATTTTTCTTCGCCACAGCGCACGGGGACAAAAGTCACTCCATTTCTACTTTGAGCGACTCTGAGGACATCTTGCTAACTTTCATCAGCGCTAGGAAAAGGTTTCATTAGCTGCAAGCCGCCGCAGCTTCTCTCATTCTGTTTCTGCTTATTAATACTGTTAGAACATACCAAAGTTAACATTTTAAACGTATCTCATGTTTGTGAGTACTCACATTCATCTAACAACACCTGGTACTAAAATGTGATCTTTGTCCATATACATGTTCTGCAGAATAACTGATCTTATCTTCTTCTTATCCTCATTTTGAGTAAGTATTTGGGCCATTTGACCTCTTGATCACCTTGACAGTTTCACCAAGCTACTGTGATTGTGTAATAAAAACCATGTTCAAGGAAGCTAAACTGAATTCCAACCAGAAGTGACCACCAGCATACAGACTATAAGATACAGACCTCTTAAAGGATTACACTGGTGTTTTGGCCGACACCATTGTGCAAGAGAAGATTAACTCTGTAGGAGTATCAATACCTTTGTTTTGTTGCATCTCACCATTTCACAAGCATTATATAATCCGTTCTGTGTGGGCAACTAGAATTTAATGCAAAACGCTGGCACAGGACTGAGTTTTTTTGGCATGACCATAATTTATATTTCACAGGATTTTCACGAGACGGAGCCAAGAGAGGACGCGATGCACAGGTTCTGACATGGGAAAGTAAAATAAGAGTACATCAAATGCCGCTTTGAAGTCTGTCAAGCATATATTCACGTTTTAGTTACGACGGATCAAACTGCAGTTTTGATTAATTTAATAATTTGAGATGTCACTCATGTCCTTCTTCTTCTGGAGTTCTTGGATGCACGCAGCCCGTAACAAAGCTGCCGTGTCTCTCACCCCCCACACCCGGGTTTAAACAAGTCCCACACACCATCACTTACTGACTGCATCATGGAGTACTTGGTCATGAAATCAGCTCCTATCAAACCTGATGGTGTGAATCCAGTTGACTCCTCAGGCTCCGCTGGGTGATTGGGCTCAGTAGCAGCCTAACGGAACCAATTTATCCGGTGACTCAGCTCAGGTCCTGGGCCTCCATGTGTACACGACCGAGAGTGTGTGTGCATGTCCGTCAGACATGTCAAGAGCATGACAGGACTTTTAACAGCAGGACTACACACACACACACACACACACACACAAGCCAGGTTGAATCGGCTGGTCTGCTCCAACCGTCTTGCAGTAATGGGCCTTCTCAGCCCAGCTGAAACACTCAGTCACACTCTCTGCCTGGAAATTGATCCTCCTGAGGTTCCCATTCCATTTCCAGTATATATACGTGGGTGTGTGAGATATTCTATCTATCTATCTATCTATCTATCTTTTTATTTTGCAGTAGATATTTTGCTTTGATAACAATAATAGAAACAATGTTTGTGTTAAAAGACTTCTGATATTGTCAAAAACTTGCATTACAAGAAAAGTGTTTTCTCCCATTTATTGGCCTCATCCAACCAAACATCGGCAGTAGCAGTGCCAGATAAGAACAGGGCTTTATAACAGTGATTTTTAAAGGTTTTGGAAGGCACTGACAAAAGATAATGCCCTGTGAATCGATGTTTGAGATAAGAGTCCCTCCGGAGGGCAAATACTTTGAAGTTCACGGAGTTTAATCTAAAATACCAGCTTCGTAAAATCAAGACTGCTGTGAAGCCATTAACCAGTTTCAAGGTGAAATAATGCAAAGTTTGCTCACCTTACCTGTGTGACACACGACTTCACCTTTCAGCCACACAGACACGTGATCAAGGATAAATCCGTCATCAACACCACGCTGAACGTTTGCAGTCATCCTCTGAGTTTTTAATCTCTCCTCATGGAAAAAAAAAAAAGGCTGTACGTGCTCGAGGGAGTGTAAAACCACTCTGGCTAAACGGCGTTCACCACAATAGCCAACGTAGAGTACCTGGTGATGGAGAGAGTGGGTTGCCACTATAAATACTGAGCTGTCTGATTCACGTAGCCTACATGGCTCCTCTCATTCATCATCTATTGTTCTTCAACTCCCACAAGAGAGGCAACTGAGAGAGGAGAGGAGGAGTATGCGAATAAAGGGAGAAAGACAGACTCAGAGAGAATAAAACGAGCGAACTTGAGTATTCTAGTGTGTGTTGATGTGTGTGATGCTGGCCAGGGGAGTGTGCGTAGTACCGGGATGGCTATCGGTGGTGTCTGCGGTTGTAGAGAACGCGTATTACCGTTATTGTCGCTCAACCGTGATGCTCAGCTTTACTTTGATTGATGTCTTCTGGGTCTTTTTGGATTTATCTTAAGCCTTTCAAAATGGAAAATTGTTTCAGCGATGTGGGCATTGTGTGTGTGTTTTGAAGAACACGGCATCCTGGGAAAACCGTATCAGCGTTCCTGATGCACAGTATGATGAACAAAATCCTGTTACACCAAGAACAGAATAAGGCATTCGTCCCAGAATGCATCACATACCTTCTTCCTTTCTATCCCTGTGACAATTTATTTATGTGCCTCTCTCCCATCTACCTACTTTCTTTCAGGCGAGTGTGTCTTTCTGAGCTGTGTATGTTGTGAAAGACAAGACACAAACCACTGAGAACTGTAGCAAAGCGCCTTTGACCCCATGCTGCAGTGACAGGCTTTGACCACGGCAACCTTGGCCCACTTAAATATAAAATGCTTCTCGGTCTGCTTTGTGTCGGACTATCAACAGATCTCACCTGCTGCCTTCTGCACCCTCTAACTCCCTCGCAAAAAATAAGGATTCCTTCTCACCAATTTTCTGAAATGTGAAAATGCACTGGCAAAGGAGGCTGTAAGATTTGATCTTCATTCAGGAATAAGCAATAAACACATATTTTTTACTGTAAGGTATAAAAGGGAGGGGTGTTGGAGGGCTGCTATTGTTTTCTGAGCTGTACTGCATCGAGCGGAGCAGCAACACTGAGCAGAGGCCACACACATTGCAGAGGTGCTGAATCATTCTGGCTCTAATGGACTGCTGGATCAGTCTGTCAGGATTTGGTTCAGGTGAAACCCTGGAAATACACAATTATCAGGCTTTGATCTGGTTTGGTGCTTGAGTAAGCTCTAATCCTCCATGCGTTAGGTTTACCAGTGTTTGGGTCAATAATGTCCAAGATACTCCACCAGGTCAAATTAAGACAATCTCTATGTCTATCTCATATCTAATCAATAACAACACTGGTGATGTCACTGACGTGATGTCAGAGGCCTAATTTACCTGCCAGGCCACAGACTAAAGACAATGACAGCTTGAGTTCAGTCGAACCAGCAGTTAGTCTGAGAAGTCGCTGTCGGGTCAAGGACATTAGCAAAGCTTCACAGTACATGAAGTCGGCACAGTAGAATCACCAGGTCGGATCCTCGTGTTTTACTATATATTCTTTAGTGACTGATTTGCTAGCATGACATCACAACCTGTTTTCACTCTGAACACATGAAACACGGCGGTCTGGTCAGAAGCCCGGTGCTTCTGAGTTTGACTGGGTCCTTGGAGGCGCTACAGCAGTTCTACAGAAGTCCTGTCGTGCAGTAGTCTAACGACATGGACGTCACAGGGAGTCTATCATTTGGTTCGGGTGCACTGGGGTTAGATCCGGTAGCTGAATGAAAATATGTGGTCGTACCACATGCAGTGCTACAGCAGCCCAAGGATGGAAGTCAAGTCAGCAGGGATACGGAGAGAAGTGCAGAAGGAAACTTCAAGTTGGTAGAAAACAGGAGAATCATAAATGATGAAATAGAAACAGAGTGATCAAATTCACATTTTCCAATGATGGTTTTTTATTTTTATTTCAAATTTTTTGGGCTTGTACGGAGGTCGGAGTGCAGCCACAGCAGCAGAATTACCCCTGAGGAGCTGGAACTGAGTCAGTACCCATGTCATGACTTGTCTCCTGACCCCGTCAGCAGGGCTATTGTATCCATCACAGGGGCATGAACCCTCGTCTCCCTCTGCACCCTGCTGTCATAAAGCTTACATTTTCATTGCTGCATAGTGCAGACTTTGTGTGGCAGAGCTGCCAAACAAAATTATTGGCACGCTGTTGTTTTGAGGATGGGCAACTTCCCCAGGAACCATACAAGTGGGTCAGTGGTGATGGCGTGATTGCTAAGTGTGTGTCATGCTGTCAGGGTATTAGACTTCAGAAGGACCCTGGATGGCACACTGCCGTCTGTATACTTGTGTGCAATCAGCCATGTTAATGTAGATGGCACCATGAGTTACATGTCCTGCATGCGTCGCTATCTGTGCTGGATGTTGTGCCATTAGCCTTTTGCCCACGATACACTCCTGAGTACCCCTCACAGTGAAACAGGCAGCTCCATCATTAGGACGATTATTAATGTGACCTTTTCATTCTAGTGAGGTTTGCATCAATCATGCAACAGTCAACTGAGCATCTCTGCGTGACATGAATTCATTTCACTAAACAATGGGTCTTTATTTGTTCCCCCAAATATACGGACAACATAGAAATGAATAAAAACAATAAATAGCATATTCCAGGGTTTAACTTCACTCATCATAACACTCATACATTCACTTTAACTTTCGGACAGCCGATCCAATAAAAAAAGCTTTTTTTTCTGTTTAACCCAGAGGATAAAGATGTACATTGGAGCCCTATGTCTCTTTTCATAAATATACTATTAAACATTGACCGTTTTCCTTGACATAACAGAAAAACCTGCGCGCCTCATGGACAGGTGTGGTGAAACATTAATGGAACATAAAGCTTTACGGCACACCATTACACCTCTGTGTCTCACACTGTAATTGATCCATTGGAAGCCCTGTGATTATAACCCAGTGCCCTCCTGTTGCCTCGGCAGTAGCAGGGGTTCTGGGCGCCATCTCCCACAGCTGAGTCCTCTGTCTGTGAGTGGGCGAGATGAAATGGACTTGCTGTACCTTCTACTGCTCATTAATTCCCCCCTTAGTACCAGCTGTTTTTTTTTTTGTTCCTTTTCCCGGTTGGAACAAGAAGTAAAACAACCATTAGTCTGTTCTTTCTCAGTCTTTAACCAGCCTGAGTCCTCACTTGGTCTTGGATGGAGCAGCGAGAGGGGGAGGAGGAAAGAGGTGGGGTGAGAAAAAGACAAGACAAAGAAAATAGAAAGATGGTTGATTAAAGAAAGAAGCGGGGGAATACCATCCACAGGTGCTATTTACAGTGAGATCACTGAGGAGTTTAGTACATACAGTATGTTTGCTTGTGTTTGCATGTGTCCAGTATACGAGCCGGTTAGCAGCTGCCGTCTACGAGAAGTACGGCTGTTTGTGTATCTGCCTGCATGTTCACACATTTATTTTTCATTTTCCGGTTGTGCGGCGCGGTGCGCGTGCATCTGCCTGTGAGCTTTAGCCTTTGATTGTGCGTGGTGCATCGCTCTCTGTTGTGTGAAGTGGCATGTTTTGTTGTTGACGCTGAGGGCCAAAACTTGCAGGTACAGTGAAAAGTAAATTCTACCATAACAGGGCTTTTTTTCTTTTTTTTTTAAATTTTTGTTCTTTTTTGCCGTTTCTCTTGTAAAGAAAACAAACGACCAAAAACAAACGACTTTAAGGTTAAATCACTGAATGTTTGAATGGGAGCATTTCACTGCATTTAGAGGCTTGAAGCCATTTACATGTTTACTTGCCTGAGCATAATGTGTGTGTGAGGGGGTGTCTAAGTACTCCAGCTTATGGGGCTCATAGGCACAAGAGGCTATCCTGTGAGTACAGCTGTGTACACATATCGCTTCTCCACAAATTGACGGCCAACACTCATCGAGCAGAGTCAAACAGTTGTGCGCCGAGGACATGAACATACTTGTTCCATACGTGACTCACTGTAATTGCACTGGGTCCTCACTCATTCCATTCAACGTGATGATCTGCCTTCAGTGTTTGCAGTTACACGTTTCTCTAGGAAACAAAGCAGACAAAGTATGGTAACGGATGACCTAACTTCGCTCTAGGACCCTCGTATGACTTAATTGCTACCCTGAACACATCGGTTATTCAGGCACGTATAATTGGTTACAGGACGAATGCTGAAAATACGGACTGGCCAGATGGAAGACGATAAATGCTATTAACGAGTACTATTATTGAATATCTTCCAGCCACTACTGTCAGCACCGAGCACGTTGCTGTTGAGCTGCGTTCTCGGCATTGAGCGGATCGGAGGAAATGCTGTGACATCTTGAGTCCACATGGTCACAAACACCCTCTCTTTGCTGAAGTCAATCGCGCTCTTTGTTACTGTATACCCTCCACTCACACTGATGACTGGAGCCATCAATATCGCACCTCGCTGCAGCTCCCTCTTGTTTACCATATATCCAGCTCTCAAGCTGAGTGAGCAGAATAACATATGTTAGGTTGGATTGCCAGGATGATTGCTGGCAATGTACATTCCTGCAAACCACACATTTGTGGGTGAAAATCATGCGGTTAGTATGAGAAAAAACATCAGGTTTTGACTTGAATTGGGTTAGCATTGTTAGTACAAACATGGCTAAAGATTTCCCAACATCTTGTTAAAAACAGACAGTTTTTGTTGCCTCACAGATGGAAAATGTCCCGACGTCTGCCACTGGGTTAGAGTTACAGTCCGGTTAAGTGGGGAACTAAAAGAACTTGTTTAAAGGTGGTCACAGTTAAAAAAAATAAAAAAAATAAAAGCAACAATTACAGTTAGTAGAAGGCAGAATGGGAACTGAAGTGTTGTATTTCTGTAAACTAATACAAATTATAAAACTTTACAATGTTCCCATACTGTTGTGTTATTCAGTCGAGGGCAGCCTCAATTTTGGCGGCGAGAGGAAAAAGGGAAAGCCGCATTCAGTGTGTGTGCATGTGCAAGTAAAGAGTGTGTAATAGAAAGATTGTGTAAGGAGCTGTGTAATAGGATTGAGGGCCATCTGCCTCCCTGTGCTGCCCACAGACTGTCGACTGTCCCTAAAGGCTCCCAGCAGCACTGGCAGCTAGCGACAGATAAAGCCAACTTTGTTCCTTGGAAAAAGTTGGGGGAAAGTAGGCTGGTCCTCTCTTAATGTGTTTGAATTTAAACATAATGTGTGTCTCAAGAAAGAGTACGTAGCCTTATCTGTTCTGGACCCGTCCATCCGATGGCCTGAGCCCCACCTCGAAGTTCTCTCAGAGTGGAGCCAGAAACGGACCCACTGACCCCAACTGATCTTCATACACTTTGCCTAAAAGAATTCCCATGAGACTTCTGGGCTGTAAGCTTAATGGAAAATCCTGATGCACATCCTTGAGAAAATCCAGGCGTTACAGTCTCACTGATAAAAGACTCCCCGCTGCCAAGAAATGTGGCAATTAAGTCTATCTCATCTTAATCTGATGGCAAAGTCCACCGGAAAAAGGATAATTTCTCTGCAGGTTTGCGGGGAAGAAAGAAATGTATCATCCTTATTAGCAAGCTCTCCTGACAGTGGGTTATACCTTTACCACACATTTACTTGAAAAAGATATCGGCTTCAGACAGCAGTGATGATGACCCTGGCTGAGTTATTCCTCTTATGCACACTGGAGGAGGTGGCCTTAGAGACGCTGCATGTCTAGTTCAAGTCCTATAAGATGATGAGCACCAAGAGTCTAAACGGTGGGTGATACTGCATTTGTTACTGAGGAATGTTCTCATTTGCCTGCAGAACAGAACCCCGCGAGAGACATTACAGACTCAGTGTTTTGCTCAAAGACACATTAGATGCTTGCTGATACAAAGGCTTTCTTACCTTTAAACTCAATTTCAGTAATGACCACATCTGAAGACTTGTTTAGGTCAGCTCTAATCCTTCTCGTCCTTGCAGGCGGTGAACTCTCATGATGATATTATTACTCTCCATTTGAAACAAGGGCTCTTCTGGATTTCTGTAATTATAATAAATTTAGAATCATATATCACTGCACATACAATCAGTCAACTGACAAATAGATTCAGTGGAAAGCTTTATGATTCTGTGCACAGAGAGAACAAAACAAACAGAAGATTCATTGATAGTAGGTTGCTAACTAGCTGGCTAGCCATGCTAACATCAGTGCAGTGTATTGACTGTGAGGGACCTCTCAAGCTTCCAGTCAATCGTTCGTACCGACTGATCCATGCTGGACTTGAACCAGCAGCCCTCCGGTTCAAGGCCGAGTCCTGACAGACTGAGCTGCTGCTGCCCTCATTCCCATGACTCCTGCTGTAGGTCCTCCACCCACTTAGCCGCCCTGAAGTCACTCAGAGACCTTAAAAGACTTGCATTTTAAGTTGAAGTATGCTCTTGCAGGCGTGTAACTTGACTTGCCCTGAAGCAGTTGAGCACTGACTTAGACACAACCGCTGAGTCGGAAGTGAAAGTGCCATGACTTGTTTGAAATGATTTGCCTCCCGTATGATAGTTAAACCGAAAGTCATTAAGAGTTCTGTGAGTTTATTTGAAGCTGTGATCACTGATTGTCACTGCATCGTAGTTTGATTCTAAGCCTCAGTCGGGGGGGGCAAGGTGAAAAAAAGCAGGACTGGTGAGATCTATAACATTACGGCACTTCCTTGGCCACACAGAATCATAACTTCTCAAACCGAGCAGAGCTGTTTGGCTCCCTAAAATAGCCCTGCAGTGCTGTGAATGCATAACGAGCAGCTCACAGACAGGCGGGAGGCTACTTGACTAAAATCCTCACAACACCATTCCCCTCCAGATCCATAATAGATGACAGCCACAACCAAGCTATCCTTCATCACCAGTTCATAGAGGGTCAAAACCCTCACACTGGTACAACCAGACTGAACTAAATGGAGCCGAATGGATATAATCTGTCACATCCAATCAATTGAAGCACTCCAGAATGAAAGGATAGCAGGGTTGGGTTAAAGAACACAGTGAGGGAAATACGGAGCACAGAGATCACAGACCCACAGACAGAGATAGAGAGAGGGAGGAGAATAGAAAAAAAAATGAAAGATGGAAAGTCAGCCGCATAGACAGAGAGAACTTCAATCAAAACCTCCACTTGAATAAGTCATGTCATTCTAATAGACTCCAGGAAATAGTCATGAATATATAAAGAGGGAATGTGCATTAATCAGATCCTCTTACCTCCTCCTCTTTGTGAGCACTGAAAATTGTACCTTTTCAGGCACTAATCTGGCACAGTGACTGTCAAAGAGAAATGGAGAGGGATGAAGAGAAGGGAGCAGAGAGGTGGGTACTTCCAAAAAAAAAAATACCCGAAGGTGGCTGGGGATGTGGCGCCACAATAAAAATATATTGTATTAATAATCCAAGCACAAGATCCCTTTATTTTTTTTCCCTTTATTTCAACACGTTACCCAAAGGGCATGTGGCCATGTCATAAATCCATACAGGCGAACAACATCAAGCGGTAAATAAGATAAGTCTGAAAGGAAATGAAGCATGTCGGCTGCTCTTTCTCGAGTCTTATGGCACCTGTAACCTTTTTGCAGAGGAAAGAGGAAAAACGGGAGGTGAGATGGGCTGGCATGGTGAGGGGAGATTAAAATGCCTCCTCATTTTGCTACAGGAACAGCTGGGATGCTTGCTTTTCACTCCACTGGTGGCTAGGCTGTGTGTGTGTGTGTGTGTGTGTGTGCGTGTGTGTGTATGTGTAGGTGTGGGTGTGTGTGCGTGAGTGTGATGCTGCTAGCTAGGGGTTGTCACCTGAACTGCAGCGAGTACTAAATTTAGAGTAGACTCTGACAGAAGTATGACTGCTTTGCTTTCATTCTGCCACTTGCCGAGACAGACACATAGATAGATAGATAGATAGATAGATAGATAGATAGATAGATAGATAGATAGATAGATAGATAGATAGACAGATAGATAGATAGATAGATAGATGAGAGCGTAATGTTGAATGAAAGTCCAAATGTGCAGAGGCAATGGAGGGTGGAAATGAGCCCGTGAAAGACCAAGATAAAGAGAGAGAACGACATGGAGAGAAATCAGACAGCAGGAGGATGGTGGGAAGCACCAGCTGCCGTCCCCACTTCTCTTTCATTTTTTTTTTTCATTCGCCTCCCTCTCTCCCTCCCTCTCTATCTCTGTGTCTCTCTGTCTCGATCTGTCTTTCCTTTGCTCTCCCTCCATCTCTCTACATCCCAGTCACGATCAAGACACTGTGCTCTATAGCTCAACTGCTAGCATGCGCGCGAGTGTGCGTGTCCGTGTGCATGCGTGCGCGTGGGCATGTGTGGCCGTGCGTGGGATGGTAATCAGTGTGCTAATGCTCGCGCTGCCTGTTGGGTAAGCGTCTGCCCTTTTGTTCCAGCTCGGTCCAGATGTAAAGCGAACAAGACTCAGGCAGAGAGGCTGAGCCGGGTACAGCCAGCCAACACACACACATGCACACGCACACAAAAATCCTCAGAGTTTCACATAATAAACACACTGGCCTCATTTTTTATTGGCGTCTGACTGATTTCCCTCCACCACAGCTGCAGAAGTATTAGAACATTTTGGCCTCATCAGCTCTGCCGGGTCGTCCAGGATGTCACCAGAAGCTTGAGCCGGGCAGGCCACTGCTGCGCATATTCTACATATTTTATTTAGCATTATTTTTAATTTTTTTATTCCAGATGGCGCATCAGAGTAAAATAAACGCCAGGGATTTAGGATAGAAAGAAAATCTTGTTCAGCAAACCCGACCCATATTGATATAATTAGTGCTAATGCAGTAACACACCGCTACGATATCACGTATACTCTCACCGAGGTCTAATGCTGCATTCATGTCATGTTGAGTTTAGTGTTAGGAGCTGCTGATAGAGGAGAACAGGCTCTGCTGCTTGTGTTAATCACAAATAGGACATAATATGTGAACTTCTGCAGACTCTACCTCCCATTTATCATCAGAAACACACGAGTAAACAGATGAATCCAGTTTAAGGCATCAACTATCTGAATTATTGAATCCCTTCAAGTCTAATAGAGTCAACCTAACTTAGAAATCATTATAAATGTATGATTTTTTTAAAATAGATTTTGGATGTGGGTTAAAAGTTGTGGTACCAAAACATCATCTTGTTTTTTTTCTTCCCCCCTTGCAGCTGCGTCTCATGACATGAGTGTGGCATACCAAGTAGGCTGGAAATGAAAGAAGTTGTACCAGCAGTCTCAGCGAATTCATCACAGTTTATTAATAACGCTCGGCAGCAGCAGCAGCAGCACAAGACAAATATCAGCCATCAGCAGCTCCATCGGTTTATGATTTGTCTAATTGGGAAGCTTATTGAAGCTTACACTCAACCTGAGAGGCTCTACTATAACTTACGTAGATGTGTTTGTGCTCCCGTCGAGGTCTGGTTTGGTTTGGATGCCATCTTCAAAAAATACTTATTATCCATAAGATTGAATATATATTACTCTAAGCAAACCTGCATATCAGTAATATTAATCAATAGGGTGATTACATGTCAGAGTGCACAGATCAAATCACGGAAGAAACATGTCCACATCTGGATAAATCAGCCTTACATCCAGGTGACGAGGAGCCGAGTCCTCTGTGACGCAACTGTTCTTTTGAGGAAGTATCTTACTGTAAGCCAAAGGACTTTCTTTTCCTTAACCTAACCAATAAATGTCTGCGTTTTTATTTAAAACGTCTAAGAGGGTTTTGCAGCTTGGACTGACAGGTTTATTACACTGTTCAGGGTGATACCTGTGTGGTTGGTTGAATGGATGGACGGATGATGCAGATTAAAAAAAAAAAACAACAGCTAAAGCCATCTGAGAGGACGAACATCCACCATCAAATGTGATTCTGAATTCACCCAAAGCCTCAGCCGCGGTGGTGCAGGGATCTACAGTTCACAATTCATATCATATTCTATTAGATTCCATTGTTTCTCTATCTCTCCCTCTCCATGTGTGTTTTTCTGCTCTGTAATTGCTGAGGGAGGAGCAGGATTATATTGCATTGGCAGTTGGGGCCTCACTCCTGCCATGAAGGGCTGAAGACAAGGCCAAGGAGAGGGAAATTAAGCTCCACGACTGGGAGGGGAAATAGAAGACATTTTCCAAGTATTTGAGTTTCACAGCAGCACTCGCCCATCCTCGCGTCGGTGTCCTTGAGTTTGACTCTGAGCCCCTCTCTCTCCGCCCCCCATAAACAGCAACTGTGCATGTTGACCTCCACGGCCAAAAGCAAAAATATATATGTGCATCTCAGGGAGGGCAGATAAAGAGGAAAACTAATTATGTAGTGCGGAGGGGTGCAGAGGGGAGAGCAAAACAGATAGATAGGTAGGTTTGTTGACCATGAGGCTGTCATGGCTCATTAAGATCATCTGAAATGCAGGCGACTTGTGCATGACGGCACAACATTCTGGATTAACGACAAAATTAGTGCGAGGAGCCAAGACCCAGCAGAGGGGGAAGGAGGGAGAGTGTCGAACGTGTCACACATCTCTGTATATCTAATTATCATTTCCCTCTGTCTCCTCCATCAGAGTTCTCCTCCAGGAACCCTACTGGAGAAATAATTATAAATTGCTCTCTTGCAGGAACACATTTTTCATATCTGTGCTATCACAAAGACAAACTGCCAAATGATGCAGGCATGAATCCTCTCCTCAGATAGTGCTCGCTCACCGGGCGAATGGGTGGCAGAGATCGACACACCGGGGAGGGAAACAATTTCAAATCGTTGGAATGCAAAATTGAAGTAAAAAAAAAATATATATATATGTATTCGGTGTTGTGGTGTTTTATTATCCTTCCTCTTTTTTACATTGCTTCATCCATCAAATGCCAAGAGAAGGGGCCCGTGTACAACCTCCTTGACTGCATCTCATCGCACCAATCGAAGCTTTGCATGTAAACCTGCTGCAGCTGCTGTCGCGCAGGAACAAGCTTATCTCAAAGTTTTTTCCAAAGAGTTGGAAATGTATTTTTTTTCATTCCATTTTGGTGAAGTACAGGTTTTGGATTGGTTGTGGATTGTATGAACAGACATTGTGTTTATGGATGGCAGATGACAGAATTACATTGACCACACATGGCATAATTTAGTATTAGCACAATGCATACATAACTAATATAACTGGTATATCTCTCAAAGGGCTTGACACAATTTGTGTGTGATTCATGACGCCCTCTTTCTTTACACTCACAGTTTTGATGTCCTCTTTCAGGATGGAGAAACATACACAACATAGTAACAATAGTGGACCTACATTATAGAAACATGAATGAAATATCAATAAACGACTGCAAGGTGCAAACACTGTGAGCTGGGATCTCATAGATACTGTTAGCAAAATGAACGTTTATACAACTGTAGGAAATTAAATTTAAGTGGAGTACCGTGAGTTAATAGTTTAAAGTTGAGCTGAGACTTACCTGGATTGATATATAAAACATCGTGCAACTCTCAGTCGTGGTCAAGAGCTGTTAAAGCCTCCACAGTAAAACCAGGAACAGATGACAAGAGTTGCACAGACAGACGCAAACTCCAGCCTCGCATTCACACAGAGAGAGAAGAAAGAGAGCCGAGGTGCTGAGAGCAGGTGGCTGTTGTGATTCATAGAAAACACACAATGCTAAAACAGTTATGAACAAAGAGTCAGTAAACACTGGCTGAGTCTCCAGGAGGATGAAGACCCAGATAAAAGTAGACTGGATAAAAGTAGACTGGATAAAAAAAACAGACAGAAACTGTGGACAAAAGCTGGCAGACTAGAGCAGACAGTCCTGCAAAAAAAAGAGAGGCGAGAGGACTCATATAGGACTAAATCCAAACCTAACACAAATGTTTATTAGTCCTTTGCACCTGTCCCTGCTGACGAGGCCAATAAAGTCTGTTCAAAACAGCTGCTCAACTACAAGTAACGAGTCGCCTGCCGTATTTGTATTTTCACACTCAAAAATCAACAGCACGAGCCGCGTATTATCACACTCTCTTACATGGTGTAAGGTTCAGATTGTGCAATATGTAAGTCAACTAAACAACAGACTTCAGTAGCTACTCTGCCAGGTTTGTTTTAAAAGACACAACTGAATGACCCATCTCTCATGGAAATGGAAACAACATGCAGGAAATGTCAGCCAAAAGGATGTCCAGCAAAAAAAAAACAGTGGCGACAACTAAACTTGTGCATGAGAGAGAGTCTTCAAAATCACTTTGGTAGCATTGCAGCTGAATGAAAGAAAAGATCATTACTCCCAGCTGTGTCTAAAATAATTCTCCCCAAAAGTCTGACTAAAATTGAAACCAAAATAAGTCTTAATGAGTCAATTTCCACAGCTGTAACCGTAGGATGTTCAGACATTCTGACACATAGATTCTGGCACAGAAACACACAGTGTGAAATAACTGTGCTCAAGCTGCAATGACATGTTATATCCTAAAAATACACGCCAGCCTTGGATCCAAAATAAGAGACGTCTGATTGAATCCCAGCTGCATGTAAACACAACATTTCCGATAACCAGGTTATTGCAAAGTAGGGAATATGTGCCTTTACTTGGTTTTCCCCTCTAGCCTGGTTTCTTGTGTGCATGTAAGGACAGAGATGACTTCATCCATCAAATGCCAACAGGCCTCAAACAACCTCAGCTCTGTTTGGAAGGACAAGAATAAAGAAAAAAAAAAAGAGGCAACATCAAGAAAAATGATGCGTGGCTTCAAATGAGAGATGCCCGTAATGGATCAGCAGGCGCCGAGGAGACAAGAGACGTCTCCTAACGCCTCGACGAAGGGAAGGGAAACATTTATCCCTGAACTCTAACAGGTCGACGCGCCCAATCAAGTGTTTAACCACCTCAAACTATCAAATGCTACATTTAGAGTTTTCAAGGAACAGTTTCTAACTAAAGGTAGATTTTCTTTAGCATGCAAAGGTCAAAATCAAGCATCTGTGATCAAAACATTAAAACAAATATACAAACTATATATTGAATGAAAATAATGTCAAAGAAATAGTCAAAGGCAACACATTTCTAGCATTTCTTAAATAATACAAATATATTGAGACCAAATACGAGCATATACATATAAAAGCATAACTTGATTCAACTCATTTGTTTTTAGTTTTTGCAGCAACATAGCAAATTCAAAGTGTCCTCTGAGGTCAAACCAACAAACATGCCTTTCAAAATACAGTTAAAACAAAGTTCAACAAAAAGTTTCAGCAGCTCATTTAATTTGTTACTGTGACATCATGAGTCATTGTTAGTCTTTGCTCCAAACCCTTTCTTGTTTCAGTGAAACATGTTGGCGTGAGTTTTGTTTCTTATTAAAGTTAACTTCATGTAATGTGTGTGTGTGTGGTAATAGCCAACAATAACACAAACAGGGGGTTTAAATCTCAGAAGCTGTGTGTTACATCAGTCGAGTTTCCCTCCACATCAGTGTCCACAGCCGCTGCCCCAGGTGGCCACCGGCGAGTGTGTTTCTGTGGTCCGGGCCCGGCAGTGGGTCTCTGCGGCAGGCCGAAGCGAGCAGATAATTCCCTGCGGGTCGCCACTGAAGGCTCCCTCATCTCCCAGACCCAGTCACAGATTAATGGCCTGGTGGCTGAATTCAGACGCTCCGTCTTCTCTGATAATCAAAGGCAGAGCACAGCACTGTTGGGAGAGAGTTTCTTTAAACACAGAGGGAAAAAATAAAAACTGCATAAGGAGAAAGTAGAGAGAAGTAAACAGCAAACCAACAGATCAAATCCATGTTTTAAATAGTGGCATGTTCTATGGAATTCTCCTTTAAGAAGGTTGCGAGATGCTTCATGGTCTTGTTAATGAATTTAAGCTGGACTGGTTCATTAAAGAAATAGACTGTTGATCAAGTATTCAGCCTCTATGTGAGTGTTGATAATGTATTCCATCACTGTAGTTCTATTTTCATCTTTACAAAGTCACAAGCAATGCTCTTGGCTCAGACTGACACCAGAGTGAAGACGCTGCTTTCTCTTATGCATATGTAGCATAAGTTAGGACTCTCTCCATTCGAAATCCAGTCGCAGTGATTTGTTGCAGCATTTGTATTTCATTGGAACCAAGCCTCCTTCAATCCCGTGGGGACTGTGAGATAAGACAAATGGGAAATCCTGCATCCCTGCGTTAATCCCTTGTGGCAACGCACTTGAGTCGGAGCCACATCGGACCAAAGGAAGTTTTTTTTTTTAGTTTTTTTATGCAAGACAGAGAGTACACTGTGAATACAACATCTGAAGCCATTTTATCTCAGTCTTCTTCTCAGAGTTCTGACTTTGGTTAAGAAAGGGATTTGTGGGAACATCTCTGATGCTGACTAATATTAACTTGGCTGCCGGGATAATTACTGGGGACAGTTGGTGGCATCTTCTGTGTCTCTAAGTCATTATTAATGAGTGATTCATAGGAAGTTCACCTCAGCCAACTGTTGAACAGAGTCTGAAGGGGACAGATCGTTATGATCATTATCAGTCATCCAAGCTAATATCTAATGCGACACAACATCCCCATTTAAAAAAAAAATAGCAAATTGGCCCCAACAGTTAAACTGTGAATGATCATTCTGAAATGTACACATACGTGATGAAAGCATACACTCAAACAGCTTATAGCAAATTATTATTGTTCAATTATCATTCAATTATTAGGATAATTTATGATTAAATTGCTATCATTACGGTTGCACTTCACCAATTACTACATTTAAATCAATTATCTTAGATCGCATGGGGGAGAAAGAGACACTGTGCTCACATCAGAGAAAAACACTGAGTTTAGAGACTGGGATTGAAATTAATATTAAAAGCCATCATTTAGTTATCAGCCATTATAACTAAATGACGTCTCCACGTCTCAGTTTGAACATTAGTTCAGTACTGACGCTTTTGAAGCTGCTGTGATTGGGTGTTTTTTTACCACATATGTGTGACAAATAAACATAAAGTCTCTCGCTTTCTGTTCAAGCTTCTCTGAAACTGAAACTGTGACAGTGCTGTAGCTGCTGTGCTCTTTGAGATTTTTCTTTTTCCCTCCGACCTTTAATTAGCGTCCCCATTAGACCAATCGCTGTATTCTTTAAATGCCAGAGTTAACCAGCACATCAAATTTAAAGGACAAATCCTTTGTATCTTTAGCACCATCTGAAAGTACGTGTGTCCACATTAAACTCTCAGATCAGGCCAGCCTGTTTTATTTTTTTAAGGTAAACACCCCTGAGATTTATGAGAAACCAATTGGTACTTCAATAGAGACTGAACTGTCGCTCGAGCTCAGTAAGTGGTGCCATACATCATTAAAAGCATGTGAAATAGTCCAATGTGTGCAGATAAATACATGCAAACGTAGCCCTCAGACCTGCTGCCGTGCTGTGAGCAGATCCACTTCTGATGGATCTGTAAGAGAGAGGACTGATTTAATCTCTCCGGTTTTATGTCCAAGGCTTCTGTCAGTTTTCCTTCTTTTTCCCAGTAATGAGATAACCCATTATTTTTTTTTTATTCAACTTCTTAATTTAGATCGCAAGCGGTCTTTTCCTTCAGCCGTGGATCAAAAAACACAGCAGGGACCTGAAGGCCCGGAGACAGCAAGAGACTGATGAGGGAGGGAGGCTGAGCTGACACCCTTTGAGTTTTCCCCCATGGTGACTAATTAACCTTTCAGGTTCTTCAAGTCCCCATCATCTCTGCAATACCCAAGCGTGTGCATCTGCGCATGTTTGTAGGACTACACTGAGGCCGTGCATGCGCCTCAGCGGGGGTCGGTGACATTTCCTCTGGACTTCTATCCGCAGTGGCTGAGCCCGTCTCTGTCCTCTCTCACCTGCACTCTCCCTGCAGCAACACCGTCTGCTTCTTTAGTCAGTCCTCCTCAAACTAATAATATACGCCACCGCAGCAGATTGTTCTCTTTACTTTTGTGTCACTGTAGGCAGAGTGTTAATGACTCACCAGCCACCAGCAGTTTGTTTTAAAGGACCTGGTTTCAAGGCCTAGGAGGGATCTTTCATATTAAAGTTCTTCCTGCGCTCTCTAAAAGCCCCTCGTACATTTTGTAAAGGACATTTCAACAGTGCTGATTAAATCTACAGTGATACCCACCATTAACATTGTATGTTAGTGAGTGAGTGCACAAAGAATGAGGTCGTGGAGGATGCTATGGTGGATGGGTAGTTAACACCTTACACGCCTTCCTTCCACTCCCGTATCCACCTGTAGACCGGGTTTAAAGGGGCATTACATAACATATATTTACTGTGTTGCAGAGATGTCTACTGACGATAGACGTATATTCTTTTTTTCTCTTTTTACTTAATGATCTTCCATATTTGACTTGCTAGCAGATGAACACTTCTTTGCAATGGGACTTAAACTTTTGGAGACTTTGTGCAGAACTCTCTTGGAGACTTTGCATCACCATTAACGAGCTTGTCTATTCAAACGTTAGTGTGTTAGTGAAGACGGTGGATGTGTGTGTCATGGAGGGATTGAGGGAGACAAATCTCAGAGACATTTTTGAACGAAATAACAATCCATGAAGTCATGTTTTGTTAGATTTTTCTCTCCCTAAACACATGTTCAATCTTATGAGTGTAAATTTACACAGAAAACATTATATAAATAACATTAAAAACATATAAAAGAGGAAAATTGTCAGACAAACATTTAACGCTGCCCTGTGGGGTGTGTTTAAAACATTTAACCGAACGTTCAGTGAGTAATGTCCAAAGCCAAAAACAGTCTCTGACCTTTGCAGAGCCGGCAGGTGTTTCAAATGATGTTCACAATAAAACAAACATTGCCTTGTTAGCGTAGCGCTGGCACCGCTGACCGGGCATCTCTGTTGCAAAGCTCCAAATGTTTCCTCTAAGCACAGCTGGAAATGTTACATTCTCTGTGCCGAAACAAAAAGAATCTCAAGCAAAGCAGCAAAGAAATGATCAGTGGACGACAGCGCGTTGCTTAGTGTCTGTCCTACCTCCTTGCCTTTCAATTCATCAAGTCACCCCTGCAGACATCCTGCTCTCCCTGCTGTAGTCTGTCTCCTCACACCCTCTGCATTTCCTCCAGCCACACTGATGATTCTTATCTCGTGTCCCTCGCAGACATACAGAGAGGGAAGGAGGGAGGGACAGACGGAGCATTAAGAGCAGGGGGGAAAAAAGAGTGTTTTTGTGAGAGCGAGGACTCTAGAGACAGATATATCCGGTAGGGATCTCTTGTAGTGTCTCAGATCTGGAAGTAAAAAAAGAATTGCTGGTGCAGCAGAGGTGCCTCTCCAGAAGATCAGTGTCTTCCCCTCTGAGTGGAAAACTCTGAGAGAGAGAATAAAAATCACCTTCATCTGTCAAACACATTCAGTGTGATCACGAGGGGGTTTACACTGGGGATTGTCTTTAGACCTGCGTTGTTACAGTGCGGTCAGCTCTTGGGAAGTGAGTGTGCACATGATATACCCACACAAATAACAGATATTATTTTATAAATATCAATCTGATGTGAATAGTTTCCAATCGAGCTGTGTGATACGAGCTTACAAGATTTTACAGGCGTTAACAAGCTGGTTACAGGCCAACAGGGGGAGATGATATTGCTCTCAAGGTTCACTCGCCTTCCAGAAGTGTCAGAAATGTAAAACTTTTAACGACTTCTAAATACCTCGTAAAGTCATATTTGCCAAAAATTAAAGCAGATGCGCTGTGAAACATCGATAGCTATGAGCGGTTTGTTCAGTTTGTACACCAGACTGAGTTTTACTGCGATAACTGAAAGTCATTTGATCAAATAAGCCTCAGAGGAACTTTAGCTGACAGTTAGCTGCTTATGAATCTGTCTCAATGCAATGCTGATGCCGTTGCACGACCTACATGAGCAAACCAGACCACCAGCAAAATATGTGGTTATTGTTACAGTTATTCGTAATACCAGTGTTGACATCAGTGAACTTGTTCATATTTTGGGCGACCGTGAACTGAACGTACTGTATTTCTGCCTGATGAACGTTATTGTGAACGCGTTCTTTCTGGCGTTTGTGAACGGCGCCCTCTCACAGTTTAACTTTGTTCAAGAGATCACAGATTTCCATCGAGCCTTGCAGGCAAAAACCCTGCTAACACACCGTAAACAGGCCTTAATATGTAGCGGAAAAAACACCCAATCTGGCAACACCGCCGCACGGATCATCAACATGCGAAGCATGGAGACAAAACAAATGAAGGCAGCAGCACAACCTCAGACTCTGCCTCCACCATTAATACGGCATCATCGCATGATTACTTAAAACAATTTTATAAAAAGGTCAGTGATGATCTAGGTGGAAAAAATCTGACCTTTTTGTGTAAACTTTGCCCGCCGGGTTTCAAGAAGCAACTCCATACAACAACAACAACATCAACAGCAAACCTGAAACGACACATCGAACTAAAACACCCGGCGAGCCAAAACAGATCCTCTACCACCCAAATCACATTAACGACGTACAGCAGCGGCTCCGTCGTCTTCATCTCCCAGCTGCAGCTGGACAACCTGGTCTTGCAGTATATTGTCACAGAGCTGCAGCTTCAGTGTTAAAACTGATCAAATAATTGCTGTCTGTGGTTCTATATGGGCTGTGGCAATGATTTAGAAAAAAATAATGGCTCGCAGCAACATATTGAAAAAAAAAGAACTATAAACTAGTTCATTTTTGGAACTGTGAACTTAGTTCAACATTTTGAATTATTAACTATGAACTGAACTAGTTCATTTTAAAATTTGTGAACTGAACTTTGAACTAGTTCATGTAGAAAGTGAACTTTCCCAACACTGCTTAATACCTGCCTTAATACCTGCCTGCAGAAAGAAGCTGTTCTGTAGTCTGCTGGTATGGACACACAACACAACACAACACAACACAACGTATACTTTGTTTCACCGCCGTCATATTACAGTTATTCAGCTTAGACAGCCACAAATACATACATTACATCATCGCCATGCATCGTACACATAGCTGTCTGCACACACATCTGGCAGGACTAAGACCGTCACTGTGGGATGCTGTGGTGCTTTACACCGCTGTTTTCTACAGGAGCTGCCAGAACTAACAAAACAAAAGTTCCTAGTTGCAGCTTTTATTTACCTGAACATCCCCGAGTGTAACGTCCACATCATTAATGTGCCCACAGAACACCTCAAAAGATGCTGCAATCACAAATTCAGATGTTAAGAGAATTCCTTCAGCCAAAATTGGTGAAGTATATCAACAAGAACTGATTGATTTGCTTGCAATTTGCAGCCACGGGGCTTCATGAAGATCTTCATGCAGAGTATAGCTAACAGACACTTTCTGACGGGAACATTGCGGACACATTGTGAACGCAGGCTGGGGTTAAGGTCTGATTATGGTTATTATCAGGAAAAACACTGTGTGACTTTTCTGAAATACCACACATAGAGAAACACAACAAGCCATCACCATCCAACCTGAAGTGGAAGACATAAGTGTTCCTGAAGAGCTTTACCCTGAAAACTGCACATGTGTGAATTATACTGATTAGCCACCAGCGCCTTAATTTGATGAATTTAGTGAATGCTCAGTGGGGCGTTCAGTTCACTCGGCTCATCGTCTGAAGCTCCAAGACTTGAGCTCATGAATATTTCGCTTGATTAGAAGCATTTGTGACTCTACAGATTCCACAGGATAATGAAAGTCAGATTAGATGCTTTCACCACGGTCCCGATATCAAGACAGACTGGAACATACATAAACTACCCTTGGGGGAATCTTGCCAATCCTAATGAGATCCCAAAATAATGACCACCCAGACAGAAATCCATCCAAAGATGCCAAAGTGCAACGATAATCAGAATGTGACTTGTTGTGAGTGTGTGTTATTACACTGAGCTGATTTCACAAAACTGATGAGGGGATTTCACAGTGCTGAACTCACACCGAGTCCAGGAATCAGAATATAACAATACAGACCTGACTGACTTTACCGCTTGTTATTATTGTCTGTTTGCAGCGTCCAATCCAAACACCCTCTCACACACACAACACAGGCGCTCGTAGACACACACACCCCGAACACACTGCAACACACAATCTCATACGTGCACAGCGGGCGCTTTACAAGAGAGAGTGGGAAAGCTCTATTACTCTTCCTCCTCTCACAATTTCTCAGGGGGTCTTAAAAAGTAATGTGTTTTCAAATGCAGGGCTCTGGCTTGTCGCGGGGCCTCGCTGCCTGTGATATATGAGCTGAGAAACAAGCGAAAGGGCAGCAACCGCCGTACAGAGCAGGAACCGAACGTGGTCTAGTCTCTGGCTTTACAAGAGTGTGTTATTGGAATGTGCTGTATTACGGTTTCAAAAAATAAGAGGGAGAAGAAAATATAACCTGCTAAATGAATACACACACATACACACACACACATATACACGCAGAGTGAAAGAGAGTGAAGGCTGTAACAGCGGTGACAAAGTTATTGAAGCAGAAAGGCTTTAAATCTTTGCCAGGAGTATGCTTTTGGTAGAGGCTGCTTTCTTTGTAGCGCGGCTTTATCACGTCATGCAGAAACCTTCCTCAGAGACGGACAGCAGAAGCCCACAGGTTGGATACAACTCCTTATATCCATAAGTGGACTCTTGTACTAATCTATTTACTGTTTTCCTTGCCAGTCTTTTCAACCTCTTGCACAACCAGGGCGAGTCCGCTTTGCTGCCATTTTGTCCCAGTGGTTCCACATGATACTGCAAGTAAAGAACAAAACTATCACCTGCAACATTTCCCCATAAACTCCAATTATGAAACTGCACAAAATATTGTAATTGGATAACATTAGTCCAGTTCAACACCAATGCAAACTACAGCCTAAAGATGTACCAAATAAAAAGCTACTAACAGAGGGAAACCAGGAACATGCACAATGTTAGTCTAACCTAAAGTGCAACTGGAATTGAACAAACAGCACTACCAAGTATTTAGAAATGACTCCCCTTTTAATTTAATTGATTTTATTTAGTAACGCTGAAAGAAAATGAAGGCAGAGTAAACATTGTGTGTTGTGTCATTTTTACCGAGCCCACTTGAGCACAACTAACATTTTCAGCTGCATGTACACAAGCTGAAGAACTCAAATACATCAGCAAAGCGCGACTGAAGCAGGTAAACAAACAGTCAAGCTAAAAAAAGGTGCTTGAAACAATATGCACACGCACAACAGTACAGTAAAACAAACAGACAAACAAACACAGATGTGTGTTTTTTATCATGAGGAGAAAGTTACAGATGTTGAATACACTTCCTCTTCCAAAATAAGTCAGTATTGGAAATAATAATCGTTTCCTCGGGCTGCCCAGACTGAAACTTGCATTTTTTTTTGTTATCTGTAGCCAGACAGACATCGTCTCAGTGCAGTAATCAACTCTGCATCCTAACAGCTACATCAATATCCCTTCAAAATAATGCTCATATTTATCTATTTACTCCTCTAGCCTCTGTCACGTTGTGGCAGTGCATGTGTTTCTTCTCCAGCGTCCTCTATAAAGCCTGGTTAGACATGTTTGCTTGAGTGCGTGGGTCTGTTTACATGAGCGCCTGCATCCATTTGTATGATTCACTGTGAGCGCCATCGATTTGGCGCGCGCCGCGTTGATGTTTACCGCCGGCCACTGCGTTTTGCATGGCGGCGATGAGCTCGCAGAGGCTGTCAGAGAATGACGTGCTAATTCACCGATGCTAAAAGGAGTAAATGAGTTTCAGAGTTTAAGGTGGTGAAGTGTAACTATAGAGAGAGCAGAGAAAACCAATTAGAGATCCAATTACACCTGTAATCACAGAGAATCCTGCTGCTTTATCTTGTGCTAGTATAGTAAGCAAACGGTCGAGGGCGTTATGTCAGTTATGCTATGGATGTTTTCTAAATTTAGCTCTTCTTCATCAATCTTACGCTTCGACATGCTGCAGAAAACAAAAAGGCATAAAAAAAAGTTTGAGCCAGCAACACAATAGCTAGAAAAAACAAAACCTTAAATGCACCTTTGAATTGCAATTGGACATTTTGCTTCATCAAAGGGTTATAAAAACGTAATAATTACATAATAAATGTATTCAAACACACCTGCGCTCATAACGTTTGACGCATGTGAATGAGGACGACCAACAAATCCTTAAATAACACTTCTACAATTAGTTTTGCAGCGTCTGCAGTCTTCCTCACCTCTCCTCACCGTGTCATGTCTGTCTATGTGTGTGTGTGTGAGTGTGTGTGTGTGCATGATAACAGGCTGCCCTATACAGTAAGGTAAGCTCTAATTAGCTCGCCCTGTTTGTGCTCTACATGTGAGCAACCTTCTTCCTCTCTCCGTCTCTCCACGGCACAGACTGAGGCGCTCTCCGTCCTGCACTGCACTACACATGAAGCTTTGAAGTCCAGTCTCCAAGCAAAGCCTACAAATTCCCCAAATTCCCCTGTAGCAGCAGCAGCAGCAGCAGCAGCAGCAGCACGGCCGTCCGTCTCACATCGCTACAGATCACGTGTCCTGACCGACCCGTCAAACAAATTAATTCCTTATCAGGTTTAATAAAACAGGCTTACAGGGAAAAAAAAAAAAGGAAAAATCACATTAGATATTCACTTTGATTGCTGTGCTATCACTGTACTTTTGAATTAAGCCTCCAGAAGCTTGTGTTTCCATAGGATGAAGACTTTGTTTGTCAGGCGCGTCCAGCTAAATGGAAAGATACATTTTTTTAAAATCAAATTAGATCATAGATTTGCGATCAGCATTGAGCTCCACACAGCTCGATCCTCTTTTAGTTTGATGAGAGGAAACCTTGTTTGGAAAGCCTGATGATGTGCTCGTCTAGTCGGCCTGTTGATTTTACCGTCCAACTAATCTGCTACCGCACCCCTCCCTCCGCACCACCCACTCAGTGTCTAGCTAACAGCCATATTGCTGGAATAATGAAATTAATGTTTTATGGGCCATTACTAGGCTATGATAAGATGACTGAGCAAGGAGAGAGGAGAGGAAAAGAGGAACAAGTCTCGCCAGATGGAGGGGAAGAATAACAGCAAACCGTTTAATGTTCAGTGCTACGGTTCTCCTCAGAAAGAAACTCATCTGAATCCGTTATTAAAGCAGCAGGAGGAAGCAGACTGTAGCACGGATTTCTGAAATATTGAGGTCATGTTTTATCGAGGCCTGTGTGCAGCTTTTTGTGTACGAAGCCATGTTTATGTCTGGTTCTGTTGAGAGATTAGAACGCATCTCCAGATACAAACAGCAACAAACAAAGAAGCAACAGAAAGACGTAATTATACTGACAATAATCATCAAATTTAAAGGTGCATTATTTGTATTATATTCGTATCTCTTTCAGCATTTGTAAGCATGATACAGCTGGGTATTTTTAAGGGACCTTGGGAGTGTTTCCAGCTGTGAGAGTGATGATAGTTTGGGACATCTTGAGCTCTGTTTGTGGCAACCAATTCAGTTATCTTAAGCCAAAACATGATCTTTTTTACCTGAGCTAAACACTCACTTTGAAACTGAAGGTTACGTATTGTAGGTGGTTGCTGAAAAGCCCAACATCTACCAAAATATTGAAGACATGATGCCGAGGTTCTTCACTAGCTAGGAGGGAAAATATGTAAGAAATGAGCTCCTTTTTCTTGCTCCTATTTATTCCATTTCATCCAATCTGCGTTCACTGTTTTGGATTCAGATACATTGCGACAGGCATTAGGGACACAGCTTGAAGTCTGTATATCTCACCGGGCAAGGATAAACAAGACAGATTGAGTGTGTGACTGGCTGATTCACTGGCTGACTGGCAGAAATAGAATCTAGCTGGCAGACTGGCTGACTGATTGGCAGAGACAATGTCTAACTGGCTGGCTGGTTGCACGATTCAGTGGCTGACTGACAGACGAGTTGACTAAAAGATGAGCCGTTGCGGCGGGCGAAACTGATCTGTTCATTGTGTTTATTTCGGGTGTGAAGCGTATTCACCCGCAGGAGCATCGTGATTGGATATTCTCCATGCCAATTGCCCCCATCTGTGTGCGACGGTCTCACAAAGTCTGCCCCAAACACTGGCAAATGAGCTGGGAGCGCAGATGAGAGGAAACGATTTAAAGAGGCAATCAGTGTGGGAGGGACAGAAGTGATGAAATGGAGTAAACAAGTCCCTTTCTTTACACACACACACACACACACACACACACATTCATAGACACACACTCACAGAAGCAACCCCCATCACTCTCAAGAGCAGTAAAGCAGCAATAGTCACAACAAAATCCATTCTCCAACAGTTCATGAATTTATGAATTTTTCAAAGCTGCAACGGCTCTGTTGAAACTCACTTTTGACTCGCTGGTGAGAATAGGATTATCCTTTTTATTCTCTTCTCTCCAAACACTTGGCTTTTGAAGTAGTTCTGGCAAATTATAGTTTGCTCATAATTAACACACTTCTAAAATCACTAGTCAATCGCTGCTGACACAAACACACTGTCAGGACTGGCAGAGCGGCAAAGAAACAACTGAAAATGCTTAAATATGTAACGGATGGCGGGATAATGCTGTAAAATTAAAAGTGCAGAATAAAACAGCATGTCCGAAATCCACAGGAAATGATCCCCAATTAACTTGACCACTCACATTTTTATTTTTCATGCTCTTTATTCTACCAAGCTAGATGGGAGTTTCCAGAAAGCATGCTAGATTAAAGTAAGTACAGCACCAACGTTGAGGTGGAAGGGTCAATTAGTATTAGGTAATTAGTGGTCCATTTTATGGCAGTTACAAATTAATTTAGAAAAACACCATTAGATTATCACATCATAATTGATACAACATTTTATTTAAAATCTAGTAATATAATTGACGCTCGATTTGTCTTTACTTGGCAAAGAGTAAACATCCATAGAGAACACCCCCCTGTATCTGGATGACATGGTACGGTCCTGCCTGAGCTCAGCGGTGCTGGCCCGCAGAAACAGGAGGAGCTGTGCAGTGAGCCGCCAGGAGAACCACTGTCATGCTCACTGAGAGGGGAGGGGAGGCCGAGAGACAGGAGAGAGGACAGACAGGAGAGAGGACAGACAGGAGAGAGGAGAGACAGGAAAGAGGAGGGACAGGAGAGAGGACGGACAGGAGAGAGGACAGACAGGGTGACAGCATGTCGCCCACTTTGTGTAGCAGACAGGTGGGTGTCGTCAGTGAGCGGCTGAAGTGAACCTGTTAGCTTCATGTCCACAGTTACACTTCACTCCTGTCTCACCTGCATGTAATCAGTGCAGGTAGAGTTTAGCAAGCTAATGACAGTGAGCGAGCTCCCTGCCCTCCTACCAGACTCCACAACACGTTCGTCTGCAGGCCTGTCTGTCTCCACACACACACACACACACAAACACACACACACACACACCCCTCCCGACCCACTGAACCACCGGTGAGCAGCTCTGCGTCCATCTGATAACTTCAAAATAAGAGTTACATTTAGACTGTGAATTATGGCACATTTCTTTTAGAGTGTGTTGGTTCGCATCAAATCCAGACTGATGCATGTTTGTCTGCACAGTGTTACCTCTGCACAGCTCACTGGCAGTAAACAACATTCTTTAAGTGTTGGACTACGAGAGACAAGACAGCTGCACAGGTAGAGTTCTGTAAAGCTTTGAATGGGTCGATTGGGTCCTGTAGGGCCGACATGTGAGACGCATCATTTTTCTTTTTTCATTGCTTTTCCAACTGCAAGCCAAACTTATCTCCTTCCCTTTTTTTTTAGCCTGGAGGCAGGTTTTGACACATAGAGATTTGCTAATGTGATATGTATTTTTAACTGAATGCAATTAAATTAAAAGGCAGATGCGACATGACTTGTTTTAATTAAGAACGGTTGACTAATGCCTTTCATGCCTGAGACTTCACATCCAGTGAGCGACGATAAACAGGACTTAAATTCGTTCACAAGATTTTTATTTTCAATCCAATTTTGCTCCTGAAAACATTGGAGTGTTGCAACATTTCATAATATTTTGCAATATCAGTATCATTTTTGAAAATTTGTTATCACAACCAATGGTTTAATTTTAGCAAATGAAAAATACAGGGACGTCAGGGGAAGTGGTTTAATCAGAATAAATAGATGATAGGTGATAACTCGCAGTATGTTTGATTGCATCTCTGGAGCTGTCCTGCGGTCCTCTATCAAATGTAATCTTGTCCAGACAAAAAACTTTGGGCAGCCTGATACGGACTCAGCATCAGATAACTCGAGGCGTATATATTCTGTCTGCCCTGATTATTTGGCTGGCCATGTGCCTCGGGGGTTTATAAATTATTGTTGCTGAGAGAGTAAGGTGCAGATTTCTATCACCAGCGCTGCTTCAAGTCCCCTAAAAAAGCAGCACTGGACATACTTTCATTGATCAGTGGCCTGGAGCGCTGCCGAACAAGGTGCCCGCCTCAGAAGTGGAACGTGTTTCTTCAGATGTGGTGGAGCTGATGAGGTTGTCCTGGGTGTATGCTGTTAATGTTGTGCAGTCTGTCTCTGCACAGACAGACTTGGCCTGTGCTGCGGCTGTTCTGTGTAGATATATGATGTGTCTTGCAGGTGGGAGTCTCTTTTCAGACGGCGAGGCCCGGCTCCAGTTCTTTCATTTCTGAATAGGTTGAAAGTAGCCACTGCCGCATTACTCTTTGGCCTTTAATCTGTGAGGAAGAAAAAAAGCTCTGTGATCGCTGGTGTCAGCTGGTGGACTTCAGTTGAATCGACTGCTTATAAGGTTAACTGATTCACTCTGGGTGAACCAGAAGTCCAGCAGCAGCCTCCTTGGTCTTACTTCACGACTGACACCTTTTGGTCCAAAGATACTCTTCCTCAGGTAGACGACGACATCGGATAGAAGTTCAGAATCAAGAACAATATGCCCAACTTAAATGATGTGTTTTCATATCTTAAAGTTGATCATAAGAATCTGTTCCCATGGTTTAGGAATCCAGTTTCTTTTCTACCTTTTTTTGTCTTATCTTTTGTTCAGGAGCAGAAACAGAACCTGGTCGTCAGTGGATGCATGCAGCATGAGAATGAGCATTTGTGGGACTGGTTAAAGGAAATGTGATTAAGTTTAGCTAATGAAAGAGTAATGACATTAACCCAAGCTGCCACTTGCGTAACTGGCCGGTTCCCACTTTCTCATTTGCACAGTAGAGAGCCCTGAATATAAAGGTATTTCCAGCTCTCCAGAAAGCAGCATACATAATGAATGGCTGGTTAACTTGATGTATGCAACTGTAGCAGGCTACTTTGCATGCGGCTGGTGCTACCTCGTTCTAGCGCGGGGGTCATAATGAAGCGATATTTTTGACAGATTTTGCATGTGTTCGAGCAATGAAGCATCTGAACTCCTCACACACCTCAGCACTGCAGCTCACTCTGTGGCAGCCAGTTCCTGCTTGGTAATTCAGCCTGGGTGAGGGAGGATAGCCTCGGCCCGCCTCTCGGCCTCACCACCGCTGAGACAATCACACACTCCCATCAATAATTTATACTGAGAGGTGTTTCTTTCATTTCAATATTCCTGCCCAAATGGCATTTTAAGAGCCATCTTTGTTGAGCCCAAACGCAAAAAGAATGTCTTCAATTATTTATTTCCAGAGGTATTAGCTCTGCCTGACTGATTTTCTCCCTCTCTCTCTCTCTCTCTCTCTCTCTCTCTCCTCCCTCTGCCTCCCGGGCCGTGGTTGGATGGTGCCCCTCTTTCCAAACACTGTATTTCTCCTGACTACCCAACAGGTAAGTTTGTTTGATCACATCATATTTATAGACTCATGCGATGGGCTTGTCTTGCACTGTATTATTTAGTGCTGTGGACTCGGGCGTTATCCGACAGAGGGACAGGTTATGGATCTCTTGTACATCCTGCTGAACAGAAGCTGTGGTCACCGATGTGGAGCAGAAAATCTTTGGTTTCACAGTGTTTATTTTCACAGCTTTGCTAAAGTGGCTTTAGGGATGCTGAGTTGTAGCGACCTTATTTGGCTGACGAGTGTCTCATCCGTAAGGAGAGACGCTTCCAGAGTATTTTCGCACGCTTATAGTTCCAGACTTATACAGCTAATCCTTTACTCTAAGCTTAAAAGTGAGCAGAAAGGGAAGCTTTTCTACACAAATCTGAAGCATGGAGTTGTTTTGCAAAGAGCCCAGTTGGGAGAAAAGATTGTGCATGGTGCAGCTGAGCTGCAAAGCATTACCTTAAATGATGAGGGGTGATGTCAGAGTGATCTTAATCGCAGACAAAGAGTAAATAATGCAAAATCAAAGTGGGATGTGTATTATCAGGGTGATAGAAGCCTTCAGGAGCACGTAAGGATAGAACATTGTGTGTATTAGGATATGGAGATGAAGAAGGTGAGATATAAGGTTTGAATTTGTCATATTCTTTGTATACTTTCCCAAAGATCATCACAACTGCAGACTTCAGTCAAATGTATTATCATCACTGGATTCCTGGAATGATGGGAGGAAAAATGATTGAGGTTTTATCCCAAAATCTGTGTACATGTATCGCAGCGGACTAATGCATCTTATGAATATCAATCTGCTCTCATTTTCTCCTTCTTTGGGTTAAAGCAATGGAGCTCATGTGTGATTTCAGGGGAAAAATACGAGCTGTTGCCTCTTGACTGCAGAACAATGTAGTGTATGCAGACGGGAGAGTTTTATGTAACAACAAGCAGAATGAATACAACACAATAGATAAATACACAACGGGGCCAAGACGGCATACCGAGCAGAGATAATGACAACATTAGTGCTGTGAAAGGGTAAAGATTTTGAAAGTCTGTTTGCACCATGTGACCTCATGTTTAAACTGTAACTCAAGAACTGTTTCCACTGTGTTGAACTTTTCTGAAAAATCACAAACCCTAAATCTCTTGCTGCTATGGGGGCAGGTCATCAGGATGGGTTTTGCTACAGTTTTTACAACTTCTGTAAAGTATTTATTCACAAAATATTCAAATGTTAGTTGCCAGTCGGGCTCAAGATAGGACATTCAACATTAGCTTAGTAGTAGTAGCTAGTAGCTAGTTCCCCCTTTTTTGCAGTCTCCCTTCTCACCCCTGCAAGTCATTATACATCTCCTTTTATATCTTTTCAAACACTACGGACTGGCTGCAGAGAACCTGTGTTGTTGTGTTAGGTGCAAAACTTGCTTGGCTCATTGTTCGAAGCCACTGCTAATTAATCTCTTGTTGGTCTAATCTGACTAATCCTCGTGGTTCCTTCGATGTGGAGGAAACACAAAAATGGGACTTTTAAGGAGATTTATTCTCTGGGACTATTTGGTTTATGGGCGTGTTTGATTGAAAACCAGGACAAGCCATGTGTGACACCAGGAAAGAAGTCTGAAGTGACTCCGACTTGTGTCTAGCGTAATGCTCTGTAACATTTAAATTCCTTTTTTCCTGTGTACAAGACAGGATTTTAGTTGTAAATATACCGAAAACATATTGTCAAACATACCCAGGACTGGGGATTTAAGGCATTCTCTGACATTTTAGCAGAAAGAGAACAGATCAAACAGTCAGAAATAGAGAGGATCAGTGCATTTGTCTGGATGAAGGATGATGTCTCACATTGATCGTCGTTGGAAATCAAACAATGTCAGAGAGTACAGAAAAGATGACAGATTGCCAGAGAAGTTTTGGGGGTTGATAGAAATATCAAGAGAAGGTTTTTGAATGTCGTACGATTTCCGTCACAACAGCGCAGCGTCACATTTTAAAAGGGATGAATAGAAATAGCGCATCAGAAGACCTTCAGAAGTTTCCGATACAGAGTGGCATTATTATTTTATTGAATGCACAGTCGGGGACAACAGATGTAGGGCAGTGAACACTCAGCTACAATTTGGATTGATATGAAGTGCAACTTGACTTTCTGCAGAGTCAGGATGAGTAACACTCTGCACGAGATGTGTCACTGGCATAGTATGAAACTACATTGTTGGGGACAGCAGTGCCTCACACCAAAAGCAAGTGAACAAGGCAAAACACTCTGTGCACTTAAAGAATTTCACACATCAGCCATGCAATCATCATTTCACCTCCCGTGTAGTTGAAACTGTCACTTGCGGATTAGCTCGATAGACGAGGTGAAAGTGGTGAGTGATGTTAAAGAGGAGCTCATGGTGGATGGTTGTCTAAAAAAAAAACAAGTGCGATTCTGACGCTTGAGCTTGCAGATTCAGTTGCCTTGATTTTATTCTAAATAAACAGATTTTAGCTGTAGAGACAACAGGTAGGAACTCACTTTAAACAGCCAGGTGGCTTTTTGAGGAATTAGCCCATGACAAACCTTTGATTATGTTATTTTCAGTTCATTTAATTGTTGCTGGACTCTCCCTGCATACCAAACAGCTCAGTATCACAGACAGGAACCAGAGGTCTAATGATTTAGTTTACTTTTTTACTCATAAACAGAGCTTGAGCAGCACACAGAGGTTGAGGGTGAGGAGGTTCACTCCTGATGCTCCAGATGGTCTGGGTCTGTTTCACAGAAGCATCTGGAGAGAAGCCATTAGAAACTGTTTGGAAAAAAAAAAAAACATCTGGCACTTTCAAAAACTACTCGATAGTTGAAGTGAAGAACTATCATCCTATAGCACAGACTCACTTCCCCCAGTCAGATCAGTAGGGGAGCTACAACCAGCAGAGCCTGTTGGTAAGTCTGACTCTTACTGAAGCCAGTCTGACATGAGTGGACATGAGTGGCCTTCTCTGCTCTTGATTCAATCAGTGTGTTTACTTGCACAGCTTAGTCGGATTACAGCCATAGTTCGACTATGCCACTCAATCAGACAACTGCAACTGTCCGAGTATACATGCCGGTGAGAAAATCAAATTATTCGTCGAAGCATATCATACCCAGGTAAGATAGGTGGCGCTGTACCCATTTCGACTAGTGGTGATAGAGCCACCTCCAGCTGACCTCTTTACATCACAAGCAACAAACTCTGCCTCGGCATTCAAGCAAGATGGCGTACAAAGAGCGAGGCGAAGCTACATCGTTGTATATTTCGTATATGGTGTACATGATAATTACACAAACTAGATGCACAATGGTGCTCTTGCTTGCGGTGATTTCAGAGGAAAGACGCCGCGACTGCCGTCCGTCTACTTCCGGCTCACGGGTCCCGGGAAAAGAATATTGACCCTGCGCAGAACGCAAATCCGAATCCGATCTGATAGAACGTATACATGCAGGAGTCATGCGACTATCAATCAAATAATCTAGGTGTTTTAATCAGGCTATAAGAAATCTGATCCGGTCCGATTTTAGTCAGACTAAGGTGGATACATGCATCTTAAAGATCCGATCATAGTCGAACTAACCCAGTTATTTGGTTTTCTTGAGTGTTATGTAAACGCACTGAGTGAAATATACTCTCCAGTTCTGCTATAACTGATGTGATAGCAGCAATGCTAACCTCTCTAGAACTGTGTATGTAGCTGTCGTCTCTAGTTTCCAGTAGTTCCTCCTAGGACACTGATTGGTTTAACGCCTGTGTGTTTGGCCACAAGTACAAAGCATGAAGCCTGACAAGATGGATTTGTAAGTCTCACGATCTTAGAAATCTGGCTGCCTCGCAAGGCAGAGCAGAAGTTATGATATACACATAAATCCAGATATCAACACTGGGATGAATAAGACAAACAATACGGAGGAGAAAACAACCATTCATTTGATTTTTTTCCCATTGAATGTTTGCAGCATTTTCTTAGGCATCATCATTGCCTCAACCTCTGGCTGACACATAGCAATAAACACGTTATCAACACCCCTTGAACTGACACTGTAATTGAAGTTTACTGACAGGTCCTCATTGCATCATTTTAGAGCTGTTCTGGCTGCTTACTTTTTTTTTTTTTGTGAGAGGGAGCCGAGGTTATTTTGTGACAATGGATAAGGACTGTCAGCCAATAACAGTGTTAGGCAGCACTGTGGAAAGGTGTTGAAAGAGTCACGTTAACATGCAGATGAGCAAGAGAAATAGCAGCAAAGGTTTCAGTCTGTTGTGCCCCGGAAAGGCATCATTGAGCTCCGATGAGCTGGAAATTGCACCCTGCTATGGTAATGCTCTGTTTTTGTGCTGTGTTTTTTGTCAACATCTCAACCGCTTCAAATGACTAAATCAGATACGAGCACAGCAGCAGTATGCACATGTACACACACACACAGATACCATCTCCCCGAGTTAACATTCAGACGATGTTTCAGTTAAAAGTACTTGAAAATGAAATGGTTGCATACCAATTTAAAACTTGCTGATGTTGTCACACAGTCAGATTGTATTTTTAGAGACTGAACTCAGGTCTACCCAGGATTTCTGTGCTATTTCTTTACATTTCCAAATCCCCGAGCACTCAGGAATCTCAAGCACGAAGCTGCCAGTTAGAATTCAAGCCATATGACTCAGGAGTGCCCTCGACTGTGAGCATGATGTTCTTCAACTCCAGACTATCTGCTGGCGAAGTTTTATATCTCCACAAGTGTCAGTGCACCTGCTGAAAGCTGCAGCGTGATGCCCTGTGAGCATGTTTTGTGTGCAGCCCATGTCAATTGCCCGCAGAGCCTCGGCTTTGCAAGTCCACTGTGGTGGGAGGACTGAGAAGCAGCCTAATGGCATTTCCCATTCCCTCGCTGTGGGAGACATCTTTATGGATGGGTAGTGCGTCGACTTCTGCTCCTCCTCGCTCGCTGAGGAGTCATGAAGAGTGATGGCCATGAAGGGAGGATGGAGGGATGGGAGAAGACTGAGAAATAATACGGGCAAGAAGAAGAGAATAAAGAGGAATTACAGCACAAGGATGCAAAAACAGTACAGACGTCACAATCTCTACAGAGAAAAGAGGAATTATTTAGAAACAAAATGAAAATTATGGAATGACTGAAATATGACTCAAGTCTCATCATTTGATAAGGGAATTGATCAAGGATACTCAGATCCTCTTCTCCTGCTGCTCAAACCCATTAAGTTCTTCTGTCATGGATAAATATTCCTCTCTGACTGTCATGTTCTCCCACTGCCCTCCACCATCTCCTTCTTGATGGTGTTTGCACCACGAGAGAACTCTTTTGTGTCCATTGAGGAAGTGATTAAAATGTCATTAATTAGATAAGGGACAGTGGCATGTCGGCATGATGGACAAAAGGAAAACTTCTGTGCTAACTTCAAGCTACAATATATGGAAGTGAAAAAAAAAGAAAAGTCTAACGTCTACAAGTAATTTAAAACTTTTTTTTTTATGACTACACTAAATGCAAAGTGGGTCTTCAGCAGAAGATTTATAGATATATAGATTTCTATTTTCAGTAATTCAAAGTAGAACTCAGATTAAAACTTGGCGGAGCTGTATGAGTAATTTCAAGAGACCATTCAACTTCATAAATGTGTAAGAATGTTCGCAAAAAAAAACTAAGGTAAGGAGCTTCTCAACAACTGGAGTCCGTACTCCAAAATGACATGATGTTATCATCTCAGGCTACCAATCCACACGATGTAAATGCTTTATTTCACTGTCATGCCAAATCCTTAAATTAACCTTGACGTAATTAAGCTAATGTAAAACATTGACAGATCCCCGCTGAAGACTGAATTGGTGCTTGTCATCTCTCAAAGAACTCACTGACCGTTAAAAATGTTCAGAATCGAGATCAATACAAAGATGGAGGGAGCAGAACAGGCTTTGATTCGCTGGATGTAAACAAGGACTCTTTAGACTGAATACACTTGAGAACACTTGAGAACTTTAGAATTTGCCGTAGTCGTTATACAAAGGTTACTGAGTTTGTATATCATCAGATCTTCGATATGCAGGAACGTGGAACATTTATTAGGCTCACTGAGTCAACCAAGACTCCCACACGGCAGGCGGGCACACTGCAAATGACCTCGTGCATTTTCATCTTTTGCACAGCATTTCTTTAAACTTGTGTTTTGAATGTGTTGGCAGCAACAGAAAGAGACTCTAGTTAATTTTTTATACAAGTGAAATGCACCTCAGACACAAAGTACTTTCTTCTGTTTGGTTGGCGGGTATCAGTAGAAACTTCATGACGAGACATCAGTGAACACTTTCAACCGTGATATTTCAAATGAATAATGGCCGACTGCCATAAAAGCAATGTTATGCTGTGTTATATTACCAATGAAGGCCGACTGATCACACATACCCAACGATGGTTTAAACCAACAACTTTAACACAGCTCACCAAGACAGTTCAATATACTGAGACATGTCTGTGTTACTACAACTTCATCTCAAAATCTGTATCCTTGAAATCACTTTTTAATGACCAACATGTAAATGAACAAAAGCAGAAAACAATTAGAGCCACTAATGCTAATTAAGGCACTGCAGCGTAACATGTAGAAAACTCTTACCTGACTTGCCTGGAAGCCATGGCACAATATTTTTTTGGAAAGGGCATGCACTACAAAAAATACTTGCAGATAATTGGACGAACCATTTGTCTTTCACAGGCTGGACAGTACTACCACCAGCAGAAACAATTAGCCAATCAAACTAACTGAAGTCAGTCAAGACAAACAACTTCTCCGTCCTTAAGTGTCATGCGTTGCCCTTCTGTTCCGGTGTAACTGATGCTGTAGCAGCCGCGATAGATTCTTGAGGAGCCGCAACACGGGTTGCGATTGCTGTCTTGGAGAGTGTTAATGGGGCCATCTCTGTCGGTGTTTCTGTCTGTGTTTCTGTTTAGTTTTTTTGCCTGCTTCTCTACACATTTATCTCGCCATAGGTATGCAAACACAAGTCACCATTCAGATTGACAAGTTAACAAGGGTGTCAAGGGATTTCTTCTTGACCACACTCCAAATTCTATGAATATTAAACACGAGAAGACAGAGAAAGGGAGAGGCAGAGGACGAGAAAAGAAAAGAATGATTACTAGTTGGAAAAGGTCCGATAGGTTGAAGTGGAAGGAGGGGGAATGAAGAGAAGAGATTGCAGACACAATGAAGAGGAAGCATTTTCTTTTTTCATCCTCAATGGCGGCCAAAGAAGTTGTGGAGACATCTGGATACATAATGTGGGTGCACATCAGAAATCACATCGTCCCTCTCTTATCTCTGCTGTGTTCTCTGGATGTCTCCATCGTTGGAGAAGCAGACAGTGTTGCCCTGTTCTGATCAAACTCTGCAGGTGGAGATCACAGGCTGGGAAATCTACCTGTAAGCTTTCTATTTCGGTCTCCCTCTCTCTCCCTCCGTGTGGGAGACGGGGTATCAGGACCAAACAGAGCAGTCAGAGCAGAGATAGATGGAAGCGTCTTGTGCCTCACATTGCCACCCATCCCTGACAACAAGATTAATCTTCACTCTTCAACCCTGATGAAAGTCCCTCGTCGGTACCACCTCTTCCTCCTCTTTTCATCTCTCTATCCCCCCTCCTCTCTCTCACTCAGTGGAGGTTAGCTTCACCCAAAATGAAAATTAAAAGAGATTGTGAATATTACTTTGAGGTAAAGAAGACAAAGCCTTAAAGGGGCACAGCACTGAATTTAGACATTGTGATTAGTTTACTTCCCATGAGAGATGCTGCACAGCCAGCGGAGCGTAAATCTTTTAACTTTATGGAAGTGTGACACTAAACCCAAAATAAATTGACATTTAAAATATCATGGGAACCTTTTTGTTATAATTTTCTGACTCATTTTAATTTTCAGAGTCTTCATATCTCAAATTGTAAACGGGACTTTGTGGTCTCAAAAAAAAA
>CAEMYA010002116.1:12823148-12846866 GCA_903131615.1 Diplodus sargus | reverse complement strand
GTGTGTGTGTGTGTGTGTGTGTGTGTGTGTGTGTGTGTGTGTGTGTGTGTGTGTGTGTGTGTGTGTGTGTGTGTGTGTGTGTGTGTGTGTGTGTGTGTGTGTGTGTGCATGCATTTGTTCGTGTGTGTGTGTGTGGCCGGTGGTCATAGTTGGAGATTAATGCTAAGTGAGGCTGATAGACAGAAGCTGGATTCTCCTTCTGTATCATGCATTCAAATAAACAGAGAGCTACTGCACGAACACACACACACACACACACACACACACACACACACACACACACAGAAAGAGAAAGAGAGAGGCTGGAAGTGGCAGCTGTGATTGTCAGTCCAGAGGATGACAGTCGAGGGCAGCAGACATGACCCTGGTTATATAGCCAGCAGGAGAGAACCGTGACTGTTTATCTGAAGCGAGGAGAAGAGAAGTGATGAGACGAGACAAGGAGGGAGGAGAACTGGTAGGGAGTGAAACAGGACGAGAGCAAGTAGAGAGACAAAGGCAGAAACCTAAAACTAAAACAAAAAAAACATGGGGATAGTAGAAAGAGAAAAGGTATAAAAGAAGAGTGGAGAAAAGGAAATGTGGTGAAAATAGGAGGAGAGGAAAAAGTCACGGGAAGGAAACAAGTATTGAAAAGAGGAAGAGAAGAGGACATTGAGAGGGAGGAGAATGAAAGGACAAGAAAAGGAAGAAGTATGAGGATAGAAAAGAACATAAACATAGAAAACCAAGAACTAACGAGAGTCTGAAAGAGGTGAACTTTGTCTTCACCTCAGGACGTCTGGAAGAGAGAGAAACTCTTGCGTTAGCTTTGCTGTATTGTAGATGTGACCTCAGAGATCGGCCTCAGTTTAAATCCACAGTGACAGAGTCGAGGTTCCTGCAGGTCGCTGTGCTCGAGGGGTGTTTGAGTGTGTGTCATGCACTTTGGCATCCAGTCACAGTGATGTTGTGCCAACAGTGTGTGTGAGCAGTTCAAGGATGGGTGTGTCAGAGTCACGTGATCTTTTCACTTTGGCTCAGAAATGCTCGAGAGCAACAAAAGTCGCCGGTCCGTCTGGTGTCGTGTGTCTCAGCAGCCCGTTCATCTCCCTCCTTCACCTCTCTGCCTCTGTTCTGTGTCCTCAACTGAATCCTTCTGACCAGCTGCTAATTTGCCACAAATCTGCAAACACTCAAACAAAAAATAATATGTTTTATACTCCTCAGTTCACTCCACAACTCCATTTTCCAGTGTTGTGCTGACAGAGAGCAGAATACAAATTCTACTGTTTAAACATGAAGTAATTGTGGAGAAACTAAAAGGGATGCAATTTAGAGTGGATCGATTACAAAATAAATTGGACTGCAAATTGTGTGTGGTTAAAAATAATGAAAGAGATAAATGTCAAGAGGAGAAAAAAATGCACCTTGACGGAAAAGACAACACGTCGTCGGATGGGGTCAAAAATCGCAGACGGTTGAAGGTGTGGATAGAATCACAAAGGTGGGAAGCAAGCAAAGACAACCTTACGGGGAGGGAAGGGCATGAAGATGAACACATTCAGACTGTGGTGAATGTGAAGAGGAGCTGAATGGCGGTGAGGCAGGATCACAACACAGACTGTATGCAGACTCCATACAGGTGAGACAGGAAGGAAGTGAGACAGGGAGGAAGTGGGTCAGCGAACGATGGAGGAATTTTTCTAATTGAACGAGTGGAAATGTGGGATTAACCAGATGAAAAAGGTAGTGAATGACTATTTATGCTTTGATGTCATACTGTAATTATTATAATTGCGCACTTCCATCATGCGTCCACAAGTTGTAATTATGATGGGGAAATGGCGTATTTTCTAAAAGCTCACTTATATCCGGCTCGACTCTTAATAGTTTGCAAGTGCTTCCAAACCCACCACAGAGGGCTGCGGCACATCAGGCTCACACTGTTATTCAATGGATTAAACCCAAATGTAATCAATATGCTGTTTTATTGTCAGTGCACGGTTCTTTAATCCTATCACTACCTAATCTGGAGTCACACAACCATCTTCATGTTGGAAATGCTTGCAACTCATTTACATGTATTGATTGTTGATACAAAAGCATCCAGAATACATTTTGACAAAGTTTGTTACAAAAACCACAGATAATGAAACTTTAAGTCCTTTTATGTCAAAACTTTACGTTTATTTTGGTTCAATGTTCATTATTTTCTCTTGTCACAATGCTGTTTATGTTCTGATTTTAAAAAAACCTGCTTTGATCGCCACAGCAGCACGAAACAATACCAGAGAAAGCAATTGTATATCTTTGTTTACAGTATAAATTAATCTTTAAATACACAAAAGATACATTGTCGTGCACAGATGGGGACATGCAGTCAGACAGACAGTTACAGAAGACCAGTCACTGTACACAAACAAATCAATAGTCACCAGCTTGCTTCATCCACTTGAGCGAGCTTTAGAAAGTGCAAATATCCGCCTGTATGTTGAAGCTGAGTCCTTTGCATGAGTGAGCAATAAGATGGGAAAGTAAATATAACTACACTTTGAACTTAACAGCTCAGCTGCCAAGATAAAATGTTAGCGTGTCATTAATGTGTCATTTCCCGTTAACATTAGATGTTTATTACAGGACTTTCATGTTGTTAGGTGGAGGGAACAGTGGCGGGCTTACAGGCGAAACGTCTTCGAATTTTGAAGACTCGAGACAATTTTCCAGCCGTGTTTGATGCAACAAAACCAGGTATTTAAAGCCAAAACTGGATGGTTTCCCAACTCTAACCAGGTGTGCAGAAACCTGGCCAGAGAATCAGCACGGCATTGTGACAAAGGAAACTTGAACCTCAGGAAACATAAAAAGGTTTGAAAGAAGCGTTCTTTGCCAACATTTATTCTAACACCTGTGTTGAATAAAAATGAAGAAGTAGAACAGCTGAATATTTAAGAGAAAACGTAGCAAAACATTTCCACGAGCCTTACAGCGCCACACAAACCTGCTCGTACTTCACAATCCGTTTCAACAAGGATTTTTGGTAGCGTGTGTATCGTTACAGGCTCGTCAAAATTCAAATTGACTGTTGGAGGCTTGGAGCAGTGGGTAGCAGCTGTAGTCGCGGTCTCGATACTAGATTACAGAATTTGCTTGCATATGCATCCATATTTTAGAGTCCCATTCCATTGTGAGGATCAATTTGTTTTGATAACAGATCGGCAGAGAGGTTTTGAAAGTGATGTGATTAATTGTCGCCCCGGCTGAAGGTTAGCTTTCCACATGCCAACACTGTGATGAAGGATAATTTCATTCTGACTGCTGCCGTGTGTGGCACGGGAGATTGAGCGCGGCAGCGTTGGCAGCAAAAAAAGATGCAATGCTGCAGTTCACATACACACACATGCACATAACATACATCAGTGCGGCTGTCCAGACATGAAGCAGCTGACGGGAAATCCCAGTCACTTCCATTGGATACGGCAGCAGTAACCTCGATGCAACAAACTGAACTGTAAACTGCCTGCATTACTTTTGATAACAGTGCTTTAAGTATAAGGTCGACATTAGAGGCATGAGGTCAAATATATATTTTCCATCACACGACACACATTCCAGCTCGAAAGAATCACATGTTGGCATTTTACGTTGCTGCAAACCCCATATATGTTCAAATGTATTGATATTATTCCAATATTAGCCCTTTGTTAATCAACAGCTTGAGACATAGAACTGGATCACGCTAAAAACACCAAGGTACAGGACTGAATGAACAAAGTATTCCTTCACCCACCATGTGGAATAACAAATGAAAACCAAGCTTTCCTCTCCGGTATCATGCTGTGTTTTGAAGGAGCCAGTTTCTTATATATCTTGATTCTTTTTTTGTGTGTTGCTGCATTACACAGCTGGCCAGAAACCCAAAAACATGTAATGTGTCACAGCATCACGTCCAGCTCTTTGTTAATGGAGACAGAGTTTATAATGTTGTTTCAGGCTGTCGTCTGAGACCGAGTTCAGAAAAAAATGTTTGAATACCATCATTTTATTTGAGAAACATAAAATGACACTCGTCTGCAGGGGGCCGGTGATGTTTACTGCTGCAGCACATTGCAATTAAGTACAATAAGATTGTTTTTATTTTATTTTTATAAATAATTTGTTTTTCAGTGCATTTTGGGAGGGGAAGGGAGAATTGGAAGTGTACTGGATTAACCAAAATAGATTGAAGTACCAGAATGATAAGGATGTGTCTCATTTTGAGAGGTGGTGGCAAAAGAAAGACTCCAGAGATGGATCACAGGAGAAAAATAGGGAAACCCCAGAGATATAGTGACTAATAAAAGAAGACAAAATAAAGAAAGGAAAGAAAGCAAGATAAGAGAAGAGAATGGCTTATTTTTCTGAACAAGGGGAAAGATGGTAAGAAGATAGATGAGATTGCGGACGGTTTGATGGTTGCCAGATAAAAGGATGATGTCTATTTTTAAGCAGCGAAGGATGAATGAGCTGCATGTAAATAGGAATTAATGGAGTCAAAGATTGATGAAAAAAGAACGGTTGGCAAATAAATTGTAATTTCAGTCAGAGGCGAGCAACGTACGAAGAGTCTGCAGACATGAAAAATAAACCCAAAACAAAGGAACGGAAAAATAAATGAAGACAACTCGACTGAAGAAGAATGATGACAGTTTGTTGTTGCTCTGTAACTTTTGGGGACTGTTGCATAATACAGAAACATTAAGTCTCCTTGTATTTCATGTTTTGCATGAAAATGAAATGCTTATATAACTCATGATCTTTATAATTTAAAGTTTTTGAAAAGGTTACGTATCCTTCTGCTCTGAGTGCACAGAAGCAGCGTGGGTCAAGGCAATACTTGATACCTGCTGTTGTCGGTTGTGTGTCACGGTGATGCATGGCTTCATAGCTTTTCACTTACTTACAAGACTAAATTAATAGCCATTACCAAGATAATAACATTCATTTAGTTCCTTTAAGTCCTCGAAGGCTTTCATTTGGATTCATTAACCTTAATGAAATGTTGGAGAGAAAAGATTGGGAGAAAGGAAAGAATTAGGTGAAAATGAAATAGAGAAACAGTGCAGATACTGAAATTTCCCTCTGATATCAGCAAGACAAGAGCAGAGCCGGAGGCCACGTTATTCAAACTAATGAAAGGTGCATCAATTGAGCTGAGCTGAAACTGCACCCACTCACAACCTTTCCGCACCAGCCTCAGCAGTCACAGAGTACATTTTTAAAGGATTAGACAAAACCCACTGATGAAATTGAATTTGGAGCTGTTGTGATTGGACCTCCAACAGGTTCAGAGACGCAGCATGATGACAGATTGTGACTGAAAACCTACACATGTGAACTGCTTTGTGATTATAATTATGAATTGATTTGTGAATGGTTGAGAATTCATGTAGATGAAGGTTCTTCGTAGGCAATTGCTGGCTTTAAACCCGGTGTGGGAATGTCCTCACAGAGTCAATACGACTCCGTAAGGACACTCCTACACCGGGTTTAAAGCCTGCAACTCCCCTCCATGATATAGCAGTTGCGAATGCACAATGACAAACATAAAAAAGCTGCTGTGTTTGTTTCATGGGGATGGGTGTGACTGGAAACCCTGGGAAGCATTAAATACTTAATTGGGAGATGAATTTTGATTTGGGTTCACAGTTGACTGAACAGTTTGCTTCGCTGGAAAAGACACAGGGTGACATTGTGATAGTGTTTGTAATGGGCGTTGGAGCGTGCACTGGTGTGTTTGTTTAATTGATCACATGGAGGAATCAGTTTCAGCCGAACATCACCTCTCTTAGCCGCGCTGCTGGGTACCAACAAGTACCTCATCTAGTGTAAACCGCTTTGAGCTGCATCTTTATTTTTGGAATACGTACACAATGTCCATATTCGAAAAAGCTTTCAACGCCACCACTCCAGATATTATATTACATTCTCTTCTGTGCTCTGTTAAAAACTGCATTGAATGATGCTGCTACACAAAAACAGTGAGCTCAAATATGCTTATTTTCTTAATGAATATAGCGTGCAGTGAACTGGGAAATCCGGATACATGTTTGGAGTGACGAGGAATGTCGAAACATTTATCCTCTTCTGGAAAACCCCAAAGCAAAGCCTATGAAACAAGGTAATTGAGGAACAGCAGTTGTCTCTTTTCATGTCTTCCTTTGTGTTTCTTTGAAGCAGTATTATAGCAAACACAGTAAATACAGGGTTTTTTCCCGGGAGTAGTGAAGCGTTCCATTTTCTGGGTTAAAGTTAATCTAAATGCCCATATTACAAATTAAACTTTTGGTTATTTCTTCATATTTTGGGAGGGATTTGGAGTATCAAAGCTTTCTACTTTCAAACCGGAGCATCACAAGCATCTACAGATGCTTTCAAGGTCTTTCCCTTGTGGGCTCAGCTGTCACTGGATGCTGTGCTGGAAGCAGAGTGTACTTGTCGTATGCATGGGTTCAAATCCTGTCTCCCGCTGTGATGTGTGTTTTTCTCCTCTCAGTTCCCGTCTCGCTTTAGAGCACAGTGTACTGTCATACATCCTTAAAAGTGCTGGATGAAGCACTTTTTTGTATTTTTCATTTTTTTATTTTGGGGAATTCAGGAGAGGAGTGTTGCATTTACATACCTGAGAATGAGAACACCATGTCTATCAATCTGACTCTAAAGAATATAATCTGCTGTATTAAAACCGGACAATGACTGGCAGGATTTAGCTCTTCAGTTGGATGTCGAGCTGCATATCGACTGTTGTCCATTGACTCTGGGTTCACTTTTGATTTTCTTTAGCCTGCCGGGTTGTTATTTGGCAGCGTATTTCGTTTTTACGCACTTCCTTCTGTCTGATGTGATGCTATAGAATAGATTGGTGTGAGAATAAGAGCCAGCACATGCAGGCCCTCCGCAGAGGCCAATCCCGCTTGGAAACTGTAAACATTTACTATAACATGAGAACCTGGATCACTACACCAAACACAGAATATTAAATTGCATCCTATACGGAGCATTCCTGTGCAGGGTTTGTTTGATGTAGTAGCATGCTATGTGCTCTCGAGATCTCCCTCTGTTGTATGAGGGACAACATAGATGAATAATGCATTGATGTTACGAGCTTTCTGCAGGTCTTTTGAGCTTTAAAGATGCACTTTTTCAATATACAGAGCGCAGTCGGCAGCAGACGTTCAAAGCCTCTAACCTATGCGTGTGGCTTATATATCTATGGAAGGTTTGGAGTGTGGAGAGAAATCCTTTTTTCAGTGCAGCAGCAGAGAAATGTGTTCTGGAAAGACTAGCTTAAATACTGTATGTATGTATGTCACCATGTAATGTTGTTGGCAGTATTGCTTTTTGTTGGTGGTCAGGAATGGGACATTGTGAGGTGCATATACATTTTGAGGACGGCAGTGACATTTTTAATCCAGCTTTGATATGCAGACAGGACCAGAGACTTTCTTTGCCACGCTTTAGGACTTGACTTGGCTTTTCCATCGGCCGATTGCATTTACGTGCAGAGTTGAGCCAACCACATCCCATGTGGAGCCAAAGCCAGGCCGCCCCGTGCTCCAAGCAGGCTGTGGTGACATCTCGACGACCCCTTCTCCCCTTCAAACAAGCTCGTATTGCATTTGCGAGACTCATATCTGAGCTGCAGACCAGACAGAAACTTGTTTTCAAAAGTCTCTGTGTTCAGCTCTCAGCACTTCTGAGGTGAATCTCTGCGGCCTGAAGTTTAGTTTCTCTCCCTGTTTGTACTTTCTGCTCTTTTTCACTGTTTCATCATGTTCCTTTCAGGTGGTTCAGTGGCGAGTTGCTCATCGTGCTGCTTCTCAGTTAAAACATTAAAATAACTACATAATAGGGGACTATTATGTAAAGATTTCAGAAATTAAAGGTGTTTATCGCTGAATTATTTGTTAGTGGTTATTCTTCCATAATATTGAAAGGAGAGAAGTTTTTACAGCTGCTCGTCTGACTCCTCTTCAAGATGAGCTTGTCATCAGTTAAACACTTTCAAGCTGGAAGCTCTGCATAATGGAAATGATGATCCAAACCCCCACACACCCAGGATGAGATGCAAGTGTGTTGTTGAGTCTCAGTGCTAAATAAAATGGATGACATTATCTGTTCAGACCTCAAGAACTCTCACTTCACTGCCATGTAGAAGTTTTCACCGGCTGAGTAGATCTCCTTATAGCGACTGATCACTCGACGTGTGAAATCAGCGGAGTGTCGCTTTAAGAACAGCTGTAAGAGCCGTGATTGACATTTATGCCTCTGAATCTGAAAGATGTAGTATGAGAACTCTTTGTGATACACTTTATGTTCACCTGGAGGCATACGACTATTCATCAGCTCGGTCACTCGTAGTGACGATGTAGAAATTCCTGTTTGTCACATTATCAGTGTGAATTTAGCAAAAGTGTGGGAGGCTTAACAAGACTGTGTGAGACACGGCAGATGTGTCTAATCACTGTTAGGCACACTTTAGTTCTAGTTTCTTTGGCTTTAATTCACATTTTTGTTATAGTTGTTGCACTCTTCTCTTCTCTTCTCTTCAGCAAAATGCATTGAAAAGTGTTTTGCTTCCCGTTCACTCAGAAGAAATGAATTCTGTTATCGGCTGAAAGGGAAATCATTCAGAGTGGAATGGTGCTGACTCAAGCAAGCTAAAAATCTTGCACCTGTCAACTCAGCCGCAACCTAGGAGGCTTTTCCTGAAACATCCATAACCCCCCGTCTCCCATTACAATTAGGCTAATGATGAGTCACAAATACATTTCCAATTTCATTAGACGATGATTTACTGCTCCTGCATACGCATGTGGAATAGACTTTCGATGATTGGATGGTTTATGAAAAGCCTGACTGGCAAACGTAGCGATATAATACATCGGCCACATCGCAGGGCGTCGATCATTGATCTTGAAAAGTGACACACTTGCACGCGCAGCTTGCTGGAGTCAGCCCGGATACTTTAAGGAAGCCTCGGACGGACACAATTAATTTTAGATCCATTTCCCCACACCGCCAATGGCCATTGACCGCCCATTCCAGCCAGCTCAGGAGCCTTTGACTTCTGAGAAAAGCACGACATGATTCACTCCCACACCTCTGTTTCCCCCCCTCGATCCTTTCTTCCGCACTCCTGCACATGTCAGCTTCATCAGACACGTATGTGGCTTTCAGGGTCTGTCAGAGTGACTGCTTTTCTTTCACATGTCGGCCATGGCTGAACGCTCCCCTCTATCTCTTTATAGTCTTCTGTTGCTCTCTTTTGCTCTTCTATCCATCCATTCCTCTGTCGTCCTAAGTCAAATTAATTTTTGTCACAGCCAGGAGGAGGCCAGATAGAGGAAATCAATCATGGCCATTTAGGGAAAAAAAAAAGCCACCACTCTGCACTCTGTTGAATCAGCTGGTAACCTTTAATTATGATAAGTGAAACTGAATAAACAAAACATCAAATGAGCTCTCCTGCTCGAAAGACAACAGGGGCACTCGTCCAAGTGTGGCTGGCTGTTGAATAGCTTTGGAGATGAATGGTGGGAATTATAATAGTTTGTGTGTGTTTGTGAGTGGGAGTGTGTGTTTTATGTTGGGTGACTGTGGGGGGGCAGCTTTCATTGGTCATCCTGCTGCAGGGAAGTCAAACCTCCCTCTGTCCATGGTCTCCTTAGTGTGTGTAGGTGTGTGTGTGTGTGTGTGTGTGTGAAGATATTTTCAATATGTTCAGGCAGTTTGGAAGTTTAGTTGCAGCTAACCAATCCTGAAACAATTAGTCTCGTAGTTGATTGGCACTTTTGATGAATGGCTGGGAAAGCAAAACTGCCAAACATGAGTTTTTTTTTAGAGCTTTTTAGTCTTTCTCTGTTTATATTATTGTAAATTTAATATATTTGAACTGTTGATCATTCATTGATTAGTCACTCGAATCAAAAATGACAGATACACAGCTGATCACCACAGATATGTCCAAATTTGTACGTGCCATCGGCTACGTACCGTATTGATTGTTTGAACAAAATGTGTCACATCGCCCTTTAGGTTACATGTTTATTCCCTGATCTTGAGGTGGAGGGGACGATGGTGATGACCGCAGTTTTAGTCTGAGTGTCCAGATTTCCAAGTGTGAAACCGCTGGATATGTTTGAGGAGACTTTGGGACAATTTTTCACGATACCTTTGGACAACTCCTGCGGTGTCTGTGCCAACCATAGTTCAAAGTTTAAACGTATCTGTGGGTTTTGCAGAAATATACTTTGCCATCATTTATCCTGGCGGCCGGGTTGCACATTAAACACTAAATCACATGAGTGTTGGCTACAGCGGAGTTAGGATGAGGTTAAGTTGAGGGGTGGTTTTGGGGGGCTGGAGAAGTCGCGGTATCAGTGAGCATCCTCACAAGTACGGAAGGACAACCTGTGTGTGTGTGAGCGGTCGCATCACTACTGAGGAAGATGACAAGTGTGATACCAGACAAAGAGATAGAGCTTCTCATGTTCTGCAGGAGACATCATGGGGGAGAATATTCAATTAAATCTTATCAGAGAGGTTTCCTTGTGTGTGTGTGTGTGTGTGTGTGTCCATGTTTCTCCCTGCATGTGTTTGTGTGGCAGGATTTGAGCTGGTACATATGAATATGTGACACAGGCCTTTGTACCATAAGAGACACTTATTGATAATGTCTCATCATAATGTGCCTTTCAGACGCCTGCAGGAAGGGCTCATTAAAAATCTATTATTATCAGCTGGTGATGTAGCAGCTCTGGTGGATGTCGCCGCCCGGGACAATGCACGCACAGTTTTGCACATGGACATTTTTCCGTTGCTAAATATATATTTTGTATCTCATTTCATTTCTCCTCCGTTCCTCAAAGTGAATTCTAAATGTAGTTTTAATGACCGAGCTCTTTTCATCCCTTCTTTTACTGTTAGCTTAGTAATAATAACACAAATCAGTTAATGCTGTAACCTTTATATGCTTTTTATCTCCAACGCGCTTTCATACGTAACGTTTTTTGGTCGGTTTCCAAGCAAACTCCAGTGCAGAGCAGTTTGTAATGTGAGTGCAAGGAACAAACACATGATTGTGTGATTTATTCTGCTAAACTTAGAATAAATGGAAGGTCCTTTGGTAACCATGGCAGCACGTATGCATGTGAGCATGTGTGTGCAGAGCTGTGTGCTGTTAACGGTGTTAAAACGAGATTGTTGTGGTTTTGCAGTAAAATGTAGAAACTGCACAGCAACGACTCCTCACCTGATATGATGGTGCAACAGACCTCAGTTTTGTTTGTTATTAATGAAATATAGCTTCCACTTCTAGTCTCAAATAATACTAATCGACATTATTGCACCTCGGCTGTTGTTTGATATCTTGGCATGATCGTGTCACACTCAATAGAAAGACAAACTTTGCGACCTGGTCTGTTGCTTTTTTCTAATGAGGTTTGTGCTGCTTGGTGTTGCAGATCACATGCAGAATTGTGGTTAATTCTCCGCGTTATATATGTATGATCTATATAAAAGGCACCAGTACTTGTACAATAGTACCAGTATACCGTACTGGACACAGTAGACCTGGGAAAGTTTGTTGCCCTTCAGAAAAGATGAATGTCTGTTCCTTTGCTCCTTACAAAAGTACATCTCTGTGTGAGATGGAGACATGCGGAAAAAAGAATGACCTCGGTGTCCTAAATAGCATTTCTAATCCTGGTCAAGTTATTATTTTATTTTGGGCTGTTGGCCTTTATTGAGATAGGACAAGCGAGTGAGGTTCAGAGAGCCAGACAGCAAAAAGAGACAGAGAGAGGGGAACAAACGAAACAAAAGGGGCCACAGGCTGGAACCAAACCTGAGCCACCAGCAAGGACACAGTCTCTGCTGACGGGACCCGGGCCGCACAATTCAACATTCGACAAGTCCATCTTATTTTTTACTTGGCTACTTTTTTGTTAGGCTCTTCATGCCATTGTTATGATAATATTTCATTTGTCACTGATCCAGCCCTCCGCAGATCTCCTTCAACAATTTATAGCAATCATCGCCTTCATCTCTCATTTATTTAGGAAGATAGAGGAGAGAGATCCTGCGAGACACAGGCAGACAGCGAGAGAGAGACGGGACACAAATTCCCATCAGAAATCAGATGCGTTCCAAAGGCGTGATATGCGACGGAAAAAATACGAGTTCGCTCATGCTATGAAAAATGATACCTCCATTTTGTCACCGAAAGAGAGAAAGAGGGGGCAAAAATCCCCCAAAGAAGAAGTAATGGATTGATGCCCGCGTGTTTATTTTGCTTCTCGATGCGGAATTTCTAACAGTGATTTTCCACACCAGCGAGCAGTGGCCTCTGAAATGATTCCCACAATCTTCAGACAGTGAAGCTGCTTCCGTGGCATGCAAATTAAACACACCTGAATGGATTTCATTACGGATGTCTTCTGCAGGATCGCTCATCAAAGCCTGACGTTCCTGTATGAAGGCATCCTGATATGTATGGATAAAATAGAGACATTTGACATTGATATGGGATCATCTGTTCATGTGGGTTTGGATGTCTTGATCAGAAACCTGGTGTCCTCTAAATCCAATCTAACCTTCTGGTGTACGTTTCTCTGTGACAGGCACTTGTCAAGACGTCAGCTTTGTCCCCGTGAGAGTAAGCCTTTGCTCTCGTGCACTTACATTACTCTCGTTTCTGTTACAACCTTTTGCTCATGTCACCTGTGAACACGGCCTCTTTAGTGGATTAAAGTTAATATCAGAGACATCTGGTGACTATATATCCAGAGAATGGCTCACGCCCCCGTCTCTTCAAAATTCATGAATTTAGAGTCATTGTACTTCAATCAGGGTGGAGAACAGGAATCGTCGGTCTCCCCTCCTTTGGTCCCCCTTTTATGCCTCATGGTCTGGCTTTCTCTATCCTCTCGGACTCTCCTCATGCGGACAAATTAATTCCGGAGCTCCAGTGGGTTTGTCCAGCAGAGGCTTCTCGTAGAGGATTTCACCAGCCGCATGTGTTTTAGTGTGTGAGAGATTGAGGTCACTTCAGCCACCTCGGCTGATGACAGGGAGAGGTGAAAAGAGAGAGGGGAAAAAAGGTGGAATCAGCTGATAGCAGGAGGGGTCCAGTGGATGCAGCATGAATCTAATCCGTGCACCGTGCTCCCTCGCCAAGCTGATACGTGTCTCTTCACGCCATCTGTGGGACCTGACAAATCTGTCGGACATTCATCGCCTCAGGTCGGGATAAAGAAAGTCTTTCAACTTGCTACGTGTTGACGTGCCTCAGCACCGAACCTGCTGAATGCTGAACGATCTCATTAACCTTTCCAGAGTCATAACGGGTCAATTATTTACGAGTAATCTGATCTAAAACACTCCAATGGATAAAGGAAGAACAGAAAGTCTTTGTCTTTAGGACAACAAACCAAAAGGAACTAATTTTAATTTCATTTAATCGACTAAAATGTTCTAACCAAAATGAACTTAACTTAATTTTTCTTATCTGTGGCTGTGAACACTGTGAATCTGCCCCGTGTGATCACCATATGTTAATAGACCCAGTGTGAATGACTGACTGACAAGGTCGTCTCCAAAGGCACAGACAAAGCCACACATGGCTGTTCTGCTGGCTGCAGCACTACGCCTCTGTCACCGTGATTGATCTCCTCCACCTGGCACCTCCCTTTGCTGGCTGGGAGCAAAGGCAAGGTGTGTGTACTCGATGCAGGAGTATAAAGACTGAAGCAAAAAGGGACTGGAAGTAAAGGAGGTGAAGAGGAGTGGAAGAAAGGCATGAGAGGTTATGTGTATACACTGATTCTGCATAGATTAATACTTGAATCATTCTGTGTTTTTGTGTGGTGGCAGTTTGGGGTAATGAAGGGGAAGTTATGGCTTCTGGAGAGGTCCATATGGATTATCTGACATTCAGTGCATTTGCAAGCACGACTGGAAAAAAAAATGGGAAGGGAAGTTAAAACGAGACGTCGAAAAGCGAAGCAGTTGCCAAGAGTGACTGGTGAAAGAGAAGACGTATTGACAAACTGACAGAGGGGCAAAAGGGTGAGACAGAGACAGAGAGAGACAGAGGCATCAGGAGACTGACAGAGACAGAGAGACAGAGAGGTACAAACAGTAACAGACAGACAAGAAGGAGAGAGATGAAGAGAGGGAGACCTGAAGGCCGTTTGACATCTTCTTTCATGGCACAGACGTCATCATCTGGTATCTCAGGCCGCTGTAATCTGCGTCTGACTGCAGGTTCTCACATGTCCATACATACGGGACCAATCAGCAGAAGTTTAGAGGATAACATGCCTCTCTTAACCTCCCAGACCTCATTTACAATAAACTGAAATCACTTTGGAAGACATAAAACAAAGCATTATACTGCAACTGTGCTGTTTGACCTACTTCCTGTACAGCGTGCTTAAAACGCCTGCTGTCTGCCGTCAGTGAGCGCTTGTGAGTTATGGATTCAATGAATTTTATAGACCGTATTAGGATAATGCATTTGTCCCCCTTTCAGAAAGTTACTAGTGCATTTAGAAGATGGAAAATACATCTCGGAAACTGAAATATAGGTTTAGCTCTCGCTGATGTATTCAAAATCTGCTCTGAACTGCACGGAGATAGCAGAGCTGACAGGGCAACAGTCCACTCCTGCTTCTTTTTTTGTTTTATTTGGCAAACCGCAGCATTTTTAAATGTTTTAAACACAGTAGAAAGAGTGAGATAGGTCTGAGTTTGGGGTATGGGCGGGTGTTGTTGGATGGGTCATACATCAGACTTTCCCTCTAGAGAAGAAGGTTCACATCCCAATATAGTGATTGCTGATGTGTTGTGTGTGAAACCAAAAGTCCACGCTGACAGAACATAACGTCACCAGTATTCAGATTTAAAGTTAATCTGGTTTTGTCTCGGCGATGTGCAGCTTTGCATCCTCTGTCCTGTTTTGTAACAGCTTGAACAAAAGCAGCCGCCTCAAAAACTCAAAAATCAGACAACGCTGTCAGAAGTTTAGCTCGGTTGAGGACACGAGAATCATCGAAGCTTCAGAGTGAAAGCAAATATGTGTCTGTTTGTTCTGTATGCTCACATTCAAGTCTTTGCCGGTGTATCACGCTGCTTCTTCGCTGGCAGTGGAGTTGTTTGTATTGATTGTGAGTGTGTGTGTGTGTGTGTGTGTGTGTGTGTGTGTGTGTGTGTGTGCGCCCAGGGCTTCTCTCCTTTTTCTGATTTATAATTCTGTTCTTTGAGAGAGAGAAGCGCAGGAAGAAGAGTAAATATAAAGAGCAAATGAATGATAGATGGACAGAGAGCGCAAGGGTGAGATAAAGGAAAGAGATGAGATGAGGAGGAATAAAAAGAGAGGAAAGTGGGGAAGTACGAGAACTTTCTAACTTTTTCCTTCTCTGAGATGTGATGCAGCGTTTCAGGTAGACGTTCTGTGAGAACAGAATGGCAGGCGTAGATGTTCATTTCACTCGGCGGGACTTTCCTTTCCTCGGCCCTCAGGCTGCAACATTATGCAGCTGCTCTGTTTGAGACTCTTTGTGGGGCATCTAATAGAATTTGGACTCCATGGAAAACAGATTTACGCGCTGTCATGTTTGTTTTAACACTTGCATTGTGCGGAGCCCAGCCTGAGAGGATGCTGCAGTCATGGTGAACAGATGTTAGGAATATTGCTTATTCAGCGTTGATTGACTGTAAATGAGCGCGTTAATATCTTCTGTTCCTCCAACACTTTTATAACGCGGTGGTCTCAAAGCGCAACACGATGGCGAGAACTAATGTCAGCACTGTATGCAAACCAACCTTTACATATCTTTATATTGCAAATTCATGTTAATTTAGATTCAATTTGATTTTCAATATCATGTTATGACAATGTTGAGCTTGTTGTCTGGTTAGGTTTCGGCACAAAAAAAACATTTTGACTGTTTTTGTCGGCACAAACACGGCTGGAGATTCTGCTAAAGTCCTCTCAGAAACATCGCATGTTTTCACACTTACAGATGTTGAAATACAGTCTTGAACAGCGGCCACTGGCTTGGCAGCCTCCTCGCCTACCGGTGACTCCGCTACCATCCCCTCCACCACCTGCTGTGAATGTCAGGTTATAAACACGCAGTAACAATCTAAACAGAGAAGACGTGTGAAGCTTTTTTGATGAAAGCTGAGCTTTTTTGTTCTGTGTGTTAAGCACCCTGGACTCTGATAGCTAATCTGTGTGGACTTACTATTATTTGAGTCATTTCAGTAGTATTACAGCCTCAGCCAGGACTTCTAGTTTTGCTTCATAGCGCATCTAAATAAGTTTTCCTGATGGATTAACGTGAGGTCAGGTCTTATTATCTCACTGAGGGAATTTCAAAGCTGGAATAATCATCTCTAGTGTTGTACAATGCCTTCATTGCCTCATATGTTGCCTCTGCTCTCCAGAGCCGGCGTAATGTAATTGCACCGACAGATTACAGGAAATATTAAGGACTCTCCACTCTCTGAAATAACCTCTCCTCAAAGACCACAGTCACTGTAGGAAGTCTTAGAGAGGGGGTTAATTGTTGTCAGACAAGTAGTCAAGCTTCATCTCTCTCTCTCTCTCTCTCTCTCTCTCTCTCTCTGTCGCTCTCTCTCTCTCCCTCTTTCTCTCTCTCTCCCTCTTTCTCTCTCTCTCTCTGATGTGATTAGAGGCCCAGAGCCATTGGTGCCACAGAGCGAGGACAATCAAGTCTGTCCCAAAAGTAATAGCTTCTTCTCGACTTAATTAAGAAACTCACTCTGCATTCCGTGTAAGCAAGGTTGTGGGGTGCCAACAAACTGATCACACTGTGGTTCAGAGTGTGTGTGTGTGTGTGTGGGTACACATGTGGTGGAGCGCACATTAATCTGCGTCTCGCTGTTTGTTGATTACAGATTTAAAATGTCTTGTAAATGTTCTGTGTCGTCTCGTGATGGGAACATGCTTTTTGGGTTCTTGCGCGTTGAGCTGCCACGTCGCTCTCTGTAAATTGCTGGAAAAGCGAGTTAAAGAGCTGTTTTCAGTAATGTGACATTCAGCGGACATAACTTTGTCTGGAGGTCCGCCTAATGAGCTCGAGAAGAACAAAAAAAGAAACATAAATAGAAAAACGGGATTCTCAAAACTCTGCTTACTCTTGCAGTAAAAACAGAAATTAAAACCCTTGTTGGGAAAGTAGAAACACCCGCGTCTTCATCCCCGGAGACAATCTCACTACTGAAGTACGACTTTAAACACACAGAGCTTTTCTACAGCCTAGAAAAGATACAGCAGAAGAAATAAATAAATAAATAAATAAAGGGTTTGCCGTTGAAAGAGAAGAATCCTGAAAATGTTTGCAGAGCAATGTGGCTCAGAATCAGACAGACTTCTCGGTAAGCTGTCCAGTGTCAGTGTGTACTGCAGCAGCTTCATGTTGAATAGTTTACTCAAAGCAGTCGGTTCCACCAGGACAAAATGTTGGCATTTCACATCATTTGTACGTGTCATTTGTTCGTGCACCATATCTGACATAATGACATGCTGTAAGTGTGATTCTGTGTTTGTAGAGACTGAAGTTGCGATGGTTGGGAGGGACATCGAGTCTAATCTGTGGTTAGAAAAACAGGTATTTAAGACAAAACCTGATCTTTTATCTGATCCTAACCAGGCGGGTGCTGTGCCGACCTAACCAGAGCATTAGCTTGACTCAAAGGGGCCTCGTAGGGTCCGCAGTGCCTGATGAAGCTGAGCCATCAACTCTCAATCGACTTGTTTTTCCTTCTGTGTTTGCATGTTGAATCATAACTGTGTATTCTCCTAGTTTATGAGCTGCACATGCACACAGACGTCATAAGAAGATCGATAATTGGATTTTCTGTGTATGCCCGCGTCCGTTTCCTTTTGTCAGCTCGGTGGTTAGAATGTCTGAAATCAAATAAGTTTGAACGCTTGTTGGTTTTAAACTACAACTTGATTGAGGATCCCGTTAAATCTCCCCGTGAGTGTCAAGTAAGACTCGATGTGGTTTCAGACTGTATGAATATTGCGAGTCTATATTCGATTTTCCCAGCAGACTCCGGCAGTGATGGTTCTTTAGGAGATATCAGTTTGATGAATAGAGGAATTTAAAAGGTGGGAGTGAAAATGTTTCTCCTCTGTCTTCCTCATCACTTTGTGCTGTTGCTGTGGAAGCAAGGTCACATTTATGCACTGAGTTTTACTTAACAGGAGAGCGATCGAATGTCCCTCGTGATCAGGAACGTACAGATGTAGAAATGTTTGGAAAACTATGCAACCATGTTCATTTCGATGTCTTTGTATTGCAGTGTGACTTGCTAACATTTCAGATCCACCTGGATATTGTAGATATGTGAATATATTTCTATGAAGGAGTGCAGCCTGAACCTGAGCACTTTGTTGACATGGGAAGAGAAGGAGTGACTGCAGGAGGGAAGCGAGAACAAACAGGGATAATTACAGCCGTTTCCATTAAGTGCCCACGTTATTACTGCAGGTAATTATTTCTCTGATGGTATATGGGTGAGCCAAATTAGCAGACTGCATGACGGAACTCGAGTTTCACGCAGGAAGTCACATACCTTGTTTTCTGAAGATCGGGGCTTGTACATTTCTAACTTGTGCTACGGCTGAATACTAAAGTTAAATAAAGAAAGTAGTTTGAGTGTGATTGGAAGAAACACACAGGAGAGGAACATGTGAAAAGAATAATGCACAACACAGTCCTGTGTGATTTTAAAAGTGCCTTCCTCTGCAAAATCAAGTAACGCTCGAAAGTCACTTGACCTGAATACAATCACATCGATCCAATCCGGCGTGAGGCTTCTCTGTCTCATTTACTCACCAGCAGTGTGACATTATCGTTACCCCAATGTGTAAGATTATTGACACAAAGCATGCAAACCACAAAATGTAACATTAGGAGATCAAGAACAAGGTTACGAAAACTGTGGAGTTGTATCAGAAGTAGAAGAGTTATGTGGTTGAGCAGTTGAGCAGATTTCAATGCAAACATCTGCTATCAATTATTTTTTACCCTTTTTGCAAAGAGAACAAATAAAGGGAAAAGTAATTCAGATAAATTGTAAAAGTAATCTGAGTTTTGAGCGACACTCATTAAATTTCAGTTACCATCAGTTATCTACTTCTGTCTGCCACTCTAAACTGAAACAATGAACCGAAGGGATCCAACAAGATTCAGATCTGACACACAGATTGGATTTTGGACTTAATATTCAGAAACCGGCAGTATTTCCATCAGCACTGTACTGCAGCAGAGGCAGAGTGAGTATTTGTTGCAGGAGCAGTAAATGGTGGTTAAAATTTTAGCAGGACGGAGAATATTAGTATGAGCAGCAGCAGCGACAGCCGCATTCACATTCACATTAGCAGCCAGTTTGTGATTATAATCTCCAGTGTCAGAATGGAGCCTGCAGGGATACAAAGCCAATCCAGCGAGAGTGTGCTGGAACTATCACCTGGAGAGTAATGAATTTCTCCACTATGGAGCCAGATGGCCAGGGGATGGGACGAGGCCTGATACTTTGCGCTATTTATTTGACGAACCCAGGAGGTGTCCCGCAGTACGATCCGAGCCGGGAAACGGGAAGTGTGGAGCACTTTATGGGCCAGGCTGGGCTGACTGACACACTGACAGATTAGCGGTGGTGGCGGGCCTATCTGCACAGAGCAGGTGCGCTTTAAACGAGCCACTGGAGTGTGTTTATGTGTGTGTGCTGGTGTCTGTGGGTGTCCAAGGCAGAGAGAGAGAGAGGTAGACAGATAGAGAGAGAGAGAGGTAGAAAGAGAGAGAGAGAGAGCAGGAGAGAACAGGTTGTATCAGATTTCCATGATTAGCCCGTTGTTGACCGCAGAGCTATCTTGACACACTGACATTTGGTTTTTGTTTGGCTGTACAGTCGGAGCACCGCGGCCTGTTCACACACGTCTCTGTGTGCCGTGCCACACCGGGCCAAGTATCTGCAATGCAGTGGCTGCCATCGCTGAGCTCCGCTGCCTCTGTGCAACACCCCTGAGTCCACACAGACAGATTGAAATGCACACGCATACGGACGCCCACATGCATATCCACACACATAAATGCAGGAAAAACACACACATACACACACAGACACACACACACAAGGATTGGATTGAATTGGACGGCTGCTGCACCTTTGCTTAAAGGCTGGATCGTTCCCGTAAATCCCATCTCCTCTCTCTCATCTTCTCTCCCTAACCCTCCCAACCTCGCCGCCCTCTTTGCTTTTCTTTCTCTCGCCTACTCATCCCTCGCTCTATTGACCATCTTGGCCACACTGTCTGTCTCCCATTGATCTGAATATAGAGTTGGATGGGAGAGACACGTCTCCCGGCATGGTGTACGAGCGGAGACATGTTGCTAAAAGTGGACGGGCAGACGGCCTCCGTGCAAGTTGGATCATTTTTTTTTTTTTCCATCTCACGACTTCTCTTCCTCAGAACCTGCAGCACAATTTTTATAAAATGTTCACGGTCAAACCTCGCAGCTGCTGGACAATTCCTTAAATTCTTTAATGCTTTTCACATTTTTTGTGTTTGGCCGCCACACAGACACGTGAAATTCAATCAAAAGAACTTGCTAGTGAAGTGTTACAAGGGATTTTTAGACGGACATCGCACACTCGTTCTCTTATCTCAAAAGAGCCTTCGTATCTATGGAAGTGATTTGGTGGATATTTATCGGACAGCTGTATAAGAGTGGGGATGAGAGAGAGAGAGAGAGGGAGGAGAGGTGTGCTGTTATCTTTATTGGATCATGCTGTGCAATAATGATATCCTCACACCAATATAACCACCATGTGTCTGACATTGCAGCCACACAGGGTAGTCCACGAAATGTGCTGTGGCTTCTCTGAGAGGGGCGAGAAATAGAATCTGGGAATTAGGATGAATGACAGTGTGACAGGAAGTCAGATAATAAGCTGCTTGTGTGTGTAGTGAGGTCATTTCTGCAGTCTGAGGACATTTCAGGACATCCTCATTAAATCAAAGCACTCTTGGAAGGATAAGACTTTAAGGTTAAGAATTCCCTGCAAGACTGCCTGATTAAAACTAGTTAAAACACCCGATACATGTAATAAAAAAGCAGAAATTCAAGATAAATGGCATTGCACTTAATCAAAAATATCATATGTAACATTTCTGCATGAACATGTTTAAAAAAAACTCCATTATTTTTTTTTTCATTGTTGTTTTGGACTTATACCAAACTCAAATATGATTTTACAACATTTCCTCGTCCACAGATGCCCGAGTCGCCTAGATAGATTCTAAAAATGAAAAAAATAAATAAATAAATCTGTTGAATACTTGAGCATCAAACCTTATGGCAGCAGCATTCTGGTCCCAATTCTGGAGGCCCTGCCTTAGATGTACAGTGCACTATAGATACAGAAGCTAGTCGGTATACGTGTGCTGCATCAGTAGATTTCTTCACATGTGTTTCAGTTCGTTGACGGGGAAAGATGAAGAGGTACCTTTGCTTACACAGCAAGGAAATTGCTGGTGTCCCTGCTGTTGGTGGGCTGCAGACGGACAAATAGACAGAAAAAGACACTGGAGCAGTAAGTGGTGGCAAAAATAAGACGGGGATGAAAAAGAGATGGACCAGCGGAGAAGGGATATGTGTTTTTTTGACCTTTGTTTACTGAGGGATTGTATGCTGAGTGTGCCCGGGGTGTGTTCGAAAAGTCTTTTTTGATTATGAAGGCTCGAAACTGAGTGAACTGACCCAGAAGTATCTAACTGGCAGCCTTGATAAAAGCTTGTAGAATTCTTTAAATGCTAAGGAAAGACGCTTCAGGGTCCGCTTTCCTATCTCTGTTCTCTGAGGAAACACAGCATCATCCTTCATGAAAGCAGATATAACTCTATTAAATTCTTCGCTTCGTCAGAAAGCACTGGAGTGTTCTCCGACCGGCTCAGTTCTATCCCTCCGATGAATGCTGCTATTTTACGTTTGATAACATGCGTTGTTGGTTTAAAATGCGTTCAGAAAAAGCAGAAATCTCTCTTGACTTCACGCAGGACTACAAGTAAGCTGAAAAATATGATTGGCAGAGAATCTAAAGACAGTAGAGATCACACAGGTGTGAGAGAGCGCACGTTGGCATTGTGACCGTTCTCTGAAGTCCACGAGCGTTGATTGATGATACGAGATGTTGTTTAGACTCTCTTCTCACAGTTGCAGCACACTTCTCAGGAGCCTGCTCACTGTATGTCAATCAACTTGAACTAGAACCAGGATCGGATATTCTTTCATATATTCATTCGGTAGAAAAACACCAAAAAGTTGAAATGTCTGGATAAAAAAACGCCATTATAAGGAGGTTATCAAAGACCCGTACCAGTGGATTTCATGCCTCACTCCATTAAAGGCCCATACAGCACCAGCATACATGTAATCTTATGAGGACACAGGGAGATATGTCACCTCCAATAATTCCATATAACTCATTTGTCTCCCTCCATTAACTCCATCACGTATCCATGACAGTAGCAGTCTGAAAAAGAGCAGCTGCACAGCCGACCAGTGCGTTAATTAGAGAAACTTTTACTGCATGAAGACGGAGTTAATAGCTAGTTAAAGTCTTTTATCTACATCTGCTGTTATGTGAGGTCAGTCGTTTCCCATGATGCACTGAAGGGAAGAAATGTATGAAATGTAATTGGACAGCCGCACAACAAATGAGCTGCGCAGCCAGTAAAGCGTCAGGATGTCTTCTGGGGCTTCAGCGTGCTGCATCCTGTGGCCAGAAGGGAGTACCCTCGCATACCTTTGATGTAGGACTGCTTCTTTCTGTTTGTGCTAAACCCCTTAGCTCCAATGAACTGAAAGCTTGATGTTACAGCATAGGTGATATTTACTTTGAGGTTTTGAGGAGGCCCGTTCTTGTTTCATCGTGACAATAACCCTGTGAACAGACAAAGTGAGGTCCATAGGGACGTGGGGTTTTTCCAAGTGCTGCATGGATGAATCTGACCGGCCTGAGACACATTTAGCTAGCTTTTTAATTATTCTGGCTTACTGTTTGTATTGATTCATATACTGCTTGTGTTAAATGGCTGATGTTGTTCCTTTGGACTGCGCTTGCACTGAATGGGGAAGCTGTTAAGGAGAACGTGTGTCATGTTTGAAGCAGCTCTGCCACCTTCATCTGGGTTAAATGGCTCTCTCCTCTTTTTGTGTAGCTGCTGCTACCTGACTACACCACCGCTTACACCTCTAAACATCTACCACCTCAGACACGCTACGAGCCTCCTTTTTCACACCAGAAAACACCATTTCCCCTTCTTGCTTGTATTGTATTTAATTTCTTCTCTAGTACCTGTGCCTCTGATCCTTATTCCTGCTCTGAGGGCCAATCAATAAACAGGCGGGCTCGGTGTAGCCTGCCAGAGACCTTTGCAATCAGTTAGCATAGCTGCCTGGCTGGCTAGCACACAGGCTGGCTAGTTTCTTGTCGGTCTGCCACTGCAGAAGAATATCATCCGTGAAGGACGCTGTTACAGGCCGGCCCGTGGGACTGCCATGCTTTCACCCCCTCAAACACACCTGTGTATAAGTGTACATGCGTGTACTTGGTGGAAAGAGTGGAGGAAAGAAACAAGACTGAAATGTGTGA
>CAEMYA010002116.1:12799260-12815502 GCA_903131615.1 Diplodus sargus | reverse complement strand
TGCTTCTTTTTTTTTTCTTTCTTCTGGACACTGTTTATTTATTCAGTCTTCAGAGGGTGTGATGGATTCAATTTCTGCTGTGTTTAGAATGTATTTCCTCCTGCTGGTGTGAGCGAGCAGAAAAGGGTCTCCCTCAGTCTAGTTAGCAACACGGGCTAGCTAAGCCCATCTCATTGCCCCCTGTCGCGAGGCTATTCCAGAGCAATACAAAGGCAATCTCACCTGGCAGGTGGAGGTATGGAGGTTTTGGGAGAGATCCCTGTAAAGCCCCAACCAATGAGACCAGGTCTGACACAGACAGTCTGTAGAGGAGAGAGACACACACACACACACACACACATACACACACACACACACACACTAACGTGGCACATTCTGTGCGCTGGAAGCTGAGATGTTGGTCCAGACTTTGTTGCAGGTTGCAGAGCTGAACTCTGGGATCTTTTTCAGGGAGAAATTGAAAAATCCACCTGTCGTTTCAGTGCAAATATTCTCTAAAACCTTGAGTGATGAAGGAATAATGTCTGCTGAGGGGAGCAATGTGAGGGATGTTCATTGCACACAGATCCTGAATTGACTCAATTAGCTGCATACGACTCAAGGGTAAGTACAGAGACCGAGGAGACGCTGCATCTCCCGGATCTCAGTGGCTGTCCAGTTGCTCATCTTGACGGACCAAAACAGACCCCCAATTTACCGCCTTCTGTCTAAATCCGCGGACCGAGCCGCAAAAAGGACGGCCAAATTGGCAGCTTGCTGATCAGTATAGAAACGGCTATTAACTATGCAAACAAGGGCAGCCATGCACTGCAGGCACACTGTCAAACAGAAGTGCACAAGAAGAAGGTGCAGGTTATAGCATCAACACAGTGTAGCCAGCACCTTCCTTCCAAGCAGAGAGACAGCAACTTCTTCAAAACCCATATTCATCATGAGTAAACACACTCTGTAAGGGCTTGATTTTTTTCATTTTGGGGCAGATTGCGCTATTAAAGTTGTGCTGTTGCGCATTTCATGAGAGAAGCTATCAGTCTTATTTCTTATATAGCATAATGTGACGATGTGTATAGATAGATGCTTTATTATACATTCGTACTGTCTTGTAATTCTGCTTGATTTTTCTATCAAAATGCATCAGATTGATGCTTTTAAATATTAAGTGCTCAACATTTTCCTATGGGGGAGCATGCCCATGGACCCCCAGAGAGGGGTCGTATCCTTCTCACCTGTTTCACCCCTGACCCGTTTTCATGCCTGCATAATGCATTTCAATGTAAGAAAACATATTTCTTTCTCCTCTGCTTCACTGGAGGCTTCGGATGAAAAGCGCTGCTCTCCTCATGCAGGTCCATTGTTCACCTCTCCAGTTCCCTGCTAGTCTTTTACGTCATCCACCTACAATATTCCATCACTTCATTCCACCTACAAATATAACACTTCAGAAAACATGTTGTCTCCCGGCTCGGCTCTTATGAGAGACATGACATGGTTTTAACAGACCCTGTTCCAGCGGTCAGCATCCAGTGTCGTTACTCAGATAGATCCTCCTAGATTTTTTGTTTTTTTTAATTTGATTCATTTTTAAAGATTCGCTTGGATGTTTAAGACGTCCATATGATATTTTTGTCTACATCTTCCCGTCCCTAAGCACGTTACATGCATTTGTAATGATATCATCCAGAGGTAATCCTTTATTTAATTTACTGACCATGTAGATGTGTCCAAAAAAGCTCAGAGGATAATGCCACTGAAGGAAAATGACTGTTTTTCAGAGACACATATTATCCATTGAACATACACAATGACATTCTCCTGGCAGCAACACGTGCCTGTTAGCCCAGAGAACAAAACTATGAGGGTTTCCGTGACAAATGAATTCCGCAGAACGTGATTTTAACATTATATTCGCCACGGAAACCACTGCCACCGGCTGCTGTCGAGGTCTTTTGGGGGTTAAATAGCGAGAAAAACACAAATGACCTTAACAAATCTCAAATCATTAGCTGTGACATCTTCACATTCCACTGCCACCCAGCTAATTTCTGTGACAGGCACGTGTGTGAATGAAGGTCAGTTAGAGGACTTATAGAAACAGATTCATTTTATTTACTTATTTATTTATCTTTTTTACCGCAAAGCAGCTCCAGATAAAGGAGAGATTTTTAGTGGAGCTTAAACAAAGTTGAAGAACCAGAAAAAAAGGATCCAGTTTCTCAAAACCAAAATAGGAATGAAGTATAAGTCTGAAGAAATAAAGATTGGAACCTCAAAAAGAGGATGTTAAGAAGCATATCATTTGTGAATAATACTCTACACGAGAACAATTGTTCCTGTTGGCACAAGGTAAAGAACGAGCGACGTTGTTCAGCAGACAAACGACTTCTCTCCGGCATGTAATCCTCCTTCCCTCGCTCACAATCCCCATCATCCCTCCTTCCTGTCTCTCTGGACTCCATCCTTTCCTTTCCTGGGTGACCTCAGGCTTTTCCAAAGCGTTCAGCCACGGACCGGTGCCACCGGATTGACTTGGGCCTCATAGGTGCAGAGAGCGGCTGCTCGGTGGAATACATAACATCACCTTCCCCTCATGCACGCATACACACCCTGGCAAGCCAATTAACAAGAAGCATGCATGAAATTGAAAACATAGCAGCAATAACACACATCTAAGCTGCCAGTAAACAAGGAGATTTAAACAAGAACAGGCACCTTGGAGGCATCTGAGGGTGAAAGACCTGGTCCTGGTGCTATTTAATGTATCACTGATAACGTGTCTAGTGGACATTTGCTACATTTAAAGAGCAGATCCCTCCTTGTTCTCATTTGTTTTTTTAAAGTGGACACTCCCACTCAGCTGTCAGCAGGGTTAGTGACGTAGGTTACGGAGCTGATGTCCTCCCTTCCTCTCCCCACACTCTGACAGCGGAACCATGACGAGATCGCTTGGCAGGTGTGAGCTTGGGAGGAGGTAGATGATGCTTGTTAATTACCATTAAACCTTAATTTAGAGGCATAATGTACACGATATGTCGGTTGTTGTTTATTAGAACGCTATTAGAAGTTGGCACCTACTCCTCAGATCAACAAGGGAGACAGAGCAGCAGTGGTCGAGTGAGATGCTCAGTGAACGAGGAGAGGGAGACAAAGCAATGAATCAGAAAAATAATATCCCTCGTTGCCAGATTTTGTGTGAATTCAGCCGAAGCATGTGCTTCATCCTGTTCACTCTGTGTGGATACTGGCCAGCCCTGAATCTGTGTGTGTGTGTGTGTGTGTGTAATTCAGCCACGCCATGTTCAAACACACACTGTAGTCCTTAAGTCACATAGGAGAGAAACAATCATGCAGAGATCTACATCAGGACACCGAGGAAACATTTTTGAACTTTTAAACAGAGTGAAATAAAAACCCCAAGACACCAAATGTAATGTTTCTGCTGATTTAAAGGTTAAAGTTAAGATTTCTATAGGTTATATATCATTGCTGTGTCATTGTTACAAAGTAAGACATTAATGTAATCTCATTATGACAAATAGCTACCAATCAGTTATGTTGTTACTTGAGTTACAGTAGTTCTTCCATTATCTGCAGAATAGGCAGATAGATAGAAAACCATCTAACGTGCCCCTTCATGCGCGCTTGCACAACGATCCCCTGCCCTCTCGTGATATTAATAAAATCAGCGATACAATTTAATGTGCCCACAGGGAGGGTCCGGTGGTCTTGTGTAGTCTCGTGCTGACTCTGAGGAGACTACTCTTCATGAGGTGCAACCACTGCTTTGGTGCTAAACACGTCAAATAAGCAGGACTATAAATTCACCGTGACCGAGTGACTATCGTAACATTGTCTGAGTGTATGTGGTCCATTAAATGCAGTCTTCATTTGATGGTGTCATCTTATTTATTGATGGATTATTTTAGGCTTGTTAATATCCGCCTGTATATTTGTGCTAGCAACACCAACATCTTTTATCCTTCGGCACACAACATGTATCTGCGCTGCGCTGTTTGAGCTGGCTTTAAATCAACCTCCCACCTAATAAGTAATCTACGTCTGAAAGCTTGTGTTATTCAACCAAACTTCTCCCAGCTTTCACCTCGACATCTCAATATCTTTAGACTTCATATTACCTTACTGGGCTATGAACAAGAAACCTGTTATAAAAAAATATACAATAAAATGTTCATGTGAAATTGGAATGCCGTCACAACGTTGAGGCTGAAACTATAAACCGCACTAAGACGTAAGTAGTTTTCAGAGTAGTTTTCCCTCGGTGAGAATGAAATGTAAATTGACGCATGCATCGAGGGACATAAAAGCACACATGAGAGTCTGCAAACCCCGAAAGACCCCTGACATCCGAATAACAAGCGCACCGAGAGTCAAGGAACACACGAAGGGGTCACTGCATTTTGTGCGATACTGTTTCTGACAGCAGGGATTTACCTTGACAGGAGAAAGCCTCTGGGATAAAGGCGTGTAAAAGGCGTGCTCACTGTATATGCTGAGGTGCATGTTTGTGTGTGTGTGCTCCTGTGAACAGAGCTGTATAAAGGTGTATTGTCACTGCAGGATAAAAACATGCGATCTACTCCTGCCTACATTCAGAAAACCATCTGGTTGCTGTTTAAATGGAAAACACCACTCAATCTCTCTCCTTCTTCCTGTTTTTATTTTTTTTTCTCACCCTGCCCTCCCTCGCTCAGTTTTCTCTCTCCTCATGTCTGTGCTCGGTCTTTCTCTCTCAACCCTCATCGCCATCTGTGCGATAATAATGGCACACCAGTGGGAGTTCGACTGGTGTCTCTCTGACAGTAATAAACAAGGATGATGCCGTGGCATGCTTTCGAGGTGGGAGAAAATTAAACAGATAAGAGGCCGCATATTGTGGCTAGATCGCAGTGTTTTTAGGCGAGTGAATCCTCTAAGATGCCAAGAGGAGCTCTCAGCGTGACTGGGAATGGAAAACAGAAGCTGGGAGGGAGCCAAGATGGGAGGAAGACTAATACAAACCAGGAAACACGTAACAAGCAGTGAAGAGCGATGTTGAGAGTATGAGCGATGGTGGCCAAACGTCAGTACGTCTCTTTATGCTGATTTACTTAGCACGCAATCAAGACGTAATGATCTCTTGTCAGCTCAATCAGAATGTTAATGGGGTCAAAGCAGTATAGAGGAATCCACCAATCAACATCGTTGTTGTCTATTCTCTTAAAAGGATATTGTGTTTTAATTGCTTACCAAATCAAGATACATGTATGCATTAACAATGTGTCTAATGACTTTCCAAACCCACAGAGACCGTTTTAGCCCCCGTTTTGCTTTACAGCACATTCACTGTTTTGGTTAATCTCATTAAACTGCAGCAAGCAGCTGTTTTCAGCAAACACGTTCAAATGAAACTACTAAACGCTACCCGCCTGTAACAGAATATCAGAGCGACAAAAACTATGTTTGCATGGGAAGAGTTTTACATGGGGACTTCTAGTAGTTTAGTCAGAATAGAATTCATAATATCAGCTGTATTTTGAAGGTGTAACCAAATGTAGCAATCAATGCGTTATTGCAGCGTCACATTTTGAGATCCTTAACCAAGCTGCTGAATTTGACAGTTGGGACTGAGAGCATATTGATTACCTCCCGTATTTTGCAAATACAGAGTTCATCTGATAATATGAGTCCCATGCAGAACAGCATGTTGGTGATTTTGGGTTGGATTCCTTTTTAAACATCTGTTTTCATGTTGACAGACAACTGAACTAGTGAGGGATTTGATCTGGCTCATTACATGTTTAACAGCAGCCAGCAGCTGTGCTGTGGGATTGGTAACACTGACTTTTGAGAGTGATGACAGAAAAAGGTTAGGGGCAACCAAAGTGTGTTATATTAATGTGCAGCCTCAAGGCATCTTTTTTCCTTTTCATGCTCGTAGCGCATGCATAAAGTCGGGAAATGTGTTGCTAGTTGCTTTGCTTATCCTGTGTAAATACCAAACACAAATGTAGGGAGACAAGTTTTAAATCTCATTAGTAAAGCTGCTAATAAGCTGGTAATTGTAGTCCAGTGCAGAAAAGGGCTAAGCAGGGCTAGTTGGTGAATTACGGCAAAGACAGTTCCACATATTTCTTTCAAGTGTTGATGGAAACTAAACCAGAACTGCAAGTGAACCCTGACTGTCAATCAACAGATGGAGAAACAGCTTCTGTGCTAGTTTTTCTATTTCCTGCTGTGTTGAAATGTTTGCTTACCATTACTATTACTAACAATGGCAATAATTAATGACTGTAGGTGTGAATTTGTGATTGGTCTGAAACACATTTTGCAAATTTGAGCTATAATGAACAACTGTGAACCCTTCAGAGTAGCTGTGTGTATGTGTGTGTGTATGTATGTCTGTGTACGTCCGTGTGCTGAAGTACTCTTTATATCTCATTAGTGTCGGATTTCTTGTTATTGTGAATTTTCTCAAGCCACCCTCTCAAAACAGGTTCCTAAGACTCTCCAAATTCACAACTTGTAATTGATCGCTATTGACGTCTTTGTTGGATTTAATTAGCAAGATTTGACATGTTTAATTGTGCAATTGCATTAGCTCACTCAGACTGGTAAACAGCGCAGAGTATCCAATTAGGGCTCTTTTCACAATCATACACATATACAGTGTTTGTGTGCGTCTGTCTGGAAGAATGCTCAATCTACTTATGACAAACATAACACTGTAAATATGCTCATTTGGGAAAAGTGATGCTGTGGCTGAAGCTGTCAAAGCCATCGTGACAACTTAGATTGTAGTCTGTTGCTGGATCCTGCGTTGTTATGTAGGTGTTACAGCATACATGGTATGATTTTGACAGAAAGTGACACGCATAGAGAATCAGGATGTGCACCGCAGACAGAAACCCTTAAAAGCTTTAAATAATTGTCAAAATCAACACTTTTACGAGGAGAAGTACTTAAACTAATTACGATCATTAATCACGTTGACGTTTTCCTGTGAATAACCCTCACAGCGTGTGGCAGCTGGACCCTGACGATGCCAACTGCAGGTTTTTAAAGATGGTTTAATAAAGAATATCAAACCATGTGATAGGATACAGTGAGAAGACAAAGCATTTTACACTTTTGGTCGGATTTTGGTTTTATCTGTCCTCAGAGGTTAACACAGACCGTCCAACAGTCCAACAAAACAGGCGTATTATCATGGTATCAACAATGCTACCGTAACAGCAGAGGTAGTAGAAATCATTTCACTCCCTGCTGTGCTTTTGAAGTGAGTGACAGACAAGAAGTATTCCATTACATAAGTCAGTGATTTAAATCAGCGAGTGGCGATATGGAAGCACATTTATATTCCGACACCCACGCAGTCAGCTCATCTTTAGAGGGCTCGTAGCATGTTATAGTGCAGCACATTTGGTCATGTGTAAAAGCAATTTGTAGGTGTGCTCGGTGACATAACACACATGTGAAAACATGGATTTGAAATGTTAGATCAGGCTGTCAAACATGTCAGTGATGCTGTGAGGAAAGATCTTATGGGGAAAGAAGAAAAGCCTGAGGAAGAAACATAAAGAAGGCAAGAGACGGAGATGGGTTATAGGAAGTGTTTGGCACATCAAAGGTTGAGGGATATTCCACTATTATCCTCTATAATGATGCAGGAATACACACAAACACACACATGTTGTGTACTGTACAGTAACAATGCTCAGCGAGGCAGAGGAGTACAAGCTACGGAGATAGTGAGAGGACAAGGGGAAGAGAGGAGTGAGGAAGTAGACATACAGTAATTTGGTGGTGTTCCTAATCAAGGCATCCCTTTCAAGTCAGCAGGTTTGATGTGTTAATGGGATGCAAATGTATGCAAATGAACCCTCCTTTTCCCTCCAAAAGTCTGACTGAGTTTGCAGTGCCCCCTCCTCGCAGGATGGAAACTCTGAATAAATACAAGAAGATAGCTCAGAGAAGAACTATTGATTTTTTAAGGGAGGGAAAAAAAAAAGAAGAGAGAAATTTCTAAGCTGGCCACAAAGACATGCCTACCTCGGGGGATATTTCCCCAGCGACTGAACCGTGGCACAGAGGTGCATTTCGGCTCGCATGAAGAAAGGAACGGAAAACTAACGTGACAGTCAAAAGAGAAAGATGCAGAGTAAAAAAAGATATATTTACATAAAGGATTGCTGAGACAAGGAGAGGAGAAACACATGGAGAGAGATTGAAAGAGACAGAGAGGGGAAATAGAAAAGAGAGAATAACTGAAGACGAGCTGTGTCTGCAATATAAAGTGGGTCTGGAATTCCAGAGCTACCTGGGAGCTATACCAGCCTGCTGATGTATGTTTTCACTGTGGTGCACTTCACTCTGAAATGCCAGCGCTGCCTCGAGCCCAGACATGTCTGTCTTCCACTCTGACTAACAAGAAGCTGCCTTTCCTCAATGTGAAGAGTGGGGCTTGATTGCATGTAAGCTCACACATACTGTATGTGCTCTATAGTCAGGCACCCGCATACGGATGTTTCAAAAACCGTGACAAGTAAAAGGACTCGCACACAATCTCTGCATGCAGCAGCTCCCTGGAGCGCCTCCTCTTCCCTTAGGTATTCATGAATATTTAATGCTTTCCTCTTTTAAATTGTGGTCAAGGTTACTGTCACGCTGACACTCAATGAATGGCCATTTTGACATCTTCAAGTAGAGGCCATCTAATTGTCCCATTACGCTGCCTTTTTTCCAATTACTGACAATTAATTCTTACCAGTGAGCCTGAAGTTGTTCTGTGAGCAGCAGAGAGTTTCAGTTTATTCTGACACCATCGTTGACAAAATGCACACTTGACAATAATGTCACAGCAGTCTTTTTTTATATTTTGGATCTATATTACCTAGTAAAAAAACATTTTACTCAATCAATTACGTCGCAGCAGCCCTAAAGTATAATTTTCCCATTATGTGCAGAAATTGCTTCAGTTCCGTGGTTACTAGTTTCGATAATGAGGCTGAGGGATGATGCCTGACTTCGAGGTCTTATGGATGTAGCATTGCAATTATACTGCAATCACCTTTTAATCACACAGTTCTGACTCTGCTGGTCACCAATGCAAACAAGACTGAGCACATTCTGTCTGTCACTAAGTACACTAAAGATAACCTTAGTAAACGCACACAGTATAATTCATTAGTTGATTCATGGAATACAATTTCTGTAGCCGACTCAAAATGCAATGAGAGAATGAGACTCGGGCCCGGCACACATTAATATCAGCAGCACATCCTTTTCTTTATTTGTTTTTGCTTTTATAGGGAAAACAATAATAAATATGAAGTATGAATCATTCTGCCTAGTAATAACTTGTTTAGTATTGCGTTTGAGTCATGAAAACCAAATGAACTGACGGAGACGTGAAACCTCCAGGCTTCATTTATTAATATTACTGGCAGGAAATGATGAAAAATGCTGGAATTATTTGTCTCAATTTAATCGATTAGTTAAACAGACATTCCATTGATTCTAACAGGGCTCCATGATTTCCATGTGATATGTTTCTTATTGCATATAATGGTTTATAAGAATGCGTACGTGTGTGTGTGTGTGTGTGTGTGTGTGTGTCAGGATGAGAGTGTAAGTGTGAGCGTGGGTGGTGGTGTTTCTGTGTGTACATAAACACTGCTGGCTATAAAAAAAGATAATCATGTGCTGCAGAAACACCGCCAATAATGGAGCCATTATTTTTCTTTTTTTGGTTTACTGCGGGGCTGTTTGTGCCCGGTCAAGAGTGGAGAAACTATTTCAGGGTTGCAGACCCACAATGCTTTGCGGCTGAGACCGAAGCATATAGGAGTCCTTCCATCTTCCGTTCTGTGGTCATGTTGGCCATAGGTTAAATCCAGCTTCTGACAGGAGATGTCATGATGAACTGTAGCTTTGGCTGACTGTCTGTTGTCAGCTTGTTACTGAGAGAAGAGAGGAGCACGAGGATGGTGGATAGAGGAAGAAACGTCTGTAAGTCCGACTGCAGTTCTACTGCACATCTCTTAAATATGAGAAGAAGTAATATATTCAGATCAAATAAGAGAAGAGAAGAGAAGAGGTGTATGAGCGGGAGGCAGTGAGGAGGTGATGTGATCCTGATGGATGCTGACAAGCTTCTGTGTCAAACTCTTGCTCTTCTCATGTCGCGGGAGCTCAACCTGACACACACACACACACACACACACACACAAGCTAACAGACAGTACAAACACACATATGCAGGCGATGTACGAACGCACAAACTGTAAACATTTGCTTACAGAAAAGTAGCCACTAGCACCAAAGCACACTTGACAAAAAAGCACACACACAGACACACACACACACACACACTATCCACTGACTAAGTGCCTTTTCTTTTAATGCTGTTAACAGTCGTGGAGATTTACGACAACAATTAAGCTCCGGTCTCAACACAACCCTAATCTAAGTCCAATTCCAACCTTTACCCTAAAACCACATATTAACCCCTCCAAATTAACTTTGGACAGGAGAGGATTGCCCGACATAGATTCATTTTCCAAAGGTTTATGTTCACAACAAAATAATTTATATAGCACAAACACAACAAACACAATACACATACTTCCTTTAGCTCAATCACCAGTTAACAGTTCTCCAAACTATGGGAACGTTCACATCTGCATGTGGAAGAGACTACAGTACGTATTGACCATAAAAGCCTCTTTCATTCATGTTTTACCAACAATGTCATCAACTCATTCTCATTAACTACACTCCAGTTCCACACTTTATACAAACACAATCGCTAATTTCTAATCTACATTCTAGAAATCAGAATGCAAGAAATTAAAGTACTTGTTTAATCAACCGATTTTTGGGAGGCGAGCTTCCAGTGAAAAATCTGAAAATTGCACAAACAAAAAGAGCATTATTTTTATTCTGACCAAATCATCCGTTATTCTTGTCTTATCCATCATCCGTAATTGCTTTTAATTTTAGCTCCCCCATTTCTGTTGTGCATAGAATTGTGGGGACAAAAGTGTCCATCAACTCCGCTTTCAAAAACTGAAGCAAATTCCGTCGACGAGCTGACAGCTTTGAATGACTTTTTTTCAGTTTCCCAGTTTGAATACACGACAAACTGAAAAACCAGATAGAATAACTGTGTAGTATTTAATTGGGACACAGCTGCCAGAAAACATCCTGCTGGGTCCGTTTAATAAGTCTGTGTTCTTTTCTGTGTCTCTGTGTGTTTTATAAGCTGTATGGAGCCAAAAACTAGCCTATTAAGATTTGTTCCACCCTGAGTTTACTTCACATGTGCAGTGTTTCTCTTTCTGCTGCAGTGACCTAATTGGCTATCACAAAAATACACTTTTTTTGAGCTCATGATTGGAACATTTTTCAAGTGATTTTCCTCGTGGTTCCTATTTTATCAATTATAAAGAAAGACACAACTGAACTGCTTTCTCCAAAGACGAACCTTACTGTACATACAATGATTTACAACAACTGACAAAAAAGGCTGAGTTGGTTTAAAACTATAAGGCACAGAAACAGCAGATACAATAACACAGATTCATAAGGATAACTGCAACATAAACCAAACCTTTTATTTAACGCATAAATCATGCTTCTCACTATCCAGTTATCTAATTATAGGTCTAAACAATACTCCGGTAACTTTAATCACGTAAATGTCATTCCTAATTGCAGTTACACCCATGGGCATTGTGGATAATCCACGGATTAGGTGGGCCAGGTCATATAAATTAACATTCTGATTAAAAGGATATGTATTGCGGGCGGGTACATTAATGCAACAGTACATCGTGTCAAATATTACATTACCTTCCACCGGCGGCAGAAAAGATAAGTGTTTCCTACAATCCTGCCAGGCACAGCAGCTTAACCTCACTGATGTGTCAGGATTGGACAAGATCTAATGTTAATTTATATTTTGTGGTCACATCCAAAAGTCACACACACACACAGTCCAGGTCCATGTGTTGAGATTATTTGGAGTAAACCAGAGCTCCATCAGAGACGTATATTTCAGGGAATTCAGAAGTTTCCTTAGGACAGTTTTCTTGGTCGCAGGCACATAATTGCTTTACCCTTTATTAGTTTAGGTCAATGCATTACAATAAATTGTTATTTAAAACTTAGATTTAAAAAAAACAAACAAAAAACAAATGTAATCCCTAAATGCACCAAGTTTACAGCCACGGCCAAATTCAGTGAGCCAACCCAAACTTCACCGGTGGTCCGAGGGACTTGACAAAATGTCAGTCTTTCAGATTCTGGTAATGGAAATAGTCAGGAATAATGCAATAAGGTTAAGCATACAGCTAATACATGACCACCAACATTTTTAGTATTTGCTTACACTACTACGTGTTGATGCTGTGAACTCTCCTTTTACTCTACCAATTAACATACAACAAGCGCGATTTGTGTCCTTCTGCCTGTTTCCCTGACTGAACGATGCAAAGGTGAAATACAAGAATACATCATGACGTGAAAGTGATATTAAGTGGAGGGTCAAATGTAGTTAAAGTGGCGCTAATACAGTGTTTTATTTGTTTTTAACTCTTATGTTGCACTATACAAAAGCTTTATGTAGGAACAAAAAAGTAACACACTTAACACTAACCCTTAAATTCCAAAATTGATTGATACAGATATTGATATTTATATAAAGTCTTCTCGTTCAGCGTTGTGGAGTTGCTAAACAAATGTCCAGCTGGCTCCCGTGAACACACATGAGATTCACGCTCCGGAATTGATTAGCTGCGCTGCACCGCTACATCCTGATTGTGTTACCATATTTGTGCAGTGGGACTGTAGTGCATAATTTGTAAAGGAAGAGAGAGCGCTTCATAAAAAAAAACTCTCATTCAAATGGAGCCACAGTTCTGGCTTTGCATTGTGAACGGTGATAACAAAGCCCTCCCAAAAGTCAGCCGTGAATTCAACCTAAATACGTTGTTGTGCTCTGGGAACGAGGGACATGCCAAAGAAATACTGCCTGAAATGTATTGTTATGGCCTTTTTTCTTTTTCTGAAGGGCCCAGTGGTGGGACTCCCTAATTACAAAATTTTAAAAAATGTCAGTAAATATTAGGCCTTGCAACAGTTCAGAAAGCTTTACTGAAGCCTGTCTGGATGTTCCCTGTGATTTGTCGTACTGAGAAATTCCACCGTTGAAACAAATGACCTTTGGATTCAGTTTTGGACGGCTGGACCGACTGGTAAATGTTCAAAGTGAATCCCAAACATACCCCTCTTTTTTTGGAACGCACTTAATGATTTCCTCCCCCGACTTTCTCACCCTCTCTGTGACAGTCCTGAGATAGAAGAAGTCTGGCGTTTTTATGTGACAACTCGTGTCACAGCAGCATGCACAGCCAACAGAATGTGACAGCAGGGAGGATTGAAGGAGTGGATCTGGATGTTGAACAGATTAAAAGTGTCCAGAGCCGGTTGGGATGGTTGCTTTTATGTTGATGTGCCACTGGGCCACTTGATTCAGGAGGCGACAGCCAGCTAAAGTACAAAGTGAAGGTTTTATTAAGGTCACAAAGTAACTTTATACCTCTTCTATTAGTGTACGGCAGACTGGCTTATGGAGATACAAAGGGCAGATCGATCAGCATTGCAGATAGAGCGGCGGGGCGGAAGTCAGTGGAATTAGCTTTGATATGTGTTATAAATCAGCTGTTAGCGTCTGGAGAGCACACAAGGGTGGCTGCTAATGTCTCCCAGTGTGATAATCTAAAATCTGTTTGCCCAAATAATGTTATAGCGACACACATGCTCACAAAAAATCACGGTATGTTGACCCTTAAACCATCATTTTAAAACAATGAATATGCACAGTATAGAGAATGTCTATAAAAATGTTCTCAGATGATGAAGAGCACGTGTTGTCAGTTTCCCTGGAGGCGAAATGATGATATTTGATGTTATTTGGAGAAAAAGAAGAAAAGCCTATGGTTGCATTGTTTCCTCTCTCAGTTTCTTTGCAACTGCAGATTCTCTGCACGCCTTCAGTGGGCTAATTATGCATCCGTATAGATGACATATAGCTTTGATGTTGTTTAATTATATGTCTGTGGTGTAGAAAGTTAAAAAAGCATGGGGATATATGAGGTAATGATATATTTTCAAGGTTTTTTTTATCTTGGTATGCTATAGAGATATAATTACACATCATCAAAGCTATAGAAGTGGCCAGCCGCCTATAGGGATAGTAAATGAAACATAACCAAATGATATGCAGGGTCTTAGTTGTTTCCTTACTGTAACTTAATAAATACCCGGAGGAATGAGCTTCTACATTTTAATGTAACTGCTGGAAGTAGCTCTTTGTTTTTAATTGTGTTGTACAGCGAGAGCAATGTAAGAGAAATATGTATGTTTTTGTTCTGTTTCAGTTTTGTTTGTGTGTTTTTGGAATTATTTATTTTTGTTTGCAGCCAACAACCATGTGCTACTATGTGTCATCATGTATTGGTGGATATACTGCGCTAATGTGACCATTTGACCAGGTACATCAACGCCTACAGCCATAATCAGCCTTACAAGTAGGAGTAAAGTGTGTTTTGCTCACGCTAACATAACATTCACATTCACATTACAGTGTGAACGTGCAGTCACTTCCATTGTGTTCGATGGAGATGGCACTCATATACATGCAGACTCAGTGTTCAGCAAATAGATCAGACCTGGGAATCATAAATATGTATTCTTATGGGTAAATATGTGCTGAGACTGGAGTGGAATGAGTCTGACACCTGGGTCATGTTAGTATTGAATACAGTAGAGACCAGTGGAGGCAGTTAGTGTGGTATCTGTGTCTGTGTGTGTGTGTGTGTGTGTGTGTGTGGAGGAGAAACTGAGTGAATAAAACCTACATCAGGTCAGCCGGTCACTCCCGGGAAGCTAATTAAAGAATAAAACCCTCGACCAAGTTCAGCACTCAGGGGAAAGAACAGGGCTTTTGTTGAAGGATATACATGTTATTTTCTCACAATCACTGCAAATGTGTGTGAGGATATTTCGCAATAAACAGAGTTTTCTGTGTTTTTTTGGGTTGGTTTTTTTTGACAAGAGGGCAAAACTGTTGCAGTGATAAAAATGTCCGTTAGCCGATTACTGTGTAGTTTTTTTGTGTGAACAGAGCATGTTGGTATTTTAGGACATCGTGGAACGTGCTCGTCTTTGATTTCATCTCAAGTTCACATCAGACTGATGCAAACTGAGTGCTATTAGCAGAAGTTGTAGACGTGTTTAGATGTTTAGTCCATTAATGTTGTGTGGTTGGTTTTTAAAGGGCACGTTTGCTGTAGTGCAGCCATCAATTATTAGTGCACTTTGCAAACTTAAAGGAGCTGTTTGCAAAAAAAATGAATATGCAAAACACGCAAGGAAGCAAGTTTACATGACTCGAAGCAAATTGCCTGAAGTGAGATCAGAGGCACAACTGACTTCCCTGCCCTCTGTGAAGGTACTGAAGCAGGCCCATCGGACTTGGTCTCCTCTGATTTAGGCAGAAGGCTCTTTTTTTTTTTTCCCTTCATCCTCTCTCGAGATTACGGTTAAATATTTGTGAGCCCACTCTGCCTTTAGGACATGGTGCACATGCTACTACTGGTTTTCATTCATTGCAATCTAAATGTTTAGAGTTAAGATAAACTAGGGAGGGAAAATGTCTGTCTGTTCTGGGGACATGATCCTGATACAGGTGGGAAGAGTTGATGTTAAAGGTACGGTATGCACAGTCACAATGTGGGGACTGTGAATCCCCAGTGGTGTATAGGAAATTTAATTAATTAGCTCCAAAGACAAAAAGGCTTTCTGGGGCCGGGCCACTAGGGGTGCCATTGGAAGCCAGCTAACCCTAACACATACTGTTAATATAATCAATGATAAGTAGATGTTATGTTGAACCAAAACATTCACCATTCATAATTCAAACTACAAAAAAAAAACATTGTATCTATCACTCTACTAAAAAAGGAGATTGTTACATAAGAACACAGCCATTTCTGGGGCAGCCTCCTCTCAGGATCAACACGTTCTGACAACTGTGACTTAACTATTTGTCATGTCTATTGGCTCATCACCTGTGTGCAGCAGGTGTGAAATGGCAGCCATAAATTCACAAAATGCTACATGGTGCAGCGTGTGAGTGTGTGTTGCAAATTACAGGGTTAAGCCTCTAAGGGATAAATGGAA
>CAEMYA010002116.1:12771984-12788813 GCA_903131615.1 Diplodus sargus | reverse complement strand
AAAAAAAAAAAAAAGATGGCGAGGAAGAGAGAGACAAAGCAGATAGAGGTTAGAGACAGAAGTCTGCCAGGGAAACGTGAAAAGCATGACCTCAGCGGTCACATCCTTATCCTCTCTCTGAAACCTTGAAACACTGAAAGACTACAGGACTACAGGTTGCACCTGAGAGTGCCGTCCCCTCCTGTGGAGGAGGGAGGGTGACCGGCAATGCATGACAATTATCCTCCCAGGAACCTGCTGCCATTGCCTTCTGCAGCTTATCCTGACAAATAGAAAAGGGCTTAAGAAGTGTGTTTACCTGGATCATTGGCTATTTAAGAGTTCAATCTCATTCCACCGTTATGAGTCAATCTAGATAACCAAGAGCAAGAGGCTATGTGACTGAAATGCAATGACATTAACGCAGCAGAAAACACGGCTTTGAGCGACGGAATGCAAATGTCTGAGACGGAGAGGATGGATGGTTTGAGACAGGTGGAAAGGTCTTTTAAGAATCACTGTGAAGGTAACTTTAGAAAGCAATGTGATGCAAGCAAAGGCAACGCAAAAATAAGACTTGAGTGAAAATAAGTCAATTTATGTGAATTCTCATCTGCAAGATTTTTAAATCTTTTATTCAACTTGTGTAAAAACATAAAGGTCACGGTTAATGAGCAAGTGTTCCTCAATTATCAGCAATTATTATTTTGGTCATTAGCAACCACTAGAATTGTTGTGTTATCCATAAACATGAAGGTGGCATTATGTAACCAGGTGAAAACTGACTTTATATACACATACAGTGTCTTTATTGTTCCCTGTGTGTGATCTTATCATCAAAACAAAGGGATTTACAATGAGCACTTAAAGGATGATATACTGTATATCCACATGTTACACATTAAAGTCTGTTTACAGGTTTAAGGGACACTATTGCATGTGAAGAAAAAAAAAGAGGAAGGAAACTTATGTACCTAAGTTGCATTATGGGCAACATTTTTTTTCACATATGCAGCAACACTTCCAATGACCTGTAAGCAAACTTTAATGTGTGAAATGTGTGGAGCTACCCTTTAAATCTGTCTGTCTTGTGTTTGTGATGATGCCCTCTACTGGTCTGTGATTGAACTCACTGAACGGTTCCTGTTGTCCCCACAGAGGGGAAGATTCTTCATGCCCAGCCAAAGACCTCAACCCAACATGAACCTCACACACGACCACACACACACACACACACACACACACACACACACACGCAAATCCACAAAGTCAAACACACATACGCACACTGTTAAGCCTGTGTGTTTCCCTCAGTATTAAATGGGACTTAGTACACAGAATAATGGCGTCCTGGCTTCTTAAACAAGACTAATCCACTTTCATGCCACGGCACTCTGACGTGTCAAGCCTTGTTCGTCGTCCCTGCCTCATTAATGAATGGAAACATCAATTAATCTCCTTATTAATGATTCATGGCCTCTATATGCTAATTCCTTTTTCTTGTGTCAGAAAATGCTTGCAGCCAAAGTCAACACATTGAGATTACATACAGTGCGAGCGTATGTACTCTTAAGTGGTGCATTTTATCATGAGCACCTTTCCCGCACAATAGAAGTGCACTCCTGCCCTTCGGTGTGTGTGATTTGTCGCCACTCTCGAATGTGTACAGCATGTAATTTAGGCATTTCATATGTTTTATAGATTCACTTGTGTAGTTACCGTGGCTCTCACAGGTTCAATGTGTAGATTGTGTTCACTGTGTGAGCAGCCTGTGATGTATTCATGTCCTCAGAAATCTGTTCCTAAAACAGGCTCCAAACCAAAGACGGGCAGAGGAAATACAGAAATGCGCGTCGAATCTCAGCATTTACAAACGCAGCAAAACAGCAAGCTTACCTGTTGAGAGGTACACAGGAAGTAAAAACATGTGCAAATAAAGACTTTAAAGAATAATGTAAAACACTTACTTTTCTATACATTTGTATTTTTAGCATTTATCTTCTCGCTCTGTGGTGCACTGTGCTCAGAGCTCCGTCCCTCTCCTTCACTACTTGTGTTTCAGATGATTATAATCCCTTGCATTTAAATTACGCCATCTTCCTTTCATGTTTCCTGTTTTAGCTGCTCGTAGCACCGGGTTTGATATGTTGCATGTCCAGCTTTAAGCTCTCCATCAGCTGTAACAACCGCAGCACATTTGTACTCCTCGTGAGAAAAAAACCACAAACCAGAGAAACAAAGAGCTGCAGTGATTCTGTTCCTGGCAGTTTATGTTCTCGCCTTAACGTTCATCAACTTCATTTAACGTGAGCCGCTGATTCATTTCAGAAGGGTTGTTAATTGCGGTTAATTGTTTTTCACTCGGTTGGCCCACTTACTATTTGTGGAACTGACCTTTTTAACTGTAACCAGGACGCTGATTGGTTGACATTTGTCGTGTTTACATGAAGACCAATAATTTCATGAGAACTGTTTTGTAAACAGACTGAACAAGTGATCGCAGATGAAGTTTGACATGAGAGAAAACATAACCCGCTCAACACACTTAGATCACTTGTCAATGTTTTGAGTAACATTGGAACATTAACAGTTACTCTGATTGTTAGTGACCCAGTCGAGTGTTCTGTAAAGGATCAACAGCATCACTGCAGAAAATGAAGAAGATTCATCTTTGCACTTAAACTCAACATGAACAAAGTCCTTCCATTTCCTCTCTCTTAGTTTGTGATGCTAATCAGACTCCTGCAGGCTACCTCCCATCCCACTTCACACTAACCAGATTATCACACACATCATGTAAAATTTTGGAAATCAGGTTAGTGAGCCATGTAAACACTTTAATCAAACAATTACCGAATCGTGTTATTCACTGTGATCACTGCTGTATACAGTGTGCGCAGTATGTAAATGTGCTTCTTATCCTCCTGAGAAAAGTATTCACACATATATTGACAGAGGATACTGATTCTTTTGTCTCTTTGTCATATGCACACTGCCGAGAGGGCGAGGACGACACATCACACATCACATCACCGAGATTATCCTGCTGACTCCTGATATGTTGGATTAGTGTGAGATCATAGTGCCTGACATCAGTGACTCCAGTCAATACGTATTCATTTGCACATTAATGAAAAGTCCGTCGATACGCACTGTAAAAGGTTAACTCTTATTATAAAAGAACATCTGGAAATCGTTACTCATTTATATTACTTCATAAAGTTAACTGCTGCGTGTCGATCTGTCGAGCCGGTATTGACTTTAACATCTGTGTGTTCATCAAGATCACTCGCTGCAGCTGAAACTCACAGAGCGGTAACTAGTTTGGTAGTGTGAGCTAACCATGTAACATTTACTGAGGCTGTCCTCGCCAGATAATAAATAAATAAATAGATACAACTTTTGTATGACGGCCGGTGTTAACTGCACCGTCTCTCCTTAGTATTCACCTCTGCGTGTTCCCTTTCTTCTTTCACGACCAAGCGGCAGTGACATTTACAACTTTGTTATCATACATCTTCTTGATATGAAGCTGTTATATGCAGTAGTGGTTGGATGTGATGGGAACCACGGCTTTATCACAGCAACAGTTTTTATATCCTCAGTCCTGAGTCTTGGTTTCCCTTTTTGAATTATGAATACAGACTACAGCCTCCCGGAGGTTATTGAGGACAACATTCGGCCTTCATCGCACTCTTCTTTGATCTCAGTTTGGTGTATCTGGGCCCGAAGGGTTGTCGATGGAAGCCACAGACCAAAAAAATAAATAAAAATTAAGGTAACTCCCTTTACCAAAAAGCTTCCAAACCACTTGATGAGAAAGGTTACAGCTGTTTACAGTTTTGGAATTGAACAGCCTTATTTCGAAGAAACCCGTGCTTCTGCCAACTCAAGTAACAAAACAAAGGAAAACAAACACACAATTTGTGTTTCCTCAGAGAAATCATGATTTTTTTAATTTAGAAACGACTTGGCCAGCTTTGGAGGTCGCACCATTTAAACCATGGAAACTATACAAATTCAGCATGCGAGCATGATTTCCAGCAGACATATCACTGTTTATGCGCGGAAGAAATGAATTGGATTAGAGCACTGAGCAGGAGAAACAGAAAACCTTTAGTTTGCCAAGTGGGATACAGCAGATGCGGAAGGAATTTGACCTGGATAATTGGGGCTGGCACATTTTAGATTGTTACATAATACAGGATTGACACACTAACTGAGGGCAGAAAAAAAATGGAGCTCATGTATATTAAAGGACACACGATTATATTATGTGACGGGAGCCTGTACGTAAACACGAGATTTAGATATGTATGCAGCAAAAATTCCCCCCGGGGATGCAACCCTGCACATTTTTTGGGGGGATTATCAGGTAAGCACACATCCATGCATTCAAACAGATACATGTATTTTTAGCCTCGTGGTTGTGATGGTTCATGAATAGAGTAACTGAAGCGAAGAGGATGAAGTTTGTGGGTCGATGCCGTGGCCCCGTCTCTCTGCCATTTGCATGCACATACCCACCTGACGCTTGCACATAACCCCCCTGGTTGTTGAATGGTTTAATCCCCTTCTACTGAGAGGATTTTCAAAACACACATCATACACACACGAGCACAGACCCACAGAGGACGGATTTAACACGATCTGCATCTCTGTAACATGATCCCTTTGCCCGTGTCACGTGATGCTGCGTTGATCACCCCGTTGGCTGGTGGTCTGCAGCCTCCCAGGGCCCGATCAGTGAAGTCCTTTAATGTTTCTCATCTGCGTGTCAGGATAAGAGATGAAGCCACTGGCAGATATGCTCCTCTATGTCGATGAGACGGGATTGAGCCAATGACATATGCACATGTAGTATGAATGCATGTGTGATGTGATAATGGGATAACGCAGATGTTAAGGTGATGTGGGCATGGCTGCATCATATGATAAGGCCTATGATATTACATCAATGCTTACACCGTGTGTTGGGACGGCTTGTTTCTGTCAATGCTGGTCAAGCTCAGCGTTGTTTTCATTCATCCATGTACATGTGTATAAAATGTCAATCCTCTCTGGGGCCAAAGTGCAAAAGCACAACGTCGACATAGTAAAATAAACAGGTCACTGAGAAGCTTATGCCTGGTGTAGTTTATGTAGAAGGGGACAGTGCACATCATTTAAACACACGGTAATACATGCGTTATAGTGGTTTAATTCGTCTCCAGTCCCCTGGCCAAGGCCTTCCAAAGGCTAGCTTAAATACCACAAAGCAAAGAGCAAAGCAAAACCGGCAGAATAAAACAAAGCACACAAAACCGAATCAAGTGTTTTTCATCATGTTTGTGTAGTGATTCAAGTGGATTCGGTGTGCGACAGCATCTACGACCTCTGACGAGCTCGTCAAACAGTAATTCAGATGAGGGAAAATTCTATAATAGAACATTTTTAAAAGAAAATAAAAACATCAGTAGCCTCTGTAGACGCGATTCCCATTGAAATCTAAACTGTATGAGATTGAACTTGATCCTTTCACAGAGTTTTTTTTTTCAGGATTTATAGGAGAGGTTAGGGTCACTTAATACCCCGAGATATATGAACTCACTCACAAGCTGTCATTTCTCACTGGGTGCAAGTATGTGAGGCTCATAAGTGGGTCGATTTAAGAGCACGCTGACTGTTTTATAGACATTTATTTGGCAGCGGTACTTAAAACAAATGCATGTGTGACTGCATATGATCTCATAAATGCATTTATTATACAACATCAATACACCAACTTAAACTAGAACAGGATGAGTAAAATGATCTTTGCAGTTTATTATGAACCATATTGTTATTATGAGTGACACAGTCCACATATGGTCATGGAGAGCTAGGTTACACAAACACGCGTCTATATACGTCTAATACGGATCTTTCACCTTGGAGAGAGTAACATACATTATCAGGCTCAAGTTATGCATGTTGCATACACTTGTAGTGAGTAAATTTAGTTACCTAAGTAACATCATTTTAATCTAAGCCACCATTATATTTCTCAAAACCTATCCCAGTGGTTTATGTGCCTGAGCCTAAGCAAAGTGCAGCTGTAGGATGACGGTCTGGTGCGCCTGTCGATGGAGCGCTGCAACAGCCAAACAACAAACTTAGCAAACTTTAATTTACGACAGAAATCAGGAAAGAACGTCAACAAACAACCATGTAGGGAACTGGTGGATGGTAAATTACTCATGTTTTACACGTGTTGGTTGCCTTCTCTTTTGTTCCTTCTCCTACTTCTCTCCCTGAGGGGAAAAGTTGGGGTGCACTAGTGGAACGGATCACTTACAGTTTTAAACAAATAAAACATTGTTTAATTCATATTTTCCTCGCTTAGCTGCTTCTGGTGTGCCTCAGTCTGTATGATGCAAGCTAATGCAGCACTGCATGAAACACAATCTACATGTGCAAGAACCAGATATTCATGCAAAAAGAGGTTTAGAATTAAGCTCAAAGCACCACTGAGAGCCGCAGAACAAGAGCGAAAACAACGAGGTAATTTGCCTCGTAAATGGGTGTTTCATCTGCAAGTCAAAGGCCTTAAACTCTTTCTTTGATTTTCAGCCCAAAGCCGAATAGCTCAAGAGCACAATTTTAGCATTAACACCCAGAGAGACACTCCTTTAACATTTGTCCATATAAATAATAAAGCGCGTCTCCTTTCTGAGCCACGGTGCCCAAAAGCATTTTGCTTTGGGATCGGCACGGTTCATCAATGAAGATAGGAAGATTTAAGAAATATGGGGCTCGTGGGAAAACAAGCTGTGAACCCTCAGAACGTTTTCTTTGTGATTATAATGTCTTGCCATATGCTTTCTGACTCCTAATGTATTCTGAATGCTTCAAAGAAATTCCTTTATGAGCAAAATACCCTTCATTGTTGATCTCGAGGCCATGAACATTTTTTTTTCACTCAGTCTTTTGTTAATTGTTATGCTAAAACAATTCCTGGATTAATGGTGAGGGACAATACAGCAGACATGCAGTCACAGCCTAAAGAAATGTAAAGTTTTAACATATCCATGATTTGCAGAAACGTACACAGCCGACAGTTATTCTGGACAATCAACGGTTTGATGAAAAGAACAGATTTATTTACCTGTTTATTTAGGGGATCTTTCCTTTAAGTGGCACTTTCAAGCCAGTCGTTGCTCGCAGGGAAGAGTACATATTAAACATTTAAGCAGAAGCAGCTGATAAACAGCAAGAGGAGGATGTTTTTCTTTGAATTTGTTCATCCCATGTTACAGAAGTTTACTGCTGAAATGACATGCATATTCTCTCTCTCTCTCTCTCTCTCTCTCGTGGATTTCCCCTTTAGGATGAGCCTTTTTTACATTATAGATCTCTGATCACTCTTTAAGCTCCAACTGAATTAAGTATGCATTTATCGCTCCGGCTCTTTGTTATGCAAAACATCCACACATCTGAAATAATGTGTGACGGTCTCACAGTGCCAAGGTGATTATCTTTGAATGTAAACAGTGTACGTGTTTCCCTCGGCCTTTGCGCCATCCTTCCAATTTGAACACATTATTTCAGGTAACAGCACAATACAAATGCAACTATTACAGCTCTTTATGTTCTATCTGTTGCTCAGTGATGGTTCTGTGGCCGGCGGATTGCCTGACAGCGATAAGTAGCATAATAGGAGGTTGCAGCTTGTGGGAATCACTGGATGAATTATATGGTGACATTTAAAATGATACTGCAGACGCGTCTCACCGTGCACGTGTGTTCTGATTCAACACATCGGCACTGAACACCTCACCTGCGCAGATTCACAGTGGAAGGTTTTCTCCTGTGTATCCCTTATCTGCTTCTCCTGGAAAGATACCGACTGAAACTGAATTCATCATTTTGCCCCACAAGAAACAAAAATATGCAGATACACTTTACAGTACAGCAAACAAAGCAAATAGTACAAATATTTCAAAATGTTTTTTCTTGTGTGCTTGTGTTATAATGAAACTGTAATGAAATTAATGTCAAACTGAAAGTCATTTAGGCGTCCTTTATGCTAAAAAGCAAAAATGTAATTTGATGTTTTGACAGAAGCTAAAATTGAAATGAGCTCAACATTCACAATCAAACTCAGCCACCACGGTTACAGCACATGAGATATAAGAAGCTTCTCGAGTGTGAGTGTGTGCTTGTACGTGTGCTACTGTGTGCGTAAGTGTGTGGTTGTGTATGTGCGTGTGTAGTTTTGTGTAACGCGGACAGCCTCTGATAAGGGAAAAGCCTCAAGGTGGTAAGACAAGCAACCAGCGGACACTTTTCCAATATGTCACGTCCCTCAACTCGCACGCACTCTTACTCACGCGCACATCCCGAGCGTACAGACACGATCACACGCTCACGTACGGAGTGAGGGTGGGTAGGTGGTAACCATGGCAACCGTGTGAAGGTGGCTGGGGAGTTTCACTGCACTGTAGAGAGAGGCAGAGACAGAGAGGTAAAGAGTGTGAGAGAGTGTGGAAGAAGAAAAAAAAAAATCCAGCTCCCCGAAGACCTTGTATTTCTCAACATAGAAACCAAGAAAGCAAGAAGCAAAAGCAAGAATGAAGCAAAAACACTAATAAATCAGACCAAATCTAAATTGCTGATGTGAGAGAAAAGACACTGAATTATAAAGGGAAGTGATTTATTCCAAGGCCCACTGCCTGAATGGTGGAAACCTGTGAATTGAAAAGCCATTAGAAATGAAAACACCAAGGAGAGGTTGAATGGTCCAATTACTGTGGGAGTTTACTGCTAGCTGCCATTGAATCTAACCTTGATGGATGATTAGTTGGATCCAGTTCAATGAAAATATACAGTGCGTTTGACTTCTGGTGCTGCGTCAGGCGTTTGTGCTTACAACGCAGCCGGGGACTGATGTGGCATCTGCAGCCAGGACTGAAGCCTTAGAGATCACAGAGGAGCCACCTGCATCGAAAGAACGATTGTGCGGTTTATACCGTACATACCAGCATCACTCACTGGTGAAATTGCACGACTGTAGTTTCACAACTTCATTCAGAATGAATGTAACTTACAGACAGTTGGAACCTCGAGTGCAGGGATCGTTTTAATTCTATCACAGTTATAAGCTTTTAACTCAAGATTTGCTGGATGTCTGCTGAAGCAAAAATATTTCTAAATGAAGACTAAAGTCACTTTCAGTCAGTGTTTCTCTATTAGAAGCTTCAAGTAATAAACTACTTTTGAAAGTAGCTCAACTCATTCTAGAAGTTTCAGCTTGTAACAATGCAAAGTAATGGATATCTTAGCTAGCTGCATTTTTCAGGGAAGCTTCTCCACGCACACACACACACATACTCTCACACACACACAATAAATGCCGGCCAGTTAGCACTCAAAGCGTAGTGAGTGAAGGAGCATGCCTAGTGTTTGGCAGTTATGTGTTTGTGTGTCTCTCTGTGCGAATGTTTGTGTGTGTGTACTTGTTTGTAGGACTCAGTGTCGATGCCGTCACGCCCCGTGGCGAGCCTCGCTCTGTCATATCAATGCCAAACCTCCCAGCAGCTGGCGGCTCTCATTCTAACCATCCAAATCACACACACACACACACACACACTCACACACTCTCTTCCTCTTCTCGTCTCTCTCTATGTTTCATGATCTCCCTCTATTCTATCAGACCTCTCCCTCTCATTCTGTTTGCCTGGCCTCCTGTGATATCTTTGCTTCCCAGTTGCTTAATTCAGTTATATGTTTACATACCCTGTGTGTGCTCGTGCATGCATGTGTGACCGTGCACGTGTGGAGGTGCAGGAGGATGGCAAAGGGCCTAAAGCCCCAGTCTGCCCATTAAGTTGATCAGGGAGTGGAAGTATGGTTATGGGGCTGTAATGTGAGCTCTGAACAGCTCTGATAAAACAGCTTCCTCCCCACAAGCCCCTGCGTCCAAGTGCTGGACTGCCAGTGTCTCTCTCTCTCCTTCTCTCTCTCTCTCTCCTTCTGTCTCTCGCTCTCTCCTGCAAATCTCCACATTAAAAAAACCTGCACACCACCTCCAGTGATGTTCTGACCTTGATGCTAAGTAAGATTGCTCTTTGTGGGGATTTCTTTGCTCTTCAGTTGCTTGAGTTAATAGCACAGCCTCCATCTTACTTACTGAGAAATGTATGTAAATCAAGTTGCAGTGCAAACACGCCCACCGAGAACCGCCGTGCACCCAAATAGCTCCACTCAATCACCCTCTGTATTCGCACACTGCGTGAGACCGTTTCGCAACAGGGCGGCCAGCTTCTGTTTCACACATAAATCCCACCATTTAATAACAATTTCTCCTGCATCACGAAATGATTTTGTTTTGGAGTGAGTGAGTAATGTTTCCTTTCTTCCCTGACATCCAAAGAGGCCTGCTTTTGGCAGTCAATGATATTATCATCTCTTTGCCAGCTGGACCACACTCCACATTTCACTTATTACCACTTATTACCAAGGGTTTGTGATTTCAGAAAGTGTTTAAGTAAGCAGTGTGCACAAACATGTGCTAACACTTGAGCGTTTTGCTTCAGCCATGTTGAGGCACTTAAATATTAATGGGGGAGAAACACTTTAAATCTCCCTTAATTACGCTTTTTGACCAGCGTGATTGGCAGGAGAACTGTACAAATTGACAGACCCACCAGAGGTCTTCATGGGTCCATGTCGATACTGTATAAGTATCCAGGACCAAATTACACTCAGTGGAAGAGGGTCATGAGGGGTTTGTGTCAAAATGTCTCCTACCTAGACGAGTAGACTGGATATCAGCTCTGATCAGTAATGGGTCATAAATATCAAGACTGAGAGCTGCTGCTCATTAGTTTCTGATGCATCATCCTGCTGCCAGTTCTGGTGTCCTCTCAATAAATATATGAACTGTTAATAGATCTAATATATGCAATCCAGATACATTATCGCCTCATTAAGTTGTTATGTGTAGCATGTTAACACCAGCCTGTTTACACATCCAGCAGCAGCATTAGCATTCCTTTGGAGTTGTGTCTGTGTCAGGCCTGATGCTTGTAGTTCCAATATTTGCTCTCCCTGTAGATCTGGATTCAGCTCTGTAGTTGCTAAGATACAAGAGTTAGTGTTCGGGGTTTCAAAACCAGAGAAAATTCAAGGTTGGGGTTAGAATAAGAGCTAGGAAGGTGGCGTACTGTGGCATTATGGGAGCCTGTTAATTGGAAACTGGGTGAATGCGAGCAGATGTTAAGGCCATTCTGCAAAAAATACAAAAACGAATAGTTAAAAGAGACTAAAAAGCTCACTGCAAAAGACCGCTTGGACTCATAGGGGTTTGAATGTGCAAATATGGATTGTTGGAGCTACAGCTGGCATGTACTGTGTGGCACACATGTCATATGTCGATGGAAATGTTTTTGGGAATCATGCACCAAGGCAGCATTTTGTTGGCAGTGTATGACCTTGGAGTTTTCATTGTGTGAGATAGTGTTTGTGCGGCTGTGTTTTCTTGTGTGTTCTTCAGTCTGCTGGAGATGAGCCCGGGATAAGATCTGCTCATTTATTATTCAATTAAAGATCGCCGGGGTCACGGCAGATCATTAGCCATGGAGGTTATTTCAGAGGAGGGAGACACACGGACACCAGCAAAGAGACGGAGAGAGGAACGTGCAAGCAACATTTAAATCAGCGAATAAAGACAAATTGTTTTCTCGTTTCATAATTTCGTATTATTCTGAAACCACAAATCCTAATTACAGCACCATGCTGGGCCTCCAGCTCAAGCACCCCGATTGGCTTTTGTCAATGGCTTCTATTCATTAAACTGAAGACACTGGGAAAGATCTATTGGGAATGTTTCAGAGGGATTGCAGTGCAATTTCTGAACAGGGCTTAAGTGATCCATGCTCTGTGAACAGATTGGGAGGCGCTCTCTAAGACAGAAATAACCACAGCTCAGCAACAGCAACGCAATATTTCTTGTTGCACATCCAGCACGTAATAAAATCAAGAGAGTTTCCAGAGCTGCAGCCTTTTGATGGTGACAACAATAGAAACGTTAATATACTTGTGTGCTATTGATTTTCTCTGGCCATCAAACCTTGTATGAGCGGAGAATGATAAATAATGGAATGACACACACACACACACACACACACACACACACACACAGATACACCCAGAAGCAGCTATTGACACCTGCACTGTAGGTGTGCCTTAATGAAGAGGAACAAGGTGACGGCTCGCTTTAGTTTCCATGGAAACAATTATGATTTTGTTTCTATTAAAGGGACTACAAACATATTTCTGTCATTTCTTGTTGGACCTTCAGAGGGCTTAAACCTTGAAGTTGAGGAGAACTCTCCTCCTAAGGTAACAATGCCGACAGAATTCACTCATCTGATGTTTTTAATCCAAAATCTGTGTGGTAAAGTTGGCATGTAGATAAATGAATCAACAGTGAAGAGAGGTCATAATGACAGAACTTGAACATGATGCTTGAAAGCTCTTTGGTGGCTGATTGGTGCAGAAAACAAAGACGGAGAAGGAAAAACAGAAAGGATTTTAGATTTGTGAATAAGGATATCTGTGGCAGTTCTGCCCAGGTGGGCAGAGCCAGCGTAGTGTTGGCGGTGGCCTTGATATGTGGCTGTAAAGACAGATGAATCAACAGCAACACTGAGGCTTCAAGCGGAGGAGTTGTTTGTAATTGTGCGTCCGTTAAGGTTAAAAGTCAAGGAGAAGAAACAGAAACAGAGAGATTTGTCATTGAAAAGACAAGATGTTTGCGTAGCTTGGCTATCTGGTGACTGTATTTAACGCTGCGCTCACGGTCCAGAAGCGAGCAGCAGAGAAAGAGAAGATCTTTAATGGGGGTCAACGTGACAAGACTCTCCTGCATGTCAACATTATTATCTTACATATACTTACCCGCATGCAGGATTCTGTGTAGCCATTGTAGTGTACATGTTGTGTGCATACAGTGAATGTAAAGGTTATAAAACCTTCCTCAGCCTATTCATGAACCTTTGCCAGCTTTGAACTCTACTTAACGTTTCAGTGCAGAGACATCAGTTCACATGCTGCAACATTCAAGACACGTTTACATTAATACCTAAAACTACTACTAACACATTCATCCACACTGGTTGCAATTAAAATGATTATTTTCACACACTAACTGAATGTTAGCATCCTCCTTGAGCTTGGAAGCACCTTGACATGACATCTGCGCTGATAAGCAGTCCAATTACCGGCAGGCTGGGTCAGAAGTTGAGTCGAGCGTCAAGAATATTTGGAAGAGAAAATCCTCCCTAAGTCTGCGCTGGCATCCACAACAATAATGACTGCGCTGCTTCTGCCAAAGGCATAATTAAACCTGAAGACAATGTGGAACTAAAACTAGGTCCTCTCTGGATCTCCAGCTCCCTCCCTGTCTTTCCTTTCGGTGCTGACTTGAAACTGTGACGCTGAAGGACAAGATACTCGACCTGGGGATGGATTATCGACATGGAGTAAACTGTGTCGCGTGGGTCCTGAGGCCTGGATGGAGGTTGATGAAGACCAGTCTATTGGCCTCATTAGGGAACGCTACTTAGTGCCAATCACTCAGGAAAAGCTGGAACACGAATACCGGTCTTGTTCCATTATTCTTTCTCTCATTTCCGCCTCACATTCATCTGTCTTTGTCCAGCTTACACACATGTAGACAAACCAATCCATCTAACTGTGGGATGATCCCTCTCTCCGCTCGACGCGGAGCACTGACTCGCTCCAGAGCATTGTGGGTACGTGTGTTTCGTAACAGCAGCAAACACTCACGCCAGGCCTTTTTCAAACACAACTCGCCTGGCTGCTATGTGACAGAGAAGCTAATTTGCTCCGCCAGAATACTTTACCCAGCCGCCATGCAACTCTGGCATCCTTCCACCAACCAGCCTATTATATTAGAATATCTCTCCATGCGTGCCACAATAACACATTTACAACCAATGAGTGCGGGGCGTTCTGCCCTAAATTAGCCGTGACTTGCCTTTCAAAGGGTCATAAATAGCTGTGAACGTTTCATAAACAGCCCACAGAAGCTGCATAACAATACAGGGATGGTGTTTTACTGGGTGTGTTGTCATGACAGTGTGCAGCGCAGCGTTTAGAGTCATGTGCACTTTTTTGCAGACTTGAACTGACTGAATTAACAAACTAACGCTGCACTGTGGCACATTTCAATAGATCCTCCCACAACACATCACGCTCGATAAGACATACTGTAGGCGAAGGTGTGCGTATTGTTCTCTTCCCTATGCGAGTGTGTGTGATCGTGTGTGCGTTTCATGCTCACGTGTGGGTGGAGTGCTCTGCGTAACGACAGAAGTGTCACTGCCCTCCGTTTCATACTCTCACTGTTTCGTCGCTGTCACTGAAATAACTTGAAATTACACGTCTTTGTAACGGCGTCACACTGAAGGAGACGCTGACAGCCTGCGTCCCCAGCAACTCCGAGAAAATTGTCATTGACTACCGAAGCTAAAGAGTATGTAGGAGCGTTCACGTGTCCCGGTTGTCATTTCAGTTCCCAATATGAGTCAGACACACAGCATTTAGAGAGCAGTTATTAGTTGCTACAGGGAAATTGTAACAATAGCAGCGGAGCAGTAACTGAGGTGATGCTGTGAGTGCTGCTTCAGGTGTAACTTAACATTCAGATTATTTAGAGAGACACCTGAGTGACAACAGGCTCATCAGCTTCAAAGTTAGAGTATTTATTAGAATATTCTCAGTTGTCAGTGTTGGCTTAGTCTCTCTGACCCAGATATCTGCTGTTAATCAAACTGGTTGTGTGATGCATCAGTCCCGATACATAGTCATAACCCATCAATATCCCATATCTCAGAAATATCAACTTTTCATATTGTGAGGAGGAAAAAAAACCCTGTTTCTATCTTTGTGACAGTGCATTCCTTCAACACTCCACCAGGGTTTTAAATAGTTTATTTAGCTTGAGAAGTGGAAGATTTTTTCTCAACCAATAAATGGACTTTTTGTTCCAGTTCCCAGAAAAAAATCTTGTGTCAAACCATCGAGACATACAAAATACAAACATAGCGGGCTGACATTTCTACAACACCTGTCACATCATGTTCACAGCACATACGTATGAGCTGACTTTCATGCCGGGACACTGAGAGGATGGAGGTGGAGTTACCTCGAGGGGATCGCTTGCTTTAACGCTCGGTGAAATAAACAGCACACGCATCCTAAAGCGACGAGTTGAAGGTTTAAATGCATCTTCAAGAGGAGAGAAACGGTACCAGGGACCCACATATTGTGCAGGAAGAAGGATGATGGTTGTGTCATTCACTGTGTTTGAAAAGCCGACATGTGTTATGTTTTCTTGGAGTGACGACTCCTGAATGTAGAGCAGGAGGCTCGTCATCATAGTCGTGGTAAAACATCCACTCTCCGACTGCACATACAGTAGTTTGGTAAAAGACACCAATGAACAGGCTGCAGAAAAAGGAAAATATTGCATTACATCCAGCTACATTCACAGTTATGTGTTGAATACCAACTGGGGGACTCTGATTGAGAAACCTGAAGTCAGAAGTACGGAGAATCCGCCTTTTTGTCGGGGTTTTTATTCGGGGGGTGATGCAGAGTTCGGTCCAACTCCTCCTGCGTCTGGACCTGCAGCCCACCTCCATCACTGCCAACCTAAAGGTGACAGTCTGCAGCAACAGTCCAGCCAGTAACATGGGCCGTTCCAGAAGTAAAGATGTAAGAAATGCAGAGGGAGGAATACCAAAGGGAAATCAAAGTTCAGACCTTTTTACTCATTTGGACACCTGTCAGGAGGAGGTGGTGGCTGTCAGTCTTCTTGATATTCAGAAATGTGTTTGAGAAACATGTGTCGACCGTGTGAATTTTATTTAATTATTTTTTCACTTTCAAACTTTCCAAACAGCACTTTAGAAAATGTATATTGGCTTTTACTTCACGTCCACTTTCTACCACTGTTGTTTAAACTCACAACATTTCTCTCTCCGTCTGTATATCTGTCTGTCTTTATGTCTGTTGTTCCAGAGGTGGTGAAATATTTGTGTTGTGGACAGTAAAGCTTGAGCTTTAGCAGAAGGTCAGTTGTATTTGGCTTTAGACTTCGCCTTATCTTTCTGAGACAATAGGATGCAGCGAGCGGAGGACACGTCTGGTTATGGATTCCACTCACAGCCAGACGCTAGTCGTCCTCTGTGGGCAGAGGCTCACATCTGGCAGGTGCTTGTTTATGAGAGCAGTTAACACTGGATCAGGGAGGCTTTATAGCAACACACACACGCACGAGCCCAGACACACAAACACACACACACACCTGAATGTTTGGAGGTTTTTTCCCAATACTGCTCGGTCTGAAATCTGTTCGGAGGCTCTTCAGGATCTTGCAGAACTTTCTGTCCAAAATGACTGAGAGTGCACAACAAACATGCTCAAATATGAAACATTGCAAATGTTAATTTTAGTTTATATTATTTATCATTATGATTTATGTAATATGTTCCTATGACCTTAGGAATTACTTGGTGATGACATTTGAAACATAATGAACATATGTGTGGTTTTGAAAAATATAAAAACTCAGCACTTTATTTTATTTATTTTTTTTGCAGCTGAGCTGTTGAAACCAAACACCAGCTGAGTGTTTGTTTGATAAGACTCGGTCTGGATAAAGGCTGGGGAGAATCAGCCCTTTGTAAAGATAAAAACACTTCAGTCCACTCTTCACCAGCAAAGACGACAACAGGTTTGTTAGGAATGCCAAGAAAAAAAAAAGTCAGGCAATAAACTATTCCAGCCCACACACACAC
>CAEMYA010002116.1:12712347-12767613 GCA_903131615.1 Diplodus sargus | reverse complement strand
AACAGATTTTTGGGAGGTTCACTCTTGCTTCTGTTGTTGCAGCTATTTTCTTCCACTTACTGTCTTCTTTATTGTCTGCAATCTTTTGCAAGTGTAATGTATTGTTGTTCAAGATTAAAATTGATGAGGATAAAAGGCGTTTCACCAATTTAGCAAAGATGTCTGCTCCTCTTGCTCCAGTCATTGTTGCTTGTTTCATGAGAGAGGAGGTTGATTGCTTCACGTGGAATCGCTCGTACACGAGGCCAACCTCATTTAAGACCTGACATTTTTTTCATCTGTTCATCGTTTTCTCGTCCTTTTTCCAATTAAGACTAGTTGACATCCGTCGCCATGATAAGATAATTGGAAATTTGTATCACAGATACTGTCTAAAGGGTAGAATTAGTCAAGATATGGATATTCATCTTTTCATGTCGTGTGTTCAAGAGTCTCACCAGCTTCTTGACACGAGAGCTTCTGTGAAAAGCCGTCTGATTGCGTCGCATTTTTCCAAAGCACTTTTGTGAGCTTTGTGTGCATTAATATTGCACTTTTTCTAGTCTTACAGACCTAAAAGCACTTCATAACACTGGTGGCAGAGATTACCATACACCAATAACCACTCGTATCACGCACCAAAAGCCACTGTGACTGCCAAATGACGCTTCGACAAACAGACAGCAGAGGCCGTTGATTGAACCACCAACTGTCCGATAAGTTGACGACAACTTCACTGTGTTAATCTAGAGATGTGTAAGTTATGGCGTAGTAAAGTCGTCCATGGCGTGCATCACTTTTTGCAGAAGAGTGCTCTGAAGGCAATGATTGTCATTTGCTAAACACACATTATGACATTACAGTTACACGACACGAAGCCGGTGATTTTTGCGAAAGTGACAGTGACTCATTTGTCCCAAATCTCCGTTCACTAATCAGAATAAACTTTTTCATAAGAACCTATAAGAATGAACAACCGACACCTGGACACATTCATATTCAGTGGAAAATAAATCTGCTATTTTTTTATTATCTAAACTGTCATCAGTCGATGGTTTGACTGAGTTTTGTCAAACAGATTAACCAGCAACACATTTCTGTGAGAGGGAGATGAAACGCAGCAGTTCTTAATAGATTTCTGGCGTGATCAACACTTCTGAAGGTTTTGAGATGATGGGAGGGAAATACTTGACACTTTTATCAAACACGTCTGTCCATGGAAGCAATTCTGCTTTGTTTGGACGATTTAAGATCCCAGTTTATGATCATCTGTTAGCTGACAGTCTGATGAAGGTTCCTCTCCCACTTCATACGCAGAACTTCTTGGTTTATGTGCTTTACTTTGTAATTAATAATTAGTGAGCGTAGCCACTGTTAAAAAAACAACGGTCTTACTTCTCAGAGAGATATTTTGCATTCCTATAAATCAGTGTGAGCTGTGGAGTTGAACTAAAGCCATCAGTTGAAATGAGCACCTGTCAGGAGTGATATCCGAGGAGCTGGGTGGACTTTTGCTTGGATAATCACTGTTTTTATCATGATTTGGACATCTATCTCTCAGGCTCAAGGGGATATGTGTATGTCAGAGTCCCTAATCATCACTGCGGGGTTATAATCCGCTAAAAATTGGCTATGTCCTGTCATAATCCCTTTCTCTCTAGCCTCAGGTTGTGTTTTGATTAAATCGAAATTCTTCCCCAACACCTGGAGGTAACGAGGCTTCATATACGCATATGATATGAATTTAACACGCTTAACGGTGTTCATATATTTTTTTATGATTGCTTACATGCATCACAACAATCTAACAGGTACTTTCCTGCGGCCTGCTGATAAACAACCACAAACTGTCGGATAGATCAAAACATCAGAGCTTCAGAAGTTTCCAGAAGATGAATCCAATTTCCAGAAGATGCGCCGATATCTTCCAGGAACTGTGCTTATTTTAATCTATTCAGGAACGTGTATTCCAGAAACATTTCCCAATTTAAATCTCCACTCACACCTTTTTTTCTTATTCTCTGACAGGAACTGTGTTTACTCGGTAAAACATCGGGGCATCTGTTTTGTCTTGCCAGCGTTTGCTTTTCCATTTCCTGTGTTCCATGTGGACCACTTCTTCCTCTCTGAAAAAAATAATTGGCTTGCAGTGTGTGTGATGCTGCTTACTAGTGCTCCATATAAGCAGCTTCTTCTAATGTTGAAGCTTTGAATTCAGCTGGTTGTGCACCCGAGTGCTTCAGGTCAGAAATGATGACAAAAATAGATCCTGTGGTTTGTTTCTGCTTCTTTCTGGAGCTCTTGTTTTATCTGCAAACAGAAGGGCAGAGAGCTGCTTTGTGCTGCAGGTCCACAGCAATGTCTGAATCATTAACTCATTGTATTAATTGATTGATTGATTGAAACATGTGACAAGTGCTGATTATTTTATCATTTTTTCAGCACAGCAAAGTTGAACTGAATCACAGCAAACACTGCAAATGTAAATTATTCAGTATTTATAGACACAATGTTTTCCCAACAGTCACATGAAGGCATGAGAGTTTGTCTTATCAGTGCAGTTTGCCCACCTTCAGACATTTCTAATCTGATATCAGCTGTCTTCACGAACAGTACTGATGTTTCCTCTTAGTGATAGTACATTGTTCCATTGGTGAAATCTCAGTTTTACATGTATAAGAATTTAAATCCCACCATCGACATTTGGGAGATGAGGAGGCAGCTGTTTTTTTTCCAGAAGGTTTTATGACTTAAAATTCCTTTGTGGAGTATTATCCTTACCAAATGCCTTCCGAGCCGTGCCCTCTAACAGGATCAGCAGCGTGCAAGTGACACTTTCACTGCGAGAAAATGTTTCCGAAGGGACCCAAAATAATCCAAACAGAAGCCAAAGGGGGGTAGTTTAATTATCTGATTACCCTGACGGACTTTCCTGCCGCTTAATTTTATCCAAAGGTCAAAGCTTTCATGAGGCCATTGTTTTTCAGCACAAACTGCACGCTCTCCTGCATAAATCCTCCTTTGGCATTTGGGTGTTTTTTTGGGTACACTTTCTGAAAGCAGGAAGTGATAAAGCTGCCACCCCAGTTGAACCGTATTCAGACACGTCCACTCTCTCCATTGTTTCCACTGCTAAAGGCCAAAAGTGAATATAAAGCAGGAAACAAGTAAAAACAGGTTGCACAACACTCAGCACTACATATTACAGCAGGGGACAAGCAGAGAATGTATAATTTAACAGTTGTAGTAAACATTCTGTATCTGTGTGCTTTGTATGAGTTTGTGTCAGGTGGAAGACGAACGGTTCCGAACGCTCCTCACCAGTTTTTCAAACCTGCATGACTAACTACATGTGATTGCTGAACATGTCATTCCAAAACTGTGGCCATTAATCTGCTGCTATAACGACCTCACCGCTCCTCCGCTTCCTGATTTCCAACAACATTTTAGAGCTTGGCTGCAGGATATTCTTCCTCAGTCCCCTTCTGCCACCAAGAAAACATGAGTGAGGTCGGCCATGTGATGTTTGGCAATAAAGTCTGTCTTGTAGACGATATTCAGATTCATCCAAAATGTGTCAGATGAGGCTGGAGGGGAGGATCTTTGCAGGCTAGTCGAGTTCTTTCACAGTATGCATTGTTATCTGTGTAGTCATTCCTCTATTTACATAGTTTCAAGATAGCTCGGTAGATGATGTCAATCCAAATCAATATGCAGCGTTTCTTTTTTTGTTTCTGTCATCCCACATGCACGTCTTCCCATCGCTCTCCTGCAACCTGCCAGCGCTTTTCTGCCAGAGAATGTCGATGCAAAAAAGTTGGTAATGTCACAAAATGTCAGTTTTTTAGCTGCTTCAAAGACAATCAACACAGTCAAAACAAATTAGTCCGGAAGAAGATGCCACAGTCACTGTTCTGTTGCACGAATAGGCTTTGAAACATGCAGACATGCATCTCATTATCCCATCCCACATTTGTTCTATGTGTATGGATGTCTGTGCATACTGTACATGATGCTAATACTGAGTGGGGAGGGTCGGGATAAAAAAAATAAATAAAAAAACTTGTTGCTTGTCGCCGTCAGAGATAACAGCTAATTTAATCGATCTAAGTACCTCAGCACCCCCTTTTAACATTCAGATGCAATGAAGAGATAGTTTGCGGGTGCCACCGTCGACGGAATGAACAAACCGTCTAATCAAAGTGACTTAGAGGGAGGGAATTATTGAGCACAGAGATAAGTGGTCTAAGTGATAAATTGTTAATATTCATAAGGAGAGAAAGTCAGAAAAAAGGGAGAGAAATGAGGAGAGGAGGCAGAATGAAGAAGAGATAAGGGTTTGGATTTTAGCGTTATCTCACCGTTAATTGTATTTCCAGCCGATATCAAGATCGGCGCATAAGACACGAGGAACGTATTTATAGAGTGTGACATGGCAGTCTTCTACAGTATGCAGTATGAGAGGTACTTAGGTGACTCCTACTGAACTAGAGAGAAGAGCTGAAGTGTGCAGGAAGGACTTTATTAAGCAGACAGAGAATCCACTTGATCGTGGCGCTCTTTGAGTCCGTCCACGGTCTATTCTAGTCGTTTTATGTTGCTTGCCGTCGTCTCTGTTGTTCCTGCTGTGTCACGCTGCTGTTATCATGGAAACACGGTTGGCTAGAAAAGAGGTTTGTGTTCATTGTGAAATAAATACGCCAGGTTCCTAATTCTGCTTCTTCGTGGAGGACGGCGTGTACAGTCAGCTTGGATAAATTCCACTGGTGACCCGAGCTTCTGTTACCTCGTGTCATTCACAAAGAGGTGCGGAAACTGCAGCCGCTTGTGACAGCTAACATCGCTCGCATCAAAAAGAAGCTGCGTATTTGGCAATTTGTTGGTGGAAACACTGAGCAAAGACTGTAGAATATGGACAATCCTACAGTTGTAGCAGTAGTAGATAATTTATTTCCATTTTCTCCTCTTGAATCTATTAGGCAAAGGGTTAACAGCATGAGTTGGTGTATCAAAGACTATTTGATTAATCTACCACTGTGAATTTCATTAATTTCTGAAAAGATATGTAGTAACCTACACATGTACACGGAGCTACTTCCATGTAACATTTATTCATCTGGTGAAGACTGTGGTGTTGTATGTCTTTAGCTTACATAATGTGGCGTTTAGTTTCAGAATTCTCCACCATCATGGGAGGCAAGAGAAAAATGAAAATCGAAGAACTTCCGACATTCTTTGGACATAATAAATCGAGCTTGAAAACATTCATTCAGCTTTAATCTCACCTGAATAGGTTTTAGATGAGATATCCTTTCGAGGTTAGGTAGCCATCATCACTGTGGTTTAAAAAAGAACCAACACTAACTGCTGGTTGGAGGTGAGGTGATAATTGCAGGCTGCCACATGTGCAACAACAAGTTGGGTTGAAGATGGTTCTGTTAGGGATATTACACCAAATTCACGAAATGGAAATCTCCTTCAGTTTAACTAGAATAGGGAATATGTGAAGGAGAGGCAGATGGCCAGAAGATAGAACAGGGAGCTGAGGTAAAATATGAAGGTTAAAGAATAGAATAGAATATATAAGACACATCAGGGAGAGTGTTTTTTGTTTTAATTTTGGGATCAGCAGCTGGGTGGAGCTGTAAATTATTGAGTGACTTCATGTGGCTGTTGAAAGGGTTGCGAGGTGGAGGTGAGGACTCACAGGACTCATGGTGAGAGGGAGGAAAGGGCACACATTTGGAAACACCGTGGCACGTATGCAACATTCAGGGATGTGCCATGTTTTATTCAAATACAAGAGCAGCTCAGCAGTCAGTTGCTCCTGACAGCTGGAAACAGCCAGAGAGAAGAGGAAGGAAATGTTGGCGATGACTGTGAACATGAAGAAACATTAACGTCATGAGGTTTTCTCTTACACTCATGCTAAAAAAGGGGTCTTGCCTACATTTTAACAGAACTCGGGGAACTTGGACGAAGTCTCAAATTGCTGCAAATGGAATATATTCTTCCTCAGAAAGTTACAGAAATTAAACTGGAATTCTATTGGATCACAATAAGACCACAACAAAAAAACATCCTCAACTGAAAATATGTGAGTCCTCACAAAGTCCTGGAAGAAATTGTCCATGTTCATAGTGACCGAAGTTCAAATTCAATCAACATTTGCCTTTTGAAAGTTTTTGTCTCTATCTGTGTTTCCAGAATGTGTATTTGTTCATGTAGGGGCATGTAATGTGTAGCCGTTCTTTGAGGGATCAATAAAGAAGAATTCAATCCAAACTAAGAGAAAGAAAAGTCCATCTACACTTTGAGAATACTAGTTTGAAGACACCCTCATCCGCTGAATCCAAATGATCACCAAAAAAAAAAAAGGATTGGATTGTTCAGAGAGATTTCACATGGTGGTTCAGAGTGGTCGTACAGTCTGCGCTGCCAAACATCTTCCTCTGGTCTCCACACAGTTATTTTCTGTCCTTATTCTCCCTTTTGGTTTGCATGCAGTTGTGAAGTAGTCTGCCAACGGAAAGGAAGGAGTGAGTACTGAAAAAACAAGATGGGTGTTCTGTAGAGCATGTCCAGAGGCAGGATGTCCAAAAAAATAAATAAATACGAAATACTCACTTCCAACAAGACGTCTTAATTCCTAAATTGATTGCATACTAGAAGTCGGAATAATCTGTTATGCTTTCCGGCCACAAAACACGGCTGACAGAGCCGTCGCGTCGAGCTGTCCACTCTGCCAATTAACTTGTCTTGTCGGGGCACGCTGGCTTACGGGTTGAGGCGCTGACCAGAAACTGCAATGTCCATGCTTCATGTCCGAGCAGGGACCTTATGAAAGTCGCTTGCCTTCGCCCTGTCTTCTTGTTTCGTCTCATCTCTCTGCTGCAGGCTTTATGATAAAGGAATACTGTCCTCCAGACATCAGAACTATTGTAATATATATTAATGTATTTATTTATTTATTTTTACTTCATTGAAATGTATCAAGAATAATCACTCATGAGTAAATAGCAGGCAAAATATTTCACAGTTGGATTGTGCTGCTTACCACACACACACACACACACACACACACACACACACAGACACACACACTTGGTAATGTATATACATACAAGGACTTCCAAGAGAGCCCGCTCTTTTTTCTGGTTTACATGTGAAAAACAGACATACAAACACATATGCACATACTGACACCTGCATGACAACACATACAATGTGCACACAGGTTCACACCATGCGTATCGCTCATAAACTGTCAGGCTGCGACACGGCGCCCCAGATGCATTTCAATCACCCTGTCTGGGAACGACTTCCCTTGATACCCAGCAAAGCTAGATTTTCATTTCAATTTTCTGTCCCATCAAAAAAAAGGGAGGCATGATTGGAAACACATACGGTGAGAGATATGTAATGTCATTAAAGTAGAAAAGTAATCATCTCAGGCTTCCTTTGAAGTCTGGGCTGTCAATTGTATTTGGTCGTCTGCAGGTCTGATTAAACAAACCTCCGAGCAGCAAGTTGCTGTTTAAGCCTAACAGACAGATTGGATTACATTAGGATTTGATACATCAAACGATATGATTTCATTGAGTATCCAGAGTAACAAACAGTTTTCTTCTTCATCACCCTGTCTGAAAACCTAATTACAGCAAACACAATGAAACAATATCTGTTACACCTGCTCCTGCCGGTTGCACATGAGGCCTCGTGTTTTGGTTTTTCATTCATTTCATTTTCACTGCGCGCAAAACTTAGTGAAGAACTCTCTGAGCGTGTGAATTAATTTACCAATGACAGGGCCTTTGTAAATCAAAAATTCTGTCGGAGCTTAGTAAGATTTGAAGAAGCACCCCTCCGAGCATGATTTGTGACATCACCAACAGTATGGAAGCCAATGGTGGTCCAATAATCAGCATACACAAGTGTTTTCATATATTCTGGATTTCTCGATAAGAGAGGACAAACGAGTCGCCAGAATACATGCTGGCAGTGCATGTGCTTCTGCAAAACAACAATATGTTGACACTTTACGTTTCCTTATGTTGCATTTTCAATTTCTATTTTGTCACAATGTGCAAATGGTCTCATTAGGTTTAGGGACAAAAACTCTTGCTGTGGCTTCAAAAAACCTGTTTTTGTCGCCAGATTCGCGGCTTGAATTGATCTCGAGGTCTCATTAAAGTTTTCAGGTGGTTTTGTACTTAAAACGTGTTTAAAGTGCAGTCTTGAACTAAAGATGTGTGACGAATAAAATAACGAGGTGATCTGCAGTGTCTAACATCCAAAGAAATATTGAAGATACAGAAGAACTGCTTCTCTCGGCAGTTAGACCAATTCAGAACAGTGCAGCCACACAGCAGCGCCTGGCTCAATGCTCTGTGCAAAGAAAATATGCCTCAGTGCTGGTCAGGCTGGTTATGAATGTGATGGGGTTGACATGACATGTTCTGTTGAAATGTCAATACGGTACGTAACCAACAATGTGTACGAATGTGAACGTATCAGGAAGGAATTGGTTTCATTTTAACGTGGTAGTTATATGACGTCAGACACATATTAGATTATTCTCATGTCAGCTTTAATGCATGTGAGGAGAGGATTGTGGAAATAGTTCCACTCATGAAACATGTAATTACTCTTTAGGGTAATCTAAAGATCATAGATAAGAATAAACAAACATTATGCAAAAATGCTGAAGCTTCCAAATTAAGATTGGGATGCATGAACCATTTTAATTTAAAAGATACGTGGCTGCCTTTGTGGTTTTAACTTTGTGGATTCCTCACTCAGCAGACTGCTGTGAGGTCAGACTGCAGCCGTGACAGAAACAACACTTTTCCGCGAATATTTCCTGTTATTTGTTGGCCAGTTTACCGGGAGTGTATCGGCCTCGAAAATGAATTTCATGCTGAGAAAATGGCCCACAATGCGAAGATCATTGAAGGAACCTGTCACAGTCTGACCAATACACTATGGCATATTTTCTTTTAATAGAGCATTGAGCCAGGCGCTGCTGTGTGGCTGCACTGTACTGAATTGGTCTAAATGGCCACCCTGCCAAGGAGAGAAGCGGTTGTTTGTATCTCCAATATTTCTGTTGATGTCTGACACTGAAAATCACCTCATTATTTTATTTGTCACACATCTTTAGTATCTGAGAGGGGAATCAGCAGACACAATGCATTCTTCTTGTCTTGTATCAACAGAGGAAAAAATAAAAATAAATAAAAAACACATTCCAGACAAGAACATTTCACAAATCTATCTTCATTTGCCACTGTTCAGGTTCTTGGTTGTGGAAAAACTCTATAAACAACAGGGTCGTACATGACATGTGACGGGCACAGTGTCCAATTGATGACTTCTGTCAGTTCTTCCTGTTCCAAGATATCCAACAGATATGTAATATAAATAGTGTGAGAAGTTTTAATCAGTGGAGAAGTTGTATCAGACATTTCATCAAACTTTAAATAATGCTTTGCGAGTTCGAGATGGTAGCATGCATAATTTGCAGCCTGAAGAAAGTTCAAATCCGGCATGTGCAGGAGAAATCCCCGAGGCGCCCTTTAGCAAAGCACTTGTAACCTCGACTGGAGCTGCTGCAGTGCCGCTGTGCAGTTTCAAAGTGTGAATGTTAATGTGTAATGTCCCGAGAAAGAGAGCAAGGCTAAAACTAAAAAGGAAAAGAAAAATCCACATGTGGGCTCTTGTTTCTGTTGCCTGTGTCTTAAAAAAAATGTTTTTTCTGCTTCAGTTTGAATATGATATTTTTTAGAGAAATCTGGACATGATGTGTTAGTCATGGATGCAACTACAGCTAGAATATCACCTTAACATTTCTGGAAAATGAGTGATGGTTACTACCTCTGCCAAGTAGGTTCTGTTTTCATCCACGTCTTTGTTGGTTGATTTGTCATTGGGATAATACTGAACAGCGGTCTACGACAGTGTGACGGAGGACAGAGCTCAGCCAAGAAGGAAAAACACATCGAAAAATGTGGCATGTTTAGCTGACTGAGATCTGAATGAGTACAGTCGTGGGTAAAGGGGACTGTGGGGCCTTGGCGGAGGTATGCACTCTTCTGAATGCCATTGTAGTTCATGTGGTATATGATTGTTGATGGTTGATGATTGTGATCTGAACCGGAAGTAACATTCTGAACCATTGTGTGCTCGTAAACACTAAAAGTGGGTCGAAATATCAGTAAATTAAAATGTTATTAACTTTACATCACAGGATACAAACATCATGTTCTCCCACAGTCATGGATGACTTCTGAGCCGCTCCAACAGGATCTGCTCCTTCCCTTCACATATTGTGATGCATATGTATGTGTGTCTGTGTGCCTTTTCACACTTCCATTTGCAGGAATTCATCATCCTCCAGGCAGCATGTTTATATTTATCCCATGCCCCGCGCTGCTTTGTGCAACGGTGAGAGATTCACACGTACGCGTGCTCACTCACATGCATGCATGCCGTCTCTTCCTATTTTCTTTTAATTAATGACTATGGTGCTAATTAGAATGCATGCAACTCTTCAATACCCTCCGACTGTCTCTCATCCATTCTTGGATTCTCTCCTCGGAGCTTTCTCGAGCACATTCTGAAGTGTTTTGATCTCAGCTGGAAACACGCAGGCTAAAGAAAAGGAGCATTTTTTAGGGAGGATACGGCTGTATATACTGCACAGTGCCAGACATGATAAAGGAGGATATTACAGCAGTTTTCGTGTCACCCACGGCCACACAAGAGCAGTATGTCCTCGCGTTTGTGCATAATTGAATTGTGATCCCTGTTGCCTTGAAGTATTCTGTGTTGCCACAGTTCAGTTTAGCCGTGTGCTCCTCACCGCCACAGTCCCCCCTAATGAGCACGACACACAGACAGTGTCACCACGTTAAGCCTTCATTCTTTTAATTATCTTCTTCTCCTCCACTTGGTGTTACAAAGGTCTCCCCCTGTCGAAGTTTAGTCAGCGTAGGTCACAGTGTCACGGGGAGCCGTTAAATGACTACACATTTAGCGCAGAGAAGGGTCCGTGTGCGACCCGTCGGACTTTGATGCCGAATTAAAGCATCTGAAAAGGAACCTGAAGACTGACGACATTTAAAACCGCTTTCACAGGAGTTTTGACTCCGATCGTGTCTTTAGAACAAGGCGGCTGTTTGTTTGCATGTGTTTTGTTCTCCTGCTCCCACACAACACATATTTGGCAGCAGACATGGAAACAGTAAAAGCTGAGAACAACAAACTTGAAGGACAGCCAGCAGTACTGGTGCCGTTAGAAATGATGACACTGTGGAGGCTTCTGTACAGCAGCGAGGTGATACGGTGTGATGAATGCGACTGAAAGAAGCTGAGGTACATTCAGTAGGTGCGTCATGCAGTTGTTTTTCTAAACTACACACTTGACAAAATGAAAATGGGCTCTCAGGTTACTCAACTGAAAACAATGTTGAAAGTTGGCTTTGAGATCCAATTTGCGTTCACATTGCATTTGAGTGACTAAGTCGTGTCAGGTTATCAATGAACGCTCATTATTATTCACTTGTAGTGCCGCTCCAGCTGCAGAACGTTGTAAACGTACGGAAAGCTTTCCACAGCAGACATGAGCTGAGTGCAGAGGTCTTACTGTTAACTGTAGAGATAACGAATGGCTGTTGTGTTCAATTCAAGTTCCCTCATTTGCCCTTACAGAGACAGAGCCAACCTTCTTCATGGAGGAAGAGAAGACATTTTGACATTTCATATAAAAAACAAAGGTGGAACAAAATGTGTTCACAGATTCTCATTTTCAGTCGTAGCGCAGCGGTGAAACACGTGATGTGCGCAGATCATTGGAGGAGCAGTTGATGCATCACTGCCCTTCCACTGTAATCAATGAAGCTGGCTACACTGTGTGTGAGAGCAATGCATAAGTGGTGTGTATGTGTCCAAGAGATCCACTCTCTAAGCGTAAAAAATAGACCAGTCCTCCACTTGTATTCTTTATGTTTTGCTATACGCAGCCTTTCATAGAGAAAACGGGTGATACAGTGTCAGTATTCTCTTAAATGCACTGTGTGTGTGTGTGTGTGTGTGTGTGTGTGTGTGTGTGTGTCGATGCCAGTTTGCAAATTGCAAATGTTACTGCCGATAAAACCGAACCGAACAGAACATGTGTTTGCAAAGATGCACTTACTTTGTTTGTTTTACTATATTTCTGGATGTGTCTCAGCACTGCAATTTATTTTAATGTGCTGCAGCTGTGAGCGCATCCGTCATCTCTTCTGTGAATTGCAATGTGGGACAATACTTTGTACCGAAACGCACTCAAAAATCCAGCGTTTTGCATTGTGCACACGGCAAGCTCTTCAATTCAACGCTTCAGTTTAAGTTGATAACAAAATCTCCACTGTCACTTTTTGTTTATGTCACAGACTCTCACACACATCTCACCATATGCGTCCCTCTCAACGGCAAAAATCACTGGCTCGCACAGTCATAGTCATCTCCCTCCGCCCACTGCAGCTCATTTAATAATTAAAAATCACTCACTGTAGATAAAAGACACAAACAAGGCAGCGTTTGTCATTCTGCATGGAGTTAAATCTATGATATGTCACGCTACATTTGTCGGGAAACTTGATGCCTATGCAGAGCTTTTGGTGTTTTGTCTGCATGGACGTAGATGTTATCTCAGCTGGGTGCTTCCAAAAGCAGGGCCCGCTAGAATATGTATACTAGCTCTGCTGTCAACGTATCAGAGCAGATAGAGATTAATTCCAGGAGTGTCAATGAAACAAAGCCACAGGGGTAAACAGGGGAGGAATTTGGATGCGGGCTGGGTAGAAGAGAAAAAAAAACAAAAAACTGAGAGTTAGTGAAACAGAATAGTCGAGAAAGTGACCGAATGATAGATTGAATAGATATGGTCTGATCTGGAGAGGCAGCACAAACTACCTCTGCTGCTGAAGTTTCTCTTCTATTTGCATGTATGAGACTCACATTTTCCTCAAGAGGAACTCGGCAGCGAGCAAGGTACAAATGGCCGGAGGCAAAGATTGATATCGACACCGAGCGAGGCATCCAATTAGGCCTCACACCGCATACTGGCATTTAAGCCTCCATGCTGTATCTGTGCTCCGCAAGACACGCTTACACTTAAATATGTTGATAAGGATATATTTATTGAGCTGAAATTAATTAAAAACACATCCTCGTAATGCAAAGCCTTTTTCCTAGGGCATTAGCTGAAGAACAGCCTGAGCACATTTCAGAATTCATTAGCTGCTTAATGATCATTGCCTCTCGAATGGCGCTCTCACAAATGTGCCAATCAAATTCTAGAGTTTCTGTAAAGTTTGAGGACTATCCAAAAAACCATTGAATGTGTCTTAGATTAATTGAGCACTCTTCATCAGGACTTCTTTCTCTCGCCGGCTCGTAGGGGTTAAGAGCACCGAGGAAGGAACGGAAAATAAAACCACCGCAGATTTATGTCGCTGGCAAGTTCCGCTCACACAACTCTCACTGCTCTCACTGCTTACTTTTTATGGGGGAAAGTTGTACATTTTGATTCATCCTCGGATTTGTTCTGTGAAGATTTCATTTTAACCTGAAGCTCATTTAGCTTCACACAGAGAAAGGTCACGGGGGTCTCACTTAATGGGGTTTGGAAGTTCCTTTTCTGCTGCAGCCTCAATTTGGTATTTTTGCTGAAAGGACAGATGTCCTCTTCAAGAAAATGAATGTGTAAAAGATCACCTCACGATTCATATGTTCCTGTCAGCTTGCCTTACTTTGCACTTTCTTGCAGGAGGACTGAGCCTCACCTACATTTGTCTCTAAACATGTGGACGAAGTTTACTTCAGTTGTCGTCGTATAATTGATGTTTTTTTGTTTCTTTCTCCGTCTCGTTTCTCCACCAGGTGTCGAGAAGGCTACCAGGGAATCCGCTGTGACCAGTTTCTGCCCAAGACAGACTCCATCCTTTCTGACCCAAGTAAGATTCCACATTAGTTTAGTCTTTTGCTGTTTATTTTAACAGCTATCAGTAGACCATCATTCAAATCTGAACCTACGAAGGGAAACATGAGGGGAAACAAAGAGGCTCATATTTCTGAGTTAATTCTGATGAGGTTCACCTGGAGCTGAACTTTTACTCTGCTGATGCACATTAATAAGGCACTGGGGAAAAAATAAACTTTTCATCATCATCAGTGTTTGCTGTACTGTACATTTCCAAGCTACCAAGTCCTCAACTCTGCTGTGCAAACATCCTACAAGAGTAATTTATAATATTAGCTTGGTGCCAATTCCAGGAGAACTCAAATCAGCAGCAAATATTTTCACACTAGACATTGTACTTGCTGCAGATCCCCCTTGAAAAATGTGTTTTATTTCTTTAGAAATGCAGCAAAGTTTGTTTCTTCTCTTACTGCAAGTCAGAGACACATTTTATTGGTGCTCTAAATGTCTCCTTTCTTTCTGTATGTTGCTTGTCCAGTATGCATATATCATATAAATGGGTGCAGATCCTCAGAGACTGGAGTTCTGCTCTTTTATTTAAATCATCTACATAAATGCAGTTAAACTAATTGCATTCACCAGGTGAGAATCACTTCCTGATTAAAACAGCAGGGATGTGGGTCTATTTCTGAAGACCAATAAATGTTACATGCGCTGATACACACAGTGAAACAGAGCTGCTGCAGATTATTATAAGGTGATGCCATTTTAATTAATTATTTATTTTTTACAAGGGAAAACAGTGAACATGAAGCAAGGAAGCTGAAATTATTGCGTAATACAAAAACAGTCTCCAGGTTCTCTTTAATGTTAAAGTTATGATTATGTTTTCACCGTAGCTTTTTTCTGTTGTCTTTTATATTCTCCCCCTCCACTTTTATTTTATAATTTCTCCTCGTATTACCTTTTTATTTCCTCTTTTATCCTCCTGCTACCTCAAATACCCAACTCATTCTGATGTCACCTATCTCATTTCTTTATCTCCCGACCACACAGTGGACTCATTGTCATTTAGCTGAGGGAGGAACGCAGATTCTCCGTAATGCTCGCTATCTACGCTGTATTAATTTCTCATTTCCTCTCAGCTCATTGCAAAAAATATATGCAACCTTGTCACCGGGGCACTAACGAGGAGCATGCTGCAATAGCACTATTTCCTGTAAAAGGACTTTTTGGGTTTTACCTCATAATTGTCCAATGTCAAAAATCCCCCTCTGTGGTAACATTATGAAATCCCACTCACTGATTATTAATGAAATAAATGAAATGTTAAGCTTGATTGTAGGGAATAAATGTGCCATAAATGAGACACGTAAATTAAAAGTGGCAAATGCAACAACACCGTTATCATTTGCTCTTTGTTAATATCCTTTACTTTCCAGATCATTAATTAAGTCTCGGTAATGAGGTTTTTAATTCCAAGCAAGTATTAGGGTAATTGTCCTTGTTAGAACAACATTTGTGTTCACTGAAGTGACACCCATCGCTTTGTTTGTACACCAAACCTGCTGACCCGAACGTATTGGTGGCTAAGAACTGTTACCATTATCATCACTCTAACAATTTGTCAAATGTCATATGGAAATAGTTGTTAATTGCGTTGCTCTTATATCTGTCGAACCTGTTTAAGAGCTCCTATATCTTCTCTGTGGAATTTTAATTCCTTCAGAGCTTTGACCTGCTGAGTCAACATAAGCCAGAAGTGTTATCAGCTCAACATTTAATCAACTCAACTGCCAGAATTAATGTTGGCAATGTTCGATTCTGCAAACCACTGATAAGGAGACACTTTGACGACTTTTTTTTTATATCTTTAGGTTATATTTTCCATGCCAAAAATAACTGTTTTCTGTCACCGAACATGGATTGGAATTGAAAAATCCAGTGTTCAGCTCAGTTACAAATGTTGAAACGCAGTCTTGACCTGCAGACTCGGGTGGGCGGGCTTCTAGCCTGTAACTCCACCGCTGTCCTCTCCAGCTCTTCATGTGAAAGTCTGGCCATTAACATGTAATTTCAACATGATATGACAGGTATTGTTGAAATGTCAATATGACATTTAGGCTGGGACTCGTGTCAGCGTCTCAGTGGTGTGCAGAATCGTTACCTGCCAACATTTCATTCTGCTGACGGGGCTGCATGTGTTGCACCTGATCCCAATCAGAGTTTCAGCAATTAAGATGAGAAAAAACAAATCAAATCTGCCTTTAAGAATTGATTAGTATGGGGATAGTTTCCCAGTGTATGATATTTTATGGATACCATCAATTCCAAAGAAAGAATACTGAATGTAACTGTAAAGGTTCCTTTAACAGATGGGTACCAAACCAGTGGATAAACACAACATGACAAAGTAAATTTAGCTCTTTCTGGGAAACTTCCATGAAATTATAGCCTGTGAAATGATTATTGTGTGTCCAATATGCGTTTCAGCAATATTGTAGAGTTATGATTGTAAAAAGATGCATGTGCGAATCAGCATCTCTGTGATTTTGGGGCGTTCATTTTCTGTTGACAGACAACGGAATGAGTATGAAATTTGAACGCAGCTCATAATATGTCTAACAGCAGTCAAAGTTTACTCAAAGACTGGTTATAATTATGTTTTTACACCGATGACAGAGCAGCTCGGGAGCAACAAAAGGTTGTGATGTAACTGCACAGCCACAAAGGATCTGCTTTTTGATTTAAATGAGCTGCTTATGTGTATTTATGCTCATAACACATGCGGAAAGTAGACTTCGCTTCTGAAACGTCTGTGTTAGGCGGAGCCTTGACATCATATCTTTGGGGGGGATGTGAGTGAATTCAGATTCAAATACAGACTTTTCTTATCTCTTGCCCCGCACGAAACATGGAGCTGGGGAGGTAATTTCTAAATCACTCCAGGTCCCGTCCTCGTCCCATGCAAATCCTCCTTGTGTTTTATAAATTGAGGCTCAAGGATCTGCTTGGAACACCTTAAAGGGGCGAAGAGAATTGAGGTTTGTCAACAAGAAACAAAGTTGTTCTCTCGCAAACCAATCTCAAGCACAACTTCAAATTGGTTTTCTCGCCTAAATGACATACTTATTATTAATCTAATAATCCTTGACTCTTTCAGGTGAATTTCCATATAAATTGACTGGAGGTTACCAAGGCATCACTGAGGAATGAGGGGGGAGGGGGAGTAACGGGGTGAAATAAACAGTAAAGTCACTTTTTGGCTTTGGGCTGAACCCCTGAAACCTTTCTGTTTGTATCAGCTTTAGCTCACACCACTTTCCCCCATTCAGTTCTGATCTCATTCATCTATTCTCTGCCACTTTCTCCAACTCTCTGCCAAATCTCTATCCTCAATTCATTTCCTGATGGTCGGGATTGATCAGCCTCCTTATAGGTCATTCTTCTCACTGGCTTCGATTCCCACTCTCCGCTACTCTCTTTATTTCTGACAGGTCCTTGTTTCTGTTCTCTACTACACGTACAATGACATATAGCCTATGGATTTTTTTTTCTTTAGTAACACCACCTTTGTCTTTCTTCCTTTTCCTCCCATTTTACTTCTTCCTGCTTCAAAAAGTTGGTAAGTGCAAAATTGGAAAAGAAGAGTGGCAGATTGTGTCCACCCTCTTCTTTCCTCACCCCTCAGATAATCTTGTCACAGCATCACTCTTTGACTCCTTTGCTCGCAGCTCATCAAATCCTAATTTCCCGGGTTACCTTTGTGTCTCGTGTTCGAGCTTGCCTCAGTGTTGACATCCTTGTTCCCTCTTCCAAATTTCCCTACTGACGGCCCCCTCTCGCCCCCATCTGTCTCTCGCTAACCTCCTCCGTGCCATCCTTTCCTCGACACGCATCTTGTCCAAGCGTCAGACCTCATCCCTTCTCCCAAGCCTGCAGTTCTCTGTCCAACTCATCTCCTAACACTAAGTGGCACAGGCCTCAGATGGACCGAGGCTTGAATTGTGCCAGCTAAAAAGGTTCACCAGCAGGGCAGACAAATGATGCCAAGGACCTCTGGCACACTGCAGTCTCGAAGGAAGGGAAGGACGCGAAGGGCGCAAGCGAGGAGGAGAGATGCTGGATGAAAGTGGAGGCATCTTCTGGGTTAGGCTATCACACTCTCTCAGGGTCTCAGAGGACAAAGGGAGAGTCATGACTCCGGCGGCTTTACAAACTCAGTGAGTTACAAGACAGACAGACAGACAGAGAGAGACGCTTGTCTTCTAAACATAACAAGCAGCACTGCAGTTTGAATTATTTAGAACATGGTTTAAAAAAAAATAGGTAAGGTATTTGAAACCACACTATGGTAATAAATAAAAAGCTCCAAGATCAATAATGAAATGTGAGACATGAATGACTGCCAGACAGCGTTACTGCATGTAAAACATTTAACAGACAAATTCAAGAGGGAGGAAGGAAAACAAAAATAGCACAAAATAAGGCAGCAACTAGTGGAAACTGTCTATCACAAGTTCTGAGAGGAAAAGCTTTCAGATGTCTCAACAACCCGAAGATCTACAGCTCACAATGATCGACAAGTTCTCAATCCCAACACGTCAGATGAGGCAGCCTGGCCAGTGGTCTAAAGCCTGAAACTATGATGCTCTGCCTCATACCATGTATAAAAATCCAAACATCGTAACCTAATTATCTGATTTGATTGAATCTACATCATCCTGTATATCATTGAGAATGCCTTTTCTGAGATCTTCATGCTGATGTGCCTCATCAATAGACGGACTGCTTTACTTTTTGCAGAAAAGAAACTGCTAACTTTTGCTTACCGGCAGCCTCTAAATGAAAACCTTCAGACCGGGACTGTACTGGATGTAATGACAAGAGGCCAGTTACAGTACCAAGGTGATTTATGGAGACTCTTGATGGACAATTACTGGTAGCTTTCTTGCTAAAGTAACCAGTAAATGTTGTTAATGAAGCATCTGTTAGGTAGTTAGCTCGCAGCCATGCAGCTTGAGGTCCTTTCTGCTGACATGGCCCCAGGGGGCCAGGAGCCAAACCCAAGCTAGAAAACCACCTTGGTGCGGTGTTCCTTAACAACAAACCAGCCTCTGTCTTATAGGAGGCTGTGTTGTTCCATCCTGTTCCAATTGTGATCACTCCCTAACTGCATTTACCTACAGGAAACACTTTAGTATACTAAAGCAAATAACACTCTACCATCTTTTTCAGTGATCTATACTGTGAAAAGCAAGTCACTTAGAAACACGTTATGTGTATTGTTCATCCAAAAACTTTATTTTAGATTCTAGTGCCAGGAACATCACATATGTCAGGCTAAATTTTGGGGAAAACCATATAAAAGGACACATACAAGGTCTTGAATGTTTCTATTTGATGGACCGCTGCAGCCATTAAATAGAATAAGTCATATCTTTGAATATTTCATTCAGTGAAGCGTAAAAACAGATGATGTGAACAACCTTAAAGTCAAATTCAGTGGACAAAGAAGGAAAACTGATATGAAGTATTTCAGACTATTGTAGACGAAACATTTATTGATTTATAGCCACATCACACAATGGTTTTATTGATTTAACAGGCTGCTCTTACAAGGTGCAACAAAAATGAAATCCTGAAGGAGCAAAGACCTTTTCAACCTTTTGTTTTGAATACGGTATGAGAAGGATCTCACAGGTTGAATAATTCAAGGCAAAGAAGCTGGACAGGTGTAAGGTAGTGTTCTCATCCTGAGGACACAGGAGAGGATGCCAGTTTTTGGCTTTTGCAAACTCCAAAGACGCAAGAAACGTTCAACTTTAAGGTTTTAATCAGATAAACGACAAAGCTGACGGTCAAAACATTTTAATCAATAAAGGTTTTAGGTGTTCAGTGTTTGAACAGACACTGAAACAGGTTGTGTTGTAGCTCAGAGCTAACCAGGTCGAAAACAAAAGCTTTAAAACTCTCACATGTAAAATCTATCTTCAGACCAGAACACGATATCTCGGGGCTTGTGCGTGACTCATACATTTAGTTGTCAAAATGCTTACAGAGCTCCACACACACAGTTCGTCACCCAACTCACTTGATGGGGTGTGTTTGAGATCAAAGATTTGTTTAGGTTTCCTCTTAGTCTGTCAGAGAGTAACAAAGGCTTTTTGTTGTCATCCTTACATACAGTATGTCAGAGGAAGAAAGGCAGTTCAAGCTGCTTTTTGTTGTCGAGACATCTTTTGTTGTTCAAACTGGGAGGTTGCTGATTGGCACTACCCATTCTCAGGAACCTTCACAGGGTAATACAGTATTCAGGAGCTAAATGTATTCTCTTTGAAAAGCGTTTCGCTCTCCTTTCTGCTCTACCTCAATCTCTTTCTTTACTACTTTTATCATCGACACAGTCCTTCTGCAATCATTGTCTCGAACGCATTTGAAAAAACATGCTCAAGCCCCCGGAATCAAAGGCCACAGTCTAGTTCTACAGTGCTGCAAGGCAGAGTCTGGAATCAGCGTATCCTCATCTACAGTACAGTACATGCATCGTATCACACCCCGTAGACACACAGAGCGCGATTTAGAGATTTAAATCTGAAGACAAATTTAATTCACACTATCTTTATGAGATCTGATTTCATGCTTGGCAGGTTTGTGTGCAGCACAGATGATAACATTGCAGTAATCATGCAAGTCCAATTTCCCAGAGAATACAGCCCCAGACTTCAGGTTGTATGCTCGTTTGGCTCCCTGTGATATAAAGGTAGCATAAAATGTGTGATTGCTTTAAGCTTTATGTTTTTATCTCCCACTAACTGTTGTGGCAAAGCAATGCAAGTCACCTTGGGTTGTTACAACAGTGCTCTACTAAGCGTGTGATACACAACTGTAAAGATGCAAACAGTTTTTGCTTGAGCAATGCTCACAACAAAATATCAATTATATTACTACAAGTATAGGAAACCCTTGGTGTGAGTGTCCATGGTGTGAATTAAGTGTCCTTGTGCAGACCAGTGAACATATATGAGCTCTATAAATGACCCTGAACCTTTAGACTACTTGAATTCAATCAGACACATAACTGTTGATGTATTAGTATATTGCTTTATCATGTATACATACAGGCTCGAATAGATTATGTGGTTGTTTGTTGGCAGCAGTCAGACCTGAAAGACTTGAAATACATTTTTGTGCAATCTCCGAACCCTTTTGAATCCATCGAGAGAGTGGAGCTTTACTATCTTTCAAAGTTTGCCATATAACTAGTATAACAAAACGTACCTATAACATTTTGAAATCTTGCACAAAAGGATACGAATTGTTGATTTGAAATACCTTTTGTCATGATTTTTTTTAAACAGTTGGTAGTTTAGCTTCCACAAGTCATACTGGCACATTTCCATAAGTGCACGTTTGTGGTTGTGTGTGTGATGTGTGCTGGTTCTGTGCTCTACATTTTTTGCATTTGTATTTCTGCACGGTTTCTGTCTCCATGCTGACGTTCCCACACAGTGTTGGGAAGTGAGAAGCAGCGTCTCAGGAGGCATCTTGTTGAATTCTCACCATCTGAAAGACGAGGAGGAAAAGGGCTGGCTTAACGTTCAGAAGTACTCGATGTCTCTAGCATCAGCTCTGGTATCAGCCCTCCTTCTTATACTGACTTATTTTGGCACGGCAAATCCAACCTACCAGGATATGGATAAAGAACTGTCAAGTCTTCGGCTTGACATTCTTAGGATACCAAAGCCAGGGGGGTTCTCAACTAGTCTGGCTCTTCAGATGTGAAAGATGTGAGTTTCTTTAATGCCTAACAATCACCAGGGGCAGAGTGAAACCAGATCAAGATTTTGTTAGAAAATGTTAGAAATAATATCGCTTGCTTTGTGTGAAGCTCCAGCTGAAGAGGCACAGGCTACTTTGAGTTTAATTGGCGTGTGTCGGGGGTGAAGTAAATTGCAAGACTACCCATTAAAAATAACAAAAGAAGCCTCTATTTGACAGCAGGTCTCTTTGAAATCAGATGAAAAGAATCAGCCTTACACATTAATGTTGTTATTCATCCCGTCTCTCAGTGGATGTTGTTGTCCAAGCTTTCATGTACAAAAAACAGTAAACAAAGGAGCTCCTGAATGTGTCGCTAACTTAGAGGACATTTAAGGTATTTTTCTGCTTTTAGTATTCCAACTAAATGGGTTATACTTCAGGATTTGTGTTTCAAGAATGAAACCTGATGTGTAAAATAATAAAACAGAAATGTAAAATATTTTAATCTGATCATGTGGTAAATCTAAAGTCCACCTAATTCACATTAGCATGGCACTGAAACATGAATGCTTAAATGATTTCTATATTCCTTTATCTTATCATGTGGACCTGTTAATATTGCTAGCAAGAGCAGGTGAAACATTAGCAGCTACTTAACTTAAATGTTTTTGGGCGTGCCGATGCAGTCAAAAGCAGCTGTGTACTTCATAACAATTACTGGCAAAATTGCATAAAGCGTTAGCTCTGAAGAATGGCTTAACAAGACGGCGTTATGTTATCTGCAGTGATGGTTCCATGCCATGGTTTTCCTGCCATGACAAGGATACATGTCGGCTGTGAAAACAGGCTTCAATTTTCAATGTCATGACTGAAACATAAAGCAGGAACAGATGTAGGCTGGTGTAGCCCCTCGGCAGCGGGTTAGAGCAGCTCAGCAGATACATACATACACCACAGAGGATCCACACCGTGGTGCATAGAGCAGATACTGAAATTGAGAGAATCAGGAGCAGTGGAGACAGGAAACACCTCTGAAAAATGTCTTATCCTGGTGTCTGCATGTCTTTGTGGGGCTCTCAGAATTTAGTTTGTTGGCGTGAGTGAAGATGTGAACAACCAACCCAAACGCAAGAATGAACAACTTGTCATGATGTTGCTGCTTTCCATGTTTCATGTCTTTGTGTTCAATTTTCAATTTTGTGTTGTGACAAAAGACAGTTGAAACCTCTGGTTAGGGTTCGGAAAAGAACCTGTTTTGGCTTCCTGGGTCCTGCTGCCACAAACATGGCTAGAAATGGTCCCGACATCTTGTTAACCATTCCCAGTTTGGGCTGCATATTTTCAGGATGTCTCATGGAAAATATTCAGGTTTTATTTGCCACTAACACAGCGGGACAATATCTGCTAGTTCCCCGCTTAAAAAATGTTCAAACATATTGACCAGTGGTCTCTTCGCAGCCATTCTGCCAAACTGACACACAACTGCCACCCTTAAATACATGTAACATATCCGCAGTTTGCAAAAAAGATATAATGCCAACATCTTTGTTCAGCGACTGGGCTGAAGCACTAGAGACTTTGTAATGATCTTCAGTGACCAAAGCATGATCACACTGTCACAGTTTATAATACAAGTGCACCTTTAAAGTGCTGTACATGTCCAATCATGCTAAGACCAACAGGTACAAGATCACATTCTCCATGTTTTGGTTGCACTTCCTCCTGGTAGCGAGAGCCACAGGGAGGATGGGTAGACAGTAAAATATTGCTACTGCAGATGGTGGCAGCAGATTCTCATGAAAGTTCAGCTCTCAGCCTGAGCTTGCCAAGTTTCACACACTGTCTGATGCCTGCTGCATGACAAACTGACTTCTCTGCAGGCAGACGATGTGATGCAGGGCTATTGCCAATGGAAATTTCATGTTCCCAACATGTGTTTTTATATCCATTTTACTTTCACTGTGGTTCAGACTGTAACCCCTGAAGAAAGGTGTGTTCGCTGTGCGCATATGTTTTTTGGAGCTCCGCGTGACTGCTGAGAGACTGCTAGAATCAGCATCAGCCCTTTTTTGGAGCCATTCACCTGTCCACAGGCTAATTGCAGTCTCTCAGAGCTAAAGTGGCAGTGTCATCTACACCCAGCATTTCCAGGCTCTTGGTGCACAACAGGGCTTTGGCAGTTTGCTACTGATACCCCTCCCCTGTCAGCTTCTCCTGAAACACACGTATAGGCAGAGGTTAATTAGCTGCAGGTGTGTCTCAATGACCAGCTGGGCACTTCCTGGCTCGCTCGCCTTCCAAACTACGCTCAGTCTCCGTCCAGCTCACCACAGCGACACAGAACATTAGAGCATGCAGCCAGTTTAACTGCCTTCAAGAATCACAGACGTATTACTGAACGGCATTATCGCGGCTGCCGCTCCTGTGGGCTGCAGCTGAAGGTGAAGACGAGATTACGCACTGACACACAAAGTGCTGCTGGCTGCGCATACGTGGCCACATGTGGATCATATATCTGTCATCTCTGTGAGCTTAGCATCAAACAAAACAAAATGAATTGAATTGAGAGCGCTAAAAGATTTACAGCGCTGAAAATATTTGAATTTTGCTGGAGGCTAAATCTGGCTGCTTCCTGCGTAGCATTAGCGCTGTCGATAATAGCTCATTTGTCTACTTCATATTTTTTCTCTGCCTATGACAGAATCTGTTCTGCTTCCTTCTTCCTCTCTTGTTTTTTTAAAGCATGAAGCTTGTGTGTCCTTTTTGGAAATGATACCCCTCCCTCTGCAGGTGAACTCAGTGGCAAACACAAAATTGACTATTTCAATAGAGCTTAATGGATACTGATTGCTGAGGCCAATTTACCTTCCTCCTGCCTATTGCTACAGACAGGAATAGCAAGCAATCAGAACAGAGAGCGCGAGAGAGAAGAACTCGTATTGATTGCAGCAATTCATCTGGCACGCACTCCTGTGTGACTTAGCTTTGTTAAAAACTGTATGGTACATACTTGAATTGAATATTATAAACATTAACTCCGTCACATAGTTCTTCATTTATTGTTCTGGTTTCCATCAAGCATCCGATCGAGACTTTTGGTCGTGGCCACATACGGACGCTAATGGTTCTGGAAAGCCCAATTTATAGTGAAGTATGGGTCTTGTCAGCTGGTGCTTAGTGAAGAATATGGCAGTGGGATGCAGATTATCTCAGAGCAGTGCAGGCTGGTGTGCCCGCTGCTTGCACCCACCCTGCAGTCACAGGTCATTAATAACTGGGCAAAGTGTGGGAGACAAGGGAAGGAAATTCTCCTGCCTCGTCTCACTGTAGCACACAGTCCTCGACTCCCTTCTCTCTCGCTGTGTCCACTTTCCATGATTTCTCTCACTTTTTGTTCCTTGTCTCTCCATCTGATCCTCAAAGCTTTTGTCGACATATTTATCACAAAGCAAAGAAACGCTGCTTGTAGTCTGTTGCTGCATCAGCTGAAATTATGTTTCCCGCCAATTTCCCTCAGGATTCTTCCTATTGCATCTTTTTAGAAGGTTCAAACGTTCATTTCATTGTCCTCCTCTAAGTGTTCGTTGTGTTACAAAAGGAAAAATAACCCGGTGCAGCGTTGAGGAGTCTCAGAAGCAGCCTGGTAGTCTGGTGGCGTGGAGTTAATATTTGCTCATACATTTACCATTGCTCTACACAAATATATATGTTAATTCAAGCATTATTCAGAATTAAATGAAATAATTAACGATATAGCCGTCTTAAGACATTGTGAGTTTGCAGAAATGACAGAGGGTTTCATTCACTGTAATGTCATTTTCGATTTTGGGGCAGTATGAATAAAACTGACCTGACTTGACAAGTGTTGCTGTAAAGAGAGGCAACTAAATGTGGGAAGTAAGGGTTGTTCCTGAGGTTCATGTGCTATGAACATCTAGCTCAGTCACAAGAAACAGCAGATGATACGTGATATTTGAGTCTTTCTCTCTCTCAGAAAGTCGTTTGCGCTTCAGCTCTTCAGGGAGATTTTAGCAAGCAAAATCCCCCCAATGGAGCTCAGACAGCGGTAGCAGTGGTGGCGGCTGAGGACTCTGCGGAGACCGATAGGCTGATGAAATGATGAGCTGGTGAAATTAAGCTGGTGAATCTGCAAAAGAGCGGGTGGTGATGGGGCGGTGGAGAACAGGGCTGTGCAGAACAGCAGCATGAATGAACTAAAGCCAGAGAGAGAGTTCTATTTAAAGAGACAGTAGCAGCAACATACACTTAACAGAGTTGATGTGTCGCTGTGCTATTGGATAGCTGATGTGTCAATTGACAACCTTGGATAATGACGGCAGCAGATATGCGTGAGCATGCATGAGAGGATTAAATATTAGGATCTAAAAGGCTGAACTTTCACTAGAGCTTGATTTCTTTACTCTCCTGTTGGCATTTCTCAGATGGACCTGTTTATATTTGACGTTTGATTTTGGGGGAACAACGAGGGACGTCAACCACCCCCAGAACTAAATGACCAAAAGCGCATCTCTCTTGTTGACTGTTGGGGTCTGGACCCAGACGTCATCTGATCCGGTCTTGAACCTATAACTGAATTACTACATTGTGACAGAACGTTTTTATTTCAGCTTTTCCAGCCATTATGGCGCTAGTGTCCCAGAAACCTAACAGACCAATTGCACACATATAGTTATGTCTGTCTGTGTGTGTGTGTGTGTGTGTGTGTGTGTGTGTGTGTGTGTGTGTGTGTGTGCGCAACTTAACCGATTTGAACAACTGTCTCATCCAATGACAGCCCTCCTAATACCGGCCCCCCAAGTGAGTTAACCGATTATGACAATTCGCCATGAGTTCAGGTGGAAAACGTGCTAATGGCCAGCCGACCTCTGTGATGAGCCACTCGGAGCGATGCTGGAGCAAAGTGACTTAAAATTGCCCGGTCCAAATGGCCTTTTAATGCTCCTTTTCTCAAGCCATGCCAGTTGACAACTGAGAGAACTGCCGCTGTCCATCAGTGAGAAGACGGTGAAGTGAGTACGATCTCTGTTGAAAGCTGTCCAACGATATCCTCTCCGTCTCTCTGTCCGTCCATCACGTCTACACTCTCATCCTCTCACTGCCTTTTGATTCTTATTCTCTCTAGATTTAATCTTTCATCGATAGCATGAAATATAACTAACTGCGGTTCACATTGTGTAACACAGAAGTCTCTTTGTTGGCCAGAGATGGCTTGAATCATTTATTAATGACAATAAAAGCTCAACTAAGCCCAATTAAACTTCTCTGTTTGTGATATGAAAGAGAGAATAAAGGGATTTTAAACCCTGAGAATAATAATAAAAGAGCTAAAATGAAACATACCAGCTTTTGATTATTAATTATACGTGGATATAAGCTTTCATAGTTCATTCATCAATTAAATGAACACGAGTGCATAATTTACAAAATATTCTTATAAGAAAGCCCCAATAACACGAGGTAAGAACTACTCATCTAAACTGACCTGTTCTACTTCACAGCCCGTCACTTTCCAAACCCAGTTACCATCCTGCTCTTGTTTCTTCTGTCCCCTCTCTTTCTTTTGCTTTATAAGACTGAACTCATCACGCCATGCATCTTTCCACCCCTTTAGCTCAGCCTGAATGGAGACTGGTGTCCAGGTACATTCAGTTACGCTGCTTTGCTTTGCTCCACCTCGACGTGGCTGCACTCCAGCGCCCGGAGTCATTAAACGTCCAAGAACAAGAGAGCTGATCAGGGATCACTGCTCGGGTTGTGTGGCCATATTAAACTGCGCTGGACGAAGAGGAACACTGGTCCTTTATAGCTGCTGAGATAAAAATAACTCCAGCTATCCTCAGATTACCTTTCATCGCTCCCGCTTACTTGGACCGGTTTAAAACGGGATTTGTTGACCCGTGAAAGGAGAGATTGTACCGTCAGCATAAATGGCTCAAAGTTCAAGGTTGAGATCAAGAGTTAACACACAATGTAAATGTGTGTAAATGGAGCAGAGAAGGTGGAGGAGTCGGTTCAGGCTCACAGGGTTTGAATAGTAAGAGTATTAGGAATATTCGGACATATTACGACTGTTGAACCATTAACAATTTTGTCAAACGGCTGCAGTTTGGTTAGTTTTAAGCACAAAAAAGACTTTTGGAAGAGATCAAACTTTGGATGATCTCCTCCTAAACATGTTTCTGTCATCAATGTTCAACAACTATTCGTGCAAATAAAAATCTATCTGATGTGACTCAGGACGAGGTCACGTTTTCAAATTCTACTCAAGTTACGTTTAGTCACATTTTCCTGTCTCTGCCTCACTCTTCTGACGCATCATCTGATGTTTTCCAAGAAGCTTTAGCAAAGTTGTCACCTTCATTAAACTAGCAGATTTCTCTCGGGTTAAACATTGTTGAAAACATTGTGGATAACGAAGGAAGTCACTCAACTCAACAAAATGTGTGACAGATGTCTAGTTGTTTTCAGACATTTCAGTGCAGAAATGTTCCATGTTATATTTTTAACCGTCCACATGTCAATCAAAGAAATGCGTTTCAGAGTTGTAATTACACTTTTAATTCCACCTACACGTCTGACATTGTCTTAGTTGTTCTCTCAGACAGCAGTAGTCCGCGAGTCACAACCCCAGACTCATGAATATCAGACAGCATACAGTGTGGCAGTGTGACAGTTCGGAACCTGGTTACATTAAAATCACATTTTCAAGTGTGAACTTCCACAACTAGAGGTGTCAAAACTCTAATCCGAGCCTCCTCGGCCCCGTATGATTCAACTCTCACGCCGGATGGATCAGCTCACCTTAAAGTGGAGAGCAGCGGGATTGGTTATTTATCCGGCATTCTTGAGTTTAGCTTGAGTAATGAAATTGAGAGTGAAAGGAAGGATGGGCAGAATGAGGGAGGAGGAATGACAGTCTCGAACTCTCTGCGACTTAAGTACATGACATGTGCCCTGCCCTGCTGAATCATGGGCTGCCCTCTGTCTGTGTCCATCCAGATCTCTTTCCACTCTCTCCGTCAGGTCTCCGTGCCCTTCAGGTGCTGCTTACTAAAACTCTCTTATCACTTACCAGAACTACCCAAACTCTCTTTTGACATGTGCCGCCTCTCTCCCTCGCTGTCTCTCTCTCTCTCTCCCACCCTCACCCCTGCCTCCTTCTTCATTTCATTGCTTTTGGGAACAGTTTATTCTCCCCTACCTCCTCCTCTCTTACTCATTCATCCTTGCAAAGCCTGTCAGCGAGCCACCCTCCTCTCTGTCTCTCTCCATCCTCCTGGTTTCCAAAAGCCCCAGAGGCATCAGTGATTCACTAGCTGACCTTCCTCTGCTACTTCTAAAGGCTGGCTGGCTCAATTTCTCCTTTACATTTCTGTTATTGTCATCTGATCCGTCCTGTAGAGCCGGATAAGATAGCTTTTAAAATATAGACTTTGATCTCATGACTTGATAATGCTGATTAAATTCTTACATGCACTAATCATTATTAGGTATGTTATTTTATTGTAATAGTCATCATCAAATGGATTGATTTCTTTAAGGATGGTTTATTTAAGCCATCATCATTAGCCTATAAATTCAGTTTTCACTGTTTCCAGGGGATAAGAGTTCATTTGAGTCCTCCGTGATACGAAATCGTAACATTTTGCGATGTATAATAATGATGTATTACAGAGTAATTAGGGAGCTGGAATCTACATGGTGACTAATGGGCATAAAATATCATATCAAAATGAAATTAATCTCTCTGACAGATCATTTTCATTACCCTGGAAGCCGATGAAACGAGAGCAAAATTTGAATTTGCCCACAAACGCTTTGATAAAGGAACACATGCAGCTTAGAGGTACCCCACGACTTCTGTGCCTGCCTGGAAACCTGCTCGGTGAGGTCAGTTGCAGACGCTTCTGTTCGTCTGAACTTGATGCCACAGAGAACTGGATCCCTAATCGCAGCCCTGCAGCTTCTTTGTTTACATCACTGGCTGTACGGCCGACCCACTGAGCCAGACAGACAGACAGACAGACAGACAGACAGATCAGACAGACAGACACTCCAGCTTAAATAAAAGTTTGGCAGCAGAACAGCGTCAACCACGTTAGACATTGAATGGTAGTCGTAGGTGTCTGAGTCAGAGTTGAACTAAAAGAGATCAAACTCTATTATGCCGTGACTTTCAATATTCACACAGAAATTAATCCATTAAGAAGCAGACGGAGCCAACAGGAGCTGCAATGCACCATAATGAAATTTGTTCATTTGTTTGAATAAGAGACTCGGGTCAGGATCCTTCTGGAGCTCAAACACTCCTCCCCCAGTGCCAGGAAGACGTTTCCCTGCCTGTGTTTGTGTTTCATGTTTGTCATCACAAATGCCAAACACAGAGCAGAACAAGGTCGTCCGTAAAAGTGAACCTAGAAAAGAAAAGTTTCAACATAACTGGTTAGTAGAAGCGCACATGGCTAACATTTACTCTGGTGATTGTGGTGAAAGCAACACAAGACAAAGCAAATCCAGTTTACCAATCCAGCACCAAGAAGGACATCTTAGTCTCTGTCCTGTGCAGAACTGTTGCTATAACTTTCATTACTAGGGTTGTTTGTTAATTTCTGGGAGGATATTGTGGAAAAGCACACGGCTAAGTGGAAGTACGCGAGGCATGTAAGGAAAAGTGGGAACGTCCACTAGATAAAGCACGAGACTTCACAAAATAACTCCCAGAAGACACCAAACATCACAGACAAATAATATGTAACAGTAAAATATAGAAAAACAAAAAGGCTAGAAGGTGTTAAGAAATGAAAAAGAGGTGAATAGAAAGCCTCCTAAAATGTAAAGTGTGTGTTTGTGTGTGTGTGTGTGTGTGTGTGTGTGTGTGTGTGTGTGGGTGTAGGTTTTAGCCACAGGGCCACAGAGGAAGGCTTGTTTTCAAAGATGCGACCTTGATGATGATCGACAGCTCCCTGTAGGCATTCCCACGGTGACTCAGAAGTTGTCACCGACTATTATTTCTGTATTTTTCTTCCTCGCTGTTGAACAGGATGGATTATAAACAGCAAAATCCTACAAAAATGGAGCTTGATGCCGAATCCCCATTTCAGTCCAAACGTTCAAACGTGGGATGAACCATCAACATTCAACACTGAAATTCCACATAACTTTTCTTTTCAGTTTTCATAAACAAACCATACTTATTAATACTCCTCAGGCCAATTTAGCTTGAAGGCTCCTAAAAACAACGCTAATGTAAAATGTGTCCTTGTGCGGCGCCGAAAGGTTCAGTCAGTTTTATTTGAGAGTGAAAATGATTTCAACCCTGTCACACCAAACAAAAGCAAAAAAATCAGTGAAAAGTAGTCTGGTTCGGTTAGACCGCTCCGTTTTATTTTGTGTCACTTTGCCTTAATGCTGTGCAGTCGACAGGAAATAATGTGAGGGAGGTTTCTGTCGGCTGGAGGTGAAGACTGCATTTTCTTCAGCAAACACACTGAGAGCAGTGAGTTATCTTGTGTGTGTGTGTGTGTGTGTGTGTGTGACGTCTAATGGCCTGAACACCCACCTGGCTCCCAGAGAATGAATGGTCATGATGTCAGGTGTGGGTAGTTAAGGTTGTACTGACGTGATGGGGGTTAACTAAATTGTTTTTAAAGTCATTATTGCATCAAACTTCCTCCCGTAAGGCTTCGTGAATCTTTCTCTATGAACAAAAGTTTGTAGAAAAGTGACATTTCAAACATGATTTAGGCAAATTATACTCAATTTAGTTGACTTGAAACTCGGTGGATGTTTTATGTTGGTTTTATTTGTTGTTCCCGAGACGCATTTGCATCCATAGATGGTAATTTGAGCAAGTTTGATGGTTGAAAGGGCGTGAAGAATTGAATAAAACTCGATCTGCCGCCATTTCCTTGAACTGTAGTTAATTTCCAGGTTTCCACATTAAGAATATGAGCAGAATGAAGCGGCTGAGAGAGAGAGAGCGACAACAACACAGAGAACTTGAAAATTAGGCAAAACAGGCATGTAAAGAAAGCAATTAGGACAAAAGCTGAATGGAAATAGAGTCAGTCTACAGGGCAATAAGCAAACGCAACAAACAAAAAACTATTTTAATTTATGATTATGTTGTGTATTTTCAACCAAACTCCTTTCACATTATAGTCAAATTAAGCCACAAGTGTTTTGCTGCACTCACTTCACTTTTTCGGTCCGTATAGTGTTTCTTCTTTTGGTATTGAAGGTTAAATTGACTTGTTAAAGCTTCTGCATCATGCACATCACTTTGCTATCTGATATTTTATTGATCTTTTATGTATCTCATTCAGATGTTAAGAGTTTATATCAGACTCCAACTTACTTGCAATAAAAGTAGCCTTTTTCCCATTTCCATTGGCCAGATTGAGGTGAAAACGGCTAAATCACTGGAATACAGCCAGAGCAACAACAATCAAACATCTGATTCAATTTCAGAATAAAACACTCTGTGTTGCTGCCAGCACAAACATCTCAAAAAGGAGACCAATCCAAGCAAGTCCACCTTTCTTCTAATCCTTCGGTCGGAAACCTTTTGTCTGTGTGGTGTTGTGTTTATAACACATATGTGTATAATCTGTAATTACCAAGTAATTAGGTGGCTAGCTCACCTGTCAGCTAGCTGACTGTGTGGCAGCCATTAGGCCCCTCAGCACATCTGCAGTCAGTCAGGAAGCCTCCACAGCGCTGGTCTCAAACAAACTAGTCTTCCACAAAGTCCATGAGCAGTCGCAGTGATGTCCCGCTAACACGTGTCAGCATGAAACTGGTGTGTCAGTGCAGTGACTCTGCTTCACTCTCTGATCTCTCACAGCTTCTGTGTTTATCACCTGCTAACTGTTCAACTTTCTTTACTTGCTAGTCACTAACTCTTTATGTCTGCCGTTCGGTGCTGAATGGGCAGCTTACAGTGTGTTTATCAGTATTTGTTTGCTGAACGCAGCTGTCTGCTGCCGCTGGAAACAAGGCTGATGAGAGCGCCGAGACTAAACTGTACAGTAAATGTGTCACAAACCAATCAACTAAAGGAGGCTCAAAAGCTTTGTGGAACTGCCGAGTTGGTGATAATTCTCCCTTTCACTTCACACGTAGTCAGTCGAGTCATTGTTAATATGGAAAAGTTGGTTCGTAGAGCTTAAAAGCTTTTTCTCCCCCCTCTCTCTCTCTCTCTCTCTCTGCAAGTTCCTCCATCCTGCATAATGAAAATGACTCCAGAGTCTGTTTTTCTTGCTCGTTCCTGTAGTGTTACTTGGAGCGGGTTCAGGTAGTAAAGCAAGCCGTTCGCAGATCATCCTACCCGGCCTGCTGTTTGGATGCAGAGCAGACAGCTCAGATGAAAGAGTTTCTGTCAGGTCAGAAGATACAGATACCTTGTTGCCATAGCAACTGCTGCGGGCAAAAACAAGAAGAAAAAAAAAGGGGGGATACGAGCGAGAGAGAGAACAAATGATGAAACAGGTTAGTGAGGGATGACATTCAAATTCAACACTGACTGGGACTGGCATTCAGGAAATAGATTGTTTGGGGATTTTTAAACACATATTTCTGCTCTGCACATGCAGCTATTAATCTGTCAGACTACAGCGTGATACAGGACGCTCCTCTCAGCTTACAGACGTGTAACCTGAAAAAATGCAGGAGAGCAATTTGAAAAACAACTAAACCACTTTTCGGCTGAATGCTATAATTTTCTCAGCTGCTGACAATGCTATGTTTCACAAGCAGTTTGCATGTCATTCTTTTTTTTTGTGTTGTGAAGGTTTGGGAATAATATTTGTAAAAGCGTGAGGGTTGATTTAAATGTATTATCCACGGGGTGCGAACCTCGAGGCAGCAGTGACTGCTGCTTTTTCAGTGGGATGAGATAAATGTGTTGTTTTGCTTTCTTTTAGCACTCACACAGCAGCGTTTGGGGGATGTTTTGGGAATATTACAAATGATCATGACAATAGTAAAAACATTACTACTTATTACGATAAGAAATACCTCCATCCTTTTTTTTATTTACTGCAAAAAAACAACCTGTAATGCACATTACATGCACCTGCAAAATCCCATCAACAACAAAATATTGTGTAACTCAGAGCAACACCAAGACAAAGTGAGAAACACAGACTCTCTGTTGCATCACATGGTTGTGTGACTTATCCATCCTGAGTTTCATCAAGGCCGAACAGTGGACAATGCGATGTGATCATTTAGTTTCCCCTCTGCTCCTCCAGAGCCGCCATGCCAAAATATCAATTTATTTCCCATTCTCTAAAGAGTGCCGGGCTCTAATTGGAAATAGCATGTAGCCTAGTCTGTGTGCTGCACACATGGAGAGCGAAGCTATCTGTCAGACTGAGATGTGAACATGATGCAATCCCTCCCTCATGCCCATCCATTGCTAGAATAATTCATTTTCTATCTGACAGAGGGAGGAAAAGGAGCTGAAGATTATGTATGTGTATGTGTGTAGCAGTATATTTAGAAAAAAACACAAATGTCACGTGCATAACGCTGGAGAATATCTGTATTAGAAACGTCTTATTGAGAACAAATTGAAGTGGAAAAGGTTAGCTGCAGAGTCTATTAAGTAAAAAAAAAAAAACCTACGATCACAAGATAATTTTAGTATCTGTTTTGTTATAGTCAAGTGAAAACATAATTATATTAACTGACAGAACAAGACAGCAATGAATCATCACAACTTTAGAAATACCAGACAGCATCAACTGCAAAGCAAACACCGAAATAAAACCACCTACGTGCTGTATCTAAATACTTTCAGAATGTTTTGTACGTTTTTAAAAGGTACCTATATAAAATGTTGTATCAGCGTTTGAAATCAACAGCTATGATACAGATTCATTTCCATCACTGCAGGAAAACTCTTTTTGTGGTGTATTTTAGTAATCGGGGACAGCTGTTGCACATCTAAGCCACATTTGAATGTGGTTTGATGCCGGATGCTGTAGCCATTGATCAGATTTCAAAGAGTGATTTTTTTTTTTTTGTTCATTTGCAGCGAGGCACACAGCGACAACATCCAGTCCAGAGTCACAGTGGTGCATCAGAGTGTCTGAGCAGAATCCATGCTGCTGCTAGCAGAGCGGTCTGAAACACAACACAGAGAACAATCTGTGGACGGTCACGCTGAAATATACTGTCTGCTCTGCGACTTGACAGCGTAATTGTTTGGAAAGTGAGATGATGGATCTCCATTTCTAACGATTCCATGTTGGAAAGTCGTGTTAGCATACAGAGCTACTGATGCCCACATTGTTAAAACAGCAACCCATGCAGATACGTCTGGTCACTTCCAAATAATATTCCAAAATTATTCTTCTTGTTTCTGTCAGCTGCATTTTTTCAGACATGTCAAGACACTGAGGACAAAGATTTTGCCGTTTCATCACTGCAGCAGTTTACTTGCAGTTGAATAATCCTGTATCAGCTGGAAACAATGACAAGACAAACGTCCATAGCTCAAATATCATGAGGCAGAGAACTAAGTCCTGTGGCACACCACATGTAATTAATTACACTAATCAAACATAATCAGCAGCATTGGTTGACTCTGATTGATGGATTAGATGTGAATTAGCTCAGGGTTGTCCTACATATAGCAGCCTCAATCTGTCAACTAACATTATATAATCAATTGTGTTGATGACTGTGGTTCAGTCAGAGAGCATTAGTGCTTTCAGTCCGCATCCATCAGATGATGATCCGTAACCCTGAAAGGGTTCGTATATAATATTCAGAATCATTTTTCTCTTTTAACTCAAAAGCTGCCATGTTTTTCTTTTTTTTCCCTTCCTATCTCTGATTCACTGCTTTGATTAAATATGGGTATATTTTGAATATTATTATTTGATATCCGGCTGGCTAAGCTTACTGCATTCATGCTTCAGTCAGGAATTAAATGTAGTTTCTTCATGCACATATTTTTTGTCTAGATTAGAAAAAAAACCTCGATTTCAAAATTCAAAAAACTGAATTTTTGCAAGATTAACCAGACAATTTAGATAAGCCCCAAAATGAGTTACATAAAAGAATAAAGTGCAGGAGGGCTGCTGTTTTTTATATATATATTACTCATTATGTTACGTCACTGCTGCTAATTTCATGAAAATATATTCATAGCAAAATAAGACACACAGTAACGTTTTTGAATGAGAGTAGTCTGCAGCTCAGCACGGTGTTAGTCCCACTGGAGGTCAGATAATCTGTCTTGCACTATGAGGCTCACTCTAGACATGAAAGTATGCGCGCACACACACACACACACACACACACACACACACACACACACACACACACACACACACACACACACACAGATATCCAGCATATCGCCTTCACCACGTGTGGGTCCACAGGGAACGGAAGTAGGGCGACATGCTACAGACGCCCTGCCACCCACACCTGCCTCTATTCCAAGCTGTACAACACACACACACACACACACACACACACACACACACACACACACAGTGGGGAGTATCCAGTTTCATATAAAATGCCACGTTGGTTTGCTTAATTTCTTTCATCCTGAATGATGTTTGGTTTATTCTCAAAGAAGATTGCAAATGCATGAAAGATTAGAGACATTTCAAGGACAATTGAATGGTATTACATAATAATAATAATAATAATAATAATAATAATAATAATAATAATAATAATAATTTTAAAAAGATTTACACAACTTTAGGTTTGAGAACGTTGTATTATTCCAAATGGACTCGTTATGTTCTTGCTCTTTATTAGATTTATTTTATCATGGTGTTAAAAAAAAGTGCAAGACTCCGTGCTTTTGTCAGTACAACATTCTACATGTGTTGTGCATCATATTATAATAATATCCACAAAGTATTGAACTTGAACTTGAGTTTGAAGTGAAACCTTCACCCTGAGCCTAGTCACAGTTATCAGAGGCAAATGCTAATGCCCGTCTTTCACTCTAACATAATTCCTGTACTTCTGTTTCTGTCATTTCTATTTGGGGTTTGACTCCGACTCTTGGTCCTCTGCTGCAAGTCATCTCCTCTCTGTAGCTAATCAGCCCAGAACAACAATCTTAAAAACAATCTGTCATCTCCATTTTGAGTGGAAAACCTTTTGATAGGAAAACTATCCTCATCTTATTCTTTTATTTCTCTGAAAACATCTCAAAATTGTGTCCAGCCAGTTATAAGTTCAGATGTGGCTTCTCCAGCGGTGTCTCTTGGCCGATCTAATAATTCAAGGGCCATCAGCTCCCACAGAGCATATTTAACATGTGACACTTTGTGGGTCCTTCATCATAAGTGGTTTACAGGAGCAGGAGTGCATACATCTTTAGTATGGGTGGCCCCAATGGGAACTAAAGCTCATATCCTGACAGTGCTGGTGCTGATATATGCTCTACCCACCAAGCTACACAGAAAATGAAATCCCTAACCTTGGCAGCTTTAGTGCAAGGCTCTTCTCATTGAGCTCCATGGGAAATTGAGTTTCCAACCCTAGCAGCAGCAGCAGCGCTTATAGCTCGACACAAAGGGCTGCAAAACTGCAGACTTTCAAAGGACAGATCACACTCCTGCATTTTCTTTTGACTCTGCAGAGGTCAATGAGGTTAAAAACATTAAATGCACTGATGTTGTTATCAAGAATTTGAAATAAAGAAGATAAAAGATGGTCATAACATTTACGGTATTTATGTAGCTTTATAACAAATGACTATACAGTGTAAACTGACGTTTTAAGTCTTGTCGATGTTCGACTCGGTTTTGTTGGTTTGCTTTACAAAATGTTGGATCGCTCCGTTCCTGCTCTGTCCTCAGCTTATCTTCTACTATATTAGAAATACACATCGATGTAGACTTTCTTTGAGAATTGTAAAGAAACCGTATGATTGAGAAATACTTTTCAAACCTGTATATAGATTTCTCCAAAACCCTTCTGTGGCAGTTATCTTGATCACCTCCGACCGTTCACCATCACAGGGATTTTTGCAAGGAGGAATCAAGAAGGCAGTAGAGAGGTCTCTGGGTCATTGGTAAAGTGAAAAATGATCCGCTTACATCCGTGCTAACAGTGCCCCAAAAGATTGGGGGCAGATTGGACAGAGCTTTTCGCATTAGAAAGACCAGCTCGCCCACTCTAAGATATAGGGCAGGGCCACTCAGGAGATAAAGTCACCGTCAGTGTGGTAAATGCCTGCGGTAACACACAGACAGCACTTCCTTTAGATTATTTTCTAACAGTCAGGGCAAAGGATGTTTCCAGTCCTGTAGAGCTGTGGGACTGCCGGTAAGCGCAGTCGGCAGGACAAATGTTTGCAGCTGCTGTTTCTGCAAACGGATATATCCAGCCATGTTCATGGTACCCAAAAACATGTAATTTACTGTAAGCCAAAACATTACGTTCTCCTAACCTCAGCCAAGTCAGAAAGTTACAACATTAAAAAGAAAGTTTTCAAAAAACAGGAGAGGGAAAAACAAAACAAAGACCTTAAGCCTCACCGTCCAGCCTGAAAATAATGCCAGAACATGCAGCATGAGGTTCATCAGACCAGTGTGAGGAAATTACACATCCTACCAAAGTCAGCTCAATCCTCACTGCCTGACACTGATTTGAATTGTTAGGAACCAGCAGAAACCACGCACAGTGACCGACAGGGACCCACGCCTACAGTCTGTCTGTTGTAGATAGTGGGAGTAAGTGTGTGGTGGACAATGTTTCTCAAGACACAGACAAGAATAGACGCATTATTTAGACACATTGCCTCTGATTTAATTCCCAGGGGTCCCAGAATCTCTGCATACTTTTCTCTTCCAAAGTTATGCAGGAAATCTTATGAGCCAACCGTTTTCTATAACACGGAGGAGATGAGGATTCCCGTTCCCTTAAAATAACCACCTACAACCATTCCAAACAAGAGAGCCAGTTGATATATATAAATCTTGTATGTGGTTTGGGGAATGATCAGATGTAGGCACCAGGTTTTGATGAGGAAGAAGATGGTGTGGAAGGAAAATGAAGCATCAAGCGTCACGACTGTTAATCATTAGAACCGCAGTACTCTTCTATGTACTGTTTTTCTTTAGAACATTAAATGGTTAAAGTGAAAAAAGTAACACATCAAAGATCTTCGGTATTTATTAAGATTCATCACTCAGTGAGTGTGATTCAACAGGACCAACAGGACTGTGTGGGTGTGGTTAGATCAGATTTGACTGACAGTGGCCTCACAGCATGAGAAAACAACCCCGCAACTGTCATCCGATTTTCATGCAAATGTTGCCAATTCTTCAGTATGTGACATCAACCTTTTGAAAAATCTCTCATGGGAATTAACTCCATTGCTTGTTGTGGGAAGCTGATCTAAAACGTGAGCGTTCAGGGCTTCCGAGTTAAGGATTTAGGTCAACGCAGAGGTTATCATCAATGTGGGTCCTCGCAAATCCAGAAGCGCAAGCACGTCTCCATGTGTCATTTGTTGTAACTTTACCAGCATGTGCATTCTAACTCCATGTGACAACGGATGAAATACAGATACAGCAACTTACATGAAAGAACAACAAGTCAGCGATGATCTGGATATACACTGTGACAGTATGCTAACATGCACTATTCTTATTAATAACTTTATGTTCTCTCCCTTTCTCTCTCCTCCCCTCCCCCTCTCCCTCCTGCTGCTGAAACAACAGATCACTTGGGCATCGAGTTTATGGGTAAGGAATCTGTTCTTGTCCTCAACCTGCATGAGTCACGACTGTTGACATCACAGGGCTTCATATTGGATCAACCTTCCACTGTGTGACTGCTTATATACAGTCCATGCATTGTTCATAGCGCCGTCTAATCACATCATGGCATCATTGCATTATTTGCAATGGAGACAGCAAAGCTGTGGTGACGGCAAATGTATGAATGTACATTCACATATTCACGACCTCATTCTGAGCTCATCCTGCACGCCATTTCTCTGAAATATTAGCCACGGTCTTTAAATCTCTGTTCTCTCTACACATATGTATTTACTTTCTGCACCATCTCTAGCTTTATGCCTTCTTTCTTTCTCTCTCCTGCTCTGCCTCTCCTTCTTTCTCTCACAATTGCTTATGAAGTGTCCCTTCAGAATACCAATGTGCTGCAGTCTCCTTGGAAACAGTGAGAACAGAGAGGCAGGCAGGGTACAGTGAGGGAGTTTTTTATGATGTTGGCACTGTTAGCAAATGTGCTGCTCATTAGCACTTGTGTGTATGTGTGTCCATGCATGGCACATGTTCAGAAGTGTGTTTCTGAAGTCCTTAATTATTACTGATGTGAGTTAGATGAGATTCATCCAACGATTGTGTGTTTCCCATGTACATGCCTGCGAGGCTGCGCCGGGCGGATGCCAGCGGCTCCTCCTCAGCCTTGCCAAGCTCCCCTCTCCTGTTCTTGGCTCTCCTCGCAGGCTCTGTGTTGCGTATCACAGCTGAGGAACGCTAGTTAACGACGTGGAAGCTTGTTGTTAACTAGAATCCCTCACTCTCTCAGTTGTTATAATTTTGGCAGTTTCCACTGCAGCGGGTTTGAACAGCAGTGGATTGAGTGGCCTCCCCCAGGCTTGACAGTCCTGCTTCTTCTTCTCAAAGTAAAGTTTCAGAAGAAACAAGCAGAACCATGCTTCTCTTTCTGCAGCATGACCGCTGCATTCGCAGTGTAACAAGCAAAAGCTTTTTTTTTCCAGGAAACTTGCTGAGACTATGCAAACTTGGCAGTGACAGATGATCTGTTCCAGGGAGCTATCTTGCAGGTTTTCCCATTTATATGCAGTGAGAGGTTTTATGCCTCGGCAACATTGTTCAGGCTGCCACATTTTCTTTGCCTAGCTAACATCCTGCCAATGTCTTCCCAAGCATTGTGTTAAGCAGCGCTCAGATAGATAGGCACCGCCCACACTCAACCCTGGTTCGTTAATGTCTGTGGCTTTGGAAGCTGTTTCTCCTGAGGAAGAAAAGCTTACAAACCAATCCAATAAAACCTGTCTGGTACAGATTTTGTTGGGATATTGGTACAATTAAGTCGACTCATACTGTACAAAGTGGGTTACTTAGAAAAAAAAAGGCTTATTTTGGAGGCTGGATGAAGAGTTTGTCTTAGAAATGTTCCTTCCCATTACACCATAGTTTCTGTTTATTGCAACTGAAAAACAAGTTTTTATTTTTGGGGGAACCCTTTTCATCCACAGATTGATTTTATTTCAGTCAAGTACAGAACTGACTATTTATGGTTGGTAATTTGGTAACATCAGTGGGAAAGTTTCTGCTCTTTAAGGGAGCTCTCAAAGAATCGAAGCCACAGTGAGAATAAAAAAAAAGTAAACAAAGAAAAACAAAGACGGAAAAAAAAACTCTACAGACCGGCTTCCAGGTTTAACTCTCGTCCATTGTATTAGCTGTAGTTGTGCGTTCATGGCGTACTTATGCAACTGGACCAAGTGCAGACATTACATGGGTCAGATTTTCTCTCCAAAGTCATTGTGGTTTTCCTCAATCGCCATGATGCCAAGATACACAAAAATAAACAATTGCGCTCTGAGTTGTGTTCAGAGAGTATCGTCAGTGTGTAGTTAGAATGGTCATCTTGAGAATGTGCTGTAGATTATTCCATGTGCTCAGTACTCCAAAACAAATGGCAGATTTGCCAAGTTCAGAATAACCTGCAGGATTTGAAGTTTAAGACACTTTGTAGGGCGAGTTTGACAGGATAGGGTGTTAGCATTCTAAGAAGTTACTTCTGCAACATAAAATGTTACCATCACTAATCAAAGCTCATGTGAGCAAGAAGGCCTTAAAGATGAGAGCCAAGTCGTAAGAAATTATCCTTGAAAATATTGACTATATAGACACAACTCAGCTTTAAACTCTGACCAAAGCTTGTCAGTTAAGCTAGTTATAAAACGTTTGCTGATCCAGTCTGCACAGGCGTTCCAACTACCAACGTAGATACTGAGATGTGCTGCATCTGCACAGGATGTTTGATTCAAACAAAATACTCAGTCTAATTCCATGGTCATTATTTTCCACAGACAACCCATATGCCTATGCATATTTTATAGAGATTGAGCTCACCCCCTCCAACAGAGTCAGTTCCTGAGGTTAAAATTAGACAAGCAGTGTCTGAAGGTTGAGCTCTCTCCACCCTGGACACCACCTACCCGATGTTTAATGAAACAGAGAATATATTCAAGGATCCTCTCTGCCTCTCTCTACATATTTTATGTTGCTTGACAAAAAGGGGAGACTTTTTTTACTGTATCTAGTCAGTCAGTCACTCATCTGAGCATCAATATTTCCTTTCCATCAGAGATCACTGAGCTCTGACTGGAAAATGTTCCTCCTGGTTGTAAATCAATGTTGGAGTTAAGTGTTACAGGCAGCTGTTTGAGGGGTGGGTGGGGCGGATTTTAAGTCATGTTGATTTTCAATTTCCATCCAGAGGGTTTAAGGTGTGTTTTATGCTGGAAGAAAAGAGTTGAAGTAGCCGGACACGTTCAGATGTGTCTTGACAGGAGTTAGTTACAATTATGTCATTGAGTTGTCTCTTACATGTGGAGAGCGGGTAGAAAAAAAAACTTTTCCTTTCACACTGCTCGACTTTGGCAACTTAGGGACTGAAATGCATCGTGACTGCATAATATTAGTCCTGCGCTGCTCAATGTCAGAGTAGAGAAAGGAGAAGAGTAACAGAAGAGAAGACAGACACGTAGACAGACGTAATGCAGAGTGGGAAGCAGCGATCACTCTGGTGTCATGCGAGAGATTGCTGCTCAATCAAACAGCATTTTGTTTTTTTTCCAGAGATTTAAAATTCCTGGAGATGCAGCGTTGTTCTAAAGATAATAAGCACAAGGATGTAGAATAAATGGTTCACTGGTCCAGTTTTTAAGGATTAACTTTCAAATAATCATATTGTTTTGATGAAAATCAGGGTGATGTACGTCACATTTTGAATTATTTGCAGTGTATAAAATGATTTTTGATGAAAAATTGCATGTAAGACAAGTCACACATTAAAAGAAAACAAACTGGGAAGTAAAAGGGTACAAAAATCAAATATGTCCTTTAAAACTTTCATCACCAGCGTAATCCTAATTTGTTTTATCACGATAATAACATTTCCAACTTCTTCACAATATCTTGAAAAGTATTGATATTCAATATAATTTTCAATACCACAAGGACCATTTGACAACACATGGAGGGTATAAAGTTGCTGATAAAATAAAAGATCAATATAACAAGGCACAAGTACTAAACTGTGCTGTCTAAGCGCAGCTTTGGGAATAACAATTGGACGTTGAGCCGACAAAAGGACAACACACCTATCAACACTTTACAGGACCATCGTGTTTAATACTTCAGTGATGGTAAAATGGAAGCTGTCTCCAACCAATCAAAATCATGTAATGAGTGGAGTGGAGCGTGTCAGCGTGCTTTGCTGAACTTAGTGTATTATGATCTTTTGTTGGCATCGATCTGTGGCATCGCTTGTAGTAGCGAGGATTTACAGCACTCCTGCTTTTTCTTTTGTCAGACAAAACCAACAGTGAAAATGGATAATGAAATCGTTCTAAATATTCAGAATCAATATGTATTGAAAATGTGATATTTCTGACAACACCAGACCTAATAGTAGGAAGGAAGTGGTCGCACAGTCCAATAAAGTCTCGATACCCTCAGTGTTTGAGCCTAGACCTCAGAAAAGGCAAAAAGCTTTAGTTCAGATTATATCAAATGTACAAAAGCCTGCAGGAGATTCGAGGGGTTAAATCCTCCCATGAGTCAGCACAAGGGCGATATTCCTAGCAGCAGCACTGTGTCAGTCTGATACCAACATATCATTGATAATGGTCTCAAACGGAAATGTGTGGATAACCTCTTCCAGACCACAGGCGAGAGACAAGCCTGTAAGAGAATAAAAGAAAGGAAGATAAAAAAGGAATATAATTACGAGCTGAAACAGTAGCCCCAGTCACCTAAATATATTCAGTATGTAAATGGGGGAATAAAGCCATCCAAGTAATAGAGGAGAAGGACCGTGACCAGCAAAGAGCGCATGCTTACTCTAGCACGGCAGGCCTGAATAAATAAAGGTTTTATCCTCCATCAGCAGTCTGTGCGGCACATGAAAAGTGTAACGCTGAGGGCGTTGAGGTTGGAGAATCCCATTCCTCCCCGTCTGCATCCTCTGATCTCACCTCGCACTTGTTATGTCATTCCTCTCATTCATTTATCCATGTCAGTCTTAGCTGTTCTTGGTACAGACAGGCTGATATGATGTACAGAGCAAAGCTGCTGTTGGACCTCCACGTTCACACTGGTTCACTCTGAGAAGAGTCCAGGCATCTTCAGATCCAGATGTGGCACAGTTTGACCATCACACATACATTAATATATGTTTAAGTCCATGAAAAATAACTTTACAATGTATTTGTTACTCATTTGTCCTATTCTCTGGGTTTCATTTTCAAGTTGCAATGAGCTGATGGAATCTGACCCGTCTGGAGGCTGCAGATCTTAACAGAACTTGAGACCTTATTGATCTGAAAAAAACATTATGCGTCCCTGTGATTAAGGATCTTACCATCAGTGGCACCGTGACTGTTTGTGTAGCAGTCAGCCGGCGCTGACCTTACGAGTCCTTTGCCATCATTCATCCGAATGCTGCCACTGTGTCAACCTTGAACTGATTCCAGTGTTCTGCCACTAAACATTAAATTTTACTGCCCTCAACTGGAGGCAACTGTTTAATTCATAATTGTACAAATGCAACACAATTTAATAAACCTTAACCTAATATATGTAACAGACCTTGACGGTGTCAGTGTCTGCCAGCAGTCCGACTCGTCCATATGTCCAAAGCATTCCATAAAAGTCCTTGAATTAGTCACAAACCTGTCACTGCCTGCAATTAAAATAACGGCAAGATATCACGAATCCTAATAATTCCTTTTGGAATATGATATTTGACATCATGATGAGCACAGACACAATGAAGTCTGATAATGATGGAAACTGTCGTGCTGGAGTTCTGCCAAGCACATGTTGTGTCCTCTGTCTCTGTTTATATGTCATGAGCTCCCACCATGTAGACTTAAGCCCTCTCAGCAGGGCTCAGAGTCAGCGTGCCTCAGAGACTCGCTGTCAAAATGCCACCTCAGCCTGTCGCCAGACTTTAGTCACCTCTGTTTATGTCTGTGCGTTGGTGTCTGTGTCTGTGCTGTCACCAACTATTTGACTGTATTATAAGTAAGTAAGTAAATTGCCAGGCAACCTCCTTCCAAAACAGTAGACATTGGGAAAAGTAGATAGAAGTTTAAAGGGTAAGATCACCCAAAATATATCTTGCCAGGCACAGAGTTTTTTTTCTGGAAGACTTTCGGTCGTGACCTTGTTGGGCAGCTGGGTTTGTAAGATCATGGCATCCTGTGATCTCACATATCCATCTTACCAGGCTTCAAGCTTTGAAGCTTTGAGCTTCCCAGATTATTATGTGTAACAAACCAATGTGCAAGTACGGTTATCAGAGCTTCACTGTCATTCCAACGCAGTCACTGTCAATCTTCAGTAAAATGTAGATGAAGCTGCCATGTCTCAGGTTCAAATGTTATCCCGCGTAACTGAATAAAACCAAAAATATCTGCAAGGCTTAGCTGAGCTGACACATTGACATGGTTGGGCATGTGGACAGGTGCAGCTCTCCTTTCAGAAATAGAGATTATTTGCTCTCTTCTCATCAGTGATATATGGATTAGAGACATTAGAGGAGAGGCTTGTGCTCTGTATGTATGAGCACTTCAGCAGGTAAGGGCTTAGGAATCATATCAAGCGTAACAAGTCATAAATAGCATACTAAAAGCAATACAGGCTAAAGGCTTTAATCTCTGTTGTATATAAGGTAATGGTATTTCACCACTTACTCCATCACTTATTGATTTCTCCCTCTCCAGCCAGTTCACCTGTATGGCAACACGGCTGCTGCAAACACGTTCTGAATGCGTATGATTTCAAACATACCTAAAGGTTACACTAGCACCTCCGCGGGGTTGCTGCTGCCAGCTTTAGTGTAAAATATTAATCATATTTTCTATAATGTTGCTGTAAATAAACGACCAGCCGGGCTACAGGGCTGAACACTGAGGGTTGAAGCGGAAATAAATAGAAGATGTGACCTCGCGACCCCACAGATGGAACACGAACATGCTTTCCCTCTCTCGAGCCGTATGATTTATTCACATCATGAGTGTGTCTGTGCATACAGTAGGTGTGTCCAAACAAGGACGTGGGAGGGTTGCAGGGAAGTTGAAGTATTTATCGACCTTGGCCACATATTTATGACTGGCCTCACTCCAAGCATGCTGCATAAATAACATGGAGCCTAAGTATTCGTCAACTTTTTACCCAAAACTTCTGTTTCCGTTTGTGCGCAGGTGAGGTCACACATATATTTGTGTGTTTTCATACAATCTGACTTAGATTATTACTGGCGGCAGAACAAGATGGAGTCATCCCAAGTTCAAACTTCAGTTTTTGCAGCAGTCTTCCATCTAAATCCCCGGCGTTATCTTATCTTCCATCTCCTTTTGTTCATAATGTCAAAGCAGCAACGTTCAAACCTGAGCCAACAGTAAAAACTATTTATTGGATGTATTTTTTTTTTGTTTGCCTGTTTTTTTTTTGCCCATTTTCAAGCACAATTGAAAGCTGGACTTAAAAACGTGCATGAAAACCACTCTACTCTCCTCCAATCTTTTCCTCCATCACTGCCCCCCTTACACTCGAGCACCACTCTGATACAAGTGTGCCCAGTTCATCAATACTTCACAATAAGTCATTGTTTGTAAAGTGCCATCTAGAACCAAACATTTAAGCATCCCCACTGGCAGGATGCACCATTTATCAGTGTCTTCCAAAAGCGCTACAAATCACTGAAGCCATTTCTGATGTGACACACTATTAAGGTTTGTGGTTTGGCTTTACCTAAGAGGGAAAAATGTAGGTGGTTAAAAAGAAATGAACCTTGAGTGTAGCTTGCAAATGGAAAGCGACCAACAGTGCCGCGTGTCAAAAGGTCTGGAGGATACGGCATAAATCAGTTTGCTGAAACTGACCTGGGTACTGTTGGACTGAAAAAGGAACATGATGCTAAGCAGATGTATATTGTGGCCTGTGGAGAGGGCTCACTAAGTCTGAGAAATGAACCCTGGTGGGTTAGAGGGTTGTCTCTGCTTGAGCTTGGAGTCAGTTTGAAACATGCAGGCATTCGTCAGCTAGGACGGGTCAATGAAAAATACTCATTGTTAGATTACAAGGAAAGTTTTGGGGGCTTGACACATTCCAGACTATTTTTAAATTGAAGTATTTCTTAAGAAGTGATCAGTTTTTTTAGTGAGGTATCCAGTTATTGAGCTAATAAAGGAAAGTGCAAAATACTTTGTACTGCATGAGCAGTTACATGTAATCACCCCTTCAGCAAATACCCACAAATGAAAATAAATATGCATCAGGAGAGAAAAAGAGGGATCGCTGCATCTCCCCGTAATCCTGCATCCCTCCATACTTCACATTCATCCTCATTCCTCTTTTATATTTCCCCACCTTCTCTCTCTGTCTTCCTCACCCTCCCTGACTCTCTGCTTTCCCTGCAACCGACCTCAGCGTGGTCCCGTAGGACATCCCCCAGCTCCCTCTAATGATATAATTATAGCCAATGAGCCAATGTGATGAGTCAGGCTGATTAACGGCATCAAAACAACGCTGACCCAAAACATAACTCAGACATAGAAGGAGGGAGAGACAAACAGCCACATGAGAAAGGGAAAAGATGCCCCTACGGTGTGCTAATGATGTATGTGGCATCAGGTATTTCAGGGATTATGTTTGACATACTGCTTGTATGATTAGCTTATGCTATATCTGTGTGGGCATCAGTAGCTTAAAGGCTACAGCGGTAAGCTTGTGCCGAGAGATACCTGGTCTGAATTCACAGACAGGGGTGAAAATCTTGATGTGCTTGTGACTTAGTAACACTCATCTTCATTGCCTGCTGTAAGGATGCCCTTGAGCAAGACGCAGTGGCTGCAGTTGTGTTGCTCTGTACCTGAGGAGGCTGCGGTTGTATTCTCCAGCTTCCAGCAGTGATTTTCTAAGCTTGTGCACTGAGGATGCAGCTGTAAAGAACTTTATCTTTTTTGTACTAAAGTGGCCATTCAAACCCGTCCGCAGTAAAAATTTGTCTCAATCACCTCAATGTAAAACCCCAACACCTTGTGTCATCTCTGTGCTTTTCCAAGGTCTGAGCCTTGCTAAATAAAACCTGATTGATCGCCTATTAATGTATCTGAAGGCAACTATGATTTACTTGTTCGTAGCAAACAAGACAGCTTCCATTTTTCTCCACTAATGGCGTCCGTCCGTGCCATAACTCTTCTTGTCTCCATATATTCAAGCTCCATTACATGTGGCATCCATTTCAAAAGCAGTCTGCGTCTATTGGACCATTACTCGATGTGGTAGAGCTGATAAAATGAGCTGAAGGGCTGTGTGGTAACTAAGAATAGCAAGCAGGTGTTACTGGAGAATTGTAAACGGTTGTCGGTGTATTGCAAATGAGTTTCGAGTTGTTATTTTATTTCAGTTTTATTCAGAACAAAAGTAATTACACTTATACAGGAATGAATCTGCAAGGCAGATACAAGAAAGCCCCGGAGAGCTGTTGCACTGCAACTGGTTGTTTGATGATTTGAAATGGCTGTTTGGGTGCTGTAAACAACGATATTAGAAATTAAAAGTGGATAACTACAAACCTCAAAACCATGTTTAATTCTGTGTTATGGGAAGATTACTGCTTCATATTAATTTAGTATTAATTCTGGCTCTGTGAATATTGACTGTGGGATCTCGGCAGATTCACACACACTCACAGATTCACAGAATGCTGCTTCTTATTTCTTCTTCTATGTCTCTAATACACTGACGCCGATATGAATATGATCTATGGCTTTGTACCAAAACAGTGTGTTGTGTAGATATTAATGTGGCTCCTTTCTCTGTTTTTGTTTCCCTACAGAGAGCAAAGAGGTGTACAAGAGACAGGTGCTGTCAATCACTTCTATCGCCATGGCAATCAGCCTCCTGGGAACCCTGTGTATGGCCCTCTACTGCCGCAACAAGTGAGAAGATAAACACACAAATCACACTTTGATATACATCAAAACCCCGGTACATATGTCAGTTTATGTAAAGTCACAGTCTACCTCGCACGGACATAGTTGAATGATCCATTTTCATACAATCAACAGTAGTTTCCTGACATTATACTCAACAATCTTATTGTAAAGACTCATGTGTTACATCATAATCAATCAGACAATCAGCCGGTGACCCATAATTAAGTTTATTATAATGTGATAACATCTAGTGGTCATAGGAATTATGACAGGAGTAAAAGAGAACACACCCAGACCATCATCCAGGAGACTGCCTTGTTTTAAAATGATCTAACATGCTTTGCTTACATAAGGTAAGTAACATAACCTGAGTTAGCATACTTATTTTTACAGAACCATGATCTTTTCCTAAACCGAACCAAACTGCAATCATTTCATGTCTTAAACTATGTTAGTACAAAAGTCCGGAGAACCTGTGGCTGGTTCTCTCCACTGATCTCATGTATGTGGTGTTGTACGTTTGGTCAGTTAGACATTTAGATGTGTTGGCTTTAAACAAACCCCCAACAAACATGGTTTTTCATCGAGAGGACTTACTGTAGCTGTGTGCACACACTGTTCATGTCAGATGTGCAGATTTAATAATATAGCTACACTATTGCTTTTTAATATATTCTCTTATTTTTTGTCTATGTCACTGTTTAAAAATCTTATCCACTTTGGTACACCATTATTATATATGTAATAAACCAGTAATAACCTTTATAAAAGCAACACAAATGCACCTTTAAGTTATTAAATAAAACAATATTCTATTTACAGTAACATATATATCGCCACACAAATAAACATAGTGAACATGAATCTTAGAATATTCCCCCACAGCACTGCCCTTCATGGATGGCCTTAGGGGCTGAGATCAGGTCATGGTCACCTGTCACAGACTAGTTTGGGTGAGGCCTAAGGTTGTATGTATTATGCAAATAGACTTTGACTGCAAGCGAGTTCAAGGACTGTAATTAGGCATTTTCACCCAACTCTTCGATTGATTCCATTTTTCCACTCATGTGGAATTTCTCATGAATATATCGACAGGTAAATTAGTCACAGTGACATGTAATTTCATCCCAACCATCATTTTCTTGCTTTCAGTTGAACTGAAAGTTGCTCCGCTGACTTTTAAACTTCCAAACTTACTTTACTGATCACATTTTTGGCACAATCTGTGTCCTTAAGTAAGCAAAATGTTATGGTATTTGGTGATAAGCCCAGTTGGGTGTGGGCAGATAAATTGCCCAAGGAGACATTTTGTTCATTTAGAGAAGGCCGGTTGAACATGTTGAGGCATCAAACATCTTGAACGAAATCCCGGACTGGGCATTTGCAACAATTTGTAAATCTCATTATGTGCACACACATATTCATAGCCCATTATAACTCAAAGGTCATCTAGCTCCTGCACTGTCTCACTGCTTATATGCATATAACTGCAGTGCATGCTGTCTGTGCGCATATTAATTGGCATTTGAATGGCCAACCTTCCATTTCTTGGTGTGAGAATTACTTTGCCTGGAGATATTCGATATTCTCAATAGGATGGGTCAAACATCCGGTATGTAACGTCAGTCTGTCATTCAGGGTACATGGACCGTGGAGGTGCCTGTGATTGATGGCACTGTAATTCCATAGGCTTCCCTCTGTAATATAATGATGTGAGTGAGTGAACAGCCTGACAACATGATAATCGGATCAAGGCATGATGGACAAGTGCTTTCAGTGAATCCCTAATCGAGTCAGGGAACTAACTTGTTCAATGGCAAGCATGAATACAGATCAGGAGGAAGTCTTCATCCAAATCTGAGTTATCTGAATAAAGATAAAGTCAAAGGTCATTTCACACTGAGAAAAAAAGGGCCTGATTAAAATACAGCTAAATGAAAGACGATTGATTCCTCAAGTCATGCTGTCGTCATTGCTCTTTAAAGGGCAACCTTAAACGCAGTGTGTTTGGAGAGCAAAGGTTTTTCTCATTTTTGTCTCTCTGCCAAGCACTGACAGTAAGGTCAAAGTGCTGAATTTAAGTGTGTTTATGGGTGTTTACATCCATGTTTGGTGGCTCATCAAGTCCCCACAGCAGCAAGACATTGACCATCAATGGAAATCAAGGAAAGCAAAGAGGTCACCAAATTACGTCAAAGTAATTTAATCTCAATCCAACTGAAGACCTAACTGAAGGAACATCACCGTCATTCCCAGCATGTCAAATACAGCAGCCTGGCCAGTGGCACTATTCTTCTAAATGTTACACCATAGGTACTCCTTCATTGTCACGTCCTGCTGGACAAATGTACTGACGGATCACACACTAGACCTTCCTTCCAAAACCCGGGAGATAACATAAATGTTAGAACATATTAGTTACGAGAGTGAATTTAAATGTTTTACCCCAACAAAATCTTCCTTCTAATCCCAACCAACTAATTTTGGAAAAACCCAACCAAACCGCTACAAGTCGGGAGTGAGAACGTTCAATTAGATGTTACATCTTTACTGTCTAATTAGACTCTGTCTTCTAAAATGGTCACAGTTCATCTGATGTGTGTGTAATCACTCTACAATTTAACCTGACGGTCGATTGTTCAACCTCATAGTCGCGGTTTAACATGGAGTCCAATATCATGCAGAGTACAGGGACAACAAATGGCAAATGAGCCATTTTTGCAAATAAAGACTACAATCTACAATATTCCATGTAATTATTACGCTCTACATCACTCTATGTAATTATTAGCACGTTTGTCCACTAATTAGTAGTATTATAACCAACTCCGCTTTAATTTCACACATTAAAAAGGTTGTGTCAGTGCATTAACACAGAGATCAGTTATGTGAAAACTATCACCCCCTAAAATTGATAAATAATTGCTGCAGCTTTCTCATAATTAGTTGTTTGGTTTTTCAGCTCAGGCAAGTCAAACCAGTCTGGGTGTGGGTGGAAGTTTCCTCACCATAAGAGGAAAGATACTGGAGATGAGAGGACTGTTCACTGATCTTCATTTCAGCCTGGTCACTAAACCAGACTGTCAGTATTTAATGATTAAGGAAAACCTTAAAGTGCGTCCATTGCCAACTTTTTAAACCGTAAATTATGGATAAAGTGTCGGAGGCCGTCCACCACAACACTTGGAGAAAATCAGGGAACAATCACGGTAGCATTATTAAACACACACTGTGTCATTGCAGCTGCGAGGGCTCTCTGAATCAAAACAAACATGGAAATCTCTGTCGTGAGTAAGTACTGTCGGTAGTAATGTTCACAGACGAGGTTGTGTTTGAGAGTTAATGCTTTGTCCTCCTTCTCCGTCTGACTCTCAGAAACTGAAGGCGACAGTCGACATAATGAATCGTACCATAACCTTGAACAGAGCGACAGATTTATCTGTGTGTGAACTTTGTTTGGGATGTTGTAAACACAAAACTCAACAACATAACAAGTTGTTGTCTAGTAGTACGTATTATACATAAACCTTCAGTTGAATACCCACTTTAGATTAAAAAAACAGGTTTCAAACGGAGTCACAGGTTGACAACATACACCCAGTGATGTTTGAGGCTACCTGACATTATTCAAACATGTCAGATTTCATGTTTGTGCATCAAGAGCAAGCAAACCCTTTTGCATTCAGAAGCATCAAATAAATAAGCAGGTTTTGTCAAGGCTTTAGAGGAGATAAGGGACATTTTCATACTGAGCAAAGACTTTTTTTCCAAAAGCTGTGTGTACCAAACAACGCAGCCTTCGTCTAAGAAAATATAATTAAAGTGCCATAGAAGTGGAGCGTACCATGAGGCTGTTGGTAAACACTTCATTACATTGCTGTCATTCAGCAGATAACCGAGACAGAAGCTGTAATGGCCTCATCAGCTGTATCTGATAATGAGCATACCTCTGCTATACAACAGAATGAAGTTGGGATAAAAGGGTTTATTGCATTTCCATCCGGTCAGTGTAATTGCACAAACTTTGGGAACTAGTGTCGTGATAATAGGAGCATGTAATGTACACTGCTCTGAGAAACAAACCAGGAGAGCTTCTTTGAGATGAATGGGGGGAAAAAATCAGATTATGACCCCCTGCTCCACAAGGTCTAATTATTCCACTTCCTCTAACATGATTATCTACAGACCCCTTTGCCACAGGACCAGTCTGCATCTATGCAAGATTAGGGTCAAGCTAATTAGTTTCCCAGTCTGTGACTTCAGTCCTTCAGTGTCTTTGCAATACATATAACAAAACACTCTGATTCAGCCACTTGATGAAACAGATCTGAGAAAAGAAAGTCTAGACTCAGAACATCTTGAAATTATAGTATATAGAGAGTCAAGGTGTGTCATCTCAACGGGAATATTAGTTTGTCTGAAGTATTTCTTATTACACCCAAAAGAAGAGAGAAAGAGAAGTACAGATAGAAAGCTTCTGTTTGGTCAACAGCCCACTTTCTTCTTTTCCTCCCTCCTCAAGGGCGTGAAACTGGTAGAATGCAAAATTCTCCTTGGGCACTGACTCATATTTATTAAACATTTCCATGGATGAGTCTGAAACTTGGAAAGAAAACCCTGTAAATATGCCACAGTGTCCTCCAAAAGAATGTCACAGGATATAATGGATATTTGTAAATCTTGTATACTACTTTACTTTTCTAAATTTAGTCTGTGGACTTGGTTGTTTATATTTTGTGTGAAAAACAAACCTTAATTGGTGTATTTCTGAAGGTTGCTTTGTGAGTTTTAAATGCATTACTGTAAGGAGTGAGTTTGTATTGAGACGAACTATAGAACGAGCCAGGAATATGATGACCTTAACACACACTGTGATGAAGAAACTGTAATGTTCAGTTGGTCGTATAAAAGGAGACTTCGAGAGTGACGTGCTGTGATGACGTTTTGTAGATTTAAGAAACGGGCTGATCGTTAAAAGTCATGACATCACAACTTAACTCTGGAACAGGTTGATTGTCAGCACCTTCGGAAAAAAACAACATAGCTGAACATTCCCAAAACAACAGTATCACACATACCCAACCTCCGCTATGGTCACGGTTTGGTTATGGTACTTCTCCCATCATGCGCATTCATTTGCAGCTGTACTAATTACTACAGCGAAACAGGCGTAACAAATATAAATATTGGTCGTGATAAACTGCTTTCACTTTTGACCTATATGGTAATTTTTCAGATGAGGACTGGCTGGTTCTGTGGGGATGACATCAAACTGGTGTCATCTTCATTTCTGTGTAAATCCAAGGCGCTGCAACTGTTACTAGGCTCCTGTTTTGAATTAATTAGACCAAACTAAGAGATGTGTTTCAAGGGGACTTGGTGGGAATGTTGATTGCAGAACATAATTACGACACAAAGGAACTCAAAACATATTCATTAGAAGTCATTTGGAGTTGCTAGGGATGGGTCAAGGATATGGCCTCTTAGGTAGAAGCAGCAGAGGATGTTAAAAGGCCTTTGTTGAAGTTTGACGAGCAGATGCGTCATACTTATGTAAAGAGCAGCAGCTCAAAGCGAGCATTAACGCAAGAAACACAGTAATTCAATTGAAAGTGGTCAATTCCCAACTGAAATGAATTGCACCCACGGGTAATAACGTTGTTTTTCTCCTTCTCTTCAGGAGGCGCAGAGAGAAGCTGCAGGCCCACCTGAAGGAGAGTCGCAGTTTGAAAAACTACACTGCGAATTCCCATAATGCCTTGGTCCCTGATGCCAAGATGAGAGCCTCGAACAACAACCTGCAAATGCATGAGGTGACTGCTGCATTCTCATCATGCGCCTTGACTTTCTTTCAAGACTTACAAATATGTTCAGCAGATAACATGATTTGATCAACATTAACTTGAAGAGTAACTCAATAATTATCATTTTAAAGACCATCTCCAGTTTATTTCTTATACCAGCATAATGATAAAGAACCACAACACCTTTTCTTTATCAGTATTTTTTTTTCAGCATTCAATATATGTTCCAATAGTTGCCATCAGCAGAAATTAAAATGAGTCTGTTGCTTACATTCGAAGTGTATTCAAAAATGTGTGGCCCCTGAAGAGATTATCGCAAATCGGACATATGCAGTGCAAATAGAACACCTCAGAGTATTAGCATCGGCCATAAAATTCACCACCTCCTGCAGTTTTTAGCTGCATATGCATCAGTATGTATTCCCGTCTCCACTTGGCCACTTGCATCGGACTCGCAGGTCTTTGAGTGAGCAATCGTTCAGTGGTTTGGGAGCGCGGTGCTTGGC
>CAEMYA010002116.1:12625469-12709964 GCA_903131615.1 Diplodus sargus | reverse complement strand
TGTATCTGTGTGTCATTTGCGGAGCTGGAGAGCAGAGTTTCTTTTGCCTGCAGCTGTGCGAGAAAACATTACATTTAAATTGATGACCTCTATAAACAGTCGGTATTGCTGTATGACACATGCACATAGTTTGTTTTTTTTTGTTTTTTTCCTCGAGCAATCTCCCTAAAGCCTTAATCTATTTTCAAACCGAAACAAAATGGACGCTGAACCGCACAGTGTCAGCGTTAACTGATTGGAGGCACTTATCTCTTTGAGCCGTTCGGCAGAGCTCTTTATTAGTCTGTAACAGATAAATAAGTTAAACATGAGACTTTTTCTGCCTTAACTGTAAAAGCAAAGCATTGTTAAGTCAGTGAACCTGGACATTCCTTTAGTTACGACTAGCAGGGGCGATTATACTGCCATCCATTTCTTCTTAATCATGAATTATTTAACAGCACATGCAAGCCTTAACCTTCCCTCTCCATTTGAATAATTGGAGCCCACTTTCTAGCGTAATTTCCCTTTCTTGAAACTTCTTATTTGGTGTTTTATCCCAGACTGAGAAAGGATCCACTGCTCACCGGAAGCGTCTGTGTCAATTGTCGTGGAAGTTGCAACATGATTACCTGAATTGATCAGTGAAAGAAATCTTACATCATTTAAAACATTTGGCCAGCATTACATTTGTAAAGATGCAAACTCAGTGAAGCCGTATTTGACAACACATCATGGACTGTGTCAAACAGGATGAGCAGCATCTGAACACATGAGACACACAGCAACGACTGAAATGTAACGTGAAAGTTCAGGCTCGACGTGTTTCACAGGAGTTTCTAATTAACCTGCAGCCAGTTCTTTCTTTAGTGAAGATGGTAGTTAAGTATCAAATCAAGTTCAGAAAGAAAGTATTTTATGGTTTCATAAGTACAAATCAGTCTTCAAATGTCTGAATGGTCACATAACGATGGCAGCATGTGTGACACTAATGAGGCCGGTGTCCTGCAGAGGGACCGCAGAGGGGATCGCCTCAGTGACAACCTTGTTAGTCAGACATCAAACTCAGAACTTTGTATTAAAAAAAAAGACATAAATCTACTTTTGAGCAAAAAAATTGTCTCTCCTTAGCTCATTTTACAAAAGTCTAGACGATGCTGTCTAAGATAATGCTGAGGAGAGGAAACTGTCACTGCGAGATAGATGCGAACCACAGATAGGTTTGTGGCGCAGATAAGAAATCAAACCGGCACCACTCCCCTTACATCTCTGAGGCCTTTCGAGTTTAAAGCCTAAAACACTTTCTTGTGTTGTCCTGTGTTCTTTTGAATAGTTCACAGCAGATCTCTGCTGCCGTGCAGCTGAGTCTGCCTTGTCAACCGTATTGTGAAGTGCTGAACAAAGAACTATTTTGTTTTGCTGCATATTTGTCGCTCCAGAGAAGAGGAGTAACATGCAGAAAGTTGAAAGGGAGAACGTGGGACTTACAATAGTGCTGATTTAGATCTCCTGTCATGGCGGCTACCGGAGGGAAAGGGGGAAGGGGTGGCAAGCAAAAGGATAAGTGTCAGTGAGAAGACTTTCGGTGGAAAGCAATAAAGAGAGTATTACAAGATGAATGCATTTCCAAGTAAAATGAGGGACAGAAGACAAACATGTGATGTTACGAGCCAAAATGAGAGTTTTTTTTTTTCTTGCAGGAAAGAGAAACCCATGAAGCATGAATGGCATCTGTCTAGATAACATATCATGTCTGTTTTTGTGACACTAAGTTCTCCATCTCTCTACATATTTAATCCATTCTAATGTAATATTTCTTGATTTTCCACTGAGCAGAAGCACTGAGGAGCTTAATTGCATAGATTTAATAATCAACTTCCCCACTGTGGTAAATCCAGGCTTTAGAAGGGGCTTATTAATTATTAAGATCTTGGTATTTCTGCCTTATTGGATGAGAACAGAGAGCTGGGTGGATATACAAAGGGTGGGCATTTTGTACATTGCAGTGAGGCCTTCTACCAGAGCGCCTATTGAAATAATTTAGGGCTCTGACATGTGTAATATATCCCACACTCTTGAGAAGAGTGTGAGCAGCTGATTGTGCTTCTATAGAAATAAGAAGATGAGTTTCAAATATTGTACTAGTGTCTCAGTAGCTAACTGGCTGTCTGGCTTACATTAGATTGCTATTGCTCATCTGTGCATGAGAGTCCCACATTTTGACGTATTTGATGGCACATGACACCAGAAATGTAACTAATTTAGTCCCGCAAATAATTGGTTGTTCTTGGTTCCGCTCCTCTAATATCAGTTCAGACTGGCAGAGTAGGAACACGGGTTGCAAATGTTAGCCTATCAAGCACAGTAAGTGGCCAGGTAATGATGCAGTGGTCCTTTTTATTTGATGACATGTTTGATAGCATGAACAAATTTCCAGCATCTATGCTGCTTTTCTATCTCCATCAGACAAATGGCGGTGTGCTGATGCCAGGATTGCCACAGTAAAGCGAGAGTAATCACCACAGCTAAGGACGGCACGTTGTAAATGTCCTGTTTTTACGTAAATCCCATCGACGACAACTGGCGGCATGTGAGGGTCTGGAAGGATTGTCCTATTTCACTGGGGGAGATTTCAAACACTCCCCTTTGAAACTATGTTCTTAAGGACAAGGAGGCACTTTGAAATGACAGGAAGGGGTTAAAATTGGAAATAGGAAATCGGATTGAGCTAAACTTTCCACATTTTAATTAAAAATAGGATTTGGGTTGAAAAATAGGATTTGGGTTGGAAACCATTAAGGTAACCTGTAAGTTTAAATAATAGTGGATGCAGAGAAACATCCACAGTGCAGACATATTTCAAAAATAGGCTGTCACCTTTTTCCTGCCCAGCAGCCAAATATTCAGACATCTTTGACACGTTTGGACTTGAGTGAACTTCTCACCTTTAGTTGCTGCTTGAAGGTTTGTGATACAACCAGAAGCCTCAATGCTTCTGATTCCACCAAGCTGTCAGAGGCCTCCTTCAGATCGTCGCACGGCTCAATTTACTTCAATCCCTGAACAGCCGAGAATGACGTCGGGGAAGGTGGAAGAAGTCAGAAATAGATGTAACTTGACTCCATTTGACTCTGACAGTCAGCTCCATGAATCAAGACAGTAGGAACTCCACATCTCGAGGCTTTCAGAGTGTGGGAAAGAGCTGGGGGAGTTAATGGAAGAGATCTAAAAACGTCAATATATCTGGCTTCAGAAGAAGGAGAACTTTTACTCTGAGTGGGAACACTTTGGATCGCATGATATTAAATAAACAAAATGTCTTCAACATCATTAGTATGAATTTATCTGATGGATTCTTCATAACTCACTCCCAAAAAAAACACTGAAGTTTCTGTCATTGTTCTTGTTTGTATCTGCAGTACTGCAAACGGTCCTCGCAGCCCCGCCAAGGAAACGTTTGTGAGTCCAGCTTTGCACACTGCAACATCTCCACTGCACCATCCAACAACTCCAGGGGAACAGCAAAGCATCACAGGTATAATATTTAATTGCACACACGCGGACACATACAGGTGTAACGCTACACTAGAGATGCAGCTGTCCCCTCTGTTCACTGCAGGAAACGACAATAATGCAAATTATACCAACAATAGACAACTTCAGTGTCCCTCGCTATAATCAGCTCAGTGAGGAGAGAAATTGAATTATCCACATTACAGTGCAGCCAAAGCTAATTGCTGATTTACCGAAGAATGATAATAATTATAATTAAAGCTATAAACATGTTAATAAGCATATCTATAACAGTCATGAACACAGAGGAGATGCGACAGAGATAAGATGGGGAAAGCACGGGGATGCAAGGGGATGCACGGGGATTCATGAGCCAGCGTAAATGTGTAAATTCCTGTAAGCTTTTTGTTTTCCGTCGCGCTGCTCAGTGGTGTGTTAGAGCTGTCTGGGCTTTGGCATGTTCATCAGCAGCATCAACACACTCCAACACACACTTCAGTGCCTACTCCTGACAGTGCTAGGATTTAGATATTTGCCAAGGCTGGATTTTCTGTTACCAAACACACGCTGACAAACATGCTGACAGAGCTGAGCCAAAGAGACGGGAACTCCTGCAGATCCAGTTTGTACGTCAGACCACTCGTTCACTTTCTGTTTAGTTTGAGGAAAGTTTTCAGTAATATAATCAGTGACTAATGAATTAACTTCTGCCCCAGGTTTTGTGTTTCTATGTTGGGGAGAAAGAGTGAACTGACATGAAATGGAAGCTTTCGTTTGCTCATTTTTGCTAACTTTTTTCTTAAAATTAACTCTCAGTGATTGCTGTTCAGCTACAACCACTCACACCTGAGAGCCTCTCAGTGCACCCATGGTTTTCTACCGCTAACTGTTAAGACACTCCACTGTAACAGCTGGGGGCTAATCGCCTTTTTTCAAGGGGATCCAGGCGGTAGTTGAGAGGAGATTTTTCCCAGACAAGCTCAAAATGCGATCAGACAACCTTCAAACCACAAAGTCCGCTTCTCTTCTGATAAACTCCTCCAAGAGCTTTTTTTAACTCCTTTTCTCTCTATTTCATGCTCTCTCAATGAAGAATTGAGTTGATTGCTTGGGCGTTTGTCGGTTTCTCTCACCACAAATGGCATTCCGAGTGGCCGATCAGGGTTTATTTGCTTGCAGTTGCATCAGCTTAGACAGAGACTAGCACACCATTGTCAGAATAGCGGAGTATGTTTGGAAACCACACTCTAAAATAGCCAAAAAAGAAACTGGCCAAGGCTAAATCTGTGAGTCCGAAATATCTCATTTGAATGTCTTTGTACAAAACTTACCCAACACTGTTGAGCGCCTGGCTGTGAGCAGAGCTTCCACTTGTTATGGCTAAGAAGCACATTTTTAGAGGCAAATCTATCCCTCAAAACTGCAGAGATAAATATGAATGAGGGCCTTGAGTGAACATTTGCTACTTCTGTAAATTAAGTCAAAATGTACTTAAGATTTTTCTCTTTTGAGAGATAAGATGTGAGCAAAGAGGACATGTGAATGAAGAACCGTGCTTTCCAATTACTGTAGTACGACTGATTTACTAAAGAGATGCAAATCAACTGTTCTTCTTGTAATTAACCAGAAGTCCACTCTGGACTTGTAGCTCCCTCCGACTGCAGGACATTTCCATTAACCTTTGGGTGAACTTTGGAACTAGGCTACACTTAAGAGGGTATTTCTATTCTAATTTCATTCTCCTCTCTGTCTTATTTCATGCAAATAATTGTTTCTCAACTCGAAATGTCCCAGAGGGTTATTGGGTACAGACGTTTTTCCTGATGTTATTGTTTTGGCTGCTTGGTTTTCAGATGTATTAGCTTAAAAAGGGCAATCATTTAATCTGCTGGTTATTTTGCAATACATTCAGTTTCATAAAGCCTTGAAACTGTCGTCATATGTTGATACAGACTTCAGTTGTTAGCAGATAATTCTTTTAACAACTGACAACTTTACTCAAACATTATGTCTACGACCTGCAAGACCTGATCCAGAGGAACCAGTGGAGATTTAGGTCCAATCCAAATTGCAGTGGACAGTCAGACCTGAGAGAGTCTGCAGAAGAGTTGCAGAGGCAGAATGCACTGCAAATTGACAAGCACACAAATAGCAGCAATCACAATCAGTTTACTCTGTCAGATTCACCTCAGCAAATAGATCTTCCTCCTGAGGTGATGATGAAGTAACGTGTAAGCAGAGCTGCGAGTGAGTCCACTCGAATCTACTCAAGTATCGAGACTCTATCTGACACAGTCAAAGTGTGTTTTGGTTGAGAACCGCTTACACCAGCCATAAATCCGATGGTTGCAAATATAACAGTGTATTCCATCAGCCGCTATGACTAACAATAATAACTTTATTTATTTGCGGGCAGAAGTGGTTCCTTGTCTCACATCCCGGATCAGAGAACCCGGACAGCCCATTGGTCAGCCCCACGCAGGACCCCGCCAATACCCAGGGGAAGGCTAAATCCAATTGGAGGGTCCAAGTATTCGGGCCCCGCCTACCAACATCTTCAAGAAGTAGACTCCTCTGAGAGGGAGGCTGAAGCACAAAGGGGGTAAGGAGAATGTAGAGAAGGGCATGTATCGAATAACTCAAGACTGTCGTGAATCTCAACATGATGGCTGATATGTTTCTCAGTTTGAATGTTATAAATGAGGGTTGGTGTTTGTGGAGAAAGGTTGTTTAACCACCATCTCTGATGTTACAGACTTTTCTGTTCAAATGTTGTAAGTGTTTTGTTCCGCTCTTATAATGTCTCTGGTGTTACCATGTAATGCAGACCACACAAATATTCGATGATTATAGGCTCTTATTGAGCCGACCGATGAAGGCTGGTGTAATGAGAGCTTAGCGATGTAGAGTATTCAAAGGTTTTATCCTCACTGTCTTCCCTCTTTCTGTCTCCGCTGTACTTCTTTGCTGTATCCTCCATGTGCCGAGTCATTTCAACGAAAGCCACTAACTGAAACATAGAGCCTGCCACGGACAAAGCTTTGGATTTTATTTCAAGAGTGGATATTTCAAAGCCAATTCCGTGATTTCTTTTTCTTCTTTTTTTTTTTTTAAAGACTGCATTTCTTTTGTTTAATCCCCCCCCCCATCCCTTTGTTTTTCCAATCTGCTGAGCAAAGATAAAAATAACAAGGTCACGTTATGTTGTGGTCTGCAGTCCAGTGGCGTGAGTTGAAAGGAAACGCTTCGCCGGGTGTTTGTGCTTTTAAGTGAATGGTGCAGGATGCACATCCAGATTCTTCACCCTCTCTTTCCCTTGCTGCCATTTTTTCATGCCTGCACTAAATCCTGATTCTCAGCTTCTTTTTTTTGTGTCTGCAATAGATTAGCAGGTGCACCAACAATTAAATCCTAATTCAAATATAATAGAGTAGGGTTACGCTGCTCAGGCAAAACTGCATGTGCATAGCAGCCAGGGGGTATGCAAATGATCAGCGCCAATGATTAGCAAGAAATGTATTCAGGCTGAAAGGCACTTCGACCCATTTTTGGTGGGTCATGAGTCAGTGCTTTACCCACCTGGCGAGGCTCACTTCAGGCGTTCGGGTCCCAGCGGTCCAGGCTCAGGATAAAGCTCCACATGACCTACATGCATACTAATAGAAAACGAGACAGACACGCGCACACATACAGTGAGAACACATGTTCACAAAAATAGCAAGCATACAGTAAATTCAGTGGTGTGCACAGGAGGGTACAGAGTAGTAACCGCATGTCACCTTTATACCCAGAGCGCTTATGTTCCTTTTTGTTTTAATCCTTATTTAAAAGTCCCATATTATGAAAAACACATTTCCTGTGGTCTCTACATATATAAGCTGGTCCTCCCTGAGCCTGCCAGCTCCCAGAATGAGGAAAACAAGTGATTCCTGTATGGTCTCTGCAGCCCACCCACTGGTAACACGGCGCTCCTACAGGCTGTTCAGATTAAGCTCTTTTCGTTACGTAACAAAAGGAGTCATTATCATCTGCGCTGACTAGTTAGCTCTGCTTCGGTCCGCTATGCAATGGCGTTTTAAGCAAGTTTAATGTTAATAATATTATGAGGGAGCTTGATTGTCACAGTAAAATGTCTGGAAACGTGCAGACTGGAGACAGAGACGATGCGAACAGTGTCCAAGACTTTGGAGAAAACACAGCTTTCGCTAGCTGTTAGCCATTAGCTACATGGCTGTAACTGTAACAACACATATGAACAAACTAACATTATTCAGACACACTAACCATTCTGAAATGTCCTGCTGCAGCTGCAGAGGCAATGCATATTGAAAACCGAGTTGTTGGACCTCTGACAGCTGTGAGAAATTGATGAAAAACAGTATAATATGGGACCTTTAAAAAAGAGTATTTTTTCCCCAAATGTCACTATAGATTGGCTCTTGAACTGCTTAAGTATACTTCTCCTCAGCACAAGTGCCCTTGTCATCTGCCCAAGTGGCACTCAAGTGCCCCTGCTGTTGTCGAATGTTCAACCCCAAGTGACTGTCAGGTCACAGAAGTGTCTTTGGGTTGGCCCAAGTGGCCCGAAAGTGCCCATGTGATCACCTCAATTGTACGTTGGTGATCCTGGGTTCGCTCTGGGCAGGTCAGGTGTTGCGCTGTCTCCTCCTGTCTACCAAGGTATATTTTGTTTAACCCAACTGTTAACTGTCAGCCCAAGGCTCCCCTGGTAGCTGCAGTGTCTTTGTCTGAATGTCCTCTGATAAAGTAGTCCAGCATAACTGGTTATGGTGTTAGGGTAACATGACATTTTCAGTGTGTAGGTATCTAGCACAGAGAAAGTGGAAGACAGGAGAATGATGCATGGAAAAGGAGGACAATGGCAGTGTTATACCCAGAGTCTACATCCAGCGAATCATTCTACGGATGAAAGTGATCTCTGGTTGGTCAAAATGTGTTTTGGTCGGCCAAAACAACTTCTGGTGTCAAACGATGAACCAAAGTGCCCCTTTGGCTCACGCAAGTGCCCTGTGGTCAGCTGAACTGAACTATGTTTTGTCGAAATGATCCTCTGGTCAGTCCATGAGTCATCTGGCCCTCCAAAGTGTCCCCTGGTCAAGCCAAAATGTCACTCAAGTGTTCTCTGGCTGGCAAAAAATGTCTTTGGATCACTGTAAGTCCCCTAGACTGCCAGAATGCTGCTCTGCTCAGGCCCTTTTGTTATTTTTTCCCCCTCCCCTAGAGCATCTGTTCATGCCTCTGCTCAGAATGAAACAACTCCCAATCCATGAAAAAACATTCTCATGCACGAAACTGCCGACTCCATGACCATCAGACGTAGTTTGTGGCACACAGATAAACAGGCTGTGCTCGCCCACCTACTCACTCATTCACTCTCTAATGTACGATTCCACTTAACAGCAGATGGACGGACGGACGACCAGTTCCCTTTCCCATAGTATGATAGTCTGAGTTGCCATGGAGACATTTGACCAGGACTGCACAGAGACTGAGGCGGAGTTGTAGAGACAGACACAAAAATAGAGAGACAACCGGCTTGAATCCATTCTGACACAGACGGAAAAGCGTTCAGAAATATAGCAAAGGAGGAAAAAAAAACAGCAGCAGGGGAGTAAAAGGATGTGATAGAGGAGTGTGCAGATAGCATGTGACAGTTAGAAAATGCTTTAAAGAAAGGGTGCCCAGTCTATTCCATGCCTGTTAGGGAAGCCTAGTGTTATCTCAACAAAATGGCTGACAGGGAGACAGAATGTCCTGTGTTGTTACTACTATTTTAAGATAAAGCTGTCTTCAAAATGGCTGACGGAGAGACTGCGTGCATTTTTTTGTATTTTTGTCCCCCGTGTGCAGTATTTTAACACGCCGACTTCTCCCTCGCTGTCTGAGTTTGTCACACACACACACACACACTAACGCAACCTTCAGTTGAAAGCACAGCGCTTGTGTGTGGGCGTACACACCTACATGCATGTATTAATGTTTGTATGTTGCTGCTCTGCAAAACATTTCCCGCTGTTACAAGGTCACTGCATCACACCACACACAGATTTGACTTTTTCAGCAAACAGATGAGATATATTTATCGGTATGGGGGGATGGATTAATGAAAATGACTGTTAACACTCGTACATGTAATGAGCTGCCGTAAAAGATAAAAGCCCACTCACTTATCTCACCTCACTTGCACACAATCTCTCTGTAATACCCCTCTAGCTGCTCCCTCGTTACTCCGAGGTCTATATTTGAACTCTGCTTCATAGATTTTTGCAATCTGATTGTGTTTCAACACATCAAAAGAGAGATTTGTCTCTGAATGTTATCTTGGGAATTAGCACCCTCGCATCATCCTCTCTTATCGCTCGCGGGATCCTCTCTGTGGACCCCGCTAAATCTCCGCTGTGGTTTTTCGGTGAGGGTTTCATGTCTCTGAAAAATACTGCGGCGATAAAAGGACGACGTGATTTCCTTTGAGTCTGAAAGCACCTTCTCCTCCCACCACTATCTTAGCAGCTCTTGATGGAGAGCATAAGTGTGTGTGATGGGGTGAGGGGAGTCAAAGTTGGATTCTGACATGGCAGAAAAAGCTAGTCTTTGCAGAGGATTATCAATTATTACACAGATGAGGCTCCTCTGGTCTGGAATGCCTCTAGATTTAGACAATGATAACAGTGAAGGGCATGGTCAGTCTTACAAAGAGGGAGAAAGAGATTATGTCTGGACTCAGTTAAATTAGGTCAAGACCCCCAAGCAGAACAGAGACTTGGCAGATTTATATATAGTCACTATAGACCGGGAAGCTTGCAGTCTGCATCTCCAAGACTTAACAACAAGGATATGGAACAAGAAGGTATCTATAGTGAGTTTAACAGATAAGGTTGTTGATCAGCCAGGCAAAGTATTTTGCCATCCGTACCCAAAACTGGCTCAAATGTTTGAGAACACTCAGATGTTCATCTTCAGAATCAGCTCCCTGGAAAGCAGAGTAGTGCTTAACTTAAATTCTGAAGTATCAGGTTTGTGACCACTCTCTGCATCAGTGATGTGTTTGAAGCAGGGAACAGGAGTACTCGTTCCATTTCTGCTCAAGAAACCAAATGTCTCAGTCACATGAACATCAGTTCTAGGAGTTGTGTTTCATATTTGACAAATCTGGGCCACAGTTGATTCTGATATCCAAATGAGCTTATTTTGATAACTTTGCAGAATCGTTGACTGTTGACGTTTTTCTATGGAGTTGAAATGTGTAACAAAGTTTCTAATGAGGGTTTTTTTTTTGTTTTGTTTTTTAAATACAGCATGTGTAAAACAAAAGCTTAACGCAGGTGCTGTGGGAGCAGTGCAGCAGGGTGCAGGAATCCATGATTACTCACAGCATGGCATCGTAGCATCCAGAATAATTAGATCCATCTAAAAGAGTAGCTTCTGTAAGTCTGAAGGAGTCACTTTCTGTCAACACTAACATTCAGATATATCCTGTCTGTAGGGAAACTGTGGGTTATGGTTTCAGCTAAGAGAGAAGTCTGATTAATGTCGAGCCGCATGTCAATACACATATCGTAAATATCGTAATTTTCAATATAATGAACAAGCAACAGATTAAACAGTTAAACGTTTTGCATTTGGCAGAGGAACAGCTGACAGACATGATTAGACTAACAGGGACAGACAGGCAGGAGGCACGAATGGGGATCAGTTGATAATTCGATTTGAGAGAAACCAAACAACAGCATAACCTACTGAAAAGGTCTGAGAGAGAGGCTAAAACATTAAACATGCTACGATACAAAAGATTCAAAACTTAAAACATGACAAGATCCAACTATCAGAAGTTGAACCGGTGCAGTTATACAATCTCTGAGAGAGAGTGACTCAGAACGGATTTTCAAACAAATCAGATGGCCTTGACCTAAAAGTGGAACGTCTCAGAAGGGAAACAAAAAAAAAAAAAGAAATCGATATAAATGACTGCACGTGACGGCTGATTGCCTCAGTTCTCCTTGACTGAAGCAGAACGCCTTCAACTTGAAAAACAACAAATCTCATTTTCAACATATTTCAAGACATTAAATCACTGGTTCAATATAAAAAAGTGAACTCTCTGTTACCTCTCAACTTATAAAAAGGAGTTCAGGTTTTTGGATTGTGTGTGTGTGTGTGTCTATGTGTGCAGACTCAGATATAAAGAGATGAAAGAAAGATGTCAGACCCATCCTTTTCCCTCTGAGCATCCTCGGTTAGCCGGTGAGATGGCAGAGGTCGTAGCGCTTTCCCTCTGTGTACTCTGCCTGGGTTTCAGCGTGGGAGTTTGAAAAGACCATGAAGTTTAAATCACACTCAGAGACACTGTGACTTTTTTTTTCTTTCAGGTGAAGTGAGGACGTTTTTTTATCAACTGCTGAACAACCTTTTCTCAATTTTCTCTTCTGTAATATATTTGTAATATAGCTGCTAATAAAATATAACGTTGACGTTCTATGAACTGTGTTGGAGAGATGTCTACTGAAGTTAGCATGCTAACCAGCTAGCCCCATTCCATCCTTTCTCATAGTGCCACTTTGTATTGGTCTCTATCAGGCTGTGTTCAGTCCCAGTCTGGTGTCCTGCTGCGTTCACTGAGACGTGGCTGAGCCTGGTTGAGCTAAGCCTCTGTCAAAAAGGCTGACAGTTGCAGAGTATAAGCTAAAGGCAGCTAGCTTCAGCCAAAGATGGCTAAAGTATAGTGAGAAGCCTTCTAGGAGCCTTTCAAAGGATCATTCCACTTTTTAAACTATTTGAAGGTGGTTATGGAGCAAATCAAGTGATTTTAAAATGATTCTGCTGGACCTGGTTTTAAGCGTGCCTGCAGAACTTTGAGTTGAGTTTTAAGAAGGTTTTGACAACAAACAGACGAGTGCATTGCAATTATCTAACCAGGATGAACTTAGTATATCAGTGACTTTACAAATTATTGGTTATTATTGATGGATAAAAACATTTATATTTTTTCTCAGTTAGCTAGAGAGTTAGTTAAGTTATGTGAAAGGGGACCAAGATGGCAGGACATGTAGTTCTGTGATTAATCTGCATGTCTGACTTTAACTGAAATGTGATACCATCCAGTTGTTGATATTGGCTGTCTTGTCCTTTTCTTCCTGTCTCTCGTCTTTTTAGTTTCCAAATGCAGGGAGAGAACCGATGTGGTGACCCCAGACGAGATTCCTTCCTACATATGCAAACTCCCGTTTCCATGGAGACAACATCGTCATCTCCTTGGAGTGGCCGCATGGAGGTGGGTTCAGGCCTGTTCGCTCCACCTGAGCACAGCGATCCCAACCCCAACACCCGCAGCCTGCGCAGGCCTGGACGCTGCCCCAGCCGCTCCCCGCCGCCACCATTTCGCTCCTGCTCCATCCCAATCATCCCCTCTGTCCAATGTCACCATGACAACGAGGTGTCTTGCATGCAAACGAACGTCACCCCGGCAGCCGCAGCGATGTCAGTTACCTGTGGATCCACGCCCTGCAAGGAGGAGAGGAGAGTGAAGCCAGCAAACGCCACGCTGTCTTCTTCTTCCTGCTCATCCGCCATCGGCCAGCAGCAGGATGAGGTGGCGCTGCTGCTGGAGGAGGCGCAGGAGCAGCTCAGGGCGCTGGCGTTGGCTCACAGGAAGCAGGAAGACGGTGGGCTCTTCTGCAGCGGCTCTACAGCTGCGCTGGTGGAGGCCAGAGAAACTGTTTGCTTCCTGAACCTTAATGGAGGAGTCGCTGGGGCGCTGAGCTGTAACGGACCCACGCAGACCCAGTTACTCAGCCCCAGTCAATCACACAGAGACCTGGTCCCAAACAGCCAATGAAAGGAGACGGTTTAGGACATTCACTTTCCGTTTGACAGCGTTTGACAGACTGTGGTGTTCTGCATCTGTGGGACACAAATGGAAATGCTGGATAAAAAAATAAAATGTTATATCATGGATATTCTGAAACTGTGCTGATGATATGCATACCGTGTGGATACGAACATACAAACACTTCTGGAGTGGCCGCCTTTACACCGACTGACAGTATGGAAAAAGAGAAAAAAATATTTACATGCATTTATTTACAAAACAAGAGAAACACTTAGGCAAAAAGAAACCAAATAGTCTGTCAAATCCATGGTGTTTTTAATTGTAAAAAGAATATATAAATATATATATAAATATATATGGATATAAATATATGGAATTCAAAAAGTGACCAAGTACAAAGTTGAAGAACACAGGAATGATGTAACTATTTTTCTTTCTCTTTTTTTTCCTTCTCCCTGTTTTGTATTAACTCTGTCACATTTTGGTTCTCGCTCACTTCTAACAAAAAGAACTTCATTACCATCCCGCCGCACGTCCGCGAGCCGCGAGTCTGATTCTGCGAGCCTGCACGGAATCCTAAAATGGCCAACGAGGAAAGAAGCCTTCACACGTGTTTCGCCCCCTCTTTGCCTTTTTGAAAAGCTTTCTTACGCAGCCAAGAAATACAGCACAGCCCGGCGTGGTTACCAACAACACTTTGAGGATTTACGACACAAAACAAAAAAAACTCCCCGGCTATGTGTGTGTGTGCGTGTGTGTGCTGTGGTGCATTGAGGAACGAGCGGGAGCAGAAGAAGAAATAAACAGGAAACAGCTTCCTCTACAATCGGTCAGATTTGAGAGGGCAGATTGTCACAGACAGCCGGATGCTGACTCACCTTTTGGCCAGTGTTTCCAACCAATTTAGATTATTTTCGTTTTTTGTTACAAATGATATTTTCACACACATATGCACACACACATTCACCTGTGCATTATTTTTCTGTTGGATGGATGAATGGACAGAAGGACAAAGGACGGACAGAAGGACAAAGGACGGACACAGGGCTAAGGATTACCACAGAAGCTAATGTGACATTTTTTTTAGTTTATTTTATTTTCATTTTTTGGTTATCAATGAACAATGCTGCTTTCTGGGGCTGATGGGAGGGAGAACCACATGGTTTGGGTCTTGAAACAAGAAATAAATGTCTCTATGTTGTATCCTATGAATTGGAAGCTTTTGAATCTCTGTATGAAGTTACAGCCAAATGTTTCTGGTGGAAAAAGTAAAAAAAAAAAAAAAAAAAATGGTTGCAATTCTGGTAAAGATTTTTCAAAATAACGGTTGTTTGGGTGGATTGTTTGGAAGACATTTTGACTCCTTGTCCAAACGTGCATGCTGGACATTAGTCCAGTTTACGCCAATATCCTCTGGCCTTTTCACAGATTAGCTGGTCTAAAGTCTTTTGTCTCACACATGAAAGAAACTGGTTGTTCCCGCTTTTCACCATGTTGCCCAAAAATACAGAAATCAATGAGTGAAGGTTCACCGATGCTGTACATCCAAATATGAAAACATCTTGATACCTGCACATCAGAATTTCCAGAGCACAAGTGTTTCCATCTGTATGACGTAATGCATTTTTAAACATTATGTGGTACTTTTTGATTTTTTTTACGTAAACAAAAGGGTAATTCCACCAATTTTGCACATCAAAGTGTGTATGCAGGTCTTGGAGAGCACCACTGCGTATGTCAAGAAAGTAGTATAAAGCCTATTGTAGCTGTTGCTGAGTTGCATTGTGGGTAATTTAGGCATATCTCTGGTTCTGCTGTTTCAGTTTTGATATTTTGTTTTTAAACTGTCCATAATGAGTCCAACAGGAGACCAGTGGACTGCCTTTCAGAACCTGGTGTCTTTTACCCACAATGCAACTCAGCCACTCAGTGTCACCACTGGAGGGAGTTCATAAGATTAGATGCAGAGCTTCTTCTGCAGCCACGGAAGGCGTTATTCTGCTTGTTTTACATCAGCAGTAATACTCTTCAAGACCTGGATACAAACTTTGATGTGTACACTTGGCAGAGTTGCCCTTTGAGGGAGAAGCTGGCCTTGCTTGTGATTATAGTTTATGGTGGTTATAATAACAATTCAGCTGCATCACACATCACTGGGAGGAAAAATTGAACAAGGAGTTCAGGCAGAAAAATGCACCATCTGTTTTTAGTATCAGTTGAATTCCCTGCTACTGAAATGGCTGCTTTTGGTTAAAGGACATTTGATTTGAAAAAATAAGCCAACAAAAGGTGAGTGAAAGCTTCAACCTTCTACAATAAGCAGAAGCAGCACCATTTTTTTTTTCTTTTAATCCTCATCACAGTCACTGAAAATGTGCTAGCTTTGTTCTCAAAGGTTTATCCTTGGAGAACATTGGACATTTTATGTATTTGATATGAAATGAGTCTGACATGAACACTTAAAGCAGACCTCTTTCAGGCTTTGTGGCATCCTGTTAACTCTCAGTCAGCTCGTTACCGCCTTCTGTCCTCAACACGATCCTTTCCGTCGCACCTCACTGTGTGTGATCGAAGCACCTCTGTTCAGAAAGATCACTTAAAACAATTCAGCACCCTGGATGAGTTCACATACTCTCTCTGTTCAAATCGCTCACAATGGCCGATCCTGGGAAACATTCAGCTTTATTCATACAGGCCTGAATGGCGAGGCTAAGTCTTACTCAACACACAATCTGCACAGAGCTCACCTGCTTTCTTTCTTCAATTCTTTCATCCTCGTTTTTTAAATGATTATTTAGGTTTGCTTACAAAGCTTTTCTATATCAATCTTTGACTCTCAACAATCTTGGGTTATTTTATACTGATGACCATGAGACCCATAATGTCCACACCAGAACAAACACTGGTGACGTGTGGAGGTTGGTGTGCTTCTGTGCACGGACGCAGTGCAAAAAAAACAATGTGAATTTGTTCGTTTGACCAACTGTAATCAGTGTATGAGCTTTTAACAGATAAAAGTCTGCAAGCGTTGTCTGGATTCGTTTTCTTACCTGAGATGAACCTTGCAAATATTCATCAACCGCATGTTTTCAACTCAACTCTGGAGGCTCAACGAGCAGGAATAGAAACATGAGTCGACGCCGAATGTCAAACAGGCATTTCCTGCTTCCTTTAACTGACAGTCCTGTAAGTGTTATTACTGCCCTTTGACAAAACTGCAATTATTCCTGACATGCAGGTACTTCAGCACAATGTACATCTGAGCACAAGTAATTATACAACAAAGGAGGGGAAATTCTCATTTAATGCAGCCATCTCTGCTTTCCACTCTGAACTCTTTAAATGGTTTCACGTGACTGTAATTGAACATTGCTCCCTGCATACTTTCACATCCTGCTCGTTTAACACCGAAGCAGCTCAGGAAGAGAAATTAAGTTGTGTATTCCTCATTGGCTTCTCTTCATATCAGTCACAGTTTCAGAGAGCGTATCATATCCAGTTTAACCATTTATTGTCATCAACTGTTGCATCAAATAGACTTTTTGAACCGCCGCTCTGGTGCAGTAGCATAACAAAGTCAACATCAGGGGATCATCAGGCTGGTTGGATGGATCAAACACTGGACCGTCCTTCCTGAGAGTGGGGTTTGCATCCTGATTATGACCAAGTGTAAAGAAACATTATGTACGCAGATGATGCAACTAAATTCATTGACATTGGTGATTGACATACTTACTAACTGTAATGTGACACGAGCTATGTCGGTTACAGAACTTACAGAACGTGACCAAACCTCGACCATCTCACCACCTTAATAACGATCCAAAGTCACAATATGTGAAACCATCGGTGGGTAAGCTTTGTGTTGACTGTGGAACCCTTCATGTGAAAAACTTTTGTTAGAGGGGTAGAAAGAGCCACAGTCATAGTTTGAAGCTGAAGGCCACTGACCAACCTTCTGGATTTAATGCGTTTGGAATGAGAGTGCTATGGAAAGATCAACAAAAGACACATTCCTGTCTATCAAGAAATATAATACAAACATGTGAGTGTATGAAAACATTTACAGTCGTCTTGCAGCAGGAAGAGGACACGACAGCATTTGGTGGGTAAACGAGGACACGGCCTGGATGAAAACTCCCGCTCGTTCTATTTCCTTTTTAAAGCTGGTAAAAGTTTGATGAAGAAGAAGAAGAAAAAAAAACTAAAGCAATTAGCCCTAAGTGGTGTGTGGAGGTATGCACATGTGCAGTTTCTAACACTATTCCAACATCCGACCACCTGCACTCTCACACATCCCCCCCTTCTCTTCCCAAAGCACAGATTTATGGCCTTAACTGCAGTCCAGTCAGTCAGATGGCATAAAGTGAGAAGACCATCAGTCCAGTGTGTGTGTGTGTGTGTGTTTCTGTGTTAGAGAGAGAGTGTGTGAAAGACTGATGGCAGGGAATAGAGGTTACACCATCAGGCCAGAGAGATAAGAGCTACAGCTTGATCCTCCAAAAGCGCGGGACTGCCAGACCAGGCAACCCCATCAGACCTCATCTGAACCACATGCCAGCTCAAAGCTCAGATACTGTGAGCATCGGTGTGCATTTTCTACACTTGTGTGCATGCATGCTTGTGCGTCTCGATGTCTTTATTTGCCCGATTGTCCTCCTGTTTTTCCAACCCCCCCCAAATAACTTGATCAGCTACACATATATAGATAACAAACACACAGATAAAATGCAACGATGCTTTGCTTTCAAAGGTGGTTTGAACTGGAACAAGTCTGAGAAAGGTACAGAGGCAGATAAAGAGAGAGGGGATGAAAACTGTCAGCATGGTGGTAATTCAGGCGATTTTCTTTTGAAAAAGCAGGAGTCTGGAGTGTGAAAGAAAAGCTAATCCCTTTCAGAGATACCGGGCCTTTGGATTCACACACCAAATTGTGTGTTTGTGTGTATGTTTACCTCAGACCGTCCGCCACAGGTAGACTTCTTTTGTCTTCTTTAACAATATGTTCCACCTGTCAGCGTCCCCACACAGACTCTTTCTTTTATATTCAGGAAACTGTACACTGAAAATCTCTGAAATGGTTTTAAGTCGTCGCGGTGGATTGGTTATTTCACAACCTCAATAAAACAACATCAAAATCTGTCAGGAAAAAAAAAAAAAAGGAAAAGACATAAACAGATTCCAACCCCCACCAACAAGCACAGAGCGCTAAGATTAGCCTGTCATTCAAGACGGACCGTTCTCTATTTTGCTTTAATTTGCAGACTAAATTTGCTGGTGTCAGGATCAGCCAGGAGCAAATCCATCTGCATCTGCAGAGCTACTAATCTTCACACGGTTTCAAGAACACAGCAGCCCATAATGAGTGGTTGCGGGGTAGATACTGGAGAACACGCTTGGATGATGTTTAAATGAGAGCATGTGTGTGGCACGGCAATTACAACACGTCAGGAGTGGGAGGCAACGCGTGTCAGCAGGTCAGAGTATTCAATTTCAACCTTTTACATCAATTACAGTGTGTAAGGGCTTTTTTTCCCCCTTACACGGCCAATTGAATGTTATCACATGAGTTCCTTGTATGTTTGGCCCAAATCCATTTTTTTCACAGCAAACTTGCACAAAAAGCATTTTTTTGGAACTCTTCGCAAAAACTGTGCAGGACAACATCAAACAGCCCTCCAGCAGGGTTGATTCTGTTTTTGTCCTAGTGAGCAAGGAAAGTATGTCACGCTGAGACTGAGCTGCAGAAATCACTAAAAGATCTACTTTATTATGTCAGAAACCCACTTTCATGTGTTTTTAAATGTGCTGGAAGCTCACGTAGGAAGAATTGATCCGATTATGTTGTTCTCAAACAGGAGCTAGCAATGTAATGGATACAAATCAGTTAAAGAAGAACACTTTTGTCTCTTATGCCATGCCATTTTTAGAAATTCTGCCTTTTGTCACAATGCATATCACATTTCACAAGTGAGGAAAATCTCACTTCTTCAAAAATGATTTCGCTGTTCACTGGCTCAAGGACCCATTTTGTGTCCATGTTTCCATCTACACATTTCATGAAGATCTTCAGTTGGCCAGCACATGCAAAAAACAACAACAGCTTACTGCAGGATGCATAGTGAGGTAATGTGGCGAAAAAGACTTGAAATTATCAGTTTATTACGACCTATTTTTACATTTGTGCTTGGCAGTGACCCCTGGTGGCTGTAGTGATTATTACAGCTGAGAAGGAGGACGTGAGCGGTAGCGGCATTAATATGTGGTATTAATATGTGGTATTACGTCTGTATCACTGTTCCCTGTTTAGAACAGATATATAGCCAGACAAGCGAGCACAGAGTCAAAGTTGAACGTCTGTTCCTAGTTGGAAGTGCCATCATCATTTCCATTTTGCTCAATTCAATGCAGAGGAGCAGTGACTTCACTCCAAGCTCCTTCTGGATGGCCAGGCTGCTCACCCTGTCTCTAAATGAACACTTACATAGTGAGTTAGCCTCTCACCATTCCCATATTCACACACGCAGATAGCAGCAGGGGCCATGCAAGGCCAATTACCCCAAATAACGTTGCCTTCAGGCCCAGCGCCTTCCTCACAACAACAGTCCAGTCGGGTTAATTTCTTCTTAATTGGGTGGGTCTGATGCTCCAATTAGGCAAATTTGCGTCACTTAAATTTGGTGACACTGCCAACGCTGCTGCACCGACGCTGAACAACACCCGAGACTTACTCTGGAAAACTAGAGTTACAAGCTACAATGATTGAAAATTACTTTGAACAAACCATTAGACTCGTAATGTAGAAAGATCTACAAACACATCTATAATAAACACTCAAACACGCGTAATCGTGTGTCACAAAAAATGGCTTTGACATATGAATCACAGGAGATTTACCCTCATCTTAACACAATTTGATGAAAGCAGGTTAACTTTCTTCAGGTCAGCACAATCTAAAACAATGTGTTTCCTTATCAGTATGTATCGACAGAATTAATCAGGTGTATTTACATATAAAGTGGGTTTCAGATCATCATTTCCAGCAGAATACAGTTTACCAAGCTTGTGCTGAACCAGGCTAATTGTGTTCTGTGAGCCAAATAAGAAAAAAGTTAAATTTCTCAGCTTTAAGCTTCATCTATCTCATTATTTGTGTAAAGCATTCATTTAGATGAGTTCAGCTGCCAGCGCTGCTGTTTTTATGCTCGTATATCCTGTGTGTCCGCCACATAACAAAATAAATGGAGCTAAGCAAAAGTTTAATCAGGAGAACCGTTTTATTATTGCCCCTCTATTTCTTCATTCATTATGCCCTTGATGCCACACCCCCTGGCTTCTGTCCATTCATTTATTCTCCTGCTTCCCTTCATTAACCTTTAAATTTAAAGTCTCAGAGGAAACTCCCATCTGGTTCACAACCCCCAATCAAGTAGCCCTAAAAGCCCTTCTCCCTTAACCAAATGAGTGCAAATTACTAATCAGCCGCCTCTGTATGTGTGTAGTTAGCTGCAGCTGTGCAGCCTGCCTGCCTCCACCTCCTGACACAGCTGCTGATCTCCAATCAGAACCTCCCCCATCGATGAGCAGAATCAAGACAACATTATGGTGATGTTCAAATTGGAGTTACTGCGAGGTTCAGCCACATGAATTCCTAGAGACAGTTTGGCGTCTTGTTTGCTCGGCATGAGAGCTGTCGGTGCGCAGAGATCATCATCATCATCGAGCAGAAAGAAAACCAAACCAGCTGCGGAGGGAGATGTGTGAGGGCGATGTCCGGCTGTGTTAACTACACTGGCCTGTTTCAGATCAGGAAGCCTGACTCTGGAGGGAAATCAGCTCATGTAGCTCACCTGGATCAACACCATGACCTCACTCACTATCCTCCAGCTCGTTAGGTGATCGTCAGCAGAAGATATAACTGTACAACAGCACTGTCATAATGAGGACTTTGGTGTGTCTGTTGTGTTTGCAGAGGCTGGGCGTGGCTTTCCTGCTGGCTGGAGTCTCACACACCTCCCCCTCTCACACACCTGCAGCACATTTGATCATCAGCGCCAGCTCACACACTCTGCTCTGCTCTCTGCCGGATTATCTCGTCTCTTCGGTGTGATACACGGCCTCTCTGATAGCTCTGTCTCCTGTGATTCTAGTCTCCTGTGTCAATGTGTTTGTTACCTCGCTAACATCCAAGTTCCTGCTTCCCTGCACCTCTGCAACCTGCCTACACTCCACTGTGGATCCCTGGTGTTACTCCCTCCAGAGCCTCGCGCTATACGTTAGCTGATGCCAGTGTGAGTCCCCGCCACAACTCTGAGCCACCTGCTGTACCACCTGCCTGAGCTCGAGCCCGCGCCACTTCTACTGCCTCCCTCCATTGAAAATAAATTCCTCTAACCATCTCCCTGTCTTGGTGTCCAAAAAAAAACACCTAGTACAAATGGTAGAAAGCATTGTGATGCTGAAAACACTTTATGTCCCACTCTCCTCAAAATGACCTGCTTCACTACCATAATGTGATCCATTCAGTCCAACAACATACAGAAAGTCTAGAGCCACATGATGAATTCATTTCACTTCCAAAAAAGCATTTTGACTTCCCCAGGTAAATGCAAACGGCCCAAATATCTGTTTAAAGTATCAGCGTTTAAGGCTGTAAGTACTCCAGCGCTTTTATTTACTATAAACTCTAAACTCAAACACTCCAGAAAATAGGCGAGCAGGAGGAGTGTGAGGACCAGCCTGCAGGGAGAACCTCATGCTGACTGCAGAGGATGATGGAGTCCCTGCAACAACACAAAGTGACCCGCCAGCAAGGTACGATCTGAACCATTTGAGACCGGTGTCTGTGGCAACAAATCACCGCTCACGACATTAAGTCGAATTCCATGCTCTGTGGTGTAAAATGGCGCCCTGAGACTAAAAGTGTTAGCAGCAGCAGGAAGGAGGAAAGAAATGTCTGGGCTTTAAAGAGGGCAGCCACTGTGCAGCGCTCCGAAACCTGACTGAGAATGTGCAAAGTTTGTGCTTATTATCAATAAAATATAGCCACTAACAGGAAAAACTTGAGCTTAATAAGGGAGCGTGGAGACACTGTGGGTCTGTGATTGCTTTGGGCAAATCTGAATTCTTTTCATTTTTCTTTTTTTTCAGGGAGATTAGAGAACAACATTTTCAAAATAAGAGAACCAGAAGCCAAGTAACAATTAATGATTGATTACATATTTTGACCATCTGTTCCGATGATCTGTTGTGTTTTTTTGTTTTTTGTTGGTGTTTAATTGGAATAACAACCAGAGGGCGAGACAGGATTTCCATGGGAGATACAGTTTTCTTTCAGATGAGAAGGAGCTTCAAAACAGCGGAGCATGAAATGTCTCAGTTGGCGGGGAGAGCAGACGGCACATTCTCCTTTTTGGTGTAATAACTGAGAGGTTTTTATTTTTTCAGTTTTATTGAAAGCAGAATAAATACATGGAGGCTGACAGATTCACACATTAGTAGAGCTGAAGAGCTGCAGTAATTCTCAGATCGGTCAATCCCCACCTCCGAACGCTGGAGCTTTTGATTGAAGCCAATTAAAAGTCTGCTGCACAAACAAGCACAAATCCAGCATCACTCAAAAGTTCCGCTTTCCACTAAATTAGATATAGAAGAAATAAATTCTTGAATGTTGCCGCATCTTCTGATTGATAAGAGGCAGCGTGTTTGTGATCAAATACTAATTATTTTGTAATCTGTTCTTGACAAGCATCGTTTGCTTTTCATTACAATGTAATTTTTCTGTGATGATGATGATGATGATGATGATAGCAATCTTTGCTCATTATATTGACAAAATTAAATTCATCTGAGGGAACTTTAAAAAAAGCTAATAACCAACTGAAAAAGCCAACAAAACAATTTTAACTTGTCCCTTCTGATCTCATATGTTTTTCAAAAAGTGCACCCGACCCTCTTGCCTCCACTGGACCGTCTGGGCGACACTCAAACTGAAACCTGTTGCAAACACAGCTGACAAACTCGAAGTAGCTTCTGTGGCAAGTTCTGCTTCAAAAAGTGTTTCCAGGACGACGCGCAAACACACAGACGTGAAAGTGAAGCAAGTGCCGTCCGCATCGCTGGTAAAAATGACGTTTTGGAAGCTCAGATTGGAGCTGATGTCCTAATTTGTTTTGCTTTCAGTTCACACTGTGCTGCTATACAGTCTCTGCACATTCCTACCTTCTGATATCGCGTGCGGCATTTGATATTATTAAGCTACAGGTGATAAATAAGGTCATCTCTGGGAACTGTCCTTTTCCTGCAAACTTCACTCTTTGTTATCCTCATCTTTTGTCTGCTTTGCTAAATAAAAACTCGGATTCCGCCTGAAATACCTCGAAAAAAGTGAGAAAAGTGTAAAGAATACAATTGCACTTATCCTTCAGCTGCTCGGTGCGGGCCAACAGTAGAAGACCTTGACATTTACTCTTCTGTTCCCAAACATATTGAGCTGGGCGGTTGTTGAGCACTGCTGTGTGGAAAAGAAGACATATTGGTTCACCAGTATATTTAGAAACAGCTCTGAAAGCCTCACAGCTTCTACAGGGACAGAGGCCTTGTGAGATGAGAATTGAAAATATGTAATATTGCTACAAGGCCATATGTGTTGAAAAGGTCATGTGTGTGCAGCAGATCCATCCCTGCTGTATGAAAATGAGTTGAGTGGCAGTAATGATGGATTGACAACTTCTCCTATGCCTTGATTGTTCTGTCGATTCCTCAGTGTAGGTCTATTTATAGGCTAATGACATTTGGAGTTCATTCACATGCAGTCAAATATAGTTTATTACAGCACTGGTGTATTAGACTTAAGAATAATCAGGAATGAGGAATGTTTGATGTGCCTTTTAGAAAAGGTAAGAGATGTGAAGGGGTTTTAAAATGATAGAATTAGGATGTTAAGTTCCTATCATGTCTTTTTAATTTAAGAGTTGAGACCTAATGAAGTGTTAAATGGCTGAAAATGTACATTTCTGAAGACATTTTAAAGGACAACCTCTAACACAGCAACCGCAAAACACCCTCTGCGCTCTGGGGTGCACTCAAATCTTCACAATTTTGCAGAATTCTCCATTAACATCCTCTGCATGATAATAAAATAAACCCACGGCTCCCCGAGAGCAACAAACAGTCTCATTTAACACATTTAGCTTATTCACTTGGGCAGGGTTGGTAATAAAACATTAACTCAGCCACTGGGCTGCTGGTGTCGTGCACATTTTTAGAAGGGAGGTGGGCAGATACAGTGAATCTTTGAAAAGGTGTTGTGATGGAAATATTAGCGTTGGCATCAATCTTAACATTCCACCTGCACGGCGCTCCACTGTTTCTTTTTTTAGCTTGTGTTGACCCCCGGGCTTTGTGAAGTTATGCTAACATCCAATTATCCACATATGTGCTGAAGGTGGGAGGTGGTAAAAAATTAAAAACAGGCAAAAGAAGAGAGGGGTGAGGACACGTTGGTTTTTTCTTCATGCCAACTGTTCACAGCAGGTGTGACAAGATTTAATATGTGCAAATCAAAACCCACTAATGGGCAGCACGGATGCCGAGAAACGTGGGCCCTATTTTTAACACGCTCAGGAGCGCAAACAAAGACACGTGAAAGTGGGAATGATGCACCGCCTCAGAGAGAAGACCCACCGGAAGCAACACGTTGACTTGACAGTGCCTCTCCGTCTTTGTGCCTTTCGTTATGAATGTGTCAGTATTCATTACTTAATTATTAGCGTAGCCGTGTGATGAACTAGCCAGTTATCCAGGGTATCGTCCATGTCAGCTGGGATCGGCTCCAGCCCCCCTCCTGTGACACTGAAAAGGATAAGCGGTTACAGATAATGGACGGATGGATGGATGGTGATTAGCATACTAATTTGGAAAACATTGTGTAAATAAGCAACCGGCACTTTATCCAACAATCTACATAATGCAGTGCGACAGTTGAGTTTCCCACTCTGAGCATCTAAGTGGTCACCCAGCAGCACTGCATTTCTTTTCTTTTGCATTTTTTTGGCAAATGTTCCTCTAATATAAAATGCTCTACCTTTTTTCCAGCAGCTGGTCAGTCCTGCACGACTCAGCCCACCTCGAGTCCAGCTGGCTTTGTTACTACAAACTTCTTGACACGGTGAGTCGGTCAACCTTCGATGTGTTTCCACGTATCTAAGAGATGTGTCGTGACGTTATACTACAATATGAATGTTCTGTGTGGCATGTGAGAGAAATAAAAATAAACATTTGATTATGGGAAAGAAATGTCACATTAATGAGAGCAGATTTGTTGGTGCTGCGATGGTTCATGCTCTTCAACTCACTACTTTACAGCCAGCATGGAGCAAACCAGCTGGAGTGACTCATTTATTAGTATTTTCCCTCTCAAGGGGCAAACTAACTGCAGGCCTGATGCGGGGCTGTGGTCCATCACTTCTGGTTGTCTGAGCTCACTCCAGACTCTTGGCTCACTTAATATAAATGCTGCTAATGTGGCAGGAACGCACCACAGAGGAAACAGTTGTGAGAACATGGGAGTACTGATGGAAATTAGCTTCAGGCTCCGCTGCAGGACCAAAACACTCACAAACTCACCTCCTTTCCTTCGGATTTTGCAGCAAACCCCTCATGGTGCGAGTCTCAAAACAGGCTGCAGACATTCCCTGTAGTGTGGAAGTATTGACTGAATATCCATCCATCAGCTGGTCAATTCCCCGATCTTAAAGTTATCCCACTTTGTAGTTGATGCAATAAGCGCAACATCAAATGCTAACTGACTGCTCGTGTCTGTAACATAATGAGCATAGAGATGGAAGGTGAAGACGTGGATGATTAATCTCTTCCTGAGTGATTTTATTTCCCTCAAAATGTTTCTCTGCACACCACTTTAGATACTTCTGTGTTTGAAATGTGCTGTAGGATCAGTCGGACTGCTCTTGCCTTGCGGGAGTGCTTCGGAATATAACTTTAAACCTAGTTCTGCCACTGAAACAATGTTGACTGGAAGTCATAGTTTGGGGTTTCCTTCTTTGCTTTGTAGCACTTGTGTCTTCTGGTGAAATGTGGTTGTGATCTCAGCATGACACATCCTGGATCTCCGTTAACAGGTTTATCTGATAGACGCACTGAAAGATGCAATCTGGAAGTCAGTCAGCGGTTGAGTGTTGATGCTCAAGGTTGTTGGCTGACCCAAATTTGCAAATTTTATAGTCTAAGAAACGCCCGACAATGTGCAATTGTTAAATCTGGCCAGTGACCCCTTCCCTACTTCCCTCCTACCCCCTTATCTACGTAGCGGCCACTCAGTCTTTGCTCATCTTCAAAATTGGACTTAATTTTAACTCAACTAAAAATCTTTGTGACTGCATGTTGCGGGGTTGTGATGTCCACAGACAAACAGACAGACATTTGAATACCGATGCTGTCTCAGATAGCAATCATGTGCTGCAAAATGTGCAGCTGTCAACTCATGTCTGCTCATATGGACGTCATGTGACATTATATTACTTGGATATAGAATTATTTTCTTAAAAGTTAATGTAAAAAGTAAGCATGAAAGTGGACTTAATGGTTTCAGCCAAACACACATGTTCAAATGCACAAGTTGTACCCTTAACAACATATATGACTGATGCATATTTCCTTCTCTTTATAATGCACAAGTCATATTCATATCTTTTTTTCATGGGCCTGAACAAGACATTACTGTCAAGATTACATGAAGTATAGGCCTATTTAGCCCGTTTCTGTCTTTTAATCTTCTCTGTGTTTAGAAATTCAGAGATTTTTCGTCGCCCCAGCCTCCCTCGCCTCCCAAAAAGCTATTTCAAGTTGCAAGTTGCAAAGAAACGATTCATTTTAGTCATTAAATCAAATGTGCATTATCTCGCGCTGCCCAAACAAACATTAATCATCGGGCATAATCTCGACAGGTAATCTCCTCTCCCCCCTCGAACTTGCCTGTGAAAGAGATAAATAAATATATTTACAGCGCCCATTCACGAGAGAGAAGGCATCCTTGCAAAATGATGTCATTAGCACTGAACGATAGCTCCCACTACTGCTGTTTGCAGTTGAAAAAACAAGTCGGTGCATTCAATAAGCCGTAGCTCAAGATCAAAATCAATAATAATATTCTTGGGCAAGTGAGTCTAATGGTTGGAGAATCCCATCACCTAGCAGACGCCTTCAGGCAGACGGTGCTCCTTGTGTGCCACCTATAAGGAAATCACTTCATCAGCTTTCCCTCACACACACACATGAACATGCAGCAGAGGTTTTGTTTTGTGTGAATCCAAATAACCACGCAATATTTTAATATAATTCATGGAACGCTTGCTTAGGAATTAATCCATATCTCCAGCGCTGCCTGGTTTCCAAAAGTCACTGAAATAATCCCTGATGATGACGCTTTAAACTTTTCAGCTCAAACTCAATGAGAGTTGAAACAGAAGCGCCTCACCTGGATTTCCCTCTCTCTGCATCACTTCTTCTTACGCCAGCTAATGAGACTGCAGTGAAAGACCAGATATTTCTGCACAGTATTTCAGAGCGGTGACACAAAGATACCTCCTATTTGTGTTAAAAGCTGCAAAAGAAAATTGAACGCCTCGGCAGCTTGGCATCATTACAAAAGCATGAACTTAAGAACCCAGGAATAAGTTGAACATTATTTTTTTGTGAACTGCACACAGCCCGATGGTATTTAAATCATCCGACTGAAATAGAAAACAATTTGTTGTTTCACTTGACACGGGTAAACACCTCACGCTGTGACAGGGCGAAGAATACATTTGCACGTTTTTTTCCTTTATGGCGAGCTGAGACATAAATATAAAACCTATATGAGGAAATGATTTGTTCTTTTCTTAATGTTCTTCTGTCACCTTCACCCACAGAACATCTTTAAGTGGATATATTTATCTGTTTACATCCACAGCCCTCAAGCATAACCAGTGTTGTTGACAATAGCTTTTCAAAATTGAATCATACACTGCTGAGATGGCACCGTCACTGACATGTCAACCAAGACATCACCAGGTGTTGGACATACTGTCCGAACTCCTGTCTGGGTTCCTTTGTGCAGCAGATGTTTCTCCACCTGCTGTATAAAATATGGACGGTCTGAAAAGATTTAGAAGTCCCATCAAACCTCCATTCTTGCCAGCAAAGGGAAGACTCCGCTGGTTTCAAAAAGCAGTCAGACTGTATGTAAGCTTATGAGAAAATTACAAACATGATTTATTAGCTCAGTGCTCTACGCAACCCAATCGCCACAATCAACGACAACTTTTCAACAAATTTCTTTACGTTGCAACGTCCATTTTTAAATGTTATCTGCACTCTGCTTGTGCTCTGGTTAGGTTTAGGCACAAACACCACTCAGGTGAGGTAAAGATCATGTTTTGGCGTTACATACCTGCTTTGGCCGGATATGATTTTTTAGACATTTCTTGTTATCTGTAATTTCAAGATGTGAGCTGTATAAGATTTGAGAAGAAGTTAACTAGTGTTGATTCTGCTTTCTGTCTGCTTTCTGTCTGCTGCTTTCTACCTATTAGAGCGCTGAATATTATTTTCAAGCTGTCGGAAAACAAGTGGCGGCTGTTATTGTTGGAGTGCAGGACTTTTTGAATCATCTGAATTGATTGCAGCAGAGTGCCGCCGTGGCTTGGAGGTTGAGTCACCAGCGATGAATTCTTAACCATGAACCACGACGTCTGCATTTTGAATATGTCTGACTCTCATTGTTGAATCTCTCTTTCCTTATTTTTTCGCTCATCTCTCCACTATTAAGCCAATGCAGAAAAATCATAAAAAGTAGACTCTAAAGCATTTTGTATTCTATCTAAAAGTTTAAAAAATAAGTTTTTGCCGCTCTGACATTTGACTTCACATGGAATTCAAACCTCGGCCACATTAATGAAAGTCCTGCCACTGTCCTGACTTTTGTCCTTTGCTCCCATCACGAGCGCCCCCTGCTGGTGCTGCACGTCTATAGACAAGTGCTTTTTGCACCGAGCTTTTGCTGCTGAGTTTGTGTTTGCCACTCGCCACACACAGACGTGAATAATAATGAGTAGTCTTTATTTTGTTCAGGAAATGTGTGCAGCTTCAAGTGAAACACTGTATTCAGCATACTTAAAGACTTCAGGCACAGAGGAGTCGTTATGAATTTCAAGCTGGTCCCCAGATACACACGAGCTGTACTGTAACTAAATGAATGCATTCACACATCTTCACATACACACACACAGAAAGCTATATTCTAACCCTCTCTCAGAGCAGCAGACTATGTGGGAGCATCTCTCCTCCATTTTAAACCCCAGAGGAGACTCATGTCCTGCGCTCAAATCATGGAAGTAAAGAGCCTGCTGGGCTTTGAGGAGCTGAATCCTGCTCCTCTTCCTCTCTTTCTTTGTCTTCATCGCTGTGCTCAGACCATCACAGCCACCTAGTGCCAGCGCCGTCGCTGTTAGGAGCACTGAAGTGAAGCCGGAAGCGAAAGGACGCTTCGATCAATCCATTCATTGCGCCTTGTTTGTCTCTATCACCAGAATGTTGTCGGGGCTGATGGATCATTACGATTACTGAATCCATCAGAGTGGTTATTCCTCAGAAGTTTAAACTGAGTTTCGCAGTTTCATTGAGTTTGTTTTATTTAGGACATTATTCATATTTAGGATTCCTGATTCATTGTGATTCGCTTGTTGTTTGAGAAGCCGAGTGATTCAAAAAGACTTTCTTTTATTTTCTTTGAAGCCTAAATGGAGTGTCTGCTCCACTTAATGCACTTTTTGTGTTTTTGGAGTAACAAAATCAAGGTTCTACTTGCACTCGGTTTATAATATATCATTTTAAGTCAGCCCTTCAGCTTGTCTGTCTCCATTGTGCTTCCTCTTTTTACGGCTCCACACGAAGCCTCTGCTCTCCCCGGGTGCTCTGACGGTGACATTGGTGGGAGTCTCCAAGGATCTTAGCGGATTAGCATCGTGACCTCTTGTGTGTCTTTGATTCCTCTTTTCCTCCGCTCGCCTTTCCTTCCTCCTCACAGCTCATCGATCTCTTTTCTTGTGTTCTCCCTTTCCCTCCTATCGCCTTGTTCTCCCCTCCTCCCCACATCCTCCCTTTCACTCCCCTGCGCTCGCCCTATTCCCTCACATCCTCCGTTCACCTCACTTGAAAGTTTCCCCCTCTCCTCTCGTTCTCCTTGCACGACATAGCAGTCAGGGACTAGTGGTGCTTCTTGGCGGCTTATAAAATCACATAAAGCATCATTTCTCATAAAGTGGAAGACACGTTTTCCATTGCTGAAGCAGCCACAGGGTGGATTTGAAAATGCAGGAACACCAGGCTAATAACAGTCAGAGGACGCTTTGTTATGGGCCAGGATGTTCCAAAGGAGGCTGGGAAATCCTCAATCACTGCGAGAAACTTGAAGTTGATGGGGCATAGGGAAAAAAAAATCAATGTTATTACCGGCTGGAGATGCAATTTGCACCAACAGGCTAAACATGACGCTCTGATAGAAACCCTCAATGTTTAGTCGAGCAATGATACTGTAGTTTAAAGGAGAAACTCTGCTGCAGGCCAAGTTCTTAAAGTTACAATGAAAGAAACTATTGAACTGAGTCAAAATCACTTCTTGAGCCATTCTCCAATAATTATTCAAGTCCCTTTCTTCCCTCACATTAAACGTTTCTCCTTTTTCATTAGTTTTTTTTCTCCCTCTCTCTTGCACACAATCATGCAATCGAACGCTCAGCAGCTTCACTCCCCGGCTGAAGGTTTGTCTTCTTTGCTCCGCTGTATGTCGCCCTTTTGGTGTTTTATATTAGCGTATCCATAAAAAATGTTCTGCCGGGAGCCTGACACAACGATTAAACAAACAACTGTGAAAAAGGTCAAACAAAGTCATGAAAATCTACCAGCAGTCCCTCCAAGAATTTGATGCAGCTTTTCCAAACAAAAAAAAGTAGTAAAATTCTAAGAATCAGTTTACCTTGCCATAAACTGTCATCACTTTATAAAAGGATAGTCAGCCTTTATGTTCTTTAAGAATATATATTCTTAAGAAAACTCGTTCCAGAGCCCACAGGACATAAGAATGTACTGGATTGTTATCAGTACCTGGAACACAGTTCATTTCTATATGCAGTTCAGGCGGCTCAGTGGACTGAAACATGTTCTGGTCTCACTTCATTGTTTCCTGCTGCTCAGACGTTCAGACGAATGACAGTGACCGCACATGTGCAGACACAACCGCTTAGATCAGCGCACATGATGCGTGGTTAGCACAGCGTGGCGGCTTTGTGCTGTGAGGACTTTGTTTGTCTACCTGCCTTTGCATGCTTTTTTTTTTCTTCTTGCAGCATCATTAAGAAGTCCAAACAGAGGCGGGAGACGGTGGCAGAGATGTCAGTGACAGCTCTGCGACGCCAACAGCTCCCGTGGCGTAAACATGCCACAGAGCCAGTCTGTCAACGTGGCGGGCGGACGACAGGAGACGTCCACTTTAAAGAAGACGACTCCCACTGCCCAGAGGCAGAGCTCGTCAGGAGATGTAGACACAAGTGAGATTTTCTGAGTCAGCGGTGCGACATCACATCGACATCACAGCGCGACAGGTTCAAACTGCGCTTCATGAGATCACACAAATATTTCCCAACGGAGTTAATGAGATTTTCCCATTTGTAAGCCGATGTGGATATATACATACACACATTTAATGATAAATGCATTGGTGTTTGGACCCGCTCCTGTTTGCTTTGAAGCATTAATGAAGTGATGTAAGATGGAACCAACTCACAGCTTTCAAGACGCCAGCCCCTGTGAACGCTTTCAACCGTGTCCGGTATCCAGCAACCAATTCAAGGAAATCTGACGAGTAAAGCTGAAAGGAAAAACAAAACGAGGGGAAAATCAAAGCAGAAACTGGACTCGTGCTGGACCTGTTTCAGTTTCTTGAAGACATTTCACCTCTCAGCAGGAGATGTAATGACCGAGAACCTTCATCAACAAAAACTGGACTCGTTTCCCATCAAGCACTGATTTAATGATTTGTATATTCCAGTGAGGAAAATGTTTCTTCTTTCCTGTTAGATATAAATATAATTCATCTTTCAATACATTCATCACCAAGAAATGTCATTTATGTAACTACGTAACCTGAAAGTACAGAATGTGCAAGTATGGCATCCATCCCGCTAAAATAAAATGTACCTCTCTGCAGAGCACCGAGTTAATAATGTCATCAGCTCTCACAGAGCGGGATTTCTTTCTCTGTTCCCGAGAACTTGAGCATCGCTGCAGCGTCCTTTAATGTCGAGCATTAGCATCTTTTAGCTTCTCCAACAAAACCAGACCACCACCATTAAACATGTAACATTTCTGCATTAAAGATGTCTTAACACGACCAGACCTTTGTGTGTTTACATTGTTCAAACCTATAGATGTCTATGATTTTCCCGGTCACTGTAACTTCTCAGAGAGCCTGAGAGAGAAGAAGGAAGTCAGCGATCGTGACCATAATATGATAATAAAAAAAATGTCCTTTGTTTCTGAACATTCCAGTCTGAGTCACGTAGATAGATTTGTATTAGCCGTGGCGGCTGTTCAGTAATGGAGACAACAACTCCCATGATCCGGTGTTAATTGTGTATCTTGTTTTGTTTGGATCGAGAGGCAGAAATGACATTCTGTGCTGCAAATCAATCAGCGTGCACAAATCTCTTCTCTCCCCTTGGAAATATAATTCAGAGTGAACATTTTACTTAAACCTTCAGTGTCGACATTTTGTACCTCGCCAGATGACGTTGACTAACAATATGTACTCACTGTGCTGTAAATGTGTTGTATGTAAACTGCGAATCAGTCGTTCTTTAGTGCTAAACTCATACATGAATGGCGTTGATTGTAATTTGCACATCACATCGCAGCAGTCAGGAGTCTTTTTTCACGCACCCACCTGAAGCAGCTGTGACGCAGCAGCCGGACCACACAGTCTCCATCCAGCCTGCACGCTGTTAAGGGCACCTTGTTATCTGCTGTGCTACAGAGGTAGTAGCACCCCTAAGGAATGGCAGTTAGCTCCAGGAGAGAGCACATCTAACAGTATGGTTCATAAGAGTGCACACAAGTGCTTTAAGAAATGATCGAGCGTCGAATAATCAATGTTTGAAAGCACCTCTGTAGAAGTTCAGCCGCTGTTAATCTTCAACTCAAGCTGCCTCGGAGATCAGGGCAGCGTTCAGGCTCTTTCACTTTCTACATCAGTGATTGCCAACAGGTGAAACTGCGTATGGAGAAATAAAAAGGTAACGCGGCATACGTGATGTGCGAGGAGGTGAAGAGGAGGTTCGACCTCCACACACTCCTTTGATTAGAGTCACATCTTCAAGACAGTTGCCCGGAAACCAAAACATGGCGCGTTGTCAACCAACTCTTTACATTATCACACACACACACACACACACACACACACACACACACACACACCATTAACCTTCTGGTGTGAAAGTGATCTCTGGCGCCCTGCTGACTGTCTCATAACCTTCAAACCGAATACACAGAGCGCAGCAGACTGTATTTGGCAGCGTGATTAGAAAATATTTTTCCTAACAGTACACTGATGCTCACTCCATCCCGGTCATATGTCAATTGGTTATTTGAATATTAATATAATCATGTTAGACGTAACATCAGCTCAGCTAATTGAAGATGCTTTCAGCGGAGCAGGACCAGACTTCAAACACTCTCCTTCCTGTGTAATTCTGTAATGTCCTTTCTGCTGCACGCTCGCCTGTCTCTTATTTCAAGCTGCATCACTTTAACAACTTCCTTCCTTTTCCAGATACCAGCTGGACTAATCTCACCTCACTTCTGTGACTTCCTGCTCTTTCTAAAAGTGGCGCTTGGTTGCCGGTTACATATTTGGCTGTTTTGACCTCAGTTAAACCGGCAATAGCGTCGACAGAGAAGTTAGTGCTGTGCAGTTCTTTAAAAGTCCCAGATTAATTATCCCAGAATCATCACTGAACAAGACCGCCTCTTCTTGTCTTGTCTAAACCTGCTATTAATAACATGCGCACAGTTTGCAATCTGATGATATTAGTCATTTGATTTCCTCATGTGGATGATTATCACCTGTGGTCCAGATGAAATGAAGCACACAGGTGTGAAAACATCCTAAAGTAGATTAATATTACAAATCGGCTTGTCTATAATTGAAAAGATTAGTCAATACTGGGCCATTATATCTCACCTCAGGCTTAACATTTCCTTCGTGAAAAAAACCTCTGACATTTGATTTGCGTTGCAGAGTCGATGTCTGAGGAGGAAGAGGTTAAACAATGGCGAGAGATTTTCAGGAACAAGTCGGAGAAATGAGAGTTTTTTGTCTTTCCCAAAAGGCCTCAAAGCTCATAAGTCAGTCCCGTGTGTCGGGAGGTTCCCCCGCTTTTTACAGCACAACTGTCGATGTTGACAAATGGTTTTGATTTCTCGGTCCCCTAAAATCTATTACTGAGACTGAACAACCCTCAGCTCTAGTCTCTAACAGCGAGTATACACCATCAGTACAGCTGCAGAGACTCCAACATACGGGAGGGATGATCAGCATCTCCATCATCTCTGTGCCAACACTTCTAATCTTATACGTTGCAGACAAAATGTCACTGCATAGATAAACAGTCTGAACCTTATTGTGCAATAAATAAACAATAAATCTAAACTCATGTCGAAACTTGAGGTTCAGTTGAGTTTAAACTAGGGATGCACCGATACCACTTTTTTTCAACCCGATACGATACCGATACTTAGATCTAAATACTTGCCGATACCGAGTACCGATGCCGATACTACTACCACCAAAACAACCCCCAAAAAGCTATTAGGCAAAATGCTATACATTGGACGACAGGTTTTATTTTCTTCTCTGCTTGTTACAACAAATGATGATAAATGAAAAATAAACATTTTTTTGTGAAATTTTCTGAGAATTATTGCAGTTTCCACATTTTAATCAAACAAAATATCAATTAACTATTTTGCACTGTCTCCAGCTTTCAGATTGGCACAACATTGATGAACCTATTGCAGAGTGTCCATATTTGAATCAAACAAAATCTCAAACTTCAGTCAGCATGCAATGGTGTGGTCTCTGAACTAGGTTTTTTGTGGGAAAGTGAGTGGCAGGTTCTTTTTGATGAAAAGAATCATCTCTGCATGATCAGCTGTGGGCCTGTCTCTTGCTCCTCCGCCACTCCTCATGGGCTCCCGTAGTTCATAGTGGCTCCGCCCCCACATTGACTTTCCACAGAGAAACAAACACAACAACATGCAGCGAGCCAAGAGCTCTTTCCTAAAACGGCACCGTCTCGTTAGTAGCTTGGTTTTGTGGCGTCGGACCTTGAACAAACCACGGTCCGCTGAACAGTTTGTTCAAAGGCTGCTGTGACTAAAGACAGCGGACCGACACATTTATCTGAGCCTCTCAAACAGACACACGTATCAGAGTGGGACACTTGTTGCTCACTACAAGAAGACCGCAGCAGTCCATCTGGGCTATAAAGCAGCTAACATTAGCAGAATCATTCAATCATTGTGTCCCGTATGAGAAGAAAGGGTCCTGGTGGACAGCTGTTACGGATGCAGTCACGTGTCATATCGTTAAAGATATAAGAAATAAACACCCTTAATTTGAAAATGAGTATAGTGGCTCTGAGCTCGCAGTATAGTGGCGCAGCGCCGCTATTCCATCGTCTGGGGAGAACACTGATTGGTATCGGTTCTTGGTATCGGCGAACTTTAACGAGTACGAGTACGAGTACATTAGAACAGTATCGGCCCGATTCCCGATACCAGTATCGGTATCGGTGCATCCCCAGTTTAAACATTTGCAAGTGTGACACTGGGATTGTGCTGACAAAGACAGGTGTTTTAAGTCAACACATAAGTCTAACCATGTGGTCTCTCCAAATCTAACCAGAGCATGAGCACAGCACTGTCACAACATTAAGCTGATAACTGAACTGAAAGAGATGTAAAGCTACAACATAAAGAGAGTTTATGTTTCATTGCCAACATTAATCTTGTGAATGTGGTTTGGTGCTCGAAGTATGAAAAAAAGACACAGCGTTGTGTCTTTCCAGGATTTCTTTATCGTCTGCATGTTAATCTGTGTGTCTTTCACCTCATTATTAAGTCTACACACAGTACAATGTGTTCCTACATGTGCTCTGATGTGCCGGCCATGCTTTATTTAACGAACACCACTTGAGTATTGATATCTGTTCCTTTAATATTGTGATTGTGTGCTTACATATTGAATGTTTCCAACTGGATAAAGACATCTATCTAAATGGAGTTAGTCCACAGGTTCCAGGTCTCTTCACGTCTGATACCTGAGTGGATCCGAGCTGACCGCCGTCGCGTGACGTGTCACAGGAGAAAAATGTGTTCCTCTGCAGCAGACACAGAGTTCACACTGCAAAGGGCAAGAGAAGAAATGTCACGTACGGCTGCTCTGCTGAGCCGCGGCTGCTCGTTAAGTGACGGAGCATCACGCGGCCGCCGGTGTGGGAGCTCTGGGCCTCTGCTCGGGCCGACAACACCACTGAATCAGGTCTAATTGTCTGTTTTGAACCAGAGGGGTGTAAAACAAAGCGAGATTAATGGTTAACGAGGTATGTTTACCCTAAAGCCAGAGTTCTCCGTGTCAAGAAGGTGGCCTTCTTTTACCCAGGCTGTATCGCCATGGCAACTCTGAAAGTCAACACAGTTTCATTCGAGACATTTGGATTTTCAATCTGAACTTTCTGTGCTCTCAAAATGAAAAAATAGATCTAATGTGCAGAAGTTTTTTGTGCTTTCAACCCAACTGGCAGGTCAGGTTTCGTTGGTATGAGCAGAAAATAAGAGAAAAGAGGAGACTTTAAAAAAAAAAAAAAAAAAAGACTCCTGCTGTGATTAAAAAAGCCTCAGAGCGCCGTTCAGTGTGTGAATCCATTTCCCCAGTGTTCCCATCAGTGTGAAATAACTGGAGCCACGATTCATTACACCAGCCGATGTTTCCCGTCGTAAAGGATTCACAATCACTGCTTTTGTTGGATCACAGAAATTGACCGAGGGATCAACGCCATTGTAGTTTCCTTTCTTTGTCTCCTTTTGTTGTTTTTTTTGTGAAGCAGATCTCTGTTGGTCTCTCTCTTCTTTTATTATTTCATTCTTTCATTCTGAGTTTCTTTATCGGTCCGTTGAGTGTTGCTCCTTTCTTACACATGCACCATTGTTCCAGTGTAAAGCAATGCAAATGTCTTTGTATAACATATTTCATAAAGAGGGCACTTTTTTGCACAAAGTTTGCATGACAGAGTGAGACAAAAACAGCCCATGAAAGGACATGAAAGCATGGAGTGGGCAAAAACTCAAAAACTAAATGGAAAGCAGAGGAGAAATGATGACAGTTAGTGAAACAATGACACAATGAAGAAATACCCTGAAGATTAGGACAGTTTTGTCAAGGACAAAGAATATATGACTGAATCTACCCGGGCGCTATCGACTGAAATACAAACAAATGTCTTTACAAAGATTCTAAACTAGTCATAAACTTTATTCAACCAGGCAGCACTGTTCAGGAAATATGAAGTGGAAAGAATGAAGACGAAAAAGCAAAAACAAAAGGACGATTTCAGTCGCTGTTGGGACCGACGACAAAGTTTATCTATTCTACTCTATTACACTCTGTAGCTGACTGGACCAGCAACCTTCTGCAGGATTCTGCAGAAGCCTTTGAAATCTTTTGTCCTCACCATTTTCACCTTAAATGGCACACATGGGTAATCGATATCAGCGTCGCGTCTGGACTCAAAATTCCTTATTTAACTTCTGTTTCACCTTTTGGCCTCGCAAAATGCCAAGACGGTGGAGCGTCATGCATTATACCGTCGAGTCAGACCGCCACTTTACTGGCATTTTGCTTTTCTTTTCTTCAAAAGGAGAATACTGTTTAGAAAAATAAGTAATTAGTTATTTACTATTCAGCCAATATTCAAAACCTTTAAGTGTCGCCACCATTGTTTTTCTGAATTGATGGACTGAGAACTGGGTTTGTTTATTTTTTTCTGTCTTTGCTGCTGCAAATGCATGACCATCACACACACACACACACACACACACACACACACACACGTATATGTGACCTTTTCTTCACTAACAGGTTGAATGGAAGAGAGTAACGAATCAAAGGCAGTCTTTCGAAGTTTTGGCATATTGACAGCTTCCCAGCAGGTAGAAAATTCCACTCAATAAGGCATCTCAGTCTAGAACAGAAATCCATTTGGCTCAGGCTTCACCAACCTTTCAATCCATCAGCCAAAGGCGAGAACAAAAAACAGAGGCGAGAGGAGCGATGCCAAGGAGGCATGAAAATACAGCTCGCATCTGACAGAAACAGAGAAGGGAAGAAGGGAAATGTAGTTGGTTTACAGACTTTGACTGGATTCTAACACGGTGGATTAGCAATGGTTTTTTTTCCTCACAATTCTCTGCAGATGTATTCATACACATGATAAACAATATTGTTTAGGTGAGCTTCCATAGTGTTTTTGTACATCTAGTTTTATCTTCAATGAATCAAGTTAGTTAATATTTGATGTGAAATGTGTTTTCTTCTGGTCACCAAACCACAAATATTCCACAGTGAAATCTTTCTGAATGTGCTTAAATAAACAAAAACATGTGACCTTTTTTTTTTTCCTTTCACAAACAGCCAGTCCTTTAAAAATAGCCGCTTCCTCTGCTGGGTGTGCGCGTCCCGTATGGAATACACTCGAGTGTCCAGGTTCGGTGTGGGGTTGCGGTGCACAAAGGTGACAGAGAGGAGGACACCTGCCACAGGAACATATGGGCCGGCCAGGTTGTGATGAGATGGGAGGTGACAGCCAGTGAGATCCCTGGAGATCCACCTGAGCTGGGGTCAAGCTATAGCTGCGGAGGCATCTGTGGGCAGGAGGAAGTCCTCGGAGTCAGCTGATGCCGCACACACATTTCCACATATTTCCTCCATATTGTCTTGTTTTACCCCAAAACTCAGTTTTAAAGAAGATGAGCCTCTGACCCTCGATATGTCACACATCACCGAGCCACACCAAGAACAACGTGATATGGAAAAATGGTGCAGTATGTCACATTGTTAGATATACAACCGGAAATATGAGCTGACACGTTTGATTGAGACTGCTCAAGTTTTGAACCCTTTTAATGATCAAAGTTTAGCCAAAGTTAATCCCCCAGTGAAGATAAATGGACGTGAGGGAAACACATGATTCTCTGATTGGCTGCAGATGTGACTGTACTGTGTGAGCTACAGTAATTGAGTAGATACCCCACACTTGTTCCAGTGTGAGCCAATCACTGACGAACCGGAGGTAGTGACAGGCCGATGTCATGGCTGGCTGAGAGGAACAACCCCAGGAATGGAAGATAACCAGCTGACGAGAGCAGAGGAGGAAGGCCTAGGAACAGAAGAGGAGGGAGGTACATAAAAAAAAAAAGAAAGTGCACAGACGGAAGCAACCAGCCAGCCGACAGACAGCCGAGTCCAGGAGTGTTATAGGCATGACGACACAGACACTGGACAGCACTTTCGGCTCTGTCTGGCTGTCAGGGGAGACGCTGGGCCGGGCGCAGGGCCATGGTAGGCTGAATACTGGAGGTGTGTATGTCGTATCCTCAACAGCTCGATGGACCCGAGGGCTGGTGTCTCCGACTCAGGTAGACGCGAAGGATGAGCTCTGTTGGACAACTCTGCACTGCTAATATCAGTCTGCAGGCTAGATAATGATTAACTGAGCTGCTCAGCCTCATATATAATACCTGTATGCCACAGCCAACGGCACTCTGTCTGCCAATGCTTTGGACCTGTACGTGCTGATGTAATATGAATAAAGATTGAATGAAGACTATATTTTGGGTGTACTTTTTTTGCCATAATATTAGAATATATGTGACCGTAAACAGGAAGACAGAGAGGGACATCGATTGGTGTTCATAGGATATAGCAACAGCAGCTGAACCCGTAAATCACCGCAGCTGGAGGACAAAAGATATGATCCAGTTTCATCCAAATCAGTGGATAAAATTAGGAATTTTAGGGTGCAACGGTGTCTTACTGACGTGAAATATTAGCTCTGTGTCACTCGCTGACTGCTCAAAGTTGAGGATTTATTGATGGGTTGTATCATATTATTGGTTTAAACTGGTTGGTTCAAGTTCATGCAAGCACAGGTGACAAAGTACAAAGAAACTGAAATTTGGGGGGACATATGTGCACAAAATGACTGAGGATCGGATCTAAAATTGTCATTTTTCTTTTCAGCTCAACTGTAAAACAGATTCTATATTTATCAACCGATTATTCTCCCAAACAACAATGGAGATTATGATTCCAACAGCTCTGTTTTGGTTTGCTCGATGGAAATATCTGGTCTTCCAGCCACAGCTTTCCCTGCTGTGAACTCTGTCTGCCATTTTGTCCAGCGTGCACCGCTGTTGTTGGAAATAAGGCCGATAAGTAATAACGTATAGCTTCCCAGCAGATTTACACTATCTAAAATCTGCACATGTGCATGCAGTGTAGTTCTGAGCAAATAATCCCAACATTTAAAGATTAGAAACATTAACAACTGTATGCAAACTCAAAAGATTATCTGTACGTTAAGCCGCCCACAGTGCAGTTCAGAAGCTGTTCAGCGCTGAGGTGCAGAGACGCGTCACCCTGCCCTGCGTAAGAGAAGAACTTTAGCTCCTTTCCCTTCTGCCACAGGATGATTCCTATAGCATTGAAAGATTAATCGTGAACTTGACTTCACCAAGTTTCCGCAGCATAATCTAACCCTGACGTACAGCCCCCAGCGCGTCGGAGTGAGTACATGTTCGTATGGCATTACAAGAGCAAGGATCCTGGGAGAAGGCAGATCTGCACTCACGGCCTGTTTGATATGCAAAGAAAAGACCTGTTATCTTATACAGTATATCTCAGATCATTAGTCGTCACTTTAGTCTATTTCGTATTCACTTGGGCTTCTCAGGGGCTGTGGAAGTGAAGCATAAAGACCGTGGGAAGACGATGCGTGCACTGGGACTTTTTTTTCCTCTACAAGGCTGAGTGTTTGTGTGGGCATGTGGGTGCGTGCTCCAAGAACTGAAAGAGATCAGAATGATCGTGACATTCAATAACTGAGCCCTGAATTGCTGCGTGATGCCTGAATGTCAACTGGTTACACAAGTGATTGCTGCTTAGATAATTATCGAGGGTCGTTCTGTTGTTGTTGTTGCTGAATTTTATTAAATGGGTAAAAATATGCCCTTCTCATTTTTTTATATGGACTTATCTTTATATCATCTAAAGCACAATTAAAACGCACTCAATGTACAGCTCAAGCACGTCGGATTCAAATGTTTTTCATTATAGAAATAAACACAGGAAGAGGCATCGTTTCCCTCAGGTAAAGGTGGAACAACTGGAACAAGAAGAAGACGCCATTAACGGAGGAAGCGAAGAAGGTGATTAAAACCGAGGTGAAACAAGAGTGAACATGTGTTTTACTCTTACAACCAGGACTTGACACGCTTCAGAATCAGCATTACATCAGTGAGTAACAAAACCTGCCTGCTTACTATTTCAAGCAGGGTTTCTTTCTCATATTTGGATTCTTACATTTGGACAGACTGCTAGTAGTCATGCTGCTAACGCTGTAACAATATTAACACCACTGGGAAACACTAAAGGGGATGAACGTTGATAAGTCTCCAGTTTAACTGATTCAGCTGTCAACTACACGATGGTGTCATGCTGAATCACATGAAGTTATTGCCATTTGCAGAAAGTGAATCCTTTGACCTGCATTCATTTATTGTTTTGGTCCCTTAGAGGCAAGACTTTTTAAAAACCATTAAAAACATTTGATGTGGCGAATGTGTCCGCAAACCATTTACCATTTTACAGCCGATGTAAAACTAATATTCACTCTCTTCAGCTCTGTTTTTGTCTTCACCGTTTCCTAAGAAAAACATCTGGCTGTACAGATGCTAAATGCTCCGCGAGATGAGCGTTTTCACCTTAAAACAACACTGACATTAAGTTAGTGTGTCATCAAATATCACACACGAAAGCCCTAAAATGTTGCAGTCATGATCATTTGATAGATTCACTGAAATTACAAACAGTGGTTAGGAGGTTTAAGACCTAATTTCTAAAACATGTAAAGGTATTGGTTGATGATTTATTGATATAATAATTTCCCAAAATCCCTAAATCCATATTTGTTGGCCTTTAGCCCTTCAAAACTATAATTTCATCTGATGGCGTGTTCTAGCAGTAATCTGACAGCACGGAAAATGATATTTATATAACCACAATAGCAAACAAGAAAACGGTTATAACACTATAATAGTTTGTTCCCTCACATACATCAGATACTGTATGATACAGTAAGAGCAGCTGATCTCACCCAGCTTCCATCTTCACTGCTCCCCCCGATGGATAGATAAACCACTGGGGATCTCATTCCAGTCACGGACTCTTCCAGGTCCAAGCACGGACCCATCACGTACCGGGTCCTGTCACGGAGGACCGGGAAGTTTTAAGAAGCTGCATCTGTAAGTATATTGATTTTTTAGGAGGTGGTGGGAGGTCAAGAATGAACCTCAGTGCTCATGTCTGAGAGAGAGTTTTGAAGATGTATCAGCTACCATAACAGCTTTCAACTCCTGCGCTGACATGAATGGTAAACGAATGGAATCCTTCCTCGAATCAGTTTCCTGTAATGTAAAAAGTGTGCGGTTCATAGTTAATTGGCTTAGCAGCGTCCAGCGTGGTGCTTTAAAGTTTGATTAGGATTACATTTAGATCACAGCGGGTATTAAGGTGAGACATTGAGTGGTAAGGGAGAACATTAGGGTTAGTAGCTGAGGGAATTCATGTAATCAATGAGGATCCTAATAAGTATAACAAGGCAAGTGTGTGCACGCAGGTATGAATATAAATCGGTAGTTATTGATCCTGGTTGTCAAGGATTCAGAGCCTGCTGATTTTCCTTCCAGTGATCTAATAGGGATTATTTTACACATGGGATGACTTGAGGAGCAGAAGAAGAAAAAAAAAGTGCTGGTTTAACAGCACAAGATACCAAAGAAGCAGATTAGATCTGTGTGCAGATGTTTATGCTGTCTGTGTCATTTTCACTTTAGCTGATGATAAATCACCCTGACAGCATCTTTCTGTCAGAAAGTACAAACAAAATCCCCCAGCTGTCCCGCTATCAGAGTTTTTTGAGTTGTTCATGTTCACTTTATTGGCTTGAAAACCCAAAGATTCATCTTTACACGTTGGCTGCAAATCTCCTCCATGTTACGTCGCATTCGGAGATCGATACTTTTCGACTGGCAGGACGGCAGCTAGCAGAACAAACATCTGTGAGTTGTTCAAAAACTTTATTTTTAGTGGTGATACTACGAGCAAAGTTTCATGTTGTGTGGAGCCTTCTTAGTGTGTTAAAAATAGCAATTTTGATGCTCATAGTAAAAGTGCCCGTAGCACTCCCATTGAAAATTAGTTTGACCTGAAAACGAAAATACGGTGAATCTTAAAAGTGTCTCTTTCGTTGTAATTGTGCTTTTACACAAAGGTTTGACTCGGGTGCATTCACAAAAAAAGCCTCGGTTGCATTTTGGAGAGAGTTTTGCTTTAAGAAATCCACTGAGTTCACTACTGTAACATGTCATAAGGAAATAAAGACGTAATCCTCAAGAAACACTTCGGTGTTCACTAAAGGACAGCAGTGAGTGTGTGCGCTTGTCTTTGTGTGTTTGGCCCATATAGCATTCACTGTGCTGAAAGCCTTTCTGCTGAGGTCTCTACATCTTTCTGACAGCAGGAGAAAGGCATGTGGTTGTGTGTTTGTGTGTGTGTGTGTGAGAACTCACTGCATGAGCTCCCATCGGGGAATGATACTTTAAAGGGTAACGCCACCAATTTTACACATTTAAGTGTGTTTACAGATCTTGGGGAGTTCTACTGCATATGTTAAAAAGTAATATAAAGCCTCCAGAGGAAGCTGCGTGTAATTTGATAAAGTGCCGACAGTGATGACACTTAGGGGATACGTTGCATTGTGGGTAAGGCTTCAGGTTTGGAAAAGGAAGAAGAATGTGTCTAATAAAAAAAAATAATAAAAATCATATGTTTCCATTATAAGTCCAACACACACAGTGTCTCCACACACCCACTGGTATGCATGTTCTCTATGTGTTTTTAAAGTGTGATGAATTGCATTGTGTGTTTGTTGACAGAAAGTTGTGTAAGTTGTGGACGGTCAACATTTGGAGCACTTTCGGACTCGGCCACAGTTTTGGCATTTTAAACGTACAAAAAGTATCATTTCCTCCACGATGCGTCGCCTGTCTTCGCACTGACCTCCGTCTCAGAGGCTGTGATCCGACCCAGTTTGGTGTCCAGCCTCGTTGGCTCTTAGGCTGCCAAATTCAGTTGAGCTGTTCCCCGTCGCCCGTAGCGACTCTCCCTGCGATCTGATGTCTCCGTCTAGACGAACTCTAGGGCCACCAGCTCAACAGCTAACTGAGCCATGAGCTTATTAATGGTGTCCAGCAACAGCCAAGGATGGCAGCGGGTTGTCTGTTACTCCGGTCATACGCTGCCCTCTATGTGTTAGGAGCTACTTTTAAATTCTGGCCATATTCTAGAATTTACACATTAAAAGTTTTCGTACAACTGCACGTACTTAACTGGCTGATTAGACATCTGCTCAGGACTGGACTGTGTGCTGTGTAAGAAAACTCTACGGTTACCTTTTTTTTTTAATGTCTCCAACCATGGCGGACAAATGGTTAGGAACTTTAAACAGTTTTTAAACCAATTCATCTTTATTTGTCGAACTATAATCACACTAAATCAAATTTGCAGGACATAAACACATTTGTTTTCTTTGTGTCAATACACCTGGCTTTGACGCAGCCTGATTTCTGTGTGCACACACATATGTGTGTGTGTGTGTGTGTGTGTGTGTGTGTGAGAGAAAAAAATGGCAGGTGACGGCAACCTCAGAAGAGGTCACCTGGGAGTGTTTCCATCATTCAGCTGATAGCATGTTCACTGATTTGTATTATCCAACTTTAATAGTGCAGTTTAACCAACTGAGGGCCAAGGTGTTAGCTGTAATGAATAGATATGATGAGACCTTTGCAGCGGAGTGTGTGTGTGTGTGTGTGTGTGTGTGTGTGTGTGTGTGCAGCGATGGGGGATGACTGCATCAGAGAAATGGACCTCCCGCCCCTCTTTCTCCTCATGATAACACACCTGCCGGCATCAAAGTAGGACAGCCGCCTCAGAAAGCATGTAAACAAAACCAAAGCTGGGAGAAACCTCGCAGCATCGTAAGCAGGACACCGATAGATTTCCTTCGGAGAGTAAGTAGCTGGTTGCCCTTCAATGTCGCATTTTAAGCATGTAATCAAGTCCGGAGTAATTGAATACGTGTCGCGCATGCTGAGGTATGAACGAGAGGAGACAAGAGGAGGAAAAAAAAAGAGAGGAAAGAAAACAAATAGAGGGGAGAACAAGGGAACAAGGAGACAAGAGAGGATATGAGAGGGAGGAGAAGAGGAGAGGAAAGGGAACAAGGGGAAAAGAGAACAAGAAGGAGGAGACAAGAAGACAGGATAGAAGAGGGAAAAGAAAAAAGGACAGAAGACAAGAGGAAAGATGACAGAGACAGGAAAAAACATGAGATTTGAGAGAGACTAAGAAAACAGCAAAAAAAAGAAAGAAGGCGAGGAGAAATGAGGGTAGAGGAAACAAGGAAATGATAAGGTACCACCCGAAGGAAAAGGGGAAAAGGTAGCTGCGAATAGGGAGAGGAACAGGAGGGGAAACAGATGGAGATGTAAAAAAAAAGGAACAAAGAGAGGAAGACAAGAGAGGAGAGAGGGGAGAGGAACCTTACCAGCAAAATATTCTGCCCTACATCTACAGCTCTGCATTGAGATAATGAAGAGGAGCAGGTGGGCGAATAGATTCTGTCACAGTCTACAAGACGCAAGGACACACACACACACACACACACGCACACACAAATAAACAACAGCGAGCATGCATGCCAACAGATCTGCCATTGTTATCACAATACTAATTCTGAGGATTGTGTGTGTGTGTGTGTGTGTGTGTGTGTGTGTGTGTGTGTGTGTGTGGATGACATAAAGAAGCTGACATAGACTGACGAGTTGTGCGTTTGTCGTCTGATAACATGTTTTACCAAACCTTTCTAACATCATCATGGTTATTAATATATCCATTAAACATCCTCCATCACATGCTGTGAATAAAGGCATCATAAACTCATGTCTCATAAGTTTATATCATTGCCTTCCTTATATTAACTAACTACCGACTCCAGAGGTCGCAGCCGAACAAGACGAGTCACAGAAAGCAGTCATGTTCCTGTAATCGTCCCTCTACGTAACAATCAGACGGCTCACTTAACACTTGTTGCATGATCTGTACGTACGATTGGAGCAAAAAAAATATACGCCTGCTTCACTTTCAGCCAAATCAAACTGTTCTTCTGTGGGTGGCATCCTTTGGATTGCAGCGGACTGGACAGCTCATGAGACGAGGCTGGTGTTGCAAGACTAAACTAAACTCAGGCAATCGAAGGAAACATTAATAAAAAAATATAGACTCGCATTTCCTTTCAGAGGTTGGGTCAAAACAGGCACTATTTGAATAAATCAACATCACATTTGAAATCTGGTTTATCCAGCGAGAAGTCACCAAACATTATTTGGGGACACTTACAGTTGTAGCATGAACACTGTGTTGTGTGTCTGGCTGCCATAAGGCATCGCCGCCGGTCGATACTGGAATACTTGTTAACGGAAAATCACCTCAAGTCGACTCCAAAAATGTCCTCAGTAAAAAACTGGAGGAGGAAAAACACCTTCAGGCGTTTGGACCAGGCAAATAAAAAAAATATATAAACTAACATCAACTGTCTTCATACACCTGGAATAAACTCCGGATGTAAGCTGCTGCAGTGTGTTGAGTGTGTTGAATAAAGCAAGTTTGTTTTATTGTTTATGAATTCAATTTCTCGTTTGTAAAAGGAGGATTGTGCTCTTTCCTTCAAAAGTCTTGCTTTAAGGCAATCAGTAGTTTTCCCTTGTAATATACTGTGCACATATCAGTAAACCTATACTTTTTGTTGTCATATCCAGAGGATATAAAACACTCGTACGTTTGAAGTTTTTTGTTTTATTCTGCTGCTCTTTTCAGTCTCTCTTCTTTCTGTTTCTCGTCCTCATTCCCACGTCGTTACAGGCAACTCTGTCTGCCTCCATCTCGCTCATAGAACCGTCTCTCTTCCTGTCTCCGTCTGCCCACAGAGGCAGCACATAAAGAGCTGGCCTCCATAGACGGAAAAGAAACACGCTGCCTAGAATATATCTTCACTGCTCAGCCCGAATGCCAGCTCGCCCCTCCATTCTCTTTGCCTCAATCAACCTCTATTCTTGTTTTCAGTCCCTCTCTCCCCCTCACAGTCTCTGTCTATCTCTCTTAAGTGTTCCCAATACATGATCTTCAACAAAAAATGCACACACACACTTAGCCTGGCCAACCAGGAGCTGCGTTTTGACTATTCACAAAACTCCACAAGCACGCTAAAAGCTCCTGTGAGACAAAGAGAGAGGAAATGTGTGAAGGACAGAAATGCTGCCGGCTGGGAAAAAAATGAAAAAAATGCAGCTAATTCATTTTGGAACTTGAACAAAACTACATGATTTAAAACCAAAATAAATCATCCGAATGGCTCAGTGTTTAGAGACAATGACTGTGCACAGTAACCAAATTATTGCTCTTAATTGGTCTTAAAAAAAAAAAGAAAATGATTAAGAGTCTTCTATGAACACAGGAGGATTATTTTAATACTTGTGTTCCCATGTAGCCTTGGCTGGGAACACGCACCGCCACCCACACAGGCAGCGGCAGAAGCCAGTGAGCCGTGTCAGTCACTTCTTATCCGTCAATAACTTCTGTGTTTGGAACTTCTCTTACAATTCAGCAGTGACGGAGTTACGGAGCAATTTGAAGGTCGGAGGATGTCAAGTAGGGTAAAAGCCGGCTATATTCAGACGTTTAGTCCACAGCGATGTCGTCGAGTGGTTTGTGAGTTTAGCATTACGCTGTTAGCTGGAACCATGTTTTCCTTTTGGAGCAGAAGTGACCATATTTGGACGAGAGGGTGGAGCTGTGGAGTGCGTTCTGATTGGATGTCATATTTTTACCAGACAAATACAGAATCATTGCTAACTGGGCTTTGAAATTAAACATGAAGCACATTTTGATTGCATAATAAAGATTGTAAACGGAAAAAGACAAGGCTCACTCTCCTTCAACACGCCTCTTCTCTGATGGACAAAACAACCTTTAGCTGTTTTTTGTCTTTACTGCTGTGAACTAAGACATTAATGATGGACTTAATGTTGATTTACATTTGTGCTGAACAATTGGTAGCTGGCTGTACTGAGGAGACCAGCGCTGTTGTGAGAAGATGAATGGCTCGAATACATTTCAGTGCGACCGGTCTGCTGTGCTTACACATTAATCAGCAGGCAGCATGTTAACGACTGGGACCTGATCACCTGACTGCCACGCTTACTCACACACCTGTTCCCAGTTCCCTCATCAGGCCTGCAGGTATTTAGCCAGCCCATCTCCACTCCCACTCTGCCGGTCCTCCCTTCTAGCCATCTTCAGCTTTTATATTGAGTTTCTGTTGCCAGCCTGCCTGTTTTCATGTAAGCTTTTCTTCAATAAATCACTGAAGTTATCCTGCTGCCTCCGTCTCATCTGCCTTTGGGCCCAGCACCTGTTTCTCTGTATAACCAGCTGTGACAGATAAGACAAAAAAAGTCTTGAAGGATGAAGCAGAACTACCTGGAGTTCTTGCGTCCGCTCTGAAATCAAGCTGTTACAATTACACAGGCACGATGTACAGGATGGAGTTTACATTCGCACTGACAAACGCTGCAGCGAGGTCAAAATCCAAAACAACGGTCGGTCAACACGACAGCGTGTAGGAAGCAAATGTCAATGCGTTTTGTTTTCCGACAAGAGCCGACACGTCTCTGTGTTTGCGGTGAGAGGACGTGGCTGAAAAAACATGTTTGAATTCACGGATGTATTTTGCACACAGACATGAAAGGTACAGTATTATGATGAGTTCAAACTCATCGGGTACAAGCTTGAAAAATGACCCGTGATAGAGACATCGAGGGTCAGCGGCCGCGGCCTGACAGATCGTGTCAGAGAGCAGAGCAGGGGGAAGCCTTTTAGAGACCAAACTAGTGATGCAGAAAGAATGACAGTAAGTGGAGGATAAGAGTGTGTATGATTCAGTGAGAAAGAGCCACTTGCTCAGGGCCTTAGTTACCAGTCAGGCCACCGAGGTCATGTCAGAATCTTTGGGCTGTTTTTCTACATTTTCCCCATCAGCCTCAGTTCTGCAGGATGAGTCTGCAGTGCTGTTCTCTAGTCTCGCTCCAGAAATGTTTAGAGGAACTGTTTTTTTCTGTCTGTGTGTTTGTTGCACCTTGGGATGAATTCATTAATGACTGAATTCTCATTTTAGGATGAACTCATCCTCTGAGGTCATTCTAGCAACTGGGAGCAGCGGGTGTTATTTCTTTTCTTTTCTCGCCGAGTGGTGACCGAGTCATTTCAAGGCAAAGAGAGCTCAAACTCCCTCCGCCGTCAGAAGGCCGACTACCGGCAGGTGTGTCGAGCTAAAGTCGTGACCTGGATGTATGAGGTCGTGCTCCCTCGGCAACACTTCAGACCAGGATTAATAAATTCATCCCGAGGTGCAACAAACACACAGACAGACTTGGCTGGAGTGTAGGAGGGAAGTAATAAAGAAGAGTTTCACTGTGTTGTGACTCCTTGATATTACGTGGAGTGCAATGCTTACTTATCTAAAGAATCTTCTCAGGGAAACAATTATTACCTTCAGGGACTTCGGGTTGCGGTTTTAACCCTGCCAGAGTCTGCTGTGTTTTGTGTTCTCACAGGATTAGAAAGAAATTCTTTGTTTGGCTTTAATCTACCACCAAAATCCCACTGACCGTTTCCCAGATCCAGCCATGAAATGAAACATAAAGAAGTCCTCAGGAACTCTGTGTTGCGTCTCGTGAAAGATGACCAAATGCTGCCATGCACGTCTTTCTTCTCATTGTCTTTCTGTGTTGCATACAGATTTTAAGCCCCTTGTTTTAAATTTCTTTCTGTTTTTTTTTTTTGTGTGTACCCATTACACCCTCTATATAACTTCCCGCCCTCGTCTATGTCTTTCTGTTTCTCTCTCTCCACGGGGGTGACTGATAAAAAGCTGGCCTTCATGCATGAGGAGGGAATAAGGGATGCCTCTGTCTGTCTCTGTGAAGACAAAGAAGCAAATAGAGAGCACACAAGTGGAGAGCTAATCAGTAGAACTACAGGCACACTGTAACACAGACACGATTATAGACTTGAAGACAGTGATCCACCGAAACAGAAAACGAAGATAGCAAAGCGGAGTCATCATTAGCGAAACCACCCGGGCCGTATTTGCAGCCTCATAAATGCTCTGAGCTTAATAACTTTCTCATTTGAGCCACATCTGGATCTTCTCGTACCTCCCACGTTTCAGATAAACAACCAAATGCCTCCCAACCTCCCAGAACATACCAATGAAAAATTCTCACGAGTCAGTTTTTATTTATTATTAGCAGCGGATCTGCAGAGAGAAAAGCACAGCGTTCTTTTGTAAAAGTTATCAGCGTCACCTTGCACACAGCTCGGTCAAGTCCTCCAAGGACCGGCTAATCAGATGGCCTGTGGCTACGGAATAATGGCTGCTTTGTGCGGAAAATAGAGGCGGACGATGAATTGTGTTGGGTTCAATTAAAGCACAGAGGAAATATTCACCACATCATGTCGCCACTACAGCGAGGTTATTGTTGGAGGGCTGCAGCCGCACTTGTTAGATTGTTAGATTTAATTATGAGAGCTTACAATGACTGAGTGCAACACGGCAATAAGTTTCCTACGACCACTGTCCACATCTGCATAATTAATATTTAGCGTATATACATTCAATACATAGAAGGTTTTAACGACAAATGTGTTTAAATAGACATTTTTTTGAATACCAGTCAGATATTTGCCCTAAATCAAACATACCTAATGTGACAGATTTCAAATACATTTCTACTTTAGACTCTGCTGTCAGTTGCAAATGTATAAAGTACTCCATCTCCAGAGCAATCGACCACATCCATCCAGCCTTGAGCAGCTCATACATTTCCACTGTGAATTGCTTCGAGGGAAAATAGTTTCCATCAGCAGCACATTACTGCATAAAGCATTTTATTGTGTGTTTGCTGAGATGTTCAGTCACAAACCTTGACATTTGTTTCTTGTATTTCTGAACAATATCATTCTCAATGTTTAGCTGCACATCATTTCTAAAAGTTTTTGAATTGATGTTACCAGACGAAGCTATAGAAAATGTTCCTTTATGATAATTCAAGTTCGACTTTAGAAAGAGCTTTGTTTTTATCTACCGGAGGGATTGTAGATAAAGTTAAGCAGCTAGTATAGGGGAAGGTGAGATAAGTGGTGTTACAGTTTGTTGCAATCTGCATGACCCTGCATTACAACAGACCCGAAAGCAATAGAACCCCAAAGTCCAGAGAAAACTGGTTTGCACACAAAATAGCTGATGTCAAGGATTTTACTGTCCTCCAGCGGGGCACTTTGTTGCACAGCCAGCAGTAATGAAATCATCTCGCTGATCAGCACACAAACAATTTTACACGAAAAACAAAACAAACAAAGGGGAAAAAGAAAGGGAATACATAACATCACATCCGAACAGCACCGAGGTCCGGTGAGGGTTTGAATCTATTGGCTCTCCCTTGAGAGATCGTCTCTATAACCAGATGGAAGCAACTTGAACTCAGTGAACAAAGAGTGACCTGGGGTCAGCGGTGATTGACTGTCTGACCTGATTCATGTGAAGGTGCAGTCAATTTTAAAACTTCCTCTGGCCTTTGCAGAACCAGCTCGATGTTTGGTTCAAAGGTAAACTCATCACCAGTTACTGTCTGCAGATACTTTGTACAGCTGAACGACGTTAACAGCCTGGTGATCTATAGCAACCGGACTAGTAGGAGGAGACTTCCTCATCATGTCCTTTGTTTTAGACACATTTATGTCTGAGACGGAGCATGTGCACCAGTCAATGAACTCATCTAGGCTCGTGATGACTGCGCAGGGACAAAGTAATGGAATCATCTGCAAACTTGATGATGCGCCTGGCCTCGCAACGACACGGAGACTCATTTGTATACAACACAAAAGTGGCGAGAGGACACACCTCTGAAGAGAACTGGCAGAAGATGAAAGCACACTACTTTGTGTCAAGACTCACCTCCAGTGTGTGTTTGACACGGCAACGCCTGCCGTACTCTTCTGTGTGACAAGCGTACAGTAAGTACCCTGCTCCATAGTGTCATAACCGAAGGCGGGAGGTGTAATAAGATCTTAGAAAAGAGAGATCTGCTTTCTTCTGGCCAAAGATTGCCGCCACTGCTCCTGAGGGTTCATAGCTCATTGCCAGGGAGGAGAATTCATTGCCACGTGTTGTTCGGATCTGAGAGATAGACGAGAACGGGGAGGAACGAGCGCGGCTGATAAAGATAGAGCTGCACAGAATGGAGTACAAGATAGACTATAAAAGGGAACTGAGGGGAAAGATAAAAGAGGGGAATGGGGGGAAAGGAAATGAAAAAGAAACGTAAAGAGAAGTGTGAAGAGAGGGAAATTAGAGACGGTGCTTTCGGGATGGGGAGAGGTACGGGAGCTTAACAGAATACCTAGCCATCTGCATTTCAATTTCCTGCAGCTCTCCAAAGCTCTTGTGTCTGTCTTTCTTTCTTCTCTCCTCTCAGTTCCATTACCTTTTTGTCACCCCCTTTTGCCTCTCTCCCTCTACTCTGTTTTTCTCTGTCACTCTTTATTATTGTGATTCGCTCTTCCTCCCATGACAGTTGGTTTTGTTTTGAGGTACAGTACGGCGCTCAGATGGTACAAATTGAACTAAAAGAAAAAAAAAATGGAATTTGCGATTGCCCTCCAGGACGACATGTTCAGCATAATCTGACACTCCTATTGACAGGAAGGAGTTGGTTATCAGCGACGTCAGCAAAACTGTTAAGAAGTCCGGCTACTGAAGAAAAAACTGATCTGATCAGACGAGGCCGGTGTTTATTGATTGTGATGCTGCTCGGAAGAAATGGCATTCAACAGGCTCACAGTTGAGCCCAAAAGGCAGAATGAGTCTTAGCTTAAGTTCAATCAGGAAGAATATCTTTGTGTTGGTCATCAGTCTTCTCCCACCTCCATCATAACTAGTTTTGGTACAATCTGATAATGTTGCTGCTGTCGGTTGTCATTTTGCTGCAAATCATGGCAACCCTCCACCAAAACATTCACATCTAGTGCTACAGGACTGAACTCAGTGAATCTCAGCCATCCTCTTCATCCAGTCACCACCACAAGTGTTTAGAATCCATCAGGAAGGATCTGATGATGTTGTGAATGATGATATGCTGATGATGTGATGATGATATAGCTAATGTTTGGTTAGGTGTAGGCAAATGAACGAGTTTGTTAGGTTAAGGGACAAAAATGTGGTTTGAGTTGAGATCGTGGTTGAAGCGCTGAAGAGGTCGATTAATTCAGAGAACAATTCTGGTCATGCTTTTAAAAAGAAATAAATGGGAGGAGCCACTGTAGGCATGATTGCAAACCTTGAGACGTCTAAAACAGGGAGGAAAATTGAGCTTCATGGACTGTTTCCTGCATTCTGGTGACAAAGAATGAAACAAAAATTGCATGTCAGTCTCCATCACTATTTTTAGGTTGTGTTTGTCAGCCTATCCGTGGGGATCGACGCGGTGCGACACCATCATTGACAGGAAAATTGACGTGGCAGATTTTACAGCCCCTTTCCTTGAAAACTTCACGGAATAAACGACAATTCCTCTCTCCAGGGCATCTGAAATTTGTTTAATTTTCTATTTTTTTTTCACTGCTAAGGAGAGACTGCACACCGAACAGTGCCAGAAACAGGCTATGATAACTAACGGGGGGGAAAAGTTTCATAAATCGAGAGAAATAAGGGAGAATTGTGAACCCGGGAGAAAACCAAGAGAGGGTGAAGAGAACTGGAGTCTATAAGAAAAAACTTTTGGAGTTTTTGGCAAGTATGACTAGAGGGCTGTCACTCGGATGTAAACATGTCGATTCGGGGCATTTGTTGAAATGACTGATGGTGTCCCTCTTGTGGGAGGACAGTGTCTTTCTTTGAGTGAAGCTCTATTGTTGCATTGCCTCAATTTTTATCCACATTTTTTCTTTTGGTTAACACGCTTTTCATTTTCACTGTCACTCGCACCCTTAGAACTCTAGTTAGTCGCATGACTGTTTTGTAATGAGCTGTCATGTTTGACACTTTCATAATTCCATTAAATTCCATTTTGTAACTTTATTTTTCTAAGTGAATTCAATTTTTTTTTTTTAAATCAATGTTTTCACTGTTTACATCAAAACGTTTCTTGTGTATTCGTTAAAAAAAAATGAACGATTCAATACATTTGCTTTGGTAGCCGAAAAAGACGCCGTCAACAACAGATGAATGGAGGTTTTAAATGTAAAAAAACAAACAAACTAACAACTGTAATGTGATTCGAGTGTGTGTGATGCAGAAATCCGCTTTATTTTTTATATCATGGTCCAATATCTGGGGCACCTAAATCCCCCTGAGACAGACTCTTATGTTAATATTATCATGGAAGCTTAAGGGGAGCTATAGATCACAGAGAGGGAGGCCATGGAGACATGCAGATGCATTTTTTATGAATCTTTTGCTGAAACAGAGACCCCCAGTGGTCAGTTGTTGGCACTGCAGACTACCAGACTTCCTCCTGGAGAGAGAAGTCTGTATTTACTCAGCTTGTGGAATCATTTAGATAGAGCGCCGATGGGCAGCTGATAATCAGGACAGGCTGCGAGGAAGGACAGGGATGTAATTGACTGCGGCAATCTGTCTGTAACTCTCTTTTTATTCTCTTTATCTCACGGTCTTACTCCTTTCTCTCTGCTCGCTGACAGTAAAAAAAAGTAGTTTTTTTTTTTCACTCACTGAGTCAAAAAAGACATTCAAGAATCCAATTTTATGACCTCTATTAACCTTCATCCAACGATGCACAGTTTCTGATTTATTTACACATTTCATAGCAGCTGCACATCCGAGCTTTATGAAAAATAAAATACTTGTTTCACTCTTTGGCCTTTTTTTCCTTGAGCAAACTTTTTAAGATCTTTCTTTCTTCTTTTTGAGTGCTTTATTTTACAATGAGGAGATCCATGAAAGGCTGGAGGAGAATGAGAGAGCGGGTGGTTTCAGGAGGGATGCAGGATACGAAGTGATGTTTATTTGGTTCACTCCTGTCCAGAGTAAACTAGAGTGAAATGGTTCAGAGGGTCGTGGCTCAGGAGGTAGAGTGGGTCGTCCATTAGTCCCAGAGTTGGTGGTTTGATCCATATGAGATGGGTCCACTACTGAGCTGGCCAACTGCCTTGTCAGGCATCGATCATCAGTGTGTTGTTGTGAATGGGTGAATGAGAGACAATATTCTAAAGCACTTTACCCGTTTAAAGAACAATTCACCCAGGATTGAATATGCAGATATTATTTTCCCAGCACCATGCATGTCCCATTTCTCCAATGAAGGAAAGTCAAGCGAAGTTGTAAGTCCACAAAACATTTCTGGGGCTTCACAGAAATGAAGCAGTGTTGCAGCATTCTCCTTAACAACTGAAGAAGCTGGGGACGGTTTTACAATAGCAACAAAATGAATAGATAAAAATGTCTTCATACAGTTTGGAGCTCTCAACTTTTCAGATAGAGTGCACGCAGCGCTTTTAGTGCACCAGCTACTGCGACTGAAGAAGGGAATAAATAATGTCTTTTTTCAATCAGGTTCAGATCTCCGGGCTCCTGGAGACTCGTATCAAACCAACCAAGCTGTATGGAGCATGTTTAAGATATTTTAAAACCAGTCCACAGCTACATCAGCTGTTTAGCAGAATGCTGCAATACCGTTTTAGTGCGGAGCTCCAGAAAACTTCACCCGACTTTTAATCGCCATGGGGGTGTGTGGATAAAGACTTACATTTTCATTTTTGGGTCAACTGTTCCTTTAAGGTAGACTTCTGAAAATGACTATATAAATGCAGCCCATTTAACATTCAGTGGTAGTTTTTTCAATCAGTAGCACCAAGTTCTCCTTCATCTGCAAGATGGCCCTTAAAGATACAAGAAACAACCACAAAGACACAAAACACCCACAGAGGTTTCAGCTGACCCGGAGAATCTGACAGCATTATTCTTCTCTAAATGTAGAAACAAAACATGACTTTTTCAATTAGCTCCAGAGAATAGTTACAAGCGTCTCTGTTGGCCAGCGGATGAGGACGATCCTCGCTGTAAGACGGCTTTCAGCGAGTTAATTCCAGATCTGTGTTGGTGTGAAGTGTCGGGAGTGTAACTGTTGTCGAAGTGACGTGTGGCTACAGCGGGAGCTACAAAGAGTCGTGAAGGGCCAGTAATTGGTTCCATTTATCTTTTTCAGACATTACGGGCATGCACACAAGAAGGAAGTGTTATTATAGAGGTTCTCATGTTTGCATATAACACACAGCAGACGCGGGCGAGATTCTTTTCCGGCCCACTCGTGTGAGCCAAAGGAGTCTCTTCTGGATTTTGGAGTGTTTATGGGATTCCAGGGTGGGCAGATGAGTTGGGCTGAGAGCTCCTGGATCAAGATTCAAGTGTTTTTGCCAAGAGCACATTTCTGTCTGACTCCTCGGCCGGCTCTTTACAGTCAGAAACAATTATTGAATCAATGTCTGACGGTCGATTGCCTCGCTGTGATTTCCTCCGATGCTCTGAGAGAGGTGAAAGTCGTGGTCATTTAGAGGAACAATAAACTTGTTTTTGTTCGCTTATTTAAAGCTGTTTACTGGCATTAACCTAACGCTATCTGGCACATGCTATTAACAAGAGTGACTCACAGCGTGGAGAAAGCAATAGATTTGAAGCCGGGGTCGGCCCCGTGGAAATGGAATTGAGCGGTGTGGCAGCTGAAGGTGTTAGCGTTACGCTACATCCAATGAGCTGAACATCTGATAATGAGATGTCACTGGTCATGATAATGGATTATATTCTTGCTTTTCCAAGTGCTCAAAGCTTCTGTTATACATCACGTTGGCAAGAAGAGGCTGTGGAGGCTAATCTAGAAAGAAAAACAGTTTGATGCCTTCCAGTGCTCACACTCTTCCTCCTCTAATATACCTAACAGAGCTGAACTTGTGCATCTATCACCTGGGAGAGCCATAAAAATGGATCACTTAGATTTGTGCTTTCATTTTCATCACTAATGCAGTCCAGTAATTTTCAAGGGTGTCTGAGTTGGACATATATTACACCGAGAGGTTGTTGAAAATACCTGAAAATAAATGTTGGCAGCATCTAATTTAGGTGATTATCATGATATTTATATACATTTTAGACATTATTATAGGCGTAGGTAAATGTTTTATAAGCCATTTCCAATTGTTTATCTTTGCGTCACAGTTAACTATCACCTTCAGCTCATGTACTTGGAACTTTCCTGAGTCGTGTGATCGAAGGGTAGTAAAAATAACAAAACATTTTTCTCCTTTTAAAGTGGTCATGATTTGTGAAGCCTGTGTGTGAGTCTTTTTGAACGGCCAAGTTCAATCAAGCTGAAGCTCGTTTGGCTGCTCAAAGGCTCCTAACCAACCACAGCGATGCATTTAACGGTCTAATGAGGTTACGTGATGATGCTGTTCAACAGAGAGCAGCTACATGCACACACAGATAAGTACAGGGCAGGTTGTTGCACCTGGATTTAAACTGGACACAAACAGAATGAAGGTCGTCTGCTTTCATTTCTTACGTGTATCAGTTATAAAACGGGGAACCTGGTAATAATAGAGCCTCTGCTGTGGAGAACATTCTCAAGAACACGTCAGACACGCCGATATAAACTCTTGCAAGTGAGATCGGTCCGAATGTGCACATATAAGCACATTTCCACTCGGAGAAGTAAGTGCTGTCACGCTGAGTTCGAGGGGTTCTCCTTCATGAAATAACCTGCAGCCGTTCGATAAGGCCCCAAAAAAACTGCATTAACTCCGTGTGCAGGAACGAGGACGACATTGGAAGTTGGCAAGGACGAGTTTACATGCACAAGGCTCATTAAGCAGCACTGGGTGTAGTTTGCAGCTGTGCCTTCACAAGTGTTTGTATCTGATTTGACCCTCCGAAATGACTATTTATCCCATAAACTTGGAGTGGATAACAAACGCTCTACATAATTACGTACAGCCTACAGTTTAAGCCTCATTACTTTTTTGGCCAAAGTCGTTCCTCTGCTCCAACGTGTTTTGTGATGTTAACTGCCGTCCCGTTCCTCATGCAGCACTTTGAACCCTTTAACCCTCGTGGACTCCCTCATGCATTCACATCAAGCTCGCAGGTGTTGTCAATTAATATTTGTGACTGTTCAGTGCTTTGGACAAAAGGATGGACATTGGTTGAGCCAGGGTCAGTGGACTGGACCGGAGCTGGAGCATGTCCCAGAAAATGTAAAAAAAAAAGTACAGAAATTCGACTCTGCATGTCCAAAGTTTAGAGGGATCACTTGTGTTTCAAGTTGATATTTTTAATTTGACTCACTTTGAGTATGAAATTGTTGTTCGGTGATGATTAAGCGGAGCAATATTTCTCGATTCATGTAAATGTCACCTGTCTAGACTGGACATTTGTTTGGGTTATCTTTAAAATACAAACAGATGGAGCACATGGCAGCGCGAACACACTGTCAGACATGTTGACATTGACCTCTGTGGTGATTTGGCTTCTGGTCGAGCTCAGCAGCATGTGTCCGGAATGTGGAAACACCTGGAGAGAAGGAAGGAACGTGCACTCAGAATCGCCATCATTACCTACAGGAGCATTAAAGAGTCAATTCAAGAGTCAGTTTGTAGTGACAACAGGGTCAAGGCACTAAATAAACTTAGTTAGATTCAGGGAAAGGTCACAGTTGACATTAAAATAAGTATTTTGGTCCTATTGTATTGACAAAATGTTTTCTCGTTCCCTCTCTGGCTGCTCTGTCTCAACTCATGGACAGATTCAGCCAGTGTGTTGCTAACGTACCAAATAACTGGTGCTAACTGTAGCTGTCATTAGTGAGACCGGGAACTCACGGTGGTACGCCACTAGCACAAGAGCTTGTTGGACCGCTGGGAGTAGAAGGTTTTCAGCGCCAGAGCAGGGAATGCTTGTGGGGAGTGGCGGCCAAATGGGCCCCAGAGCTGGAAACGAGCTGGGCGGCCTCTCGGGACATCATGACGGAGGACGAGGATGCCTGAGTATCCAGGCACTCTTACAGGTACTAAACATTGACGGATAATGAGAACTGGATGCAGCTTCAGAGGTGGAGCCTTGTTCACACAATGAAGCAAACGAGTTTGCCTTCCCATTTATTAAATGACACCACAATTACTTTTAAAATTATTGATTTCATTGTGCTGCTCTTCTAAACTTTGTCTGGAAAAGCTGTGATGCTAAAATTAAGCTGGTGCTCCTCCTGGGAATTCGGGTCTCAATAGTAGATTCATGTCACAAAGTCCCTTGACTTCTTCCTTTGCTTCCAGTCAACAAGAGTCTTAATTCCAAAGGCCACTTGAGGCCCTAACTAATAAGTAAACATGTCATTCTGGGACATTTGGTAAAATAACCAATGATCTCACTTCTCTTCAGATGAGAGTGAAATGAGTCTGAGGATTAAAGCAGCTGTGTTGAGGGTATTTTTTTCTTCGTCTTCTCGCTGGAAATGAATTAGTGATGAACTTAAGTGTGCTTGGATTCATATGGGACCTGGTACTAAGCTGCTGTCCCTTCTCTCAGTTGGCCTGGGAGAGCTTAAAGTTCCCCTGAAGAGGAGCTTGAGGAAGAGGACGTTTGGGTTACACTCCACACGGCGTGTAGTGAGCGCAGCAGCAGCAGCAGCAGCAGCAGCTTCAGCTTTAGCTTCAGCTTTAGCCCTCCATCAGTCGCTCTACCACAGCACCAAAACAAACATCTGTGAGACAAACAACTTAAGAATTGCTGCTGAAATGCCAAATAATTTCTTCCTGCTTGTATCATCTGCAAAGCCAGAGAACAGTGAACACTGCAGGCACTATCAGATTAGCGCAGCAGGATGACGTAGCTCTAGTCTCACAGCTCTTGCCTGCACTGAAATACTTCTTGAAGTGTTTGTTCACAGCTAGTGATCACAATTCTTCACACTCAGATATTATGAAAATTACATCTTGTGTCATGCTCACACAGCAGGGGTTGAAAAATTTCATGAAGGCTGTACGTACACAAGAGTGGTAGCCGTGTTCACTCTTCTTTGTACTGGCTGCAGCGGCAGGGCTTCTGCTGTGTATGTGTTTGAAACAACAGCAGTAACTGCTGGCTGGCTAAATGCACCTAAAGGTGTAATTGCTCCAAATGAGTTAACAACCATTCTGTCAATGAACGACTGAGTAATTGCTTACAATGAGTAAGTAAACAGCAGGCATGCCAATAAAAAATATATATATTTGTTCAGTGTTCCCTGAGAATCGACTGCGTTCTGACTTATTTTATTTTGACTGTGCTCATTCCACAGTCAGTCACAGACAGCAAACAGCACGCCGGTGGCGCACGGTTGTGTGCAAACCTCCTGTCGAGGTATGTCATTATCATTTCATGTTTATTCAGAGAGATTTATACAAAACAGACAAATTGTCACACAATTGTACACCATTAGCAGGCTTACGGCGGGATTAGGACTTTGAAAGGCTAACAAGACAGACCGTTAAAGGTCACACGTTTGGTTTCTCTCACACACACACACACACACACACACACAGACACACACACACACACACACACACTCCTGTCCATTCCTTTCTTGTCTGTTCCATTATACATGTACACACACTCCTGCTTTAATGCTAATGCTCAAACGAATAATACATGTGCATTACTTTTTTTTCTTCATGTTTGTGTTTCACCTCCCTTTTGCCACATGCACACACACACACACACACACTATGCACTCCCATAGCACAATGTGTGCAAGGCTCAGCTCGCTCTGCTTGGCTCCCTGTTCACCTCAGTGTTCCTCCTCCGTTTGTAATGATCATTAAGCAGCTCCCTACACACCACGCAGGCAGCAGCTAACAAGGGAAGCGTGTACATGTTGGCTATTAGAGGCAATTAAAAATGTGTCTGTGTGTTTTTTGTTTTGGATGTGTGTTGGAGCTCGTGTGTGTGTGAGTGGGAGAAAGAGACAACCTCACGCAAGCACAAGGACACAAATGTGTACATGTGTGTGTGTTGTGAGAGTGATGGTGTGTGTTTCAGCTCTTTTCTTTCTCCTTCACACACAACATGTTGTTTGGTTCAGTGTCACCATGGAAATAAAGGCTGCCGGTCCCACTGGTGGAGGACTCGTCTAACAGCTGACAGAGGGAAAACTTGCCTCTGAGTGTGTTTGTGTGCAACAGAGTGACAAACACGGATAATGAGCTGAATCACTCTTTGAGAAAACAACTTGAAGATGTAGTCTAAGTATTTTGACTGCAGCCTCTCGATCCATCTTGAGAGGATCATTAATACTTATTTATTAAACAGCCCAATTGATCTAATGGGAACAAATCAAACATCACAGAGAGACATGTGGATCTCCACGAAGGCACGGCAAGCAAAGTGCTGTGGAAATGCAGTTTGCCATCTCCGGTTTCCTTTCTATTGTCTGTCTTAATAGATTCTTAATCCTCTTAAAATTGATGGTAGCTGCACAGTTATTAAACATCCATATCCCCATGTAAAAGGCATTTACACCATTAGTTACTCCTGACAATTTTAATAAAGATAATGAGCCCCATCTTTACTGCAAACACCTTCCTGTTAGACAATAAAAACAATAAATCAGTGTTGAAATCAGTCTGGAAAAACCTATTGGAACCATATTTATGGTCGTCAGCATCCAAAAAAATGTCTCCACGTCAGAAAAAGTCCCGCAGGACTACCGACTGTCAGAGTGGTTGTGGAAACGTGATGACAGATCTGTTCATCATTACCTCCATCTGCGAGCTCAGTGAAACCATGGGAAGATAAGGCAACGATCAAACAGACTACATTCGAACAGTGTGGAGTCAAGTTTGTCTCGCTGCGTCAGACCCTTCAGACATGTTTCACTGACAACATATCTCCTTTGTTTCCCTTCAACATCTCCTCTTCTAGTTCGAGTCAAGGTCGCTGGTTTGGTCCCAACACTGGTTCTGACATAATGATTCATTCATAACTCATTGTTCTTCTTTTTCTGTGATTGAATTTACAGTTTGTTAAGAAAAGGGTTTTTTTTGTTAGTTTTTTTGTCATGAATTTCCTAATTTCATTTCCTGTTTGGACACTTTTTCAAGAAAAGTCTGTCCACCATCAATTCAGTGTCCCTCAGAGAAGCTGTTTCCTCGCAGCGCGAGATTTGTAACATAAATCACGTTCAAACAAGTAAGTGGCTGCAAAATAAGCATCAGTGCTCAGACGAGTCTGAGGTCAACAAGTCTTCACCTGGAGGGAACGCAAGCCTCTGTGGTGCAACGGATAGAGCGTTGTACTTCTAATTAAGTACAGAAGAAGTGAGTCAAGGGTTGTGGGTTTGAGTCCCACCAGAGTCGATCTTTATGACCTCGCTTTAACTGCCTGTTCACAGCGCAAAGTGACGAAGTGTTTCCCTGATTCCAGAAAATGTTTTTTGTTCACCAAGCTAATGAAGTTAGCACCTACGTGAAAAAATTGTTACACACCTGGGATTTTGTGTTCACGACAATGGTGTTGCCAAATCATATACAATTTCTACATAATGTGGCTTTAATTCTACTCCCTGTCTGTTTCACTATGGTTAGTTTTCATGGCGTTTAGTTTGTTATCATTCTAACTAATATTATTCAAGGCTCTTTCTCCATATTATTCTTCTGCACTGGGCAGCTTCCTATATGGTCGCAGGCCCTTAGGCTACCGTTTGAAAAAAACATAGAATACATTTATTTATCAGAGCACTTACGTAAGGTATTGCCAGAATCATGCTTTATATATTTTCTTGTGAATGTATTAAGACTGTAGAAACCAGGAGGGGGAGGTGTGTAGACACACAGCTCTCTGCTCGCTCTCGCTGACCGTGGAGACATCGCCTCTGGAAGGGCACGTCGGAATTATCTAATATCAATTCACTCAAAAGTTAATGCCAAAGAGTTTGCTCACATATTGGTCGGGGCTAATCTGTCCTCGCATAATATTAGTAGAGACATGTCCCTACTGTCCATATGCAAAGCAGCATTCTTAGAGCTAGCAGCAATTAAAGCAGGATTAACATTTTTCTTTATGTAATCGCACCACTTGGCCGAGTTTCAGGACAGATCACGGTCTCAGTTAAATATTGAATAATGTAAGTACAAGACAGAACATGTTTACTTTTCAACATTTCCCCCCTCAAGCATTTCCTGGCAGATTTGCTGTTGAAAAAGAAAGCGTTAGCAACATGGCTACAAGTTGCAGATTGGCAACAAACCCCCCCAAAAATCCCAATTTCACCAAGAAAGCCTGTCTGTTCAGTCACTCGTTTTTCACTCCCTCTCTCTCCGCCTTCATCCATCCGTGGATTTCTTTTTGCTTTTGCAATGTGGAGCTTCCACAGTTATTGCACAACAGGAAGAGGCATTATTTTCCACGGTCACTCACCTTGACTTGCCTCTGAGTGTGTTTGTGTGCAGTGTTTTTAAAAATTTGAGGATGTTGGCCGACCGGATAGCAAAGAAAATGAGCAAAGAACGTGAGGATGATGGCGGACCAACCTATGCACGGCACAACCAGTATTTATTTCTTAATTGTCTACTGCCAGTTTTACCAAGATGTTTTTCACATCAAAATCACATGTGGGAGTCACGTGTCAATTACCAACACAATCTGCAGCACATCTTGGAAAAAAAAAATCACGAATCACGTTTGATGACGTCCTAGGAGTGCTTGGTTGCAAATGAAGGCTAAAAAGTGTCTTTATGTGGTAGCTGAGGTCCCCTGTATTGATATACAGTATGTTGTGCTTTTTCACAGCATCGTATTGTACATACTGTACAACTCTGTACATACCTGCAAACCCACATACAAGAACACAAACAAGCTGTACGTGTGTGTCTGTGAGTCTCGATAGACTCTGGAGACGTTCTGTGAAGAAACATCCTCATACCAACCTGACTCAACTCCCCAGAAACCCTGCAGAGATGTTCAGGTGTCACCTCGACCCTGTTTTCGAGCTGTGTGTGTGTGTGTGTGTGTGTGTGTGTGTGTGTGTGTGTGTGTACCTTCTCTCTGAGCTCACATGGACTGTTATTTACTCTCCCACAGTAAAAAAACACAGCAGCAAAGGTCTTGCTATCTGAGTAAAGTTGGGGAAATGTGAACCCAATAGACATAACATATTGTCTTTTGTTTATTATTGAGCATTTTGTAATAAGTACAAGCTGACATGACAGGTGGATTCAGACAGGTTGTTAAATCTTTTCTTCCAAGCCAATTTATTCTCACCTTGGGATTGTTAAACACTCGTACTGTTTAGTAAATTGGGGCACAATGTCTCCCTTTTGGCTCCTTATTAAAAAAGGCCATGAAGGCTCACAGCCTGTAGGTGGATTCCTGATTCCTGGTTAGAAACATGATTTATAGTTGGTCAAATAGAATATACAATGATGCAAGAGAGATATGAAGACAGAACACAGTGTGGACTGAGTAAGACACTATGTTGAGATTATAGAAGCACCAGCTCAGCTGGGATAACCGAGTAACCAACCAGCATCCTCAACAAGTTAAAAATGTGGAAGCTGGTTAAGGGCAGCCCCCCTGCTGAGCTGCTTTGTCCAAAAACATTCAAAGTTTTGCAAGAATGTTCTTAAGGAGACGGTGTGAGGAGGCCAGGGAGATGAGTACCGCAGCGTCAGCAAGATCTGGAAATGCATCGGAAGAACCGAGGAAGTTCTAAAAGCCATAAGATGATGTAAGCAGGGAGCGAGGGGGTGAAATACTGACCCTGGTGGTGTTGGTGAGATTCACAGAGAAGAAAATGTTTCATGTGAGAGAAGACTGAAGCAGCGAGGTGCTCTGTTAATGACACAGTGAGGAGAAGAGGCCATGAAGCTAACGAGGGTGAGGAATAACCACACATGAGTGGTGCAGGCAATTTTGAAAGAGAGTCTTTCAAAGCTGATCCAATTGCACAAATCAATGGGAAAACATTCAAAATGATTGCAGGTCCACTTTTAAGACACTTAATGCCTGCGAGACAGAGTTCAGTGAGTTCACGACAATTAGTTAATTTAAACATATAGATTTCATTACGAGACAAGAATCATCCTGGTTTATAGTTTTAAAAACATCCTGTTTCATCAGATCAGAGACAGTGTTGATATCTTAAAACGGACAAACGTGACATCACCTCCATGTGTAAATGAATCTGGGTAATACAGGAATCTAATCATCATGAACTAAAGGGACAGTTCACATTTAAGCAGCGGAACAGATTTCAACTATGCTGAATAAACCCAGATGTGGTCCACAAGGAGTGAACCGAGCTCAGGTGTTGTGTGTTATCATGTTTCTTTTCTCTTTCACGGTCGCTCTCTCGTCCAACTATAATCTGTTTGCTGTCGACATGCATGATGAATAAAAAATCATCCGTGCCTTCATCATGTTAAGGATGGTTTTTAATTCATGACAGAGGTAGGAACTTACATCAGCCGCAGTTCATTTTATGAATAATGCATAACAATAGAGGGAAAGAAAACGTGTAATGATCATGCTTATGATGAAATCCAAGGAGGATCGGCCGGGTTACAATATGCATGACTCTTTAGTGGGTAATGAACGTGATGGTGGATTATGGACCTATACACACTGACGTAAGAATCTTTGATCGTTATCTGTTTTGGTTTTTTTATCCTGGGGGGTTTCTGAAAATTATTCCTCCTATAACTCGACTTTTTCTACTTTAAGCATAATAACGAGGCATTTGTTTCTTTATATTATAGTGTTCAGAAACATTCCTCAGTCTGTTTTGAAACATTCCAGTAATTTGTTTTTAGTAATTTAAAGTTTGGGCTACATACACATAGTTTTGCACTTGCACTAATTGTTGGGTTTTGCTCAGCAGAAATGCGATGTATAATTACTTTGCATAAAAAAAAGCCTGTGTGTATGAGCTATTGCATAATTATTGTTCAATCCAGCCTTGAAAGGACGTCCTGAAACTAATCGCTTTGTAGTAATCGTTAAGAAATTGCAGAGTTCAGTTGGGACACTGCAAGAATCGAAGTGTTGTCATTAGAAACTTAAACCTGTTTACAACCACACAGCAAAAGTAAAAGTTGACTTCAAGTGCAGACAAACAGATTAATAGTCGAGCAATTACTGGTGAGAAAACCTTTTTTAAAAAACATTATTTTAAGGTTGATGTGTTGAGTTGAGTTTCTTGCCTTTAAAAAACACAGACTCATTAGTCCATGAAACTAAGATGAAACCAGGCTGAAAAATCAAGCAAGTCAGTAAATCAGAGGGTTTCAAATGTGTTTGTTCTTTGACATCTTGCAATGACAGCCGACTGTGAAAGCAGCTTATCAAGACCCACACTGACATTTGTTGGGAGGCGTCTGACCTCTAGCGGAGGAAGTCATTATTACTGCAGCAATGGTGGATGTCAAGCGAAGTAGTATGAAGAGCGACAGTCTGCAAACAGGGGAGGACGGGTTGGATGGTTGGAATGGAAACAGGAGATCATTGTTAGCGACCAGTGTTAAACAGAAAGTACGTACGTAATGTTACCGAGTTCCTTTCCCACGAAGGATGGGGACGCCTGCCACTGGTGCACGGGTCAGAATGTTTTGTGAACACTGATATTCAGTCATTCAGGTGTGAGGATGTCTCCAAATACAGCGAGTGGAATGAAACGAAACAGCGGATATTAATTCTCCGTTAGCTCTTCGGCTGTAGAAATGAAAGACATCGACCATATGTCTCACACCGCTTCCACCTCAGCCGCAGCCCTCTTTACTCTGAGCACCTTGACAGTTCGGAAGCAGAGCCCTCCCACCATCGGGTGCCGAGATTACCTCTGACAGCCACACTGCAGGCGTTTCTCACTTCAGGAATATTTTGCTGACACCAGGCCTCGTCCGCGGATCATGCAGATCAGATTCTTCAGCACAACACTCCTATATTTAGCACCTGCCCACACGTTACAGCCGGAGTTATGCCTCATCGGCGGTGTTCCTCGGTGCGGATGGTGACGTTTGTCAAGTTAAACCTGGTACTTGTGACATGGATCATATCCTCCCATGTGGGTAAATGATGCCTAGATCTCAGGACCCCATGAGAGCTGACATTCATCTGGAGCTGCTGAAGTACAAGGAGGTAGTAAACCGTTTTAGATCTTTATCCAGATCACAAAGTCAACTACTTGTCTGCTACTGAATGAGAGAGAGTTTTAATTCAAAGTCGAGCTTGTCTGCACTCCAACCGTTCTCATTTTGAATAGCTAATGTTGTTCAGATGTCAAAGTAATCGTGTTCCTGAGATGGTGACATTCCTCAGGCTGCAATAAAAATAATAATGGATAAATTATAAATCATTAACTTGATCAATCTCTGAGAAACATCTCATTCTCATTTCTAACTCTGGAACCACATCGCACAGAGAGGAAGATGTTCATGTTGATATGAAATATGCACTTATCAGTAAATACTTGCTAACTTTCTCCTGATTGAAGTGTCGCTTTATAAATTGAGGTCAAAGTTTGAAATCCTTTCTGCCCCTCGTCAGTTTTGCGAGCTCCAAACAGCTTGTGTTTGTGTAAATAAGTATTTCTTAATCACATTCATAAAACCATGAAACTGGATTTATGCATAATTAACCTTTCGCATAACAGCATGCTGCGTTTGTAAAAACTGGATGTTCTCGGAATGATTGAAACTAGTCACAACTTGAAAACTCGAGAAATAACTTTTTTCTCGGTTGATGTTGGTTTACTGTTTTTTTTTTTTAATTATTCAAATAGAGGACTCATAAATCCATGATAATAACAGGAAACGTGGCTTTGAGTGAAGCCCCTTCTGTTTTTGTGTGACTGTTTACTGCATCTGCTCTGCGCCTCTGTTGGCTTTGCTTTCTAATCTCTGTGTGAGATTTCTATGTGCACAGGAGAGACGCTCATCTGTCGGCTGTTTTCCTCTCCCTTCTTTTCTTCCCACTCTGTAAATGAATAAACTATTAGTTTAAGTTTCTGCTCACATTGATAATCATTCTCTGCAGATGTTTGACCCGACAACACGCTTAAACAACATATGATTGTGCACTTTGTGAATTCGATTTATGATGCAGCGCCCTGACATACAAAAAAAAAATAAGCAAATCAGTATTCTGTTTCATCCTTTTGCTCCTCGATTCCACACCCAGTCTCTTCTTCTGTGGTGGGCGCAACATGCCATACAAACAAACACATATTGACATGTGTACGTTTTACTCAGCCAGCTCATGGGGAACAGATTTATAACCGAACTGAACACATACGGAGTTGATATAGTATCTGTTATCTTGGCTTGGAGCTCGTCACTCCCCCGCAAGCGAACAGTTAAAGCTCAGCGCAGTGGGGGAGCAGAGGGGGACGATAAGAAACCCCCCACAGGGAATAGTTTCCACAGGGTTCATTCGTTTGAGTCTGAACCGGGCTTTTATTGCCCCACTTATATTTATTCATTTCTCCTGCCATATCGGGTTAGCTTTTATAAATTGTTTTCAGCTGCTTGTGATAATTCCCACATAGGCAATTTATAGATACAGTCCAGTGAGCCGACCCCTTTCTCTCCACTTATTATGATTGAGGCTGACTGGGCTCGACAACAGAACATGAAGTTCTGCACCACTAGACTGAAACTTTTTTTTTTTTTTTGCAGTGCAAATTATTATTTGATTACAAAGTCATATCTCTGACTCTGAACATAACACGGAGGCTCGGGGGGAGCAGACTTGTTCCCAATAATGTCGACAAAGCTGTTGTGTGTGTGTGCATGTGCAGCCTTATTAAAGCGTGTTATAGACCTGATGAACCACTAGAAGACGTCATGTGAGTAGATCTGGGTGGGTTGGGTGGTTCAGTCGTAGGTCTCTCACCCAAGCAACCAGGGTATTAGTGAAGCTAGTGTTTAAATGATGCTGTAATCATTATCTTTTCCTGAACCTAGCAGTGGTCAAAGTGTAGCTGGACTTATTGTTAACCTGACCACAGATGACACAGTAACATAACTGGCGTCAAAGATGCAGATATGACTTCGTCCTCAACATCGATATACAGAAAGTAGCAGAAATAATGCAGCAGTAAATACAAAATATGTGAACACGTACAAACAAAATAGAGATAAATAAGAGTGTTTATTCATATCATTATATGAGCAGTCGACATCACAGTTTTTTATTCTGCTGACACTAAAATGATTTACTGACTCACAAACCACAAAAACAAACAAACCCAAAGTTGTCTCGATTCATTTTCTTTACTGTAGATTTTCAGCTTTTGTTTGTCTTTAATTTTGCAAAATTAACCGGGGCTTCCGTCAGTCAAGCCAGCAGTACACTACTCGGTGTAAGTCTTGTGTCTTTAATTAACAATTCATTAGACTTGCATGAAGATTTCATAATGCGTCCTTGAGAAACTCTGGGAGGGTTAACGCTTGGAAAAAGTTTGCGTGCCTGATGTAACTTCAGTGAAGTCTGACAAACTGAGGAGTGATAAAGAGACGTCTGTGTGACAGTTGAGACTTCCTATAAATACTTGCAGATGTAAGAGGGTGATAGAAGGAGCCTGTGCGGATACTTTCAGACGGCAGGTGCAACAGGTTGGACCTGCATCAACACCTTCACACCAACTGAAGTGGGAGACGTCACCTGTGCAGTGAGCCAGAAGCTGTTATTCAGGTGCTGATTGAAGGAAGTTGTGCCTGCGCGTGCCTTCACTCTGTCGTCTATTTATGTCAAATGTAGCAAATACCGCTGGTTCTCATTTCTTCTGCGTTCGCTTTGTGTGCAGGCGGTCAGCTCCAGGTGCCACAGTCTTAAGTTGGTCCTCCTGATGGCTGAAGTGCTCTATAATCACAGTCCATGGTGATTGCTCAGGGAGGTTCGCTTTGAGTGCAGCGTAAAAGTTATTTATGAACTGGAAGAAGCCACCAACCTCTGGCGAAGCTGATCTTTGGCTGTGAATAGTCTTCCCCGTTCTTCCTTGTTTACAGAGTATGCAGCAGGTGTGTCACACAGATTATAATGGACTGGCTGAAGAATGAAACAGGTGGATGCCCAAAAGACTCCAAAGAAAAACAATTGCAGGGGTGCAATGTTTTTTTCCCCCACTGTACACTAAGATGGCATTTTTGGTTAATCATGGTGGCATACCATGTTACTGTAATATAATGGCTTTCATCAACAAAATGCATATTATATGTAAATAAATGCTTTTGAGCTCAAAGATGATCAGTGATATAAACACTCAGATTCACCTCTCCTCGTCCTGAAACACGGTCCGACCGTCGAGTGCCACAGATCTCTGTAAGGATGCCGGAATAACAGTCTCTGATTTTCCGTTGCTTGGTTCCATTTCATTTGCCTGCAACCTGATAATAGCCAGGAGCAGGCTGGATTAGCGTGGCCCTCATACTGACTCCCTTCCATCTCCTCACCCCAGCAGGTCAGGTTGGATGGTCCAAAGCTGCCATGGGCAGAGGTCGTCTCTAAGTCTTCTGAAATAACAGACAAATCAAACATGTTGCAAAGTTTAAAGGAGTTACCAGCCACTGCTTCTGCATCAACCACTGACTGCAACACACCCCATGCCGTCTGATCCCACGCGTCACACAAGGTGAAGCCACAAGGCTTCCTGGTTCTTGCTCAGTTGTTCCTGTGCTGCACTTAAAAGAAGATATGCTGTCAAACAATCGGGCAGTTTCAGGGTGTAGTTACCCTTGAAATACTTGTGTTTGATCCACCAGAATGAGCTGTCAGAAGTGGTCATTAAGCCCGACACAGGTTCCTGCAGAACCACTGAGGTGCTGGTAAGTGGAGTGCAGTCGTCATGGATACAGGTCACACACTGGACACATAGTTGACACTACTCCACCTGGCAATTTACACTTTGAACTAAAGTCCTCTAGTTCTGCACATTCAAACTTTTAAGTACGTAAGCTAGTTTTCCCAAGTGACAGGTGAAAGGAGGTCCCGGTCTCCACCAGTTTTCTCAGAGGAAGGACGTTGTTGTCGCTGCTCCGCTCAGTTAGCAGGTTAGCAGCTGTGTTTTCATATTCAGGTGCTGACAAACTATATATGCAACATCATAACTCGTCTTTTTTAAACGAAACCTAACCTGCTTATCCACATACACATGCAGACAGCATCGTAAGTAATATGACTTTTCACCAAATTTCACTTAGATTTTGGAAGCATTGCTTGCCTATTTAGTGTGAGAGTGCACAGCTTGTCCTTCCTATAAAAACACATCTGAATTTGACTAATCAAATTGGTGAGGGAAACCAATTATTTAGACCTCTACAATGTTAGCGTAAGTTCAGGTTGAACTTCGTATGGAAGAGCTTCGAATACGATGATAGAGTTGCAGAATGGTTTCCTCTCTCAACCGGTCGCAGCGATAACTTTCCTGTCTGAAGTCTTTTCTCGCGTACATGCTCTAATGTGAAAACAAGAATAAGAAACTGGTTGCAAAACATATTGGATGCAATAGTTCACTTCACACCTATTCTTCAACTCTCTCTCTCACTCACACACACACACACACACACACACACACACACACACAGACACAAACAGGCAGCTTAATCATCATTAGAGTGTTGAAGCTTCACAACGAGTTTTACTTGTTTTGCTGCTTTTCAACAATGGAGAACAATGTCTGGAGTTGTTTCGGGGTTTGGAGCTGTTTATCGAGCCTCAGTACTTAGACGAGCACTCTGTACTGTACTGGACTTGGATCAGCACCATGGAGAGCGCCACAGCATCCAGTCGTCTGCTTTGCCTTTAGTCCTGACAGTTTGTATATATAGTATGATGCAAAATGTTGGTTTGTTGTGGACACACTTCCTCTGTGCCATAAAGTGACCTTCAGTTGGATGAAGGATGGTGGATAGTGTTATTTTTCTACACTGTGCAGTCAGTATTCACTCATCAGAATGATAAGCTGTAGCACAAACATTGTCTGGCAGCAGTAACTGTTTTTTTTATTAACATTTAACCAAAAATTCTGATCTTTCCATAACCAAAGTGCTTTAGTTGTCACCATCTAAACCAAAAACTGTTCTGGACATTAACCCTGGACTGGTTTTACGCCCACAACCTCCTTCTAACCACAACCTCATCATGAAAGCAACGTACTAATATTTGAACTTAAGACATGAGGCGCCGGCACCTGCTCATCTCAAGATGAGGATCATCGCTGACTAGTTGTGAAAATGAGAGTAACAGTGAATGTGGATCAGTTATTCTCAGGGCTCGTATTATTCATTCAGTATCGGGTTCAATTTTCAGGCACGTTGACAGTCCCGATCCTAAAGTGGCCTGATTTAAAGAGTTTCAGTGAACATTTGAAAGCCTAATATGGTAAATTGGACATTTTATAGGGACTTGAGGATTGGCGATGAATATGATCTAGTAAAGCAGATGGAACACAAGAGGCAGTTGAGTTGAGAAATGTTGCCGGTGCGACGGAACAAATTTTGGGAAATGTCTCCCCCGATGCACAGATTTGTCAGGAGTCAATGAGGAGTGGTGAGCTGAGATGTTTCAAAACTCCTTAATGAGGTCGATTTATTTTCGACTCTTCTATTTGGTGCTTGAACAGTGTGAAGCCTTTGCATGAGAAGGCAGACTCCATCAGCATCCTCCCGCAGTGAACTTAGTGAGGAAATCTTTTCTGAATTTTATTTTTAAAAATACTCAGGCTCTGACATCTCTGCTGGAGGTCGGGAATGTTGTGAAAGAGGTTAGGTTACTGGGGTTTTTTTGTATAAAGAAGAAAATGGACTCTGACACCCTTTTATCAACCCTAAAATCTCTACAAGCTGTCTCCTTGACCCGTGGACAAAGCAGCGAGCAGCACGCACATACATACGCACACACTGGGCATTCGAGGATACAGACCCCGAGAGATCATACAAACATTTCTGGGAGATGTACTTAGATTCATTTTTCACTTCCTGTCAACATGACAAGAACACTTTAAAACCCTGTAGGCATTTTGCTATCCTTGCTTGACTTGACACTTAAAGAAAATAGAAAGGAGGTTAAAGACTAAAGTGAATTTCAGCCGCTAAAACTAAATCCTGGAGGAGAATCACCTTCGGTTGTCTGAGGGCGTACACAGGCTTCAACTTGCCATCGGCTGACACTTCCATAAAACAAAAGTTTGGTAAGAAACCTGTCACATGGATCGAGGCCGCTCTTATTTTTAAACTTGGAACTTTTCTTCGTGCTCAAGCGTTAAAACCCCACGTCTGACCGGGCAGGAGTATGACCTCCAACACTTTACTTTTCATTTAGTAACTATACTGACGTCAGTGAAAAAACATAGCTGAACACTGAGATAGTAGAAATCTTTGGTAGCAGGTCGATGGCACACTGAGTGAGTTGACATCTGCTCACCAACACATCCTCGTACCTGAACGACTGAACAGGTCGATGTCTTTAACAGGACCGTTACAGTGACAGTGACACACACACCTTCATCGTATGGTTGTGGTTTGGCTAGGTTTAGGAAAACATTGTGGTTTTGGTTTTCATCACCACAACAAACTTTGAAATCTTCATACTTCTTCTCCTCACTTCCCTCTTTTCAGCTGTAGTTATAAGCCATTATCAGCTAAAGGCCGCCACCTATGAAGAAAAATAACTACGGGTCCTAATAACCTGCTTTTGTTTCTGTTTTCTGACGACGGCAGGCTCACAAAATGTCAATTTTCTATCATCTTAGATTTCCTACTATTATGGATATTTTTAAAAAAGCAGTTTCACCTCAAAAACAGATTTCCTGAGCAAACAGACGCAACAGATTCAAACCTGGACATCAACATTAAGATACTGTAAGTTCACCACTAACAAAGTCAGTATCTTGATGATGACATTGCTTAAAGAAATCTAACTCAACTGCTAAATGATAGATTCCATTCACTGTTAACAGAGTGTTTCTGTAATGTCAAAGACATTCTTGGAATGATCCGATCAGTAATACTCTGTTATAGCAGCTTTCAAGAGAGGAGGACTGAACAAGGTCATCATACAATTCTTCTTACAGAAGCTTTTGTCATAGGCAACTAAAGCCTTTGTCAGTGAGCAGACACGGTGTCTGAGACAGGCGTGACGGTGCTGAGCACAGACAGGTGGAGCCCACGAGAAGATTCGGGGGCAGCAGAGGTCAAAGGTTGAACTGAGACTGTCTAAGAGGAGACGTTTGGAGGAGGCGCAGACGGAGAATCAGTGTGATGACAGATAAATGGGCTGACATGGAGAACAAAAGAAAGTGAAAGGAAAACCACATTACCTACTTTCACACATTTCATTTTTTTGCAGATATAAAAGCAATTTTTCTTTTTTAATGTGTGCAGAGTTGTCACTCAACACCTGCAAAGTATTTATGGATGTGTGATAATGAGGGTTGTTGGAGGGGAGAGAGTGAATGAACAGGATGTTCCCCCTTTTATTTTTTTTCTTTCTTTACCTTGTTGAATATTACAAAAGGCAAAAGAGTGAGGAGAGATAAAATGGAGGTGACATGTAGAGAAACAGAGAGAGAAGGTAATGAGATAACAGAGCACATGGTTTCAGGAGCCGAGGTTCTGGCTGTTTGATTACTCGATCACAGGAGCAGAAAATTGCTTAGAGGCCAAAAAAAACAACAACAACAACTTAGACAACAACTGTGAAGAAGTGTATCCAAAAACACGCCATGCTGCCAGTCATTCTCCTATGAATACATGTCAGGTAAATATTGATCTGCTGCAGAATTTATTACCGTTTGCTACTTTTACAAATCGGGTGGGAAGGAAAAGGTCACGTTTAGAGAGACAGGTCAGTTTTCCTCTCAACGATCGGACTGTTTATCGAACATAATGTTATTATTTGACTCCAGGCTTTCCAGAAATCATCATCCAGTTACTCAAGATAATTGTTGTGAGCACAGCCACGCAAAAAGAAGTGTGGATCTAAATGCAGAGTGTGTTTTTCGGTGACTTCATTCACTTATAACTAAGCTGATGATGAGCAGCTCACAACGCAGAACTTACAGTTTGTAAGAATTAAACAGTTAAAAAGCTTTTAAGGCGAGAGCACAAAAAGGAACTCAGCAGTGTGTGACGGCCCAGAGATCTCTGGTAGATCCAGAACGGGACAGAAAGTAAAGAACATATCCACAAAACAGTGGAAAACCAAAAGTACACACCTTGCAGATTATTAGAAGATGACACAGCGTGGCGGCGAGGTTTCATAAAGTGAGACACTGACTATTAAACCTAATAAATCGTCACACTTCAGAAGTCTCTTTGGCTAATTGCTGAAAAGCTAAACTAATGTGCTGTGACTGGCAAAATTAAAACTCTTTTCAAACTAAATAGACCTTTTACACGGCAGACATTTTGACTTGACGTATAGCAGTAAAAGCACAGGTGTGACTAATAACATTAATAATGGCTCAAATCCATCTAAGTATATGCCACTGAGCCACGTCAGCGAGCAGGTATGCAGAATACCGAGGTCCTGGAAGAGGCACATGAACTGCAGTAAATCGCGGCCGCGCCTGCTACAGTATGACGTGTGAAAATGTCTTCCATTAAAGACGCCCATAAACAAGGTCGACTGAGTTACAGCTTCATGCTGCTCGTCCCTCTTTACTCTTTCACAAAACGTGCAATGTTTTATTCTCCAGTTCGTCTGATTTAGTGAATTCACAGCAGAACTTTCTCAGTCTTGACCCGCATTGTTTCCAGACTGCAAACACACATTTTCACAGCTGACATTTTGACTAGTAGCTAACGACATCAGCTATGGCTCTGTTTCATTTAAGTCACTTTGTTTTATATATCACGGCGCCAAGTCACACATTTAGTCTCAGAGGGCTTTTGAAGCGGGAAGCCATGTGAGCGAGCCAGCTGGATACGAGGACCTCGACGATGGCGTGCAGGAAACGCCGGGCGCCGACGACACAATACTGCAGTGCGTTAAAGTGGTCACAGTGATTATGGACTCGTAACTGCTGTGGCTTGATATCACTGAATCGTTGCACGCTGGCTTTCACAGCCTGCGTGATGTCATCAGGAGAGCGCTGCCAGGGGACGAGAGCAGGAATAGCGTCTGATACTGGCTGTCAAAAAACAAAAACAAAGTGACCTTTCTTCTGTTTCAGTTTCACCTCAACGTAATTTCTCTTTGCTTCGCCATGTTTACACTTGAAGAGCAGTCTGTGCTTTTGTTGGTCAACGTCACGGAACAGGAATTTGTCATACAAGGTGAAATAAGGTGCGTCTTTTTTGACTATATCTGTCGGCTCGGGCAATTGTCAGGCTGCATTTGTGTTTACTGAACACGGCGTGGGACAAACTGCCAACACTGATCATTTTGCTTTTCATTTAGCGCCCGTGTAAACAAGTTACAGCAGCCACGGAGCCCACAAGAGAAACACTGCTCACAATCATCTTACAAACCACAGGTATCTCCAAACTTTGTGAAGTACTTGCTATCTCTTTATTTTGGCTACATTTAAAAATCTCAGGGTTGACTGAAGTGGATCCAGGTCAGCTGTGTGCAGGGAGGGCAGGCTGGCTCCTGATTGATGAGTGAAAGCAGCTTTGGGAGTTCCTCTCCCAGCCAATCAGGGGATGACAACGCCCTCTTGTGAAGTCTTAAGACAGGTGGGGCATGAGACACACTGCAGACATCATCCAAACACACTGTTGACCAAAAACTCTCGTCTGTTATTTCTAGCTGAGGGAGATGGATTTCATTGTACAACCTGGTTGAGTCACCGTACAACAATCTGGTTTATTTCATTGTCTTAAACTGAACCTCTTGATATCCACCTTCAAATGTCTCCAATTAATTTAATTGATGACTGATTCTCATGTGTTTTTCCTCTGGTTCATTTTGCAATTTTATGTCATCACAACACATTGCTAATGCCTGCTTAGGTTTGGGCATCAGAACCACTTGGTTTGGTTTAGGAAAAGATTATGTTTGGGATTTCCTGTCCTCCTTTTCTTGGCTGAAAAAAGGTCCAAACTGTGGTCTCTTGATCGGCAGAACCACCTAACCACCCACAATTACTCCCCTCAGCTCATGTGCACGTGAGATGAAGGTGATGGAACACTAACGTGGAAATGACATGAAAACATTTGGGCTTATCCGTAGTTTGGTGACCGGGCTACAAAAACCCATCTCACTCTCGATGAGACAATCCAAGATGAAAAAAAAATCATTAAGTGGGAGGGAGGATGGAGAGAAAGAAGGAATGAGTGATGGAAGAAACATTAAAAAGGAGAGGACAGTAAAACATAAAGTCAGGTGGAGCATACACACAGCAGTGACTCTAACTTAATCTTAATTAAGATCTCCCTCCAGTCGCTTCCTGGCTTCCTTTCTTCCTTTCTTCCCGGTCCCTTCTCCGGCCCATTTGTTCTGTTTTGATGTGTCTTTAGTATGTTGAACAGCTCGTGGTAGGAACAGGAAGAGACACATATCTTCAAACAACCTGCAAAGAAAGTAATGAAACTTAATTACTTGACTCAGTTGTGGCTGTGGACAACTCAATATATATTTTGAGCTCTATCCTGGTGCTAAAAATCACTTCATTTGCACATGTACCACTTTTATTTGACAGGCCATGACCTTTCCTGGGTTTTTTTTTTACTCACTTTCTTGACTGAAGAGATTTGATCAGGTCCCAAAATTCAACCACTACGCAGTCCAAGACCCACACTGGTCCAGTCTGAGTGGGTAGCCTAAAGCTGAGTATCGTTTAATAGCCAAGATCAGAAATGTCAATGATGAACCGAGGCTATTAAATTCCCTGTGAGTGAGAGCTGAAGTGAAATGTCAAAAATGGTAGCTGGTATTTTGTAAATGTAAGGCCCGAGCCGTGTTTTAATTGCACTCATGCACACCTGTTTAATAAACCTTAAGCTGCTGTCTGCAACTGACACTGAAGGCGTCAGCAGCCTGTGAGTGGGCAGTTTTTTCACCTCTGCCGGCTGAGCCGTCCAAATGAATCACAGAAAAACCAGCCCTGTCCAATCAAGCCCAATTAAAAAAAAAACTAAATATCAGCCAAAGCCAGACTGGACCCTCGAGGTACATCTGGGGCCCAGCAGGCATTTAACAGAAAAAAAAATCTACTAGACGAGATCTCTTCTTGAATGACCGATCAAACGTTTGGACATCAGAAAGTGGTAGAATATGTCTCCGATATGTTCCCAAAGCCCCAAGCTGACATCTTCAACTTGTGCGACTTGTCTGAGAAATCCCCAAACCCCAAAGCTATTCAACTGATGTAATAGAAGACCAAGAAAACCAACCGTTGTAATGAAAAAAATGTAAATGTCGTGATCTGACAACTCAAGATGATCAACAGACCGTGTTGTGAGCAGTGTTTTGTGTCGGATTCATTCGTCATAATAGGTCAAACATGTGTAAGGGAACAGCAGACGAGTCATTTCAGTGTTTAATGAGCCGAGGACATGTTGGCAGGTCTCGTCAGGAGAAGCACAAGTAAATAATACAACTACAAATGACTGAAGTATATTTAGCTGCTTCAGTTTAAGGGTCCTGAGATCGTGCGAGCTGCCTCAGCGTCGCGCTCTCACGGCTAATTGAACCTGAATGAGGTGGACTCATCGTAAGTGTAATCGGTAACACCTGTGCTTTTCCCTCCGACGACGAGCCGGAATATGTGTTGTACTTTTAGGTCCACCAGTGATGATGGACTACAGCCTGACGACTCCGCAGAGCTCCCTCTCTGTCCAGCCTTGTCTTTCTGCTGCGACTAAGTTTGATGACTTAATTTTGTCTTCGCCTCTTCACTCGTTACACTCTCACTAATCTCACTGACGGGTCAAACTCTGTTTAAAGACTCTGTTAATGTCTGTTTTCTCTAATAAAAGTGGTTAACCACCCTCAGACATTTGGTCTCATTTTAATGTCTTGACTCTGAGATTAACCAGCTTTAGGTTCACGCAAACGCTCCATCTAACAGCTGAATAATGCACTACAGGTGCAGGCGACGGACTGGAAGTGGACCCACCAGCTTGTTGTTCATAATCAGAGTAACGTGGTCTTTGGAGGATCCAGCCCCTGTATTGGGACGTGGTCCCGGTCTCATCCGTCTCGTGACATCCTCCCAGTCAAGTTTCAGCTTTGGTTCTTCTTGTCTTAGTTTTTTTATTCTAACCACCATCATGCTTCCCATTTTTTTTCCATCCTCCTTATTTCTTACTCTTCCTGTCACTGTATTCACACACACACACAAGACATCCGCATTAACTCCCTAGACTTCTCAGCCCACAACCTGACAGTAAATAGAAAATGACTCACATGGATATCAATCCTCCGCTATGAGCACGGAGCCCGAGCTGCTTTCGTCTATACAATTATGCTGTTGAAAGCCTTCACGCTGACAAATTGCTTAAGGAGCAAAGAGGAAAAGAAGAAGAAGGAAATCCAATTAAGTGAAATGTGAGAGAGGGAGGAGAAAAGGTGAATTTGATCCACAGACAGCATGTATGTGTCTAAACAACTACATGTTTAAAAAAAAGCTGTCAGTCAGTTTGGTGAACTCAAAGCACAGACTCGGGACGACTGTCACGGCTAAGAGGCGGCTGACAGGCTAATATTACTTTTGTGAATTAACGGCATGTATTGCTGTTTACTGCTGTGGCGCCGGCTGTCCGCTGATGGCTGATACACATTATATTGACAGCTGCTTTCCTACCGGCGAACCCAAGTGGCTGAGAAATGGCAGCAGTGGGTGGTGCAGCTCAAAAATACATCGACCACAGCGTGCTGCTCGTTGGCATCCAGTCAGATGACACTCAGTGAGCCGAGAGTCTCTGCGAGGCGACAGACGAGAACGCCGAGAAGTTTGTTAAACACTGCAGACGGAAACCTCCGCCTTACATTTCATGTTGCTGCAACCAAACTTGTCCTGCGATGTGCCTCAAAGCCGATGCATACCAGTTTTTAACACTTATATTTCCACTTAGCCATAAGTGAGTCAGAAAAGGAATCTGTTCTGGTTTTCCCCTGACTCAATGCAAATCTAGCTGGGATGCTTTCCAGTCAGGAGAGAAGAAACACGGCTGCTCAAACTGTTCTTAAAGAAACCCAGTAAAGACCTCTTTGCTTCCCTTATGTTTCTGGATAACATGCTAAAACCTGTTAAATTGAAAGACTTACAAATATTCAATCACAAAGTACACAATAAAGATGAGAGTCTGATTAGACCCCAGTGTGAGATCATCATATTATAAGCAAAGCCGTTAATAACACAGGCGACTCTGGTCTGTAGGAGGTCGTGGTGGCGGGATAAAGACGGCGGCTGGCTGAGATCAGAACTGGACGATGGTGCAGCAGCTGAACGCAGCACGGAGGAGAGCAGATTAAAAGTTTGACAGTGACATGCAGCATATGATGGGCAGACCACAGAGTAAGAAGGGGAGAGAGAGGGAGGACGACAGAGATGTGAGTGAATGAGTAGCATAAAGACTGAACTCGCACTGAGCTCCGTTGCAGCTCGCTTGCGTTCACGTAAACGGACCTGACCGGACTTTTCCAATATGTTTCCTTCAGCTGCAGGGATTCTCTGGCATTACTGTGACAATCATGGTATTAACACAAAGCCATTTTTCACCATTCATCAACATAATCACTCAGTTCATTCACCAGTTCATGCCATCGATCGAGTCATGAAATAAAGAGAACATAGCAACCCATGGAGCGGTACCAAGCACAGTGACATCACTTCCTGTCCCTCGGCTTGGATGTGCAAAAGGGGGGCTAAGTGTTTGGGACAAGCGTGGGATCAGGTTTAGTCATAAATCCTTCCTCACACTCTGATATATATCATCTGATGTTTTCCTGGGAGATATGGTGACTTAATGAAACGCCTTGTGACCTTGAGTAAACCTGCAGATTTCTCTGGGTTTGAACGCTGTTGGAAACATTTGGGTTGATTTAAATATGCTGTTCAACAAAATACTTAAAGATCTGGGTTGTTTTTAGACATTTTAATGCAGAAATGTTACATAATCCATAAGAAAAGTCTCTGTATACTATATGTTTTTATACTTTTTTACTTCCTTCTTATACTCCAGAGCACCTTACGGTTGCCTTGACTTTATTAAATGGAAACTCGGGCTGTATGTGTCTTTCAAAAGATTGTTCGACTCGGTGGCATTTATTTTTCAGACAGGCTTCAAATCAAACACAACATTGTATACAGTCGCTGAGCAGGTGCTGCTGATCGGAGAGACAGCAGGTCACCAGAGGTGCCAGAGACCTAAACCCAGACCCAGAACTCGAGGCTAAACGAGTGCGTAGTTCTCTCACTGACCCGACACCGGCCTGCTTTTTACTATTGCTTTTCTTTACAACACAGCGCAGCTCTGCAGGCAGCCTGAAGAAGTTGACGACCAGCAGCTTCACACTGTGACGTCTCCAGACTTCTTTCACCCTCCAACTCAAACTGTTTTGTTTCTTGATGGCTCGGTTCTAGTGCCCACCCATAAAGCTTCACAGACTTTGGCACACATTCCTGTCAGGTCCTACTGTGAAATCTGCATATGCTCAAAGATAAGCACTCTACAACCTTTCCAGAATTCCTCTGTGGGAATAATCTACGCGTCACAGCATCCTTATAATAAAACAGTTTTATTAGAATTAAGTTTAGTAGAATAAAAGCAATCCCAGTAAGTGAAATTGAAATAAAAACAGCAGTATGAGACTCCTATTTTCTTTAAAATAACTAGCTGCTGCTGCGATCCTAACCTTCCCGAGCACATGTCAGTCTTTCATCAGCTCATTAGTGTCCACGCTCCTGTGCTATCAACGGATATTCTGCCTGCCTGCTGATTCCTCCGTCCCCAGACTGCCAGATTCAGCTGCTTGATGCAACACCAACAGACTTATGACTAACAAGCCTTTTGACCTCACCTGTCCTGCACGCTGAATTTGCTTTTGGGTCCTGTCCACAAGTGTGAAACAGTGAGCAACAGCCCGGCAGTCTGCGTTTGCCCACTGACGATGACTCTGCTTATCATTGACCTCGCGCTTTAACCAGCCTGCGATGTGTAAACACTGCCTATTTTTGACTAAACATGCATTTTTTTGTGTGTGTGATGATCTGCTGGGTTTCTGGCTAAAGCCTGAGACATAATTTCTACCACGGCTTCAGCTGAAGTTGCATGAAAAAACATTTTTAATGTAGTCCTGTGCCCAAAACCAATTTCACATAGGCTGCCTAGGGATTCTGCTAAGGTTCTGTGGGTAATTTCCATCCTTTATATTTTCCAGTGTCCCACCTGTATAGTGCTGTCCTGTGAAATAACAGTGTCGACATTGTGTCAAAGATGTATTATTGTGCTGCAGAGATATCTGGGGATGCTAACAAGCTAGCGCCGGCCCGTCCTGTCTCGAGAATGTCCTGAATTGTTTTTCGAGATAGCTCAAGCCGCCGGATGTCAGTGCTAATGACACCAACACCGGGCTGATGATGCCCACGTCCCTCATGCTGTATTCTCATTCAAAATGGACAACCAGAACCACCCACCTCACAGTCCATCACCCATCAGTGGGAGTTTATTATTATATATTGTTCCTGTCTGCTGCAGTGCATTCTGGTTGTTAGGGTAAATGCCACAGCTCTTTCTCTGGTGCTTTATCTGGTCCGCTCCAAAAATATTTGTCTCTCTACTGCATGTTTTACGTCTTCCCAGCAATGGAATACTTTTGCAGCTTTCCTTGTTTTTAAAAGCTTCAACAGGAACAAATAGTGAACAGTTACTAATAATCTTTTGTATGCATAACAAAAAATGGTCAACTTGGTGCATTTCCCGAGACTTCCAGTGCTGTTGGCAAGTGTTGTTAATCCACTTGTTATTATTCATAGAAGAAGATAAATGTCCACATAAAAATGACTCACAGAATGAAGTTGTCTGCAGCCTTCACTGTGCTTAAATTCAGACTTCAGGATATAACAGTTTATCCCAAGGTAACAGCTATTGTCATAATCTTCTTGGCTGAAGCAACCTTGAGACGTCTGTTGTTCTATCTATGATGGAGCAGGCAGTAAGCAGGGATAAACACTGTATGTACTGTCAGGGGCCTTAAATGTCACAGCACACAAACAAATGGTGCTACGGAGACTAACTCGGGCTGGTTGGTGGCACACTTCGTCCGACGAATTTCCACGTTACTATACATGTATGATGAGGGATGTGCTGTGCTCAGAACTGTATATTCATCTTAACAACCTGACGTAGTTGTTGTTCTTATCTGAAATTCAGTTTGCAGTCTGAAGTATAATATGAGCTCCTAAATGCTGCAGACTAATCTTATAAGAAGACTCACCTTGTGTATGACCGGGACCTCTCGTGGAGCTGAGCAGCGCTCTGATAAGTGAAGCTCGGGGCTACAGTTTGGGCTGAGACACGCCGGCTCCACACTCAAGGATTTCATGTC
>CAEMYA010002116.1:12566650-12621127 GCA_903131615.1 Diplodus sargus | reverse complement strand
ACCGAGGACTCAGAAGTGTTGACCGCTCTGGGGCGAGTAGATTTGAGGACTGTGCGAGTCTCTTCTCCTGCAGATATTTCATCGAGAAGTCCAATTAGCGTTTCCACTCTGCTGAAGTTGTCGGCAAGGTAAGTGAGGTAAAATATTTGACGTCAAAATTGATGTTGTAACCGACTGGCCGAGAGCGGCTTTCATTTTTATTCAAGGGTCCGATGGGCTTGTAACTAAAAAGGTCACCGCTTGTAATCCCCAGCCGCTCCTGGAAAACTCAGGGTGAGAGCGAATGAGTAATGATCTCCTCCCCCAGCCAGGCTGTTCTGAGAAAAGCGTTAACATTGACTGCTGCAACAGAGCTACTCAGCTACAAGTTACAAGATGTACAGAGCTGCTGCGAGGTCTGAATGTACAGACCTACGACTGAAGCTACAGGGACTCTTGGTAAAAGTTATTGGATGAATACACCGTAACCTGAAAATTCTAATTTGGAGTGGATACAATGACTGACTTTCTGGTGTTGCTGCTCACTTCTCTGTTCAACAATAAGATATAAGAGAATCACTGTACATTACATTGTCAGCAACTTTCACTGCTGCAGACGGGTTGAGAAGAGAAAGTCAAGATAAATCCACATTTACTCGACGACTCTACTGAACAATTTAACAAGGTTTACATGAGCTGCATTTAAAAAGAATATTATTTTACCATATTGACAAAGTAGCTCAATATTAAATCCAACAGAGATCTTTCTGATTGGTCACTTAGTTCTGAGGGTATTATTGTATTGATTTTCTCACAGCGACATCGCCGATAAGCTGCTCCCTACTTGGAAGATTGAATTATTATACAGTGTGTTGATTGTTTTTCAATGCATTTATTATACGGAGAATAGAGAAGACTGGGTTTGAGAATCAAAATCCATCAGAATGAGACAGGTTCTGGTGTTTTTTAAGGTGCTGTTTTGATCGAGGGGAGGTAATGGTTGTGTAATGGTTGTGTAATGGTTGTGTAACGGCCTGCTCTGGAATCAACCTGTGTGCTTACCAATTGACCTAAAGTCTGATGGAAGAGGATGTGATTGTGGGTACGGCATGTCAGCACCTCCAGGATGTGACTGCAAAGATCTGAATTTAGTTCAAAGTAGCCTCATTTCCTTTGCTTTCTGTTTCAAAATTGCACCAATTTTTTAAAAAAGAGAAAAAAATGGGTTTTCTATTATAGCTAATGCAAATACTACTCTGTCTTTCTGAGGAAAAACCTTCTCATAAAAACATTTTTAATGAAAATACTTCATATAAATGGGAAGTACAATATGACAGGGATGGACTGTAAGTGCATTCACCTGGTGTGCTGTATGAAAGTACACGTTTGAGTTGGTTGTTCTGAACTGAAGTCATTCCTGTAGTTATTTTGCAGATTGCATTCTGCGTCAGCACCGAAGCAGCACGTATTCAAATACTCATACATATAAATAAACAGTATTGACAGTTTTGTGTACAATAACATGTTATCCTGTTTTTTTTTAAGTAATAAATAGATATGCACACAAAAATATGACTGTTGTGTGATATATACAGGCTTAGTAAGCAAAACCTTTTCATTTTTGAATCAATTACTTCTTTTAAGAACATTTGAAAGATCTTGAAAGATACTTGGGTTTTACAGGGTTTGACACATTTACTATCAGATACTTTAAAGCTAATTTAGAATAAAAAATATGTAACTAGATGTGATGGTAGAACAGAAAAGGGTCGAGACATTTTGTAAAGGGAAACATGCTTTTAGTGGTGTTTTACAAGGAGCTTTTTCTGGGGGAAAAGGTTCCCAAAGATTCAGTTCATTTATATTTATGAATCAGTAAGAAGTGAGCTCTCTCCACCGCTGCAAGAATCCTACTTGCTGTTGAAGAATGATTCGGTTAAGATACTTTCCGGAACAACTAAGAGGCTGTTTCTCACTACACGAGGTATTGCTACCATTTATTATTTAATCCTGTCTGGACTGCAGCTGTGTTTACAGCAATGCAAAAGAAAACACATTAGACGCTTTAACTTGTTGCCTTGTCAAACATTTCTCACTAGTTATTGTGAAAAGTTTTTCAAGACGGTATTTTGGTATTTAGTGACTCTTTTGCGGATATGACAAAACTGTTGCACAGCGCCAGAGATAATGTTGCTCTTGGTTGTTTTGTTGGGATTAAGGTCAAGTTATTGTGCGTCTTTTACATCTGATTGTCAACATTACACAACTGGGGAGGTTTCTGTTGTTGTTGTTCATGGATTTCTTTATTTTACAGACGCCACAAATAATGAGATTTCATCTGGTGAGCAAAGTTTTCTTTTTTTTGCACTTTTCCCCTTGATTAAAAACATTTTGCAATATATTTGGTAATTAAATATGACACTGACGCAGTAAAAAGGTTGTGTAAATACAAAAACCTAGTTTTCTTCATGAATTCCAGCACAAGATGACAAACATTTTTTGAATATGAATAAAGGTGAGAACTTGGTGACTATCAGGGGAATATCTGTTTACAAAGCATAACAAATTATCCTCTGTCCTTCACATTTTAATTTTATAATGCTTGAACTACCGGTTAGTTTGTTTTTTAGATCTAAAGAACACCCACAGTGCTCAGGCGGCCTCCTGTATCCTCACGCTTCACATACATCTTGTAATCTGTATCGGATATTTTGTCATTTTATTGTGATACTCTGTTCTGAACATGGAGCATCTATTACCTGAGAGAAAGATCCCTCCTCTGCAGCTCTTAGTGAACTTCTTTCTTCTTTTTTTCTGTGCTGTATACATGAAATCGACTTGACTAGAAAAAGAAAAGGCTCTTTGGGTTTTAATAATACTTAGACGAGAGAACAAGACTGAGATGGTAAAGATGGAGCCACTGGTGTGAAGGATAAAGGTTAATGCACTGCAGTGAAACCACTCCAACATGGTTAAAACGTTCTTGGCTGAAAAAAATATATGTATGGAAATTGCACAAATGTGCAGCCCCCAATAAAATGGTAATAACGCCAGAAATAAGAGAGACGTTTGTACTTCACACAATACAACGTAGGAATTAAAGTAAGAGTTTGATAAGTGACCCACAATTAGGGCTTCACATTCTGTGCTAAAAACTGTGCTGGATGTTGTCGTCAAAACTAAATAATTAACCAAATGAAGGCTGCTAACCCTCCTGTCAACCTTCAACCAGAGGTGACCTCTGATTCCTCACAGTCTGCTGACAACTTTTCACTGTTCTCACATTCCAGCTCACATTTATTACCATCAGAGCTCAGCAGAACACAGTCCATTACATCTCCTGTGTCTGAGTGTGTGCGTGTGTGTGTGTGTGTGTGTGTGTGTGTGTGTGTGTGTGTGTGTGTGTGTGTGTGTGTGTGTGTGTGTGTGTGTGTGTGTGTGTGTGTGTGTGTGTGTGTGTGTGCTCACAGCAGAGGGAGAGATGGGGGTAATGGCCCTTGCTAATGCACTACTTGTTTGTAACAGTGTGTGTTATTCACTGCCCATGCTTGACTGCTGCCACTGCCAGACCAACAGCGCTTACAAACACACACACGCACACACACACACACACACATACACATACACACACATACATACATACATCAGTCAGAAAATCTCTCATTGTTCATATGATAATTAATTCGGTCTGTTTGGTTGAATAACAGAGGAAGAACAAATGAACCATGGTTTTGAGTCTGCAGATTTATTCACTGATTGAATCTTTTTTTTTTCATGAGCCCAATTTATTTTGAGCCCAGACGCACGCATAAATGTATCGCCCAGAAAAAATGTTGGAACTGGATGATTCTGCAAACCCCCAGATATTATGTTGCATTTGAATGTATCTTTGAGGTTCAGTTTTCTTTGTTTTTATGATGTGACAGCGCTGTGCTCATTGTTTGGTCGAGTTTAGTCACAGAAGGAAAAGATCACGTCCGCAAACACAGCTGGACATTTTCCTGAGGTTCACTTTTTAAAATGTGGTATGTACGACTTACATAGATTGTAACATAATTGCTGCTGGACGCAAAGACGAGCCTTTTTACTCACTTTTTACGATGGTGAAAAAAGTACTCAGGCATCAAGTGATGACAAGGCACGAAGTCAAAACAGACAAAGTTATCCAAAAAGGTATGAGGCAGAGAGGGAGCAGTCCAGAGGTGAGTGAATATTAATAGATCATGACTGAATGTTTATTTTGTTGGTGGACTGTTTCTTGACGTTATCACTAATGTCTCTACAACTGTCACAGCAATCCATCCAGTAGTTGTTTAGTTACTTCAAAGTAAAAGACAATCTCTTAATTGACAAATGTGTGCATTGCAAAAGAGTGTGTCTGAGGTCTTATTTATTCAGAGAGAAGTGGGTAAAGAGGACAGCAATCCTCTAAAGCTCTGTATCAGTGGGATTCTCCGATTACTTGAGCATGCTGAGCCGTACCGTCCTGTAAGTGATCCAATCAATCATTAAGCAATTTTCCCACACTTCATTTCACGTTGAAATACATCACAATACAGGCATACCAGATGCTTTAACGCTTGCTTAGTGGATATCTGTGTGTTATATTTGACGTATGTGAGGAGACAATCCTCGTAAGTTGGTCAGTAAATAGCATACTTTGTTTAAAAATGAGCCATAAAAAGCAAACGGAAAACCACCGAACCACGTGACGCTCCCAGGTAATCATCGTCTCAACTGAACAATATTATATGACAAAGCCCTGTGCAAACTTTTAAGCATGTTAAATCATGTCACTGTCAAAGTCTCCCCGCTGACATCATCTGTATTTACTCTGGAAGTCATCATGCTGAGATTAAACACTTCACAGTTCTGTAGGTTTAAGTCAGGTTTAACATGCACGTCCCGCTTCACTTCCAACGCTTCACTGACACATGAGGATGAGTGGCTTCCTGTGAGATTTACACATGATGGGATGAATATGTAAATCAAGGTGAATCCACCTATTCTCATTCCAACAGTAGCTTAAGAACTTTTGTACATACATTGTCTTCCCCCCAATCACCTAAACCCTGCAGGAGAGCCCCCACTGGTACAGGATGAGGGAGGTAGGAGAGTTTAAAAAATCCAAAATGTACCAAATTGGAAGCAATTTTATGCCTCTGCAGACATGAAATACCAAGTTATGTCCTGTCATTTATGTGTTTAATATGTTTTTTTTTTAGAGCTCAACAAAGGAGATGGTGCTACCAGGGTGAACAGAAAGTGACAAGAAATAATTTGAATGTACTGAAGAGACCTTGAACATGGAGCTGTGGGCTGAATGGTGATTTGTGGAGCTCGATTGCGAGCCGACACCTCCCCTCCTCATATCACTCCAGGTAACATGTGACCTTCCAGTCCTGACGGCGTTTGTTATTACCCAGACAGTCTCCGGGGATGCTGTGGTAATGGGTCAGGCCTGTGGCTTTCTCTGCCAGGTGAGGTTCTTAATGAGAACTGGTATGATCCATTTTAAAAATGTAGATATTTTTGGTTATTCTGAATTTTTAAAAAAAGGCAGACTATGAGTTAACTGAATCGATGCTCTTGGTTCTTAGATGTTAATGTCACACCAAGTCCGCTGTGGTGATTTGTCAATAACGCCTCATGTCTTTTTTTCCCCCCAATCAATTTTGCATTAAGTTCCACAACCACTCTTCCTAAAACACGGAGGTCTGCTGAGGTGAGATTTAGCCTTTTTCTGCAATTCTTATAGTGCATGGTACATAAACCGGCACACAGGCACCACGGATTACCTCAGCAAATGTCTGACTGACATGCATTATACATTATTGTTTTATTCCACAGAAAATATACGTGTGTGTGTGTGTGTGTGTGTGTGTGTGTGTGTATTCTTAGGTATACAAATATCCCTATAGGCTTATTTAAGAGTTTCAGCAGCAGACAGCGAGAAACTTGCATTGTTTTATAGCATTTTTAAGAATTATTAGGCTTTCTGTCTTATGCTTTAAATAAACACATAACAACAACATTTGACAGAGTTTGTCATATCACAGTATTACAAACTGATCGCATTTACACTTGATAAGAATAGAACTTAATTACAATTACTCAAGTACTAGGGATAAAATGTACTGAATGTTTATTATCACATATATTCTATTATTGGATTATTCTTACTGATGCATCAACATGCAAGTTGCATTGCAATGTTGCAGATGGTTGAGATAAAGCTAAATAATTTCTATAATTAACATAAAGTGGTCTAGAATTATAGAAAAGCATGAAACATTTTCCTTCAGGTATCAGTCCTACTATGAATGATCCCTTTAAGATATTTGTTTGTTATCTTCAGGTTAAGAAAATCTTATCATTGCATTAAAAATGTGACCGAGGTAAAATACTCAAGACTGTTGCCCCGTGTGACTTTGGATAAAGGAAGGACCTGCAGTTATTGGCGAATGGTAATCCCTGAGTTCATCCTGCCTCCACAGTCGTACTGCCGGCCCCTGAAGAGGTTACCATGGAGACAGCGAGAGAAGGGGAGGGGTCTCCTGACACCGAGCAGAACTTGGTAATTGGCAGATTATCTGAAGACAGAGGTTACTGTAGCCCTACAGAGGGTTCACAGCACCGCCGTCACAAACAGCACACACTCTCCAACTATTATCTGCCACACAAGCCCTCCATCTGAAGAGACAGGAACAACAATGGGAGGAATATCTACAATAGATAACGCTAAATACTGTGAGGAGAAAATAGCTGGCCATCATCTCACACAATCCCCCGTAATAGCTTCACTGGAGGGGGGGTGCAGATTGCCCGGGGGACAGATCCTGACAGCCGGCAGGGACGGTGACACGATGAGGAAGACGGAGTCCTCGCAAACTTTCAGTGCTGAGATAGAAGAGTGGCTCTCCAAAGTTACTATACAGGAGGAGGATGAGTGCCACTGTAAGACAGAAATTAAAAGTATATGGATGTCTGCTGCCTATGAAGTCATAACTAGCTCTCTGTGTTGCCCTTTAAATGAGGAATAGGAATGTGCCTGACCATTAGTGCAACAATCGTGAAGCTCCATTGTGTTCTCTTTGGCAGCAGCTATAACGATGAGTGATACTTGCAGGTGTGTTTTTTGAGCCTCACTTCCCGGAGATCCAAACCGTGTGTGTTAAGGCCAAAAGTAAATTATGTTTTCTAAGACTGTAACTAAATAACACTCACTATTCACTGGATGAAGAAACGGTTGTTATGAAAGCACGAAGTCATTTGTCTGATCATTATGATACATTGATGGGATTGATTGTGATATGAATAACGCTAACTTTAGCTAGCGAAATTATAATGTTATAAGTTGCATTCCCAAGAGATAATTTGCGTTGGTCAGTAGCGCAGACATAAGTTTGTGTTTGTTAGTCGCTAACATAACGTTACCTGAGAAATGGTTTGACATTTTCTAGATTGATGTTGCCTTTCTTGACATAATCAAGCTAGTGCTAGCTGGCACTGTGCAAATAGCTTTGGCTCGTAGTAAATGGTAGATGCACTTTGCTTCCACACAGATGGAACAGCCATCGTAAACAATTGTGGATGCTCATTTGGTCACAAATGATGGTCACATTTATTTGGATTTCCATTTGATTTATAATCATGTAATCAGTCTTTCTTTGTTAGTTAACTCACAACACTAGCAGAGGCTTGATGAAAAAAAACAATGCATTCACATCCTCCACTTTTGACATACGGTCAAAGTTTGGTCACGGTTTTGGTGCTAAAACTACTCGGTTAGGCTTCAGAAAACATTGTGTGCAATGTCACCACCAACACCCACGTGGTAATGCTAATGCATTACTTTCATCAGTAGGCCAAAGGCTCAATAAGCCATATGTAACTTCCTGCTAAAATTAGAGACAGAACAGACACTTATTGAAAAGGGAAATCTTCTTACTTTAAAACCCGTCATAATCCCTGCATATATACTGTGTTAAATTTAGAATGCATTAAACAGGTCTGACTAATGGTATGGTGATATGCTATTGATCCCAAAAGTAAATGCCTCATATGGTGGCTGCCTCCCAGTTTATTTCGGGATCTGCTTCAGAGCAGCGCAGCGGGAGCCAACAGTGAGTCACTGCCCGGCACAAATACATTTTATGAAGTCAGATTATTACTGGCACCGAGTGAAGCCAAACCCTCCGGTTTGAAAGTGTCTGTCTTCTTTCTGCTGTGTCTGTTTCGATGTAATTAGATTTTTACTGAATCAATAAATATTCTTTTATATTCTACTCGCAGCAGTGTTTTCAGACTGAATGCAAATGATTATGATTGATATCACTGCCTCTAAAAAATTCACTCTACATTGACCCCGTACGCTGGCAACACGCCAGTCAAAGTTGATTATATAGAATGGCAGCACTGATGTTTGGGGGGCTCTTATTCCCGCTGTTGGAATAAAAAAGGCCTTCGTCGTCCCTAAACACCTGAATAAAATCTTAAGTTACATGGAAATGCGTCTTTGTTTCAGTTATAAATACAGTTTGGCATGCACATGGACATATTGTGCCATATGCCTGCAAATAAGGACAGTAAAAACAAGGAGATTTGAGAGTTAGCCTCTGCTGCGGTCATCATTTGCTATGTTATTATATAAAAGCTTAGAGTGGTATGAGTAGACGCGTTATCGGTGCCATCGCTGGGTGTCCGTGTCACATACCCATTAGTAGTGATAATATTACTGGTCCTCATCGAGCTCCAAAGCACTGCAGCTACATTTGCTAACAACTTAACAATAAGCACTGTGTGCGTAATGGCCGCCCTCTCCACCCAGTGATTTTGTTAAATGGACCAAGCGTTTCTCAACGATGCATTTCTCCAAATGTGTACTCTTGTCCTGCTCCGCCAGACAAGCTGTTAGTTTTATCTGCATGCTCTCGCTACCATTCCTTTATAAACTATCAAGAGCAAGCAGACGTGGACACAGGTGCACACACACACACACACACACACAGCGTTCAACTTCATAATCACAAGTGCAGACAATCAACATAAAAAGGAGATTATGTTCAGTGCTGAGAGTGGGTGGGAGTCACACTCTTATGCAGATGGCATCATTTTCTGTCCATTGCAGCAGTTGCTTTGAAACGGCGAACAGAGGGGGTTTAGGCTGATACACTCTCCGTTCAAAGAGAAGCGTCGTCGGCTGTGCGCCCCCAGGCAGGCTGCACATCTCACGACAAGATAATGAGAGTTTAACATCAAGGCTGTTATTAATTTACTATTAACATCAGAAGTGTGTTGTTACTATCGCACGGAGTAGGGGGGTGTACTTGCGGGTTTGTGGAGTACGATGATGGTGTGTGTGTGTGTGTGTATTTCATGGTCTGAAGAGGAATTAGATAACACTCAGTTCATTTCAGGGCACAAATACATGTTTTGCACATGCATGGATGAGTGCGTTGATAGAAGTTTGTGAACGCTGGATGGAAACACAGACACCAATCACAAAATCTTTCACACAGAGAGCACAGTCTCTCTTTTTTTCCCCCTTTTTCCAGCGGTTCAGACAGCACAGCGGAGAGCAGGGGTCAGCTTTTATGGATCCGAGATAATTGAAAACGATAAATATGGCCTTTCAAAGCAAAGAAAATAAACTCACCCCTTCAGTAGATTTAATGTTCAGCCAAGCGGAAACATTGGCGCCGAGTCAATGGAAGGGATTGCCAAAAACACACCTGTGTGTATGTGTTTGTGTGCACGCTCACACACACACCCGCACATGTACACAAGCTCAGAGGATGGATAACAGCCTCTCCAAGGGTCATGTCTGTCTTTAGGAAGACATCCACCACATCCTTGTTAAACAAGACAGTGCTGAGGATCACTCAGGACTCGACTCCCTGACAGGGAGCACAGCAGTCCTACCTATAGAAATATATCTAAATAATGATGATGATGATGATGATGGTTTATTATTAGACTAGAAACACAAAATGCAATACAAGAGATGGATTAATTTGCTCATACTGATTTCAACAAAAAAGACCCAACACAATTATAATGGGAAGTATGAAATAAATGAGCCAATTAGAAAATAAGTAAATAATGCTGTTAGAGAGGAATATAATCAGACATCCACATTATTCAAACATTAGATTGCTACTTGAAAAAAAGCTGGAAAATGATTAAAATATTCTGTACATTCACAACTTAATCCTTTATTTTGTTCAGTTATTTAATCGCTTGCCTGCTCCAGCGTTCTGTTAAGCAGAGTTTCAAGTGAAAATTCTCGCTGCTGCATGTTGAGGATGGAATCTTAAAAAAACAGTCGGTGTTGAGAAGGTGAACAAGAGTCAGCTGTGACGTGCAGACGGCAAGAAGCAGTCCAACTGTTAATCAAGATGGTGAAGAGTGGAAACGTGGAAAATCTACAGCAGTGAATCCAGCTGCAGCGGTGGATGCCCATCCTCGTTAGAAAACAATCATATGGGTCGACTGTTGAAGCTTATTCAACACAAATGTATGTTTCTTGGGAGGTCGCAGCCTCGAGTGGCCATAGTCAGTTTTGCCACAGCAAAGGAGGAAGTCAGGTCAAGTACTGTAAGGACTAAAGTCTGACAAACGTCCGGTACACTGCAACTGTCATGCAGCTCTGGAAAAGGCAAGTGACTGAACAACTAACCTTTTCAGTCATTTAGATATGAGGAACTGTGACAGCTTGACTGTTCGGTACTATGTAATTGAAAACAATATTGCTTTACACACTCAAGGCTAAGTTTGTAAGCACATGCGATATGTTGAAGAGCTTTTAGCTCCACAGTGACAAGAGACAGAAACCGGACAACAGACAGCAGAGCAGACTGAAGCTCCGACAAGGCTGACAGTCACTGAATGTGGTTTCAGACTAAATGCCATTAAACTCGACAATGAAGTCAAACAATCCATCTTAGTTGTATCAGTTTATAACATGAGTGAAGATGGAGACACAGAAGGACTTAAAGCGTTTTACCCACTTATAGCTCGACATAATGGAATAAAGAATAAACATTTTTCCACATTAGCTTCGTGAAATAACAGTGTGTCAAAACGCACAACTACTTCCAAAGTTTATGCTACTATTGAACATAGGAAAGCAATTAGTGTGTCATCAGCAGCTGACATGTAATACACCATCTGCTCCTCTGTATGTTGCATAGTGAATCCAGCAGCCAGTCGGGGAACCTCCCCTCGGGCATGAACACATGGGAGAAAACCTCAGGCAGAGTCTGAGCTGGAGGGACTAAATCTCCCAGTGGGTCTTGGAGGACCTTCCTTTGGTCCTGCATCTGGAGGAAGCACCAGGAGGAACAGACATCTGGGATGTTTTGCTTATCCAGCTGTGACTCTGATCCTAAACCTGCAAACAGAGGGACAGATGGGAGGATGGCAAACAAAGCATTTGGGGTTTTTTCATTAGTTCCAAAACAAAGTTGAAATAACTTTAACTTGGCTTTAAATTATGTAGTTGACGGTTGCATCAGCTGCATCATTTGGTTCGGTAACAGATGCACATGAAAGTTTTCAGACTCATTTATTAATTTACAATTCAGCAAAACGTATTTCCATCAAACTCCATCAGAACATTTTACAATAAACTGGTACCATGTAAACTTAAGTCAAAGTGTTATTATCACCAGGCTGATGTTTTGATGACATGATGACAGTATCTTTGCAATGTGTCAATCAAACCATCGTGAGAGTTTAAAGAAAACAGATTTAGCAGTGGTGCCACAATTAAATTACTTTCTTCTTTCTTGCTAATAGAATAAAGGTCAGAATGCTCTGATCTTGTTCTGTGCACGTGTTTAAGCTGCACATCACATCTTCTTTAAGAGGAAAATGAGACAGCTGATGTCGGGCCCCTTCCTATTAGAGCTTGTGGACCCATGAGCCAAAATGTTGAACATGATGACTTCGATCAAATTATGATTTGCAATCTCTCCACGATTCAAAAGACTCCAGCTGGAGATCAGGGAATGAGAGTGAGATTCGGACTGAGGACGTCGTCTGTGGGACTTAAGTCCTGCAAGGATACACGCTGGACACGACTGAGATATATAGAAGATGTGAGGTAGCATTGGAGTGTTGTAAGCTAGCTGACATTAAACTTCACTGAACTGTCACAGAAACAGAAGGTTTACAATGTCATTAACATTGTTTCATACAGCTGTAATGGTTTAACCTGGATTCAAGAAATGAGTAACAGAAGCAGAAAACAAAGTTTAGCAATAAAAGCAATTAATCATCAGCATTAAGCATCAAACTGTGACATAAACCTTGACTCATGGAGCGATCATCGCGTTATAAGACGAAACTTAAAGACTTTTAATCCTTGTCAAATCTGACAGTTGACATTTGTCATCAACCACCTATGATTGTGCGGATGTGTCATCCGAATGTACATTTTCTCTTCCTCCTCCTTCCTCCTCCTCATCCTCCTCCGCCTCGCCTGCCACTTCTCCTCCAGCTGGTGTCAGATAAAGGTCAACACTCTAATTCAGCACTCTGACGGGTCATGGAAAGGCTGAGCGTGATTGCCTGGAGAATCAGCAGCGATCTGACGCCGGCGCTCATTACTGCTTCTTTTTTGTTCTTTTTGTGATGTAAGGAGCTGCAATAAAAGAATTTGGGAGATTTGCAAAAGGCTTTTATTTCTTCATTATTTTCATTTTAATCCAGATTACTGAGTGCTGGCACCTAGTGACGACAAATTATGTACATATATAATATTATAGTTGTTTTCCATATTTGAGTTAGATCTTACAGTAAAGTCTACCATAAGATCCTTATTTTCCATTAACTATTAAAATAAAACATTAATTCCACAGAAGTATGTCTTTCTAATAAAGTTTCCCGTCTATTACAACAGTTACAATGCAACTTTGAGCTTCTTGAATGGAAGCCAGTTTCACAGCACTCCCTTGTATTTATAACGCGGTTGCGAGTCTGTGTAAAGATCTGCAATTCAGTATTTATGATTTGTTATTTACCGACCAAAACATGCCAAAAAGTTGTTAGCTACAAATCCACACACACAGCATGGGTGGGAAATGGTTTAAACTTTAGGAAAACATTGCACTCGGCCAAAAATGCTTACACAGAGGCAAACGCACGGCCAAAAATCCCAATTGATAGAATTGTGCTTGTTCCAAGGTCGCTGAGGATGAAAATGCTGTTTTATAGGAAATTAGAGAAAATGCATTTGATGATTTAGGAGGAGAGTTTTACTTAAGTTTGAGCCCAAAAAGCTGTCAGTCATGAATCAAGTTTTTTTTCTTTTTTAATGCCAACGTCGTACAATCTTTACCGCAGCTCTCCTCCCCGGTTCTCGTCCCGCAGCCATTTGTTTGTGCACCATTCAGCCTCCCTCCGCTGCCCTGTCACTGTAATTCCTCACAGGAGCGCAGAAAGTCATCTGCACCAGGCCTGCAGGTACAGCCAGGCTGGCTGCCTCATAAATTTACCACACACACTCTTTGTTATGCATTGCTCTACCCAAGGGATGACGACAGCGTATAGTGTATAGCGACGTGAGCCCGACTCCTCAAATATGAAGACAGCTCGTCCAAACAAGGTTTCAGATGAGCAGTCTAAAATCTGGGTGCAGGCCATGAGAGTCAGAGCTGCAGGTGCCAACACCAGGGGCATACACACATGCATACATGTGTTTCTGTGCTTATTTGATTACATATATTTATGATGATGTTTTGCCTTATACTGATCAATCAGATGTATGTTGCGAGATGGTTTCCGGATTGTCCTTGAAATGTCCATCGCTACTGGGAGGTGTGAATGTTTTCTTATGTAACAACATAAAGTACAAAATGTCTATAATAATGTTTCTTGAACAATAACCTCCACAAGGACGCATTGTCCTCTTAAAGTTGTGCAAATGTGTGTAGGAGGAACTTAATTTGATCCACTTTAATTGCTACAATCCCATCGCTTTACTTCTTTATGGTAAAACTCTTTATTTCATTGCTTTCTGTGGTTCTCGGTTTGGGCTGGAAAAACAATGTTTTAGCGTAAAATAACTGTTTGGGTCCCCACAAACATGGCCGGAGATGTCAAAATCACAGAGTTTGTCGTCACAAGCCAGGTTAAGATATCACTTGTTGTCTCCCTAAAATATTCAGTGGTGTGATGTATACAAATGTTGCAGTGCAGTGTGGTTTGCAGAAACATTAACTGTCAACATCTGTTGGTTCATGACCACTGGTTCTTCCCGTCTTCCTTCATTCTATTGACAAAAGGGGAAAAAATGATTTGAATATAAAAACAGGAGAACAACTGCGATGAAAAATACCATAAAGTAAGAGTATTACACTACTACACAAGTCCGGATGAGTAATGCTGCTGTACCTTAACACCTGCCCTTATTATTTCTGTTGCAGCATCTTAAATTGAAGCAGTCAACAGTTTATTTAGACGCATGATCAATAATCTTTATAAGTTTGAAAATAAAACCTGACTACCAAAAGTCACGCAGTGCGACCACAGCATGCAAACAAATGAAAGCGCGTTATCTCGCATACCAAATACAGTTCAATTACATTTGGAGGTTTTCCTTTGTAGTGAAAATGTTCTTGCCTGGAGCAACGGCGAGTTTGGAGCCATGAGACCAGTTATGTTGGCACACTATGGAGGATAATTGGGCAGATTCTGGGTCTGATTCACCGCTCCAAACAATTGCGGGGGATGTTCCTGATTCGAGGCTGGGCTGGGCTGATGACTTGGGCATATTATCCGCCCAAGTCATCTTATAGTGTTGAGGTTAGAACAACCCAGTCTGTCCTTAATCACCAATGACTGGACAGTTTACTATGTAAAGGGAGCATCTGACTTGATGCAGTGGAATAAACATTCCAGCATCTCACTTGAATAAGCTTCATTAATTGTAAAAACACAAATTGTGATTGCAATTAACATAAGGTTGTTGTGCAGCAAACACAAACTGATTTGGCGATTAAAAGGGCAGGCACTTCAGACTATGGACGGTTTTGAAGTATCCTCACTTGATTAATGATTAGTTGGTGTAGCTTCTGCTTAGCCAGAGTTACACAAATGCACAGCAAAATGTTTTTGCAGGTGCTCGACCAATCCTGGCGAGCCCATTTAACCGTACTGCCCCAACAAAGGAACAGCATCCTCATCATTACTCACCCACCACCTCATGGAGAATCGGCGGGGTTCCAGTGTGCAGCTCTGTAAGTGCCAGCACTAAAAGACTCATTAGACGTTCACACAAAGCACATTTCACATACCTGGGGAGTTTCCCAGAGGATGAAGAATGTCCAGAATGGATGCCTCCTCTCAACCATCCCACCTGTGATACAGAGGGGCGAAGAAACAGCACAGCAGCTTCTAATACATCCTCCTTATACAGAGGAAAAATAGCCATCTGGACATTCAGAGGGAATATGGTGTGATTAAATCATTTTAAACTATCATGCAATGCTAAGCTGCCTCGGTCTTACATTTCCCAAGACTAACGCAATTTTCTAAAGACTGGTTATTCCATAATTATGGCATGTAATGGAAACAGAACATTTAACTGCACTTGCTAAGATGTAAAAAAAGAAGAACTACTTTAACTATAAGGTGAACTTAAAGCCCGACTCCAGCCAGTGTTACTTCCTTTTTAACAGTTAATGTTCTCTCTCAAATAGACAAATGAATAATAGTCGGATATAACCCATTTTCATGACAGCCAGACTGCCGATTTAGCAGAATCACCAGCATCAGCACGGACAGCAATAGCAAAGATACTGTACAGATAGCCATGGCAGCATTTTAAGGTCTTCTTGAGTAGGGTAGAGTTTATTCACGGTCAAACTGTAAACTGCGCTGGACTTTTACTGCCAGGAGACAACTTCACTGCTCAACTTTCCATCAAATGCCAAAATACACTGGACTGACGCTTTAAACTATAATAGCAGCATAACTCCTTAAACTATCACCCTCAAACATACAGACTTATATTTAGTCATGCATCAAAATGGAAGGAGGAAAATCTGTCGGCTGCCTCTATGGCTCAAAAATAAACACCTGTATCATGATGTGTCATCGATACTTTTATTAAGTGTCAAGATGCTTCAACTTTAGTTAGTGAAAACAAACCTTTGGTGCAAAGTCTCTGAAGTAGACCAATACTTGTAATAATGCCAATTCTTCTTTAAACGCACAGAGCTCTGCACAGTACAGACAGTGAAATCATCCACATTATCAGGATCATTACATTTACCAACATGACTTAAAGAGCAGCTATATGTGTTCATATTACATGCTTATCTGAACTAGCAATATCCACCACTGAGATAAATAGCTAAATGAGGAGGAAAATGAATCCATTATACAATACGACATTATTCATCTCCGTCCCATTTGCCTGAAATTGGCTCTTCAGTGATGTTTGTGATGTTTCGCTGTAGGCGAGCGTTGAATGCCTGAGCCGGGTTTTAAGAAAAGAAATACAGTGGCGCTAAATATGCAGCAGACGCGGCCCGTTCAGAAACGCATAAGAACATAAGCGCCGCTTTTAGTTTATTGCACACAGTCCGTGTTTGCCATCTGCTTTCTCTATGCCGTGCTGGTTACCTCCGCCTCGGGCTAGACACCGTGGTGAGGGAGGCAGCTCGTAGAGATGACTGACTGTAATAGGGAGGAGAAGTCACCCAAACGTGCAGGAGGTGGCAGGACAGGTAAACAAATTGGCTCAAAGCGGAGAAAGTTGGAGTTTAATAACACGATTTTATTAATCTCCGCAGGGAATGTCTGTATTTACACGGTCTCTGTCTGCAGGTGATGTCTGATTCAAAACAACTTCATCCATATTGGATGCAACACATTATTGACGTCTCATGCAAAAAAATTCACTGCAGATGCAAAAAGTAGTCGCCTGTCAATAGTTATGGATCTGTTGCCTGTAACATCCATTACAGCCAAAAGTAAACAGTTACTGTAACACAAATATACATAAAACATACTAAAAGAGGAGAAACAACACATGTAAACACAGACAGAAGCTCTCATACCCCTAAAAAATACCAGAATACATACAAGGTTTATTGCCAGTGACTCTCAGAACGGCTTGTCACTGTTTCCCAAAACAACATGACCGCTGCAGCTTACCAGCGACAGGCACGCCAGACAGTTTGGATATGTTTGAGAAAACACTTAAAATAACTATACTTATGCAACTGAACTTATGTAAACTATGTGCACAGGTACATAACATAAGTTACTTAATGTACATATCACAATTTACCTGCTAGTAAGACAAAAAAAACAACCCTAGCCACCACATCGTCCTCCCTAAATGTGGCTCTTTATACTACTTCACCTGACTTCCTCTTTTGCTCTGGGTGTAATTACTAGAGGTCACCGCCGAGCAAGAAAGATGCTATAACAAGACGCTTGCATGTTCAACCTACAATAAAACATACAGTAAATGTAAACACACCCATATATAGCTGTGGTCTTTCCCCAATGTTAACCCTAACATGTTGGCCATGTGCACGTATTGTAGAGAGTGCATGAACACTTTTTCACATGGCGTTAGGATTCATGTGGAAACTCTGCTGCAGGGATTTGCTCTCATTCACCCGTAAGGGCATTAGTGCGGTCGGCCACTGGTGCTGGCTGGTAAGACCCGGCCCGCAGTCGGTATTCCAGTTCATCCTACTGGGGTTCAGGTCAGAGCTCTGTGCGGACCTAGACAAGTTCTAATGGACTTTCTCCAAAGTGAAACCAATTGCACTGGATATCAGGGAATCCTGTAGCATGAATTATTCCGTAAATTGACACTTAAAGTCTTCCTCAAACAATAAAAAAACAATTCAGCCCCATTAGAGATCCTCATAATTAGGGCTTTAATTAGAAACCTTATCCTTACATTCAGAGACAGTCTGCTACAACACTGCCAAAAGACAAGAAGCCTTAAAAGCACATTTCATTCTACGTAATTGTGCATTAGCAGGACAGTTGGGCAGTATCTGAAAACACACACTCCTCTGCCTCACAGTAAGGATAATCATTTCCTCCTTTCCATCTATCAACCTGGATCACAGAGCTGCCGGCAATATTGGTTCATTTTTCAGCAAATCCCGGTGGAAAAGCAAGGATGAGAAAAGAAAAGGGAGGTAAAATGGGTGCAGAAAAAAAATCTAATATTCTGTGAAATTAATGTAATCGTCCCAGGATTGTATTTCTAAAAGGTGCAGTGTAATAACTCAACTGCTGAATAATTAGATTGAGGTTATAGTTTGATTAAAACGTTCCCGTGGTTGGCAGTAGCTCGACTTCCCCTTCAGCATCACAAACAAACAATAAATGAATGAGAAGGAAAAGAAGTTCTCAAACAAATTGCATTAATATTCCCTGCTATGACAGGAACAATTGAATATCTGTGTGATAAAAAGCATCCGGAGAAGTTAGTGCTCTGCAGTTTCCTTCTGGTGTACGGCGGCAGCAGCAGCAGCAGCTCCAGGAGAGCACACATCAGCTAACACTCCGCTTTGCAGTGTCAGGACTCCCGACCGCCTGGTGGAGATCCTACAGCTGCGACTTTCACCTGAATGATCAATGCGTGCTTTGAGTCGAAGAAGATGGCTGCCTGCTGCACTGAAAGCCGATATACCTTTTGTCAAAGTTGTGGATTAAAGGATAATACAAGGTTGGATCTGTGGCTGTCGCCGTAGAAAAACCCTGCAGGTCACCAACTTAAAACTAAACATACTTTTTCTCATTTTCTTTTGTAGACATTACGAAATTCTGCCTGACTTGACAAAATCATCTCTAAAATGTCTCTTTACTCTAGAACTTGAGTTTGAGCTGTGCTAGTTTAAAGAGACGGTGATGCTCGTCTGCCGGTTGGTCAGTTCATCCACCAGGTTCATTCAAACTGAGATATGTCGGCTATTTGATGGCTTGCCAAGAAATGTTGGCCGAGGCGGTGATGCATTAGGATTCATCCTCAGGGGACGATGGACGTCTGTACAGAGTTCCCAGTGGTGGGATTTTACAGAGCACCATTATGTGGTCGCAAAACTCTGTAAGCTCTCTTGTTTCAAAAAATCTGTGCAACAAAAACAGCGTTTGTGTTTTCAATACTTCTGCAAATAACTTTCAAATTCAAAAGTGAGTTTGATTGCATAGTGAGTGTTACCGATGTGTAACTCCCTTATTTAACGGTGATGACAGAGAAGGTCGTTACACATGAGAAATAAAAACTGCTTTCTAACCTAATATGGCTGTGACCAGTTTTCATCAGTCTGCATAATCACACAAAGTCTGGATGGACTTGTTGCCTAGCTACAGCAGCCACTGTATGTGACATGCAGACCCTGATGTGGCCGTCATTAACGTTCCTTATCCTACAATCATTTGAAGATAATGTTGAAGACAAAAAAAAACTCAAGTTTTGTATTATATGTGCTTTTATCAATAAAGGAAATAGGACATGAGGCAGTTTAAAGAAATTGGGAAGAACAAAAAAGGAAATTACAACTCTGCATCACACAATAAGAACTGGATATGAACTGAACATCATGAGGTGAAAATCCATTAGAGTGCACGAGGCTGTTTTATTCTTTGATTTTCTACTATGATGCCTGTAAGGTTTCTGACACTGGGGTGAGGTTATTTACGCCTAAAGGGGAGCTCCACTGATTTTGCAGATCAAAAGTCTGTTCACAGGTCTTTGGGAATTCTCTTCTGTATGTTAAACTTTTAAAAATCTTGTTGTGAGTCAACGGGGAGCTGCATAAAGAGCGATACACTGCTTGGATAATGTAGGGTTTTTTTGGCATGTAAGAGGAACAAAGATCTGCTTTTTTAACAGTCCATCACGACTCTGACTCAGACCTAGTTTCTACCTTCTGTCAGTCTGCCACGGGATGCTCAGCAGGTAGCATGCAGTGAGTTTACCAGAGATTGAAAACAGCCCTGTGTAATAAATATCCCTTAAATCCAAAACAATGGGCTAAAACAGGCTGCAAGGCCAAGCACAGCTGCTCAGTTAGCTGACAGCTAAGACTTCTGTCATTCTTTAACATTATATTCTGTCAACTGTACTGTGAAATTACTGTTGCCTACAAGAACAACAAAAACTCTTTCAGAAAAACCATCAAGATGAATCCGCAGCTCTCTGACGATTGCAAATTCAGTGTTAATTGCCTGTCTGCTCCACTGGATTGTAATATATCACACAGGTGCTCATGCTCAAATGTATCTGCAGATTATTGTGTCGGTCGCAAAAAGCCCATAATAACTTCTGCTTTCTGTGTGCTTGCCATAATTATACCCCACATTAAATTTCTAACTTCGACTTTTATAAGAAGGTGGTTTTATTTTTCTGGCTCAGCCCTGAAAGCTTGGCTCAGAAAATAGCCTCCTGCCAGCCAGGTGACACAGCAGCAATGCCCATCGCCCCGGGCATGAGAGCGAGAATGAAAACTGCAAAAGAATGGGGTTGACTAGCCCCTACTGGGAAGAATGACCGTAAAGTATGAGGATGACAGTTGCAGGAGCTTTCGTTGCTGACACCCACAGCATGAGCTCATGGCTGTCGCCACTCATTTGGCATAAACAACGTGTATTTTGTGGGGTTTTTTTGTATATGCAAATGTCCTTCAGCAGCCCAATGACAGCTAAAGCTGAGATCATTCTCTTTCTGGGAATATCAGCCAATGCTAAGATATTTAAGGAATACGGGGGCTCTCACAAGCTTGCACAACAGGATGGATTATTTATCGCCATGTTTTTTTCTCAGATACTCTCCTCTTTTTCTTGCCATAGCTGGTCGTCCAGGGCCGCGCTGTTGTTCATGTCAACACAAAAACATTCAGTATTAATTTCGTTGAAATGGAATTCAAAAATCTACTCAGAGGCAACCTCGCATGGTACGATATCAAAGCTGGTTTACCCGAGACCAGACAGGCGTGACAGAAAATCAGAATCCCAGTTAGACGCAACCCTCTGCAGGCATCTTCTCAGTGATGTTCGCACAGCATGAAATGGTTAATGCTCTGCCATTCTGGCACCGGCAATCATCCCAATGGTCAAATTGTGGCTGATTGAAATGCCAGTGATGTCTGAATGTTTTATCTTCGTTGGAGACATCAGCCTTGGAGACACTAATGTCAGAATGCAGGCATCTCAATTATGAGCCAGTCTACTGTCATAAAAAGCCAATAAACCGCAGCCTCCTTGGTAATTTTCACAGTGTACTTGTAAAAACAACAATGATCTCTTTCAGTAACTGCCTCTGCATAGTGTAAGATTGGAAAATGAAACTTTATCTATATTAATAAACAGTTTATTGGAGATTCCCCCCGTGGAGTTTTTGGTTTCGCACCAAATGGAGGGGAAGCCAATATACTTTACAAAAGACAGCTGGTAGATAAGAGTGAATTAATTTCTATTTAGTTAAGATATTCAGAAAAAATGCTCCACAAAAATCAAACACTAACCAGCGGCTGGATTTCTCTGAAAAGTTTGTAGCAGCTTGCAATTTCAAGTCCGTTGATCACTTATAAAACATCTGTTGAAACCTCCTAAAGGAGGAATTTGGCCAAAATTTGAGGTAGCTCCAAAACTACAAGGCCAGAGGGAAGATTAACAGCTAACTGTTGCTCACTATACATATTTATACTGTCTCTGGCTTGCTGACTAGCTAGAAGTTAGCTCACTGGAGACTACCTGCACCACAACTTCAGATGATGGGGGGAGTTAGCCTGGTCAATGGGGCTCAAAGTGAAGACTGGACACTAGACCGGGACTGAACACAGCCTCCAGAACAGGGGATACAGAGGTGATTTACACCAGCTCAGACCAGGACTGACTCCAGTGAGAAGGAAAGGTCTTTGTGGAGAGACAGATGTTTTGTTGAGTGTGTTTTAGGATAAGTTTACTCAGCAGTTAGTTTTGTCTTAGTTTGGTAAAAGAGTGAAACTTGAATTCAGAGGGTGTACAAATGTATTTTTTCTGTTTAGTAAAGGAGATGGGCATACAAATGTTTACATTTTGTGAGTTTATTTTGTTTACTTATTAGACTAAGAAGCAAACTTGCTGCCAGAAACTACATGGGCTTTTGGACTGTAGCCTATTGAGGTACAAAGTGATATCAGGAGGTGGGAAGCACTGGGGCTAGCTGGTTAGCATGCTAACTTCAGTAGATATCTCAACTATATAGACCAGAGACTGTTGTTTCTTCACACTCTGTTGATAATAGTAGCTCATCATTGTCAGATTCATCATTGTGTGCTCATCTAGAATTAGAGTTGGTCCTTTTAAATCACAACTGATATGTTCATTATGCTCATTACGATCACTGACAGTTAAATTTTCATCTGAAGCTCTTGAAATGAAGCTTAACAGTCTGTTAGTTGCAACACGATTGGCTGTTTACATTTCATAATCACAAAAACTGTGTTTGTTTAGGTACAATAAATATATACAGGATAAAAATGTTAATATGGTAGCAAAGTGCAAACATATGCAACTGTTTCACTTCTTGTTTGTGATTCAAATGGCAGTTGGAATTAATCTATTTTTCAAGATCCTTGTCCCGGCCACAGGGACTTTATATCAGTGACCTGACACGAGGGGTTGTGATGAATTATGAAGTATTGATATTGCCGCCGGGGGGGTGTTGTTCACAACCATCATCATCAAACGTGTGCATCATTTAAAACGTACCGGCAGCGGATAAATTATTTGAAAGAACCCAGTGGGAGTGAGTTTGTCCAGGATGACAGAAGCTCGGTACGGGTTTCTACTGTAAGTATGAACGTTAGATGAATCATATGGCATCAGGTCACAGTCAAATCTCAACGCTCCAAATGGGGAAACGCTGGAGGGTTAGTGTGTATCTGTCCATTAGCATGCCGGAGGGCGAGAGTGACTGCTCAGGAGCACTGAAGCTGTTCTGGAGGCAAATCAGGACACTTTGTTGGTTTGATACGTTTTAATGTGTCATCCATCTCCAGGTTTAAATCGCTGTATTCCTTTAAGGGTTTTTTTTTTTCTCTTTCTCCTCCTCCTGCACTTAATCCACATGTCAGATATTAATCAACGTGTGTGTGTCTGTGTGTTTTTCTTCATTAGATGAGGCATTTACCAGAGGAGAATCAACACCGGCGTCTCTCAAGCTGTGATTCAAAACTGGGGTTTAGGAAGGGCGTGTGTGTGTGTGTGTGTGTGTGTGTGTGTGTGTGTGCGTGCGCGTCGGGGGACTTGTGTAAATGTTCGGTAGCAGTAATGTGCTAACGGCGACATTGATGGAATGCTCACATGGCATTGATATTGATCCCTTAAGCTCTGTAACCCGCTTATGATGAATGAGTCAGTGGCTGCTGGATGGCCTATCTTTATAGCGTTTGCCACAGGAAGACCTACGGTATCTGCATGCAATTAGCATGTTGATGGCATCGCAGTGCGCTTGATGTCGCTGCGCGCGCACAATGACGGAGTGAGAGAGAAGGAGCAGACTCTGGCTCTGCATTATTCAACAGGATGATCGTGGATGCTGGCAGGGGAGCCGGTGTGAGCCTGGCACTGTCTGCCTGGCTGATGGGATGCTGCAGTAGCTCACAGCACATCATTTCAGCTCTAGTGTGCCATGTGAAGTATAAGCATGTAGAAGTAAGTGAAGCAGCGCCCACACCGTTGTACGGTGCCCAGGGTTTTCTTTCCAGGAGTCCACGATACATTTACATGAGATTACATCTGTCAACCTGATGCATTGCTGGGGATCCTGTTGGTAACGTGGGTAATGAGAATATAAGTAAGCAGGCGTCATCCAGGTGCTTGACTGCTCTTAAAACTGGCAGCTGAGACTGATTTACTATTTGTGCTCTGAGGCAAGGAGAACCACTCAAGAGTTACGGCTCCGTTAAACACCACGTAGCGTATACACACTGAGTCAAATTAGTCACTTAAAGGGCAGGGTTACCTACACTAAGACCGTTTTAGTTTCAGTGCGCTTTTATTCGCTCCTTGTGAGAGACGCCTTGAGAATATAAGAAGCTGCTCCGCAAATGGTCCGCATGCATTATGTTCTTCACTGTAGAGAGCCTGTTAGAGAAGTCAAAGTCATGGTTAAGGAGGTCCATTGACAGACAGTGGTGTAGAATAGAATATTAATAGAACAGATATTCAAGGTGCCAAATAGACATCACAAGACAATCAAAGCTTTCTCTCATCAAATGACACATCTCGACATCTTGGCCCAATCCCTTGACCCGACCACTTGGCGCTACCACTTCAATTTGCACGTTCAAGTGTCGGGCTAGGGTGCATAACAGTCCTGCATTTTGACTTCAAAGTTGCGCTAGCTTGTTTGGTGACATACTGTCTCTGAAATTTTAATTTCATCAGCAAAGTTCCAGCTGGTGCTGCTACTGTCTGAGTGCAGATTGGTGGGGTAGGAGCACCGATTGCTAGTGCTAGTCTAGATAAATAGCATGATGTTGTGATTTAATTGCCCATTAACCATGCTTTCCCATCTTTGTCAGGTAAATGGCATGATGATAATACCAGGACTGCTATAGTAAGGCAAGAGAAAGTACCAGCTGAAGCTGACAGACGTGACTAGATGTTTCCAACATGCCAACACCATTGGCAACTATTGAAGATGTTTGAGGGTCTTGATGGGTTAAATCATGGGGGGAATTTAAAGCATTACACCCTCTAATTTGTGTACCTGATAACAAGGGATCAGGGGGGAATAGGGAATGGGATTAAGCCCAAATCTCTGTTTGACATTCAGTTTTCATCTGGCGCCATCATCAGGTCAAAATCACAGTTTGTCCAATACTTCAGTGACAAAATACCTGAAAATCTACAACAGCATGTCCAAGATCAACTTGGCAAAGACAATCTGATCAAAATCATGCAAACCAGACCTGAAGAATTGAGCTTTGACACCCAAACTGAATGATACAAACTCTTCTGTGTACTTTTTTTGCAAGTCTATACAACATTAAATCCAAAATATAGGCTTATAGCCCAACAGATTGTTGTCCCTTAAGTGCATGTGTCGGGTGGTCCTCATGGGGTCACGCAAACCTCCTGAATTATTCATCGCAGACTTTGAAACAAACTGTATCAGATGCATTAGTTCACTCAGCACTTGCCAAGTTGGCAACAACAAGAGGAAGTGTGAGAGAGAGAGAGTGAGGCATCATGGAAAGAGGGTACAGGAATAAACTAGGAGAGCATCAAAGAGTGCAGAGTCAAGGCTATTATTGAATTTGATTATCTCCCAGCCGCGCTGCCTGTAAAGATGCATTGTCACTGACTTTCAATCGAACATCCCAACTGATACAGAGAGAAAGAGAGAGAGCAGCAAAGAGCGCTGTAGAAAATGTTAACGCTGCAAGCCTGTGTGTGTGTGTGTGTGTGTGTGGGTGGGTGCTGTGGATCTGCTGTCGAGTAGATGAAGAGGAGGTTTCCCATTGAGAAACCACCTCCTCCCTTTCTTTCTTTCCATTTTTCTACATGCCCAGACAAGCATCAATATAACGATCAATCAGGACTTTCTTCATGCAGCATCTTTAATCAAAGGGGAAGAAAAGAGGGGCTGTTTCGCTACATGACTGTAATCAATGGACGCACGGCCCTTAATGAGCTGCAGGCAGACAGAGGCACTTGGAAATGCACACACAAGGCTTCTCTACACACACACACACACACACACACACACACACACACACACATTTTGAGCTGCAACAAGCCTCATTTGCATGTAAATCAGCTTTTTGGAGCTAAGATGAGATGCAGCACAGGAATAAGCTGCTCTCTCTAATGATCACCTTAGTCTGAATGGTCACACATAATTATTTCCATGTTTTAAAGATCACAAAAAAATTATGTGAAACTGGTATCACACAGCGGAAAGTATGGCAGAGACAGCATGCAATTACGAGTGACAGCCAAACTCACTCGTCTCACATGCTCTGCTGCTCACGGCTCCATACAGCTGTGTCCAATCTCACATTCTGCGTACAAGGTTCAAAACATAACGAGATAAGAGGGACACATTCTGCTGGCATTTACAAATTCATGCATATTAGCATCGTTATGTGGATACTTTGATCAATTATTGGTTACGTAAAGCTCTGTGTATCATGGCACCCAAACCTCAAATACCATCCAAATCCCAGCGTTGTTTACATGCAGTGCTGCATTTCAAAGGACGTATTACACACACAGATATTTGTTAACAGAGCTTTTTGTGTCTGTCCCGAAAAATAAGAAATAAATGGCAGAACTACAATATTGTCAACGACAGGCTTGTTTGTATCTGAAACCCCGAAAACTAACATCTCCAAACACCAGTAAAAGTAATGATGTGTTTATCCAATAAATCACATTTAAGATCCAGGATTTATTTATAATAGGCAGCACAGAAGACAGGTACTGTCGCCTTTTTGATAGCTGTAGTTATTTGAAAGAGTTGAGTAGCAGCATGACGGTAACAGCGGGGTACTTCTGTTTAACAATGTTTTGCTGACAGTATTTCTGAATGTAGAACTTTTTGTAACTGATCTGTTTACATTGTTATGTTTGTCTGGCAACTTCAGTGTGACAATAGGAAGTCACAGTGTCCATACTGTTTTGTAGGGGTCCCGATATTTAGTATCTTTTAAACTAAATGGTAAAATCCCTCTGGCTTGATTGCAGCAGATTCAGCTCACCTGTTGTGCAGGTCTGGAGATCGGCTCCTACTTGATGATTGAGAGCAGCCAATCAGTGATGTGATGACGCCCTTTTAAGAAGGCTCAAGAGAGTTGGGGACTGGCACACTTTGGTCATCCTGATTCTCTGTCCTTGACTCTTTGCAGACGCCATCCTAACAGTTTGTCAGCCAGCTAACTTGGTTAGCTGTGTCTGCAGAAACACTCACTGTAGACTATCAACTATAACAATTAAACAGCTAATCCTGTTTCCACTGGAGTCCTGTACCGAGTCCATGCTGCGGGTCTGTGCCGTGATGAAGACAAACCAATACTGTAATCAACCATTTCTTTCTAATGTATCTGTGCATGGAAACCACGGTGTTGTTAAGTTTAGTAAAAGCTTCATCATGGTGATTATTATCAAAGGTTAATTGCAGGTTTTGTGACTGAACAAGACCTGCTGCAGCGACACCTTTACTTTCCGTCTCACTACGCAGATGCACACTGATTCCTGCACTGACGCTCAGTGTTGGGACTGGATGTAAACCATGTGGGAAACCAGGCTGAAGCAGACGTGTGCTCCCACTGTGACACATGTTTTTGTATGGCTGCTTCATTTCACCTGTCAGTGGGGAGCTCCACCACCGGGGCACGACACATAGGAGGTGCGCTACCGCCCCCCCGATGCACCTCTCATTATGCAGGCGTGCTATTTCTCACCGGTGCAGTGACGAGGACCAAAATATTCACTGCCTTCTCACCTGCGAACATGGTCCGCTATGTTTGTTGCAACACACAACCCTGTAATATAGAATACAGTCATTATCTTACCTTTCTTATTCAGGGTCTAAATGGGTTCATATCCTACTCAATCCTCACTGAGACTGCAGCTGTGGTAATGCTGGTGAAGATACGGTTACGCTGTGATTGTTGTGTGTTGTCATTGATTGTGAAGGTGCTCCATCTGAAGAGAAAATTGCATTCCAGTCTGCTCTAAGTGTGTTCTGTATTGATTCACCAATAGTTATTTCTTCCTTTTAATGAGCCAGCGTGGGATTTTTCCAGGCTCATTGACAAGAAATCCAATGATTTATTCAACTGAAATCGAACACATGGATGAGGGGGAGCTGGCACTGTTCGTAAACAAGGTTGTGGCATCAAACGTTTAGTTTTCTTTTTGCACATACGAAAGTAGTTTACGAGAGAAACCAAAGCTTCACTCGTGTGTTCAGGTATTCAAATGAAGGCAGACTGGCAAATTAATCTTTGACCCCGCGTGCTTTGATTCAGCTTCTACGGGAGTAAAAGCGACGGGCTCATGTTGCAGGTGTCAGTACCTGGATGGATCTAATGCTTCTCTTGGTGGCAGCACCTCTCTGACAGCTTCCCAACTAATCATGCCAGAGGGAAATCTAACTGTTCCAATATGCAAATTGTCTCAATGCGGCACACGAAAACTCTGCCCTGCATAGCAAGCACATTGATCTTCTGCTGATGGCTTTCCAGTGTGAAGAGGTTTTTATGAAAACAACAAAAACAACAAATTAAATGAACCCAGACAATTAAAACAGGGCATTGAGCCCTCGTGGCAGATAATAATGTGGGAGTTTTCAATTAGTATCACAGTGCTGTAAAACCTTATTTATATAGCACCTGGGTAACAAGTGCTTCACAGAAATCATGAGATGTCAGAATACAGACATATAGAGGAATAAAGATGAGCATCATCATTCATAAAAACACCTCAGGACATCACGCCCTTTTCATCAAATACTGCAGTATTAAAATGCTTTGCGCCGTCTTCAACACCTCGAGAGGTCAAACGGGGAGGAGGCGTCGGTCACTGCCGCTTCCATAATTTAAGGTCATTGCTGTGGGGTGAGATGTGTCTGTACGTAGGTTAGGTAGGAGGTCAGTCTATATAATGATGTCATAGTTAATGGTGCACAACAGTCAGGTTTTTCGTATCAATTTTGATGTTGACAACAATGTGAGTTTTGCACTAGAGCCGACAGAATAACTTGAACACCAACATGCTACAGTATATGTAGGTCGAGGCAGCCACAGTAACTATACAGTCAACAACAGAGGGAGAGAAACTCACAAGACTTCCTTATAAAACTGCTCAATGTTGTGAGTTGTTGACTCGGAGGAGACTATTCATTTTGTGAAACCCTGACAAATTCTTGATTATTTGGGCTTTCTTGTAAATTCGGCAAATGTCATACGTAACGTTTATTATTTTCTTGTGTGGAAAAAAAAGATTGTGTCCTTCTGTCCCAGTAATGTACCTGTTTTTAATTGCATAGAGCTGAGATACAGATATAATTACAAGTGATTATTCGAGATGCTCACTGCCAGGTGTGAACTGACAGATGTAGCTGTACACTCATGATTGGATCGCCAAAGACTGCAGACATAAACAGTCCAATAACTCATAACAATAATAATAATAATAATAATGCAGTGTGGTGAGGAGACAGATGTTCCATAGGAGGAGAAGAATGTATATAATGCAGATCTGCTTGTTAACATGTGGACAGTTCTGTTCATATTCTTATGCTTTCTCTTTCTTGTTTGTCTCTTTCTCTGCTGCAGGAATCCTTGTTTAAGGAGTGCTGCAGCTTCCTCACCACTCCTACATCCTCCACATCCATGAGTGAGACTTGCTTGTTTAATTTTTTCTCCTGATCGGATCCACCCATTGCTCCCAGAAGGAGCCTCACTTGGACAGGTTTTGAGGCAGCGGCGGTGTGCTGTTAGAGTCCCTTTATGGGCGGTTTAAGGAGGTTTATAGTTGTCATTGAAAAAAGTGCCGATATAAGCGGCCTTGGGGGGGCCCCCCTGTTCTGAATCTTCTTTGGTGAGCCTCAATCATTTACCTGCTATGCCTCTACCAATGATGTATCTCTGTTTTCCCAAAAACAGAGAACGATGAAGCACAATTAGTTCGTCTGTAGCCTGGAAAGAGTACGTGAAAGACAAAAACAATGACGAAACAGAATCCGCTTTGACATTTCTGTCCTGTGATTACAATTTCTGCGTGTGGTGTCTGCGACAGGGTGTGGTTTTTATGCTAAGTCTGTGCATAATCACATGAGCATAATCAAACAATAGCATGTATATGATTAAGTTATTAATGAGTTTTTGGCGAGCAAGCATGTGAAAGTAGCCAGTAAATATACATCAAATGCTAAATGCCGTGCTGCAGCAGAGAAACTTGTCTGCAAAATGTAACGAAGAGGTCGGGATGGAGTGGGAGTATTTTAGTGTTAGCCTCCAATGTGCACAGTTAGCCTCAGAAGCTCGTGGATGGATGTGAAGTGCAGAGAGCGGGTGAGAAACAGCATTTGGCCGGCAGCCTGATCACCTGAGGGACGCCAGGCGACAAGAGAGCTATACGGTCGGATCAAACAAAGAGCGCGAGGGATCAAGCGTGGAATAGATTGTCAGGTAAACCCTCTTATTCACACAGATCGCCTTGAGAGCCAATCTTGTGAAGCATTGTACCAGACCTCAGGTTTCCATCAGTGTGTGTGTGTGTGTGTGTGAGTGGGTTCAACATTGTACAGCAACATGGATATCTCTGACAGGCGCTACATGGCCTCTGAGGATTACAAGACAAGTGCTGCAGTTAACAGAACTCCCTATTTCTAATGCTCAGACACAAAGGCATGAGAGGTATTATAGCTCAGGATACATACTTAAAGAAACACTCTCCGGTGTGCACTCTGGTTGAAAAGTGTAGGTTAACGTGTTTTTCTTTATTGGAATGTATCTGATGTTGTCTAATCCCTTTGTCCTCATATGAAAAACATTTTCTCTTTCGTCCTCCTCGAGAGATTAACAGCATCAGCCTTTTCAGCGAGTTCCACAGAACAACATGTGTTTATACTCCCATAACAAAAACCCTCTAGCAGTTACTTCAGAAGACTAACTGGAGAAAAGGAGGAAGTCAGCTGACAATATTATAGTAATAACAAAAAACATCTGACTTCAACACAAGAGACCAGTATTTATTCTTTCTTTTCCAGTGAAGGGTTGAGATTTTAATCCAAACAATGTTTTTCTTGTGACAACGTTTTTTGTTTTTTTTGTGCCTAAACCTCCGACATTGACTTCACATCATAAAACTAATTTATCTGTCATCAGTTATTCGTAATAGTTTTGAAAGACAAATCCTGTCATCCTGCCAACACTGTCGTCAGATCAGACAGAAACCAGAAAGTTTAAAGAGTGACGTATTTTGTCATGAACTTTCTGAGAATCTTCAACAGGTCACAGTAATAATTTTGACAGCAAAGGAGGAAGTCAGGTGAAGTTGTATTATCGACCTGACCAAGTGGTTTTAACCTTCAACCTGAACAAACTGAAAGAGAACTCTAAACTTTTTTTTCACTATTTAAAGAGACATGGCTTTCAGGACAAGTAACTGATTTTGCAATTATGCACACACCATCTAACTTCCAATAAAGAGCAGAACATGGCCGCTTCAGTTAACTTTTTAGTTGGAAGATTTGGGGACTTTGGGAATCAACATGACCTAGGAATGTTTTCTTCTTCCAATGGACCTCAAGAGTTGGGAAGTAATACTCAATTGTGGATGAAGAGCAGAAGAAATGATGATGCTGCAGGACACTGCGGTTTGTGTCCACTGTGAAACCAGAAGTCAACGGTGAGTTGTTTCAAATTACTACAGTAGTTAAGTTACGTAACATAGGCACATTTTCTTCTTCCAGTGGACCTCACGAGTTTGGAGGTAATACTCGATGTGATCAACCTGGATGAAGAGCAGAAACGATGATGATGCTGCAGGAGTTGTTTGACATTGTGACTCTGTGCTGCTGCTGCTGTAATCCATTGTCACTGACTTGCAGCTGCAGCTATCTTCCACAAAAGAGCAAGCTCCAAACTATTCCTGCCTACCGGGGGTCAGTTTAAAACATTTTGGGTGGAGCACTCTCTCAAAGCTCAGCGTCACGCTCTGTTATTGAAAAGATAAGTAACTGACGTTCGGTCAGAAGCTATAAGGAATTAGAACAAAACAGAATAGATGGGAATTATTTCTGCTGTCTTGTTAAATGTCGAAATGAATGAACCGACAGCTCGTTCTGAGCCACATTGTATTTGTATCTTCCTCTGTCCCCGTCATCATTAAGCATGCAGTTTAATAGAACCGAACACCATACTGGGTTTCTGTTTGTCATTTATTCTGCATTTAAAAGCCCTTCAACCAATTTCCTCGCACAGATGGCACAGCAAATGCGATCAGGGGTATCAGCGCAATTGTCTCTATCACTATGCAGCCATTTGTTACCCATATCAGCAATTTTCTCGGCAAACTGAAAATATCCAACCAAAGCGACGGGCTTATTGCATCCTCTTTATATTCAATAGCTGTTATGAAATTGAACATTCTTGGGAGTCAAATGAACACTTCAGTGCGGAGATGATGAGCACATTCACTTGCTTTTATGCTTGGTGACTTGAATTACCACTTGCAGAGTAAGAAAATCTGTCATTAGCGCATTAGTGCGAGTGGAAATCAAATATTTATGTCACTTGGAAAGGGCTGTACAGGTGAACGTGGCTCACATTTGGATTACAGCAATTAAAATATGAAGGGGTAATTAGTCACCACATATCTTTTTGTTTTTGCCACCTGCATTCTCTCGGGGGCCATTGTCAGAGAGCCGTCTGGAAACATTTCCCTCCGGCTTTTACATCGCTTACTTCCCAATAAACACACAGAGGCTTTGCAAAATGAGCCATTGATCACGAAGGTGGAAGAGAAAGTAGTATAGATCAGGCTGCTAATTTGAATATGAATGAAGTGTCAGATCAATGAATGAGCCTGCAGCATGTCTTCACACAAGTCAAGACAAACGAGGGAGTTTTTGTGTTCGAATAAACAGGAAAAAGAGACACGAACATGTGAGATCTGAAGGATGCAGAGTTACTTTGGAGACATTACGGACACATACATGCAGCCACCTACATGTTTTCTCGACTCTCTCACTCTGGTGCCATTGTGTTGCTGTTCCAAGGTGGACAGGCAATCCAGAAAATAACCCTCCTTTCACCTCCATTCCACTTACATTTCCCCTGTTTCCTCACATTTCATTTCCATTTCCTCTGACTCATCTGCCTCTCCTCTCTTCCCGCTACTTGTTAACACATCACAAAGAAAGCAAAAAAAGCAACACCTTGAGCATTAGTGAAATGTTTGACAGGTTTATTGAAGTTCTGCCTTATTGTGGTATTGTACTGTCGTTGCATGCTTTCAAACTGGAGCATAAACATTAAAAATGAGAGAGCTGCTTTTCATTTGCTGGTAATAGTGTTCATTTTAATATTTGTTGGCGCTCTGATGACTATTTTCATCACTTGTTTTCTTCTCAATAAACTGATCGATCCTGTTCTGTGGATATATTTAAAGGTTCCAAAAATAGTGGAGACTGTCAGACAAGACATCCAGTGACAACAAACATTTCATCAGGTCCTTGGAAAATACAATCTGCAAACATTACAAAACCTGCATAAAGTAAATCTAAAGTCATTTAAAACATAGATATATTATTTTTTGCAACTGTACAGCTTCCTCCACATCCTCCACCAATTCTTCAAGACATTCAACGCGGTAGACCAGCCTGTCTTCATTAGAACAATAACCACATGGGTCGATTATGAAGCAGCTTATTAAGACTAAAACTTACATTTCTTGATGGCGACCTCTAGTGACTGCAGCGATTACAACGGCTGCAAAGGAGGAAGTGAGGAGACGAGTTTAAGGAGCTGAAAGTCCATATATACGGGGACGAGGTCAGGGATGGACGGTCGGGTTAGTTACTTAACATAGGCATGTTTTCGAACGTAAGTTACAGCATCATTGTGATTTTAACACAAACAACTAGGTTTTCCTGGTAGTTTTCTTGCGTACGTATACCCAACCACACTGTGACCGCACGACAGAAGGTCTGATACGTCCGCTGCTGTTGCACTGCGGCATGTTGTAGTGGGATTTATGTCATTTTTGAAGTCGCTGGTAATCAACTTATTGAGCCGTTTCAGTATGAAGATGTGTCATTAGGGATGCACAATATTGGATTTCTACCGACGCACATATATGTCTACAATCTCTTTTCACCTAATTGCAGAGAACATCAAGTCACTGTGGCAGAGAAGCCGTAGGTGTGAGTTCCCTGCTGTTCGACGACGCCATTAAGCCACAACACTCAATATTACACCAAAAGGTTATTTTGACACAATGATGAAAACTTCCAGCAACATTTTTAACAGAACACATGCAGCATCATTAGAATAATTGACAAACAGAAGTGACTCGAAGAAGGAATCCCAATTAAGTGATGCCTTTTAATGTGTCACATAAAAGTTCAGAGGTTTGTTTCCACACAGATTCTTCTGAATGAGCCCAGATTGACAGATTTCTATTTCTGTTTCTGGAGTTTTTGACAGTAAAGCTCAATATTTCCAATTTATATTTTAGATATGAAAGGGTGCATAGAAATCCCACAACATAATACCACTGTAGCTGTTTAGAACAAAGATAACTTTTAGTAAAGCTGCAGATTTTAATGCATATTTTAAATAAAATCAAAGTTTTTCAACCCTTTGTTGCATAAGTAAAATTCACTTTTATGCAACATTTGCCACATAAAGAAAGAAATGTCTAGTTGAAATTGTTTTTGTCAAAGGTAGGAAGTGGACTTTCTGAGTTTTATCCACCAGCTCCAACATTAAAGTCACATCATGTAGTTTAAAGGGAACAAAGATAAGCACAAATGTATTTCTGCTGCAAAAGCTGTCTGTGCTGCAGCAATTTGTGATGCAATTTTCTCTGCTTCTTTACCTCACCACCTCTCTCCCTCTCTTGATCCATCTAATAGAAATTCATATAGCACCTGTGCACGGATAACATAGTATGAGATGACTTTAGGACCCAAACAACTGCACGAGTACGCAATCATCTTAAAGCAGTTCACAAGATAACAGCCGAAAATCAGTTACGTCCCGCTCTCCTCAGTGGAATGTAATTCCGTGAAAAGAGCGGCGGCTCATTTCCGCCACCTGATATCACCTCGTCTGTATCGAAAGCTGACGTGTTCGACTCACCCCGTGGCACATGAGCGGTGAGTGACAGTGGACGCTTTCACTGAATGAACCACGCTGCAGAATTCTCTTTAGCCCACTACAGACGTCATGAACTAACTTCATGCTTCATGTTGCTCTTTTTCAGACGCAGGCTCCTGCTGATGCTGCTGGACCGTAGATGTTCCTACATATTGTCGTCATGCCGTATCAAAGGTGTCTGCATCGTTACACCTTGTTAGATAAAAATGCTCTGAACTTCAACTAGACCAAACAAGACTACAGTCAACAGTATTTATTTATTTTTTTCTCTTAACCTTCAACCAACACTTTAAAGACGGCACAGCTAGCTTAGCGATAGCCTGCAGCTGAACCTGCAGACTCTGCGTGCTCAAAGACCATCGACTGTCCGGCGCAGGAGGGAACTCCTGCAGAGTTGGAGATGTTGAGTTTCTCTTTCTGTTCCAGAGATCCTTTATTGGTTTATTTAAGACGATGATTTACTCAGGACAGGTTTCAAACTGAATTTTTTAACAAACTGAATTTCTATCGTTTGTTGTTTTTCTTTTTCTGTTGAATCCCTGCTGGAATCTTTTATTTTTGGTGAATGTTATTTCAAGTTGCCGATTGCCTGAACCTGCAAAAGGCCACCAGGATCAACTCAAGCTGCTGTTACTTTTTCTTGTTAAAAGAAGCTGAAAAGAAATCGAAAATGTAAATAACACACATTTCAGAACAAATAGTAGAAAAGACCTCGTAATTAAAAGCAATGAAATCCAAAACATGAAACATGGATAGTAACAAGAACAGCAACATGGTTATCCTATGAGATTAGATTTAGTTAATGTCAACTCTGATAATGTGAAGAAATGTTCATGGATGAGGGAACGTATTAAAATTTCAGGTTCTGTTTACATAGACAACTACTTCCTTCCTCCCTCTCGCATCACTTATGATCTGATCTTTCGACAGAAGCGATGATGATGATCTGTTAAAAGAGTTTTTTGTTTTCTTTCTGTAAAGTTAACCACACATCTAGTGTCTCTTCAGGACTTGTGGTTTCAATAAGACCTGGGAAAAATATGTTTTCACTTTCCAGAAGAGTTAATACAGTAGCAGCAACCCTGGAGATGATGGGATTCAGAGGGTTTGCTCAAGGGCACTTTAGAAGGCCTGAGTCTGTGGTTGATCGATGTCGGACCCTTCATTGGTTTCCATCCTTGAGATCCCCGAAAGGGTTGCAAGACAAATTGGAGGGGGGCGCAAGAAGAACAATAAGAAATGAAAGATGTAACAAAACTTTTTCTTTTTTCTTTTAGACTTTCTGCAAATCATGGCTTCTTCTATTTTTGCCTCGTCCGTATTGCTTTAAAATCAGAGAGCCGCTGCTTTTGCACATTACAGAGTGTGATTTAAAGTCCTGACAGTGCTGAAATTATTCCTCCCGGATATATTTGGGATATTTATGTGGAATTCTCTAAACTATTTTTCTGGCTGTAATCTTTTTATTCAAAATGTTTGCCTGTGGATAAACTGCGGCAGACAATCTGACTTCACACTTTGACGCCATCAGAGCGGTCGTACGCGCGTCAACACTCTCCATCGCTGACCAACAAGTTGTCCGGACAGTAACGTGGTTTCTTACTTTTGCTGCTGAGATGATTAAGATGAGGATAAAAAAAGGTTTTAGAACTTTTTTTTTTCATTTTTTATTAGAGCAGTTAATCATTCACACACAGCCTCCAGCTGCCACAGAGCTCCTCACTTCATGAGGTACGCGGCTAAATGAAGTGGTTTAAATTAGCCCCGTATCTGCTAAAAGACATTTAACCCATCAGACGTGGCGTTGAACACCAAGGCTGGCGGAGCACAGACAGACGCCCGATATAAAGGAAGAAACTAAACTGAAATGGACTGTGAAGCCACTGGGACCCCATTAGGAGCAGTTTTGTTTTTCAAAGGAGTTCCTAAGTTAGTGAGCTGGCTACTAGTTTAATGTCACATTTGATTGTAAATGGTTTGATGGAGATGAAATCTCCAGCTGATCCGCTCAGTTTCACTGCCTTTTAGGGTGGAATCGATTAGTGTGGGGGTTCAGGCTGCAACCCCCCTGCAGGTCAGAGCGGAGGAAAAATCATTTCACTTTTCCTTTTACTACTTTGGTTTCATTCCAAATTATAACTGATAAAAAAGAAATGAAGTCCAGTGGTGGAGATGTTCGCTCTGTGAATCTGTTTTATCATTACTATTTTACTGTAGATAAAGATTTACACATTAAATGTTCTAAAACATGATACATTATGAATTTAACAATATAATTTATAATTTAAACAATTTGCATCCTGTCTCCCAACAACTGTCAGTGTAAAATATATATATTTGTTTAAGTAAATTATCTGAATACCTTATTCAATATTACTGAAGTGTAAGAATGTATTTTCAAATGTCAAATCTCCGCTCATGATGCGCTGGCTGTCTGTAGCAGTACATCAGCGTTGACTGAGTTGGTAACATGCTTTTATTGTGAAAGGTTCACAAGTTCAGGTGTTTTCTAATCGATTGGCCTCTTCCTCTTTCTGTGTGACCTCACACTGTTGGCTTAGGTGGGAGAGCATACAGTCATAATGGGAGGGAGAGTTTATTAATTCAGGTTTCAGGGTCCTGATGTTCCTTCTCCACTTTAACCTCCATGTAGCGTTTTAGGCCAATTAAGTTGTAGCCAGGGGGGATAAATAAAGCCTCGTAGGACATGACTGTGGGAGAGCTGTGTTTAGTATCTGTTATTTCAGTTGTAACTATTATTTTTTACTGGTTTTTTTACCTTATTTGTTCCTTGTTAATTTTCCTCAGGACATTTGGTTTTCTCCTTTGTCATTTTGATTTTTGGTTAATAAAACCAAACCATTCTTTCCCCCCTCGGCCATTCCTCAATTCAACATGTTTACTCCCCTCCAGTGCCAGGCAGCCACACCAAAGTCCCTCATCAAAGTGAAAATGTGTACTATGGATGCGGGAGTGTTGTGTTATTGTTCACTAATGGGACCTGTTGGACTCATTAGCTGTATTACTTGAAAAAACAGTCTTGAATTTGGAAAACAAATCCCACTGAGATGTTCAGCGAAAGGCCCACAGAGCAGAGAGCGGAATCCTTCATCAGATATTAATCACTGCTGGTTTATGTCTTCGCTCTGTCAAAGGTATTGCAGTCTGGTTAGCCCCGTCCACAAACTCCCTTCCGGCTAGCTGCTGCCTTGCCAAGGCCAACCATTAGCGGCAAACCCTGCCGGGTCTGACAGTGGTGGTTGTGCGGATTGACCGCTGCAGGGCTGAGAGGTGGGGGGTCAAAGCTGGAGCAGCGCAGCGGTGGGACTCCGGTATAAGGGAGATGTGTAGCCCCGTGGACACACACTACATGAAATGTTTATACCTCCAGCAGCCCGGAGTGATGGATGGATGGAGAGGTGGAGTGAGGAGACAGCGTGGGGATATGGATGGTCAGGTGGAGGGAGGGAGGGAGGAGGTGGTGGATGGACAGCGATGGAAAGAGAGAGAGGTCGAGGTCACCAGCCTTCAGGGCAACCAAGACAGATAGATGCAGTTCAGTCTCACTGTGTGAGCAGTACGAAGGTAGCTGGTACATTTTCTAAAAAACACGAATAGACAATAAAATACATGAGAAACTAAGACGTGGTGGGATGAAACTGCACCACAGCAGCTCGACAGCAGCTTATATTACTGTACACTTTAATTAAATCTAACCAGAAGTGGTATTTTTGTTATCAGACGGTTTCTGTTGATTTCTGTAAGATAAGACGTGCTCTGGTTTGTGTTTGAATGATGGGTGTTATATAATGTTTTTACACGTGATATCTCAGTTTTCACCTTCGCAGCACCTTCAGTAATACAATGAATAGCAATGATATAAACAACAACCACTGATCAATGCAATCTTTCTGCAAAAAATAGAAATATATTCAGTTTTTGTTTCTTCATCCAAAATAGATTTGTGGTTTGTAATTCAGTCAAACCTGTGCGGGTCTTTAACCTTCTTATTTTCTTTTGAATCCAGATTTAAATTTCCCGTACTAACTACTAACTTCTTAAACCCTCATGTGCAGACTCCTTTTTCCCCACTTTGGAAAAATGTTCCAACAGACCCACAGCAAACACAAACGCTTCCTGTCAACAGAGCTGTTTATTCACTCTCACCGAGCGGCGCTGAGAGGAGCCAGTCGTGTAGACACAGATAACGTTCACACAGAAACATTCAGTACATTTTTAATTCTTTGTTGAGCAGAGCTGGAGAGAATTCTGAAAATATCAAACTCAAAGAGAAGTAAGGTTACTTCTGCTAGCAGCGTGCTTTGTACTGCCAACATCTACTTTTATCTTTCATAGCCAGAGGGCCGACTTTGAAAACAAAATTAAGCTCCAGCGTAGTTTAGGTGTTTCCCATAGGTTACAGTCGATATCGGACTGGAAGGCTCGGGCTTTTAAGGTGTTTGTGAGGTGAACTCTCAAAAAAATAAAGCATGTTGAGCAATTAACCAACAGAATCAGCAAGTCCCTGCTGCAGGATGCTGAATAACTGCCTCGTTAGTCGTCCAAATACCTGCCGTCAGTATTAGTAACCTTTAATTTATGATTTTTCATGAGAAAAGTGGCCAAAAACAACCACTTACAAACAGAACTCAAGTGGCTGGCGCGGGTTTTTATTTACACCATTTATTCTAATTGTTTTAAAGCTGGATATCTTTATTCCAATAATAATTGGAGCCTCTTTTTGAAAAGGCATGAAGTGTTTTGTTCTTTTCCTGTTTTGTATTCAAATGTTTTGTTTCTATTTTTAAAAAAGGAACGTGGGGATGAGAACAGAATGATTTGTAGCATATTCAGTTTGAACTGTATTTCAGTATGCATCAAAACAACCACAGGCTGCACAGAAGACATGAAACATACACGAACAGAAAAGAACTCATGAGAACCTGAGCGTCATGCGAGCTGACAGGACTTTTGTTGGGAGGTGGGTTCAAAAAGCAAAACACGTATACACGATACATGATATTATAGATCAAGTGTACATAATGTTTGCAAATGTCTACAAATGACGACCGTTCACGTTTGCTTACATGTGTCGTGAAGACATGCTTGAGAAAGTGTCACGGTCATTAGCCGTGTTATCATCAACATGAATTAAAAGTACTTGACGTTACTTCAGTACTTTGAAAGAAGTCACTGTTGATGTCTGGTTTCACCCTCGACATGAGCAGCTACCTCCTGAATTAAAGTTAAACCTGACTGTCCGTCTCTTCTACAATGTAATAACTGCTTCAGCAGCAAGAGCTCTCCACCTACACGGTTGTTTTTTTGTAGTTTATCGCTTAAAATCTCGCAGGATACCACTGACACTAAGGTACAGGTCTGTCCTCACTAGAACAAAAAGGTGTATTAGTGTGTCTTTGTAAATTTAAGTGCATCAAAATGGATTCAGGTACGGCCATTAAAGCCGGTGTGGCTGTCGGCAGACATCAGAAAAGGGCAAAACTGGACGCGACGCCCAATTAGACAGAACATCCATTCACTTCAGACGGCATCATGTTTCATTAAAAAGCACTTCCATTCTACATTTCTACATTAGTGCTATACAAATGTTGACGAGGCACAATGAAATGTTTTTCGAGTGTTTGTCTGTGAACAGCCTTTTGGGAGAATCCATTAGGGCTTCTGTTTTGGGAAGTACTCTCTCAGCGCTTCTTCCACCTGTTCACTTAAAACCCCACAACACAGCTCAGAGAGAGACGCATTAATGCTGACCTCCTCACCCGCCTCCTTTGTGGGTAAATTCAGTTTACCTTTGCACTTATTTCCAAAAGAAAATAAAAAATATATAACGTAAATAGAATTTGCCTTCTCTCCTGTGACGGAAGCGAGAAGGCACCACTGGACGAAAGGATAAAAGCTCTTTTCTTTAAGGAAAAGCTCAGAGTTGAGATGAGCCAGAGCTTTGATTGTAGTAAAGGGGAACGTATTAAAGGTCCGCTCTTCTCAGTTCTTATCCATAAACCCATTTCAGGTCGCCCAGGTCCGAGTCAAAGTGGCTCTAAAACTTCGTTTTCCATCCAACATCCTCCAGCTCGTCTTGGAACATCCTTCAGAAACTGTTTAAATACACCAGACGTGTTTGTAATTCTTTTGTGGATGTGTGCAGATTCCCCCGAAGGCTTCTTATCAATGAATACTCACAGGATTGAATAAAGTGAAGCAGTCAGTCTTGATGCCGATTAGTCAAAGTGAACAACTATGAAACTAGAACAAAAAAAAATTCCCTGTGGCCCAAAAATACAGACTGCTGGTATAAATCAAATGTGTGTAAAATTGATGAGTATGGTACTTCGGACTGCACACAAGATCAATTCCTCTTTGTATGGATGATGAATTATATATCCATGAAGGAAAAAACAAATATCAGAGCCTTAAAAGCCGGGGACAAATATGATGGAAGAGAAGAAGGAGAAATACTTTTGTCAGGCACTGATTATTATTAACAGGATCTGAATTATCACATTTTTTCAAGACTATGTTTTAGGATTTTAGCCTATGTTGGACAGTAGGGGGGCAGACAGGGAATAAGAGGAGAGAGAGGTTGTGAACTTCCAGTCCAGATCCAGCACTATGAGCTATAAGTAACACCACATTAACACCACAGCGGTGGTTGGCCAATTTCTCTGCCGTTGAGAGTGAAGCACCGCATGAGTAAAGACGAACCGCTGTGTAATTCACACAGAAAGCCGGCGCTGCGGCTGCTGAAGAGATGTGACGGTACACGTCATGAGGATGACGGCTGTGTGTTTCCCAGGTGTCCCCTGTCAATCTAAACCCACGGATGAGTTATAATCATGTGGATGCTGTGTTGTGATTGAGATCCTGACCCAACTAAGTTGTGGTTTTCGCGCTAAATTACATAATTACATAATAGCTATCAGTGAACAGGTCGCTGTCTGACTCTGTCACTTGTTAAGACAGGTATGTTTTTCCAGGGGAAAGTTCACTGAAGTCTCGTTTCAGAGGGCTGACCGTCGCAGAGATTTATTTTCATCAGAAACACTCGGTGAGTAACAGTTTTTTTCTCCACGTACAGCTGCTGTATTTCTTTCCTCGTTGCCAAAGACAGTTGCAGTTACTACATTACCTTAGTTTGGTTCTGTAACATTGCATTGTGGGACATTTCTCTTTATTTAGTTGAGTCAGGGACCATCCAATAGACACTTTCTCCATACGCGCAGCCGGCTCATCTATTCACTCTGGTTCAGTTTGCCAATACTGCACTTCTGATACTATCACACGAGTATCATACAGAAGTTATTGAAAGGTTACATAAATAAAAATGTTTAATTTTTTATTTTTTTTTTTTAAATCGAGGTTTGTATCGAACCGTGGGTCAAAAATTGTGAATTGTGAAACTGCAGTTCTTCAAACTTTAAACTGTCCCAATGAAAAAAACCTTTGCATTAAATTCGAAGAGCACTGCCTCTGAAACCATCCCTCAAAGTCATTTGAGACTCGCCATAAGGCGCTACACTTCAAAAGGTCCTCAGCAGCATGAAATGAAGTAAATTACAACAACATAATTGTGTTTATACAGGAGTCAGAACAAAGACCTCTTAAAGAAGAACGTAGCCAAGTGTGTACATTTTGCTCGTAAGTGAAACACTGATTACGCCTGATCAAAGTGTATCCGCCGGGGCTCCGAGTGGGAAGAGAGACGAAAGGATGATGCAAGTCCTGCCTTTCATTCGCTTGAGGGACGAGAGCAAAGAATAACGTACCCCGCAGCTGCACTGCGCTGTCCTAATGTCATCATCATCGCACTGCGAGAGAGACGGAGGAGAAGGTCTGACACGGGAAAAGTTTGAAGTCAGCTTCCACCACGAATCTGCGAAGAGGACAAAGTGAGATACAGAGGAGGAGATGAACTGAGATCGATCCTACAGAATGCAGCTTCGGTTTCTGACGCCAAGGTTGGTGCTGGTGTGTCAGAGAAGGTGACCACATTGATTCTGTACATAGCGGAATGGGAAGGCGTTTCCAGGAAGAATTTCACCACCACTGAGTGTTAATGTGTGTTTTATTAATGAAAATGTACCTGAAACAATTCACGTAGAAGTGAATGTTCCTTCACAGTCGGCGGGGTGACTGCTCAACCTGACCGCAGCAGAAACCCTAACCCTAAATTTTAAATCACCAATATCTTCTTAATCAGATGTGGGTGTGTCGGTTGGACATAGTTAGTTGGCAGGCTGCTCTCGCTCCCCCTGACTGAAATTGTCTGTTGTTGCACATTCATACATGCATTTCCTTCTTTGTCACATTTTTGAGGAAGTTACGACGTCGGATCCACATCAAATTGTACCCAAGAATGGATCCATCCTTTCGCCCAGTGACGCTCCAAAAGAGTGCTTTTTCTTTGTTTGTTGGTTGGTTTGTCAGCAGGATTACACACAGGAAAAAAAACACACACACAAAAAAACAAGATAAACCTCCTTGGTGGAGGTAATGAACATGTTCATGGTTGCAGAGAAACCAGCGCTCCATCCTGAGTGCAGTGACGTGTGTGCTTAAAATAATCCAGGTGCAATGAGTGTGTTGGCAGAACTTGTTGAATACACAACTGTAGTGTGTGTGTGTGTGTGTGTGTGTGTGTGTGTGTGTGTGTGTGTGTGTGTGTGTGTGTGTGTGTAAAGATGTGTATACAGAGTGTCTGTGTAGTTTATTAACACCAGTGAAGCTCTTCACACACTGCTGCCTGTCACATTACTTTTACAGTGTGAATGTTGTGTGTGTGTGTGCATTTGCATGTTGCCAACGTGTGTGTGTGTGTCAGTTTGTCTCCCTGAGTGTCTGGCGATGTGTGTGTGTGTGTGTGTGTGTGTGTGTGTGTTTGTGTGTGTGTGTGCTCTTGTGCATCTTCATTGGAGTTGAAATACGCTCCAAATGCAAATCTGCGTTGAAACGGCGCCAGTCGTAATAAAAATGCCAAAATTTTCAACCGGCATTATTTATCTTCTCTTTATTTCTCTCTTCCATCGATGAACGACTGCAGCCAGATTCATCCATTCTGTCGGAGTCCTGGCAGGTGGGAGGGATGGAAAGCGAGAAAAAGCAAGGAAAAGGGCACGCCGTGAGCAGCCGACAGCCGGGAAAAGAGGGATGCTGGAGATGTTCAATTAAGCTTCCCTTTTTTTCGGGGCACCCGGTGGTTCGTTAATCTAGGGGAGATAAATATTATACAGCATTAGCCCTATTCATCCTGCAAAATCAATTCTCTTTTCCTTCCTCTCCACCAGTTTTTGCTCTCACTTCTCTTTCACTTATTCAACCTCAGAAAAAAAAGAACCGGGGAAAATAAATTGCCGCCTTTATAATAAGTGGTCCTAATGCAGATGAATGTCGCTGGATCTCAGAGCACTGAAGCCTCTCACCCGTCTGCCACCTCGTTTCATTTAGCTCCATAATAAACAGCGAGCGTGGCAGAAAGCAAAGCCTCCCCGTGCTTCAGTCTTTACTCCAGTTCTTTTTTCTCACTGTTGCCTGGAGCTCAGTCCAGCCCTCGGTAAAACTGGATAGGAATCATCCTGCTCATGGCAAGCGTGAGGTTAATGCACAAAAAAATGCTGATGGAGGAGCGAAACTGAATGAATGAATGATTAGATTCACTCTCAGTTTGGTCTGTGAGACGACAGTTCTTCAAACAGAAAGCCTGCACAATAAACTGGATGCTTTGTGAGATATAGACGTGTATCCGTCTCCTGTGTGTCTCCAAGTTAATGGAGGTACAACACCTAATCATGAGAGTATTCTTTAGAAACACACACCTCTGTCCGCATCAGTGGAGCTGAGGTGGAGCAGATGAACAGTTGGTAGTTTCCTGGGGATCAACATGACAGAGAAAGGACGTCACCCTGGTCCAAAGAAAAGCTCTGCCTTTGAAGGAAACTTAGGAGGAAACTTAGGAGGGCTAAACTCTGGATTCTCACTCTTTCACAGAGGAGCGATAGAAAGCAAACGGACTAGAAAGAGAACAAACTGGCATTCCTCATGTCCGTGATTTAAAAACCACCCAGATCATCATTGGTACATTTATACAGAGCATCAATTAATTTCCAAAATGCGCAACTTTGGCTCCGTAGTGTCGTGGAGTAAAAATAAACATGCCTGTCATTCTCAGCCAGCAGAAATGCTTGGAGGCAAGTATGCAGAGTGGAGTTATTAATATACCTTTAAAGGGCCAATACAACTCATAAAAGGCAGTATTTCATCTGCCAGAAAGGGATTACAGCTCCTGCTTTGTGTCAGAAAGGTTGTTTCTGCATCAAATTGACTTGATTTCACTCTTAGTGGTTATATTTGACAGATTAAAACCAATCTAGTCCTTTTTACCTGTTAATTAAATATCCTAGAGTGGGGTTGTGCACTATACTGTATATATATGTAGCACAGCAGCTTTGACTATATTCATTACTCAGATCTTTTGATGTGCCGTTGTGATCTTAAGGTAGCCTTATTAACCTAAATGCTCTTCTGCACAGCAAACACAACACAGCTGTTGCTCGGCCTCCACGTTTATGCAGCAAACATAATTGGGATCAAAGCCGCCGCGCAGCACCATCAAAGCTGCCAGTCCGGTTTTATTTTCAGCAGACATTTTCCTCTGGAGAAAGCATGATTATCACAGGGAGCTTTTAGAGTTGCTGCTTCAATGTAATAACATTTGCAGTTACAGTAGAAACAGCCACTGATACAAGCGGCAGTAATGAAAACACAACGTATTGTAGTGAGCTTGAAAGTTGGAACATTAAGTGTTAAGTTACTGTGTGTTGCTTTTTACTGTGTTCACTGTCAGAAGTCTCATCAGGGTTCCCAGCAGCGATGGGCAGCTTGTTTCAGTGCAAAAAGCTTATAAACTCAACATGCTACCTGCTCAGAGTGAGAGGCAAACAACAGGATTTACAATTAATGAGGATGTTACATTTACTGCAGTATATCAACTGTAAAGATGACATTACCTGAATTCTCAGTAGAAAACCTAAAATTACGTTTCCTTCCCTTTTTGACCTTCATCTCAAGTTTCAGTTTCCAATAGAGAACAGGTGTTGTTGTTTGAGCTTTTGCAGAAGACGCTGGTTAAATGAATAAACCAAAAATAATCGAGGTGTAAATGCGTTTGTTTGTGTTTGTGTCTCACTGAGGTGTGACGAAGGTTCTTTCACATTCACACTTGTTGCTTCGAATATACAGTAGGTGCAAACACACTCCGTTATTTCTGAATAAAGCAGAGATTGTTACGCAGTGGAAACGATGAAGGTATCTGGTTGCAATTATAGGATTTTTTTGGGGTGTTTGGAAGTCGAGCCATGCACAAATAAAGCTCTGAAAAAGTTGTGCCAAATCTCGGTTCTGTGAGGACTTTCCAGTCATGTTTGATCAGGATCTGAGCACCTGAAAACACGAGCGAGCCTGCCCACCTCAAAAACAAACGGCCACGTCTGGCTGTATTTCACAGCTACAGAATGCTACGAGATGGGATCTGGCAACATGGTGCTGCACTTCAAGGTCAAATCAGGTGGATTAGACGCTGTTGTTTTGAGTTTTGAATGCCAGATATCTCTGAAAATGCCAAGACGATCCACAGGCAAGCACAAAACTTCAAACCGTTTCAGTCTTTATGAATCTCACCAAGGTGCACAACAAACACCTGGGATTCAACAGGAAACACAAACTGAATTGACATCATCTGTTCCTGAAAGCAAAGTTTGGACCTGCTACATCTACATCATCACTTATCATCACTGTACACATGCATTAACGCACACGTGCTGCTGTGTGGCGTGCTGGGGAGTTTTACAAAGAGGCTGCCAGGCTGCTGTAATCAACTCCGACAGAGATGTAAGTGCCTCCTGTTCTAATCTTCAAGTATAAGCTATCACATAAGAATGAAAAGGGAACTCGGGTCAGAGAATTCAAGTTTCACACTTCAAAAGGGGGTTCAAAATGTTTTTTACTTACTTACCGCCTTCCTGTAAATGACTCATGATTGTCCATTATCCAGTAATAGCAGAGATGATTATATCCCGCTCGGTTGCTAAAGTTCCTGAAGTTCACGGGTCTTTTGATTCACACATGAAACTAACTGACTCACAAAAACCTGTGTGTGTTTGTGATAAGCGCACAAAGATGTTGGCTGGCTGTTTATCTGTTTTGACACTTCCAACGATGAATAGACACGATGCAGATACAAAGAAAACACTTCAAGGAGGACAGACGTTCAGCAACTTGAAATGAAAACAGGGCGGGTGATAAAGTCAGTCGCGTTTCTGTCTGTGAATGTGTAGAAACGACTGAACGTGTCGGCACTTGAAACGATGCGACTGCGATGGGCTCAGAATGCGTACGAGAGTTAGACTGACAATATTTCAGCCTGGATTATTGTTTTAGAAAAGCGTATTGATTCACAAACATTAATCATTGGGATCGTTCATTGATTTCAGCAGGAAAGCTTTGTATTTATCTGATGTCTGACAATGTTCCCAAGTCTCAAGGCTTTGGATTTCAGGATATGTGAAAGTTTAACTGCTTTCAAATCACATTTATAACATCTTACCCTTTAGTTTTGTTATTGTGAGCAGGTAACAATGTAACAATGCGTTTCTGTTGTGTAAATAAATAAATAAATATCATTTTATCCTGTGACATGATACATGTCTCTCTATAGTGAGTAATAAACGTGTGTATATAAATCACCATCGTACCATATCCCTGCTTATAGCTCTAGTTTGCGTAACTTTAGCATTCATGTTTAGCATGCTAACCAGCTAGTCCTGGTACAGCCCGGTCCAAATGTCCCGTGCTAGCAGCACTTCTCTGGTGCTTCAAGCCTCCAGTCTGGATTGCTAGCTGCACGCTTTACTGCGCCAGCAGTTAACAGGTGACCAACTCCTACATATTGCACCTTTAACTTTATGTGCCATACACAGAATGTGAGAGAATAGAATCCCTCAACATTCGACAATAAGATGCTTTATGAGTCAAATATGATGCAATTAATGTGCATTAAAATGTGTTTCGTTGCCATATTGTTCTCAGTCGGAACCATATTGCAGAACTGAGTTTTGACTTGGCAACAATTCAAAGAGTTAAGCGCTGATTTGCAATCTGTGACTCATGTTGATGTCTGGTTTCTGCACAGCAATTGTGATGCTTTATGGTTCATATTCAAAGCGCACAATGCAGCAAAACAAAGAAAATCACAAAGCACTTTACATTTTTTATGCAATCAACTCAGCATTTTTCTGGCAATTTGGGGCTCGTAGGATGGAAGCTGCACATTGTTACACACACACACACACACACACACACACACACACACACACACACAGGAAAAGATTATATTTTTCACAGGCCTTATAAAAATAAGTTAAATTCAGGGTTAAGTGTTCGCAAAAGAGCAAGAACATATAGAAATCAAACAAAACTACTGCCACATATTTTGAATTACCCTCAAGGTTTCAGAAACAGGTTTCACATTTACCAGAAGTAATGACGTCTCACCTCTCCGCACCTTTTCCTATTTCTCTTCAGCCTTTTTCCGCTCCTCAGCTTCCCCTCTTGTATTCTTTCATTTTCTCTCCCTCTTTGTCTTTTCCATTGCCCTCCTCTTTAATCTGTCTCCCTACCATTTTTAACCACTTCTTAGCCATTCATTCCTCCTTTTTCATCCGTTTCACATTACCTTCGCTCCTCTCATCCCACCTCTTCATTCCTGTACCACCTCTGTCGCACTGACTGGTTATCGTTTCAACACACCTATCTATTAATGATACATCAGGCTGCGATGGACAGTGGGATGTCACTGGCTACTGATCTCTTCTTCACGTGCTGGTGAGGGTCATCGTCTGTATATACATCAAGATTAAATCCATGCAGGCATGTTCTGATTCGTTCTGGGGTCATTTGCACGAGAAACGTATGTGAGTGTGGAAGATAGAAGACATGGAAAAGCAACACTATCGTGACAATAATAAAGATAATGCATAAGAGATAATGATTTGCTGTTAACGTGTGTTACTAACCTTCGCCTCAACGAGTCTTTGACAGTGAAGTCTTTGTTTTGTCACATCTGCTTGTTGCATCGACCCTTTGTTCCAGTTTGTGCCTCTGAAGCAGCATCATTCATTTACTCACAGAGCTGAGCATCTGTTTCACCTGGGTAGAAAAACCAAAAAACATTACAGTTGTTTTACACTCATCAAGGCATTTCCAGACAGTTCTGTAAATCTGGAGGCAAAAGTATCACATCATCTGCATGATAAAATCATTATGTCTCCTTTTAGATGATACAGGAATTCAACATTTTAAATGAAGGAAGGAAACATAAACACTGATACTATTTTTGTTCACAATACAAGTAGACCAAGGAGAATTTTTAACCGCGTTTGTATCGATAAGTGAGCAATTTCAAATTGTTCAAATCAAATCAACAGTCCAGTTATTTACAGTTGATGTTGTTTAATTTTTAAGTACAACATATGTTGAACTATGTGACTTGTATGTGACTGTTATACTTTGACAGCTACACTGAAGATTTTGGCTTCATATCCACGTCGGATCACTGGAGACATTTTGAATCAGGCTGGACAAGCGGTGTGAAGCCGTTACATGTTTTGTTTTTTGTGTCCCTATCTCGTGCTGTGAATCTCCTGAATGTTTCATGTGAAACTACAAAACATCACTTACTTTTCCATTATCCTGGTGTACATACGTCAGTACGCAATGACTGAATGTTTATTTTTGGGTGAATTTGGACTTTAATACCAGATCACTGTTTGGCATCCGATGACTCAAAGTCACTCTATTTAGTTTAAAAACAGACATTTTAAACTCAGAATATAATTCAGTTGACTCTAATAATTGTTACATCAGCTCATCAACTATTGATATGATACATATGCGTATGTGTGTGCCGTGAAATCGAATGTTTCACCGAGAAAAACAAAGAACAATAAAACCATGAGAGCGAACAATAAAGAGAATGGAAGAACAGAAGACACATTTGACATTTGGAGAGGCGTAAATGATGATGAAAGGAGTGCCGGCTTTGATGCCTCTAACCCACCGGAGACATCCGCGAGAGGCATTTATAATTTCATTTGCAGCTTTAAATGTGTTGAGGTGACTCGTGAATCCTGTTTTTTTTTGCAGCAATGACCGCACGGAAAACACTGCAGCTATGATTTGTAGCTGGTGGCAAATGGACTTCTTTCCTGAGGCTGTTTGCCCTCTAAGTGTTCTGCTCCACGGCACAACGCTGATACTCCTGGGCAGAGGGCGAGGATATCCATTCACCGATTTCTGTTTTCTATCACGGCGCATTTAAATTAAACGCCGGGCTTCGTCCCTCAGGTAGCACTGCAGGCTGCATCGGCTTAAATATGGAATCCATCTCTACTGTAAGTTTCTGCAGAGGGGACGGGACAGGAGAGCACATTCTGTATCTGCACTCTCCATTAACATAGTCAGCAGCTGTGAAAGGGCAGAGCACAGGCCGCCTGGAGATTTATCAGAATGTCACCGTACGCCACATTAGCCCTGACACCACACACCCTCACACACACAGACACACACGTTTGTAGCCACCGCACTGGCGACCCTGGTGAAGCCAGGGTCAAACTGATATGTCAGAAGCAGTCATCTCATTCCAACAAGTCACACAGGTTGCGTACAAGTAGTGTGTTTCAGTGTGTGTGTGCAGGAGTTGTCTGTGCAAGTATAATTTTTCAATGAGTGTGTTTCCATGTGCCTGCACAACTGTCCACAAGCTATTTTTTTCACACCGAGTTGATCATGTTTGCTTGACTGAAAGACAAATAGAGGTCTACCAACACCTGCGTCGCCGCTCTGAAAGCAACCTTCAGCACATCAAAGATGTCTGGCTTGTGCTCTGCTGCCTTCTTCAATCATTAAACACTCTCTTTAATCACACACACACACACACACACACACACACAGAGGAACAAACCTTTGGCAGCATCAGTGCTCTCTGCTGTATCCGTGCCACGATCAAAAGTGAACGCATGTCAGGAGGGTTGCTGCAAGAGCTTCACAAGACGCTTTCAGTTTCATACTGAAGGTTCACAAACAACAGTCTTTGAATGTTTAACATTAATAAGATGACAGTGTTATGCTTTCAAGAGAAATAATCGCTAGGAGTGGTTTTATTTTCCACTGTGGCAAAGTTTCATCGAGATCAAACACAAAATATACCGAGCGATACACATTTCTGACTTCATTTCATGCCCTGTGCTTCGCTCTGCTTCCTGTTGTTTAACTATATTTTTCAGTGCATAAATGAGGATGAAACACGCGGGTTAGCGCAGCACAGCCAAGTGTGTCTGCAGATGCCTGACCGATCAGTCCTAATTGCAGACAAAGTGTTTTTCCCCACTGGATTTAGAGGCTTTTGTTTGTTTCTTGTTGTTTTTATTTCCTGCCAATGTGATAAATCAGGCTGCTGTGGATCAGGAGAAACCTCTGCTTCTATCGGTCCTCACAGGAGCTTCATTTTTTACTCTGACGTAGCTGCACTGTGAAACACACATCCTGATCTTGACTTAAACTCTTTAACATAAGGAGTGAATGTGCCTTAACTTGCCGCTCCGCTGAGCATCGCTCCTCTGGCTGCAGTGACACACTACAACATTTTTAAATGTGCAGAACGGCTGGGTCATTAAGTCTAAGCATTTAAACAGGGACTATATTTGAACATATGTTGAACAAAGTAGGGTGCAAAGAGAGCTTAACTAAGACGCCCCAGCCGGAGGAGCCCCCGTGGTTAATATGCACTCAGCACGTTCAGACCACGACACATGCTGACCAGTAAAGCTGGACCTAATGACCAGCAGCTGCTATTCAGACGGCAGACATTAAGGATGCTCTACCTGGTCTCTATGAAAAGATGGGCAAAGTTCAGTTAAAAATATTTGTTCTCTTCCAGATCATTTTTATCCCAAGATGACAGATTTTTCAGCATATTATTCTCTCATCATTACAGGTTTGTTGTCTAATTATCAAGGAGATTTTCTCATTAATTGCATCATTTATTCTTAAAGAAAACACAGTGTATGTCTCAAGATAAATATACCAAAATATACAAAAATAATGATCTGTTGTTTTTTTCTCTAACAAGGAAATCATCTTGTTGAATAATCACAATACGAAAAGACATCAAAATACTGAGAAAATTATATTATAATGATAATATCAAGGCCTCTTTGAGTCTTTACATCATGTTTCGTCTTGATTATTTCACAAGCTCTTAATATTCAGAGCTCTATTCCAGCTTCTCCTTCACTTCTGCTTTTCATTTATGTAGGACTGTGTGCGTCGTCATCTCTTGCAAATCACTCCACTTTCCCTGCCTTCCATGAGCCATGAATCAATTGTTAGTTGCAGCTTTTATTTCTCAAATGTCTTTCTTTGATCCTGGAGCAATCTTGATCTTGTGAGTGGCTCCATCTTTCACCCTGTATCCTGCTTTCATGTCACGTCGGTAGAATGGAAAGAAAGCGAAACATCTTGTTCTGAGAGTATTATTACGATTATTATATGAGATTATTCCAAGAAGATTCACACAGCTGCTAGCCCTGTGATCACACTATAAAGTGGCTTTCTATTAAGTCACTGCAGTGCTGCGAGTCATCAACATAATTGAGACTTGCCGTAAGCATCAGCTGTGTAACGCTCAAACAGATTACAATGTCCAGACGTCACCTTCTTGCATCCAGGTAGAACACCGCTCACTACGCATTTAGGTAGCTTAATTAGAATTTGACCCACTGCTGCTTCTTTTCAGGCAATCTCTCCATATTAAACTTCCAGACCTCAACCTGAACCCAGCTCAGATCTAATAAAGAGTATTTTTCAGTATTAGTGGTATGAAGTCATGCTGTGATGTGGACTTTGGCTGTGAGGTCACAGTTTGAGTTCGGTTCAACAGGAATAAAGTGAAATAAATACTAAATGCGTCGGTTTCTTTTCATCTAGTTTCAACAGACAGTAGTGTAAGTTATCGTTTCCAGCTAGTTCCACCTGAGATAGTTGGGACACGCTTCAGTGCGTTAAGCAGTGAACGGGTAACACTCGTGTAGCGCCTCTCAATATTATCTTAAGGTGTGCATAATCATTCACTTTTAAAGGCAATACTTTTTTACCTTTTAGATGACAATTTAAACATTAATACTCAAGATTTAGCATGAACTGAAATGTCTTTTGGATTACCTTTGTTCTTTTTAAACACTCTTAATAGATAGATAGATAGAAATACTTTAATGATTCCAGACTGGGAAATTATTAAGTAAGAAATTAATCTTTATCTTACTTTAACATATCAAAAATAGTCAATAACCACACCTGATTTATATATTTAAAAAAAATGAATTATTTACTTTGAAAAGTTGAATTCAAGGATTAAATGTTACTTTCAATGGTATTTTCAAATACTTCGCAACTCACAAAACAAACACTGGTACCGTCAATGGCGTTAGCCTCCCGCGCTCAGGATCCAGGTGGCCAGAAACAGGAGGAGAGATGAGGAGGAGACTCACACCGCTGACGACAAAGTCCACCACTCGGCACCGCTGTCCGGGTCCGTCCGGGTCTCTGTGTCTGTCGTCGGTCTCACAGCTCCACACCGGCTCTACTCATCAAGTTTGCTCGTCGCTAGCTTGTTAGCAAAGTCCGAGCGGCACTGCTAGCCGCTAGCTCAACAGCTAACTCAAACTCCTTAATGTCTTCTTGTGCTGAGTAGTCCACTCAGACATATAACTACCACCGTTCAAGTTTTTTAAAGAGTCCAGATCGAACACTTCCACTCAAACTGGCACAGACATTAACTAAAAGTTCATCTTTTTTCACTCGGCTTCCTCCGCTCGTAACTCCCTCTCACTTCCGCATTCTCCCGTTCGCCCCGCCCCCTGGTCATTTGACCACAACTGAGATTGGTCCAGGAATGAGAAAGGTCCTGACATAACATAAAATCACCAAAGGTCCAAGAAGGACACATTCACAAAACATTTGTACAACTCTTCCTTTCCGATTCTTACCTGTACATTCAAAGCATTTCAACATATTATAACACAACCAACAATTAAAAATCATTTTAAATGCTGTATTTTATGAAACCTTTGAACATTACCCAGTATGAATTCATCTTATTGAGCAATATTTTAACTTCACTGCTGATCAATGAGTTTTAACATTTTTAAAACACAATATTTACATGCTCTGATTATTAAATGATACTGCAAGCATCACTTATGAACTTGTGCTTTTAACCGGGTTACACTCGTATTGTTATGCATGTCTGCTTTCACATCTGGATGATGCCCTCTAATCAACAAACCTAACCCTACCTAAACAACTCAACAGGTCATTTGTCTACATGTTCCAAAACTACACAACCATTTTAAAATCACTATGTTACTTCTGTAACTTCCATTGCAAACACACCTGTTCTGCCCTCTGATAAAAGTTGTGATTTGCCCTTTAATTTTTTTCATTACAAAAGGGTAGTTCATAATTCATGTAATGTTAAAAAAAAAATCTATTTACAGCAAAA
>CAEMYA010002116.1:12500229-12566617 GCA_903131615.1 Diplodus sargus | reverse complement strand
AAAAAAAAAGTGATAGTATTACATTGCTTTGCGTTATTCCATGATGTTCTCTTATTTTGAAGGCTTGTAAGAGATACGCTATGCATTATGGGATAGAGACGAGTTGTCGTAAACAAGTGAAGCTCTGATGAACATGGTGGAGGTTTTCCTTGTGTCTTAAACTTCGTCTAGAAACCTTCAGAAGCAATGGCTGTAAGTTTTGGTTGTTTAGCACCTTAAAGCACAAGTTTAAGTGTCTTAGATGTATTTTCTGTACAGAGTAATAGTTCGTTTTTTGCATATCTGTTTTGATAGTAGCTAGCTGACTTTGCTAGCATTAATGCTAATCTAGACACGCTTTAGCCTGTTGTTTGACTGTTAGCATGCTAATAGCGTTTCAAGCCTTTTGTTATGACATTAGCATATCAAAGACGTTCACCGTAATGGCTAACATTAGCACTTATCACCTGTGTTTTAGTCACTCAATAACCGTTATTATGCTAATAAGAGATATTTTCTCTCTTTTTGTTTCTATAACAGTTTTACTCAAAGTCTTTCGCCTGTCATAAATGTAAACTGTAAATAAGAGAGCAAGGCGCTCGCTTCCTGGCTCATGAAAACCGAGTTTAGCTAGCTGTTTATCTACGTTAACATACTGGACGTATATAACACATAGTGGGAACAGTACAATACCTATGTAACATTTCATTACCTGCATGAAGTTGCTTAACGGTGTAACAACGTTAAAGGTTTTTTTGTCATTATATCAGGAAAAACAATCTCAACAACAGTTTGTATATTTTATGGTGCCCTACAAAATTAAAATCTGAGGCTCCTCACAGTGCCGAAGAGGTCAATATCACCATTAGCTCATTCTGTCTCAAATATATGGCGCTAAACGTTCGCTAGAGTGTTCAGGTCTTCCACTCGATGCAACAAGCTGAAGTGGATGTCTAATTTAAATGCTGAATGCGATAATGGCATTAAATTGTTGTGTTTGTAAAAAAAAGAATAAATTATTTCAATGATTGTTAGAGTTTCCAATCAGTTTAATCAAATGTGCTCTTGAGACAGAAATCAAACGTGCTGCAACACTTAGCTCGTATTCAAATGGAAACGCTGTGCTGGCTCAGAGCAATTAGATTTGTTTTTCTTTCACGAGAAAGAGTTTTCAGTGAATAAGATGATGCTTATTACCTTGTTTTACATAAATATACGGAAGGACAGAGTCTGTGTCACAGCTTCCTTTTTTGAACAGTTTGATGGTTATTGATTGAATGTGATTGAAATAATCACAGCAAAGCTTAATTATTTGATCAAATAGGCATCTTTTTGTCGGTGGTTCAGTATAATGGTGGAATTAATCTCGGCTCTGCAACGTGACATACGGGAGGCTCTAATTGCTGTCAGGGAAATGTCATGCTTATCATCTACGAGGCGGGAGTCTGTGAAGATTTTCTCAACATGATGTGTCCCCGTACAGATACGACAGCATGCTGTTATTTCATGCTAAGTGAGCTGGATAGTGTTAAAAAAAGCAACTTTCTGCTGGTGCATTATGTCAACTCTATAGATCTGTTTAGCTTGAACTCATCAATCTCAGAGCGTACACGCTGCCAATACGGCAACAGCAGCGTGGGCTGGCGGTGAATTTGTCATCGTATGATCCATAGATATCTGAGCTGTTCTCTCCTACACAGTCATGTAGGAGGCACGGGGCAGTTATGAACGACACCTTCAGGCTCGGTTATTTTGCTGTCTCGTAGGGCTGCGAGCATGTCCATCACTTCTGTCTCAGTGCGTCTCAGCTTTTAAAACAAGGTCTGTGCACAGAATCACACAGTGCTCGGACTGGATTCAAAGAACATTTGAAGAACCATTGAAGCCTTTTCATTAACATTTGTTAGTGTCTTCAGTGTACACCAAAAGAAAAGCCAGCTCACAAAGACGAGAACAAACCCTGCCAAGATTTTTTTTAAATATGTAAAATTGTCTCGTCTCTGAAGCTGCCAGAAGAACAGCCAGACTAGAATCTAGGGCATGTGTCTCGAAACAAAGAAAAGATGTGAACAAATAAGTCTAAAAGTTTTGAAATTATATCTCGAAACCAGCACAACTACACTGTAAAATGTCAAATCGACTTCCCGGCAAGACTTGATCAATGTCCAATCAATACATTTTAAGATAAAGGCATGGTTGTTTATTTTTGCAATAATAAAAAAAAAAACATTACCACAACCATGATACAACCTCATACCATGAGATATTTCAGTTGTCTTAAAATAAAGGCTTTATAACTTCTGAATTTATCAAACCCTGAAAACAAAGTGATACAAAAACATGGGTGCTGTGAATTTGGTCATCCTGCACTTTCCAGTGTCGTGTCGTCACATCAAGTCTGCAATCAACCCAGATATGCTCAGTACAGAAGTTCTGGTCAGACAGATAAATTGTTGTGCAAATCAACAAATATGTTTTCCTAAAAGCACAAATATGTGCAGACCAAACAAACCAGCTGAAACCTTTTCATCAAATGACTTTAGGACGGTGTTCACTGTGTTAACGTGCTGGCGCTACTTTGTTTAACCTTGTGGAACAATCTGTTCAGAAGCCTTTTTTATTTTCATCATTAAATTGGGTTTAATCAAACTGGCATGCAGTAATAATTCATCTACCTGGCGGAGTGCTGTTAGGGCAGTCCTTGTAGGAACCCTGAAGATGGCGGCCGTGGGCCCCGCGGGTATGTTCATCCTGCCCTGTTGTGACTTGAAGGAAGTGAAAGTCGGCCATTTTTCACTTCAAAGGTTTTCTGTGCAGCAGTGGGTGAGTTTAACAAGGTAGACTTCTACTAACTTACTCTGAGGGGTAGAACAAAGGCAGAGGGAGAGGTGGAAAATATATATTTAAGCAGGTTATGAACCTGTGAACATGAGACCTGACGGGGGGCAATTTGAGTATCGGTGCTTATACCTGGGATGAGGAGAATTATTCTGCAGCTCTGTGGGTTGTTGCTGCTGGGCATCAGTTAAGAGGAGCTGCTCGTGCCTCTGCAAAGGGTTGAGATCCAAGGACTTTGAAATACGCTGAATGGCCCCGGGCTACTGGACATCGGGGGGCGTTTGATTTGTCTCTGTTAGGATATCGACCACCAGGTTGGGTCAGCGCAGCAACACAGTAAAGCCTTTCATCCATCTTCCAACCTTTCTCTGGACCCCAACTCTTCTACCGCAGAAACGTAAAGAGAAGAAGGAACAAAATGAATCATTTTGTGGAGTGAGTTAAGCTCGGATAGCACCCTGTTGCACTTGTGGCAGTTTTAACCCTGTGACGCTGTTTCCTTTGACACATCCTGACTGAAACCTTGTGTCTACTTATTCTCCTCAATTTTCTGTTTTAATCCCTTTATTCTCCTTTATCTTTGCTCCTCTACAGTGAAGTTAATATTGTATTACAGCTGTTTTATTTTCAAAACAATTTTAGCATAACAGTGTCGCCTCTGATACTGTCTTGTTCTCTTAGCTAAGCAACGAAAGAGTTTTGTCTTCGACTAAAACTGCACTTACTTAAGCAGTAAACAGTCTTCTGCTTACTGTGGGTAGGAACTGATACGCTGAGGACTCTTACCTGTGTGTGCCTGTAATGGCAGATGATTCTATCAAAATCATTAGAGGCCTGTTTGTTTGAAAAAAACTAAATGTCATGTCATTTCCTGCAGCTAAATTCCAATGCTGGTGACTGGCACTGGCACACAACATAGACATCAGATTGCTACGGAACAGTTAATCTCCATTTTTTTCCTGCCCAAAGCCAACGTTTGGTCTTTTCTGTCTACAGCGAAATGCAGAGACCATAATTTACGCGTTTGTCCATTTACCACATGTTACGCAGTGGCAAGAGCAGAGAAATGGAGTGCAGGCAGCTCATGACATGGCACATTCCCTGCTGTACCAATCTGGAGTGAAAACCAGGAACACCACGCTCAACTCAGCACTGCAGTCAACCTTCAGAGCACACCGTACAATTTTTGTCCAACTAACTGACAAAATAAGCCGTCAGTTTACAATTCAACTTTCTATTGACTCACTGTACAATTTGTGTGAGATTGGGCCACAAACTGCTGCCGCACGTCTCGCTGTAATGAAACAAGAAAGAAAAAAAAGCTTTGCAAAGTGTTAATAACACCACAGCCCGAGAGTCCAATATAACTGACTCTCTCAATTCAGCCCTGACTTTCTTACAGTTCGTGAACTTTTCCCTTTTTAACACCCCAGTATTTCCTGTCTCACTTGTCCCAATACCTGCGGCAAGGGAGGTAAAAACCTGCAGCATAGGAGGAAAGGATAGCAAATATTGGAACGTATGGGTGGAGAGATGGCGGTAATCCTGTTAGCCAGCTAATCGCCGTTGATACAAGGTCCAGGGACGTACGATGTTAGACACAGGAACCTGCACCCTCAGCATCCCCGCTGAGTGTGTGTGCCTCTGGAAGGGAGGGGCCTGCAGATCCATTACCCATTATCATCCGGGCTCTTGGGGATTACTGTGGATAAAGTGAGAGAGAGGCAGAGAAAAGGAGAGAATGGGGACTTAGCCTTATTCCCTGCAGCTTTTTGCTCTGCTGTCCAGCTCACCACACAATAATTTGGCTGACAGCGAAAGCTCAGAAGGAAGGAGCGCTCCAGGAGGTGCTATAGCCAAAGAAACAGTAATTGAAAACTTAAAATTAAAATACTAAATAAGTCTGCAGCATGCTTGCAGTCAGACTCGCCATATCAATGTCCTGCATCTAATCCAGTCTGTCACTGAAGACCAAAATGTGATAAATTACTGACATCAATAATCATGTTTGTCAGCGGTGGTGGAGGTTCAGTATTCGTCATGCGGGTAAGCAGTAATTGGCAATAAATGTGTCTTACTGGAGTTAAGTTTTTCATCAGATGCCTTTGGTTTGAATTAGTGCCTTTTTTTCTGTACTAATAACTGGATCAGTAGGATATCGACATACCAGCATGGATTTTTTTGTCAGGTTTAGGCAACCTGAACTAGTTAAAGATGTAATTTCTGCAAAACGTCTAGACCTGTGTTATATTTTGCTGAGCTGTTTCCAACCAAGTTCAAACCCAGAGAGTTCCAAAAGGTTACTCAAAGTAACTGTGTTTCATTTGGTCGCCTGTCACCAAAGTAAAATTTGTGTGGGAGAGAGGGAAGAAGTCAGCGAATGAGTCTTAAGGTAACAGGAATAATAACATTTAAACATTACCTCCATGGTGTGTTCAACAGCAGCAGAGCAGATTTTCTTCTTGAGTTTCTCAGATGAGTTTGGGGAAACTTTTAAGCTAGTAACAGCGCTCACCAGACACTCTTGGACTCCCGTTCTTCTTTTCCCCTCTCCTCTCTGTATGAATTACATTTCCCCTCCAGCTAGCAGTCAGTATTACAGAATATAAACACCTGACGGTGCAAGTCACCTCCTTGCATCACTGCTGCAGTCAGGTTGATACACAGGAGTGAAGATAAATTCACTTATTAATCCCAAAAGCTCCTCCAGCTGTCAGTAGATAGCTCCAGTTAAGAGCAGAATCCGATGTGACTGCATGTGTTTATTCCTCCAGAAGTTCTGGCTCTGCACCCGACGCTCTCCTCCAGATATTACATATTTTGCATCAGGGAAGCACCAGGACGGCGTGTGCTCGTCACAATGCTACGTCCATTTTAGCCACACTAGCAGTGTTGATTGTAAGGATGGAAATATTGGTCTATCTATCACTTTACTCATCACTGAAATATTCACTGACTCTACTAACGTCATCATCAACAACAACTTTGGTTTATGAATGAATACCAAAACTAATGACATACAATTCAGCCACAGATTTATTTTCCCTTAAGTAATAATTAACAAATGCAACATTAAAACCTGCTGCGACCTGACAGTTTATGTCTCCAGTCCAATGCTGCCAGCACGGTGTGATTCCTCTTAAATAACACTGTCTGTATTGTTGCACGCCAACTCCACATCGCAGTCCCATAGGCACAACCCTTACTGAAGAGTGTGTGTGTGTGTGTGTGGGTCCTTGATGTGCCCAGCTGAAACACACACACACACACCGGACACTGACTTATAAAGAGTGTTTACATCAAACCTGAAATTATTCCACAAGTGGGAATATCATTTGAATAAATGAATAAGGTTACTCGCTGCTGTTCAGCATGACAGTACAGGCACGTAAAGCTAAATATTACATTCATATTTCATGTGTTTGAGCCGTGTGCTTGGCGTACCATATTGTAGATTTCAAGGCTTTTAGCAAGTCAATGTTGCGGGGGAGGAAAAGAAAATCATGACCTCTCGGGGTAATCAGTCTGTAGGTAATGTAGTGCAACTGTTTGAATAGTAGCCACCGAAAAAAAAATGTAGTTTTGGCACGTATGTAAAGCTAACCACAGATTTGGAAAGCAGAGTTTAATCTTGCAGAAGCTGGAGCCTATTCTGTATGTTCTCAGAGTTATTCATCAGAATGGATTTTGGTAACACTGGCAGGAGAAGAAAATGCTGACAGACAAGACTGTGAGCGACAGGCACATGTGTAAAGTAACAGAACTGAGTTCCTGCAGAACTAAAATGCAGATTTTAATTGGCCTGTTATTGCCGTAAATGTTAAGTTAAGCAGATGAGACATTGACACTTATAAGTGCGAGTAGGATGGAAAGCACGACTATAAAAATAGTTTTAACTACCTTCACATTGCAGATTCTGTCTCCCAGCACTTCTCTCCCCTTAATCCACCTTCCTCTCACCTCCTATTTCGCCTTTCTTTCCATGTGCCCTCATATCCTTCAGCAGAAATTACTCACCCAGCAGCCTCCTACATTGAAAAGGAGAGTGTTACAAAGTTATTGTCAGATTTGAATAGCACCGTTCCTCCTCATAGTAAAGAGTCCCTGGTGTATTTTCATTTGATTGGCTGAGCCAGAATCAGCCGATCTCGCTTCATCTGAGAGCGAATACCAGTGCCTTTTTCAATCCTCGTCCAACTATCGCCAATTTCCCTGTAATTATGATATACTAACTGCTAACTTTGACTGCTCTGAGAGGAGAGGAAAGTGTAAAAATTACACAAGATAGCTGCAGAAAATTGAACTGACTCACTTCCCTGTCTTGTGTAAGATGGCGCCATCAATAAAATTAGCTGCGAGACAGGCGGGGGACAGGGAAGCCAGTTGGTCGGAAGATGTGATGAGCTGAAGTTACTGGTAGACTGCCAATCAGTGGGGAACTGGGTCGTCCTCTCCATTACAGAGACTTGAGTTATGTTTAACATTATAATTTAGCACTCCAAATAAAGACAAATGGTTTGGGCCATACTGAAGAGAAAAAAAAACAGAGGTGGTGCAGGAGAGAGAGATAGTAAAATCAATGTATACCCTTCAGAAGCACGTGAGGTCAAAGCAGACTGTGTTTGCAGTCAGTGTGAACGTCCTGTTCCACCTGCTTTTGACAATAGATGTCATCCTAATATCAGAGGAATCACAAAGGAGGTGTCCAATTTGTACATTGTGTCTGGTTTAGTCAACTTACACAGAAACAGAAATGTAAATATGACAGTTTGCCATGTTTGGTACCACAGTGCCTGTACAGAAAACCAACCAATCGTATATTTTTTTCAGAAACATGCAATGTAGCAGAAGATGCTGCTTCAAGCTTGGTTCCAAATCGTTGGTAGACTTTTAACTGGTTGTGAAAAAGTCTTAGTTTAGTACTGATGTGTCTATACAGCCTACATAAGCAAAAAAAAAAAAGGAATATCAGCAAAAGCACTGGCTACTTCTGCAGGATTGTCATACTTCTTTCTTAATGCCTGTCACAGAGTCGAAATTCAACTTATCCAAGTTTGATAAGTCATAAAATAAAAATATTTTTATGGTGGAGTGCTGAGAATGAAACGAGGAGTCTCACAGCCCGAAGAAAGAAGCTGCTCTGTATTCTGGTGGCAGTAAAATAGAGTTTACACGACTCAGAATTAGTTTGGGATATTGGGATATAGGTGCATATGTGCACAGCTATGCAATAAAAGTCAGATGAAATTTGTTGCATCACTAAAAAGTAATAATTCTGATATGTCACAGAATAAATAATCACTAAAGTATCCCTAACTAATTTTGAGACGTGTACTGTATCACTTTTGAACAGTTCCTTGCAGTAACCTTAAACATTAAGGCTTGTGCTGAATGTGGGCTCACTGAGTTCAGGTTGCTGGTTTGTTGTTGCGTCTGACGGGTCGACCACACACAGAACTTTGCTCTTGATTGAGGCTGTGACTTCACTCAACAAAGTCCAAAGTGAAACCAAGATGTAAAACTTTGCTGCTGGAAGTGAATGTTTTATTCTCCCCTTCGCTTGCATCGACTGCCAGTGAACGAGAAGTGTATATACACCGAGGTTAATCTTGCACATATAACTATTCCCTTAGTCATCAGCACGAACATACATTATGAAATTGCAGCTGAGGTCCAGGTGAGCACTGAGAGTCAGCAACTTGAGGACAAAATGAGTCACATTAACATGAGCGTACAGCCTCATCTTGAAGGAAGCTCTTAGGTTTAATGTAGGTCACCATCCAACATCTTTAACGCACCTTAAAATGGTCATTTGCAGTATTTTGTTTTCTAATGAGACTTAAAGTACATTTCCTCCTTCAAAAGATATAATCAAGTGTGAAATTTGATCCTATATTTCTGTGTCAGGAAGATGGGAGGGATTCATTTTATAATAAAGCGATACTAAATTTTTATTTTAACTTTTGCTCATCATTAGTAACATCTACAGTCACATACTGGTCAGTATTTGGGTTTCACAGGTTAAACTTTAACTACCTAGTCTGCTAAAAGCGTCATGTTTTTGGAAACACTTCTTATCAGCGTCTGATTGATTGGTGCTGCAGTGAACTTAAAATCCTCTCATGAACTCCTGTGCCTTACTGTGGTGCATTTATTTAATTAGTTTTGGGGATAAGGTTTCCCGGGAGACAATTCACAATGTATTTGTTGTCCCGCTGACCTTTATGTGTTGCCCCATGGCTGATAAGGCATTAAGAACAAGTCAAATCATGAGTGGTGAAGGGAAACGAAGGGTAGTGGAACTTCCCCAAATCTTATTAGTTCAGGTTTTGCTGTTGATGCAGGAAGAAAATTAAAATTGACAACCAAAAATAGAAATTGTGAAATGTCATTTCGGAATCTAATTGGGATAGAAGAGACCTCATTTACAATATGACCCCAGGCACCAAGAAATTAACAATGGTAGTAAAAAGTAAGAATAAATAAGCCGAGTTCGTAAAATTTTAAAAATATCTCAAACAAACAATATGTAAATTCTGCTGGTAGGCATCTTTCAGTATAAACAAAGCAGAACAAAAGACTGGAGGGATCATGGGAGGTGTTGTCTTCATCGTTAGACCTAAAAAAAAATTCACCAACGTCCTTCCTCAAACTCTTACTGTCTCCCTGAAGTCCGGCGACAGACGACCAAATGAAACCTCGAACATTTTGGGTTTGAACGGGACCGGCGTTCGACTTTGCTTTGCAGCATTCGTAAATATAACACCACTTGATATTTTCATAGAGAGCTGGCGACCTTTTGGTGACCAAAACCAGATAATTTTCATGGGAAGTCAGACATCTCCAGCCTTGACTCTGATGTTTTCATAAACATAGCCAAGTGTCTTTTGTGCCATAACCTAACCAGAGACATGACAGAAATAAAAATGTAGCCTAAACAAACAAAGAAACATGCAGTCTGAACTCATCTGTGGTTTTTCAGAAACGTACTTAGCTAACATGTATTCTGACCTCACACCTAAAGGACAAAATAAATTGTCCTCCAGTCCACCCACCTGGCCATCACAGTGGTGATTTGGCATCCTTCCTGACCCATCACTGCTAACGGTATAGATTGGAATTAAAGATTGTAAGGCGCTGATTGTGATTGGGGTAGAAGTAAAACAATATTGACCGTCGGTGTGGAGATCACACGTGAGCAGCAGCCTCCTCCAGGGTCAGTCGGACAATTTGTATCCTGAGTAGCATCCCTCTGACATTTAGCAGCCCCACACAAGAAGGCATCGACAGCAAGTGTATTATCTTTTTATCTGGTGAAGACTGTGTTCATGTGAGCACAGAGCAGTCATTAACACGCCGCCCAGTGAGCTGAGCTAAAAACAAATGCCTCTGCATGTCAGCAGAAGCGTTCATCGCCGGTGGAACGTGATTCATTACAGGTGGATGTGTTGCAGTTGTGTTGAGCTCCACCAGGATCTGTGCCTGCTTTTTAAAACCCTTTTTAATGTCGGCGGTGTTATTTCTCCATGGGCGGTATGTTGACCTGAAACTGGCTTTACGCTGTCTGAAACAGCACGACTGGACAATGATGACCATCCCTGTCAGCTCAAACCGGCTATACCACACTGCCATCTGTGGGTCAGGGAGTGAACACCAGCCACACAATAATCATACCACTGCCCCTTACATAAGTGATCTACTGTATAAACCAACAGTGTGACTGGCTGCCGTTACAACATGAGGTGGTGCTCAGCTGGGGGATCCCACCGGCAGGGAGGCAACACCAGCTCGACCCGTAGCGCTCATTTACATCTGACCCAAATCGATGCACCAGTTTTGTGCTTCTGACAGATCAAGAGGGAGCGAAAGAGACAGAAAGAAAGAACGAGACAGAGAAAGAGAGAGAGGGGCTGCCATTTTATGCATCCACCAATCCCTTTTCTTCCTCAAAAACAGGCGCACACACACACTCACACACATACACGAGTACAGTAATTCTGCCCCTCTCCGACGCAGTGAACCCAATCCCATCTGTTCAAGGAGGATAAATTCTGGCAGAGGGAATTTATCTGCAGCCAAGATTTATTTACTGGAACCAACTTTTGGTTTTCTTCCCTTTAACTGTCTGTCTCTTTCTTCTCTTCTTCACTCCTCCCTCCTGCTGTTTCTCCCCCGAACCTCCCCCCTCCTCCCACCCCCAACCGTGTGTGTTGTCCTGCAGGTTCTGTGCTAGCTCGGCCAGGTCGATAGTCGCTAATGAAAGGAGCCTTTATGAAGGTGTCAGCTGCTTTCCCTCACAGGAGCAAACAGCTCTAATTTGAAGTAATGGTTATTGGCTGGACCATTGATTTATCGAGCTGGTGATTAGTGCACTGTATCAGCACCTGCAGAAGAGGGCTGGAATGGAGAGAAAGTGCAAAAGATTGGAAGGCAGGAGTAGTGGAGGGTGATTGGAGAGGTGCGTGTGCTTGATGTGGGTGGTTGGTGAGGTGGGAGATTGGGGGAGGATGGAGAGCTTGTGCAGATGTGTTTCTATGAGACAGAGAAAGTTGAAGACCACAGGCTGCATCACGTTCAGCCTTTATCCTCAGTATCATGTTTGGAATCCAGAATAAATGTTGGCACAGGATGTTTATTCTGCCAAACCACAGAGAATATAAGGAGTTAAAACCTCACATTCAATGTTTCTCATATCACAATGGTGGTCTTATGCTCTGGTCAGGTTTAGGCACAAAAAAACATTTGGTAAGGGTTCAGAAAACATCTGTTTTTGTTGCAACATGTACGACTAGAAATGTCCCGAGGTCTCGTTTTGTCGCCACCAACAGGACTAGAGATGGCGAAACTTCCATTCAGGAATATCAGATTTTGTTTGCAAACATGAGGTCTCCTTAAAAGTATCTGGTGGTGTCACATTTATGACATTAGAGAACTCATATCGTTAGAACAGCACATTTCCCTCCCAACAGCAGCCTGGTCAGAGGGCCATAACCAAATCTCATTGGTGAAAGTCTGGTGAGTGACAAACTCAGTCAGACGCTCTTTATATTGGACGGTTTACATTTGAGCTAGCTTAAAGCTAGCTGGTGCGTCTCATACAGATGCTAAAGGATGCCATCTGTGTCCATATGGCACAAAGAGGAACGCGACAACATATCAGTAGCTGACACTCTTGGAATGAGGCATCCAAATCCAAATCCACTACAGGCAAGACTCTGAGATTCACAGAGTTAGAGAAGAAATTGTTACGGTGGATGAAGTTTGTTACAGTTATGAACAACGACAAACTGGTTGAGGAGGATCTGGACCAGAAACATCCGCCTGAAGCACAAAATGAGAGGAGGTCCACCTTAAATGAATCCCAGGACTGAAAAATAAATAGCCAATATGTATTTGGCTGCTTCCCTTTTTAATCTTGTCCGTGTAACACACTGTACCGTACAGCTTAAGAACGACCGGTTTAGTTTGTGTCTCTATTAGCGCAGTTATATTTAAATACGCATCTCTTACTCCTTTGGTCCACATTGTGTTGGCACTTTCCAACCACACCAAAAGGTTATTTTGATTAAGCTCTCCACAGCGGATTCACTTGAATATTCTCACATTATCGCGGATAAGGACCCGGAGTTAAAGCCTTTGTGTGGAGTGACTGTTTCAGACGTCTCACTGCAGAGATAGGATTAACTTAACTTCAGCAGATAACTATGTTCCCATAAGCAATTCCCGAAAGCGTTTTCGACTTAAATCGTAACGTTTGTTGGACTAACCGTTGTTCCTTTAAATGGCGGTTTGGACACGTTTGTAATAAAGCTGTGCGGTTGGAACTGCAGCTCCAGAGCAGCACTTACAGGAAGAGTTTGTCATTAATTATTGAAGTCTTCACGATTACAGCTCCAAAGGAAAAAGAAAGTAATGACACAGCTGGGAGGACAGGTTCCAAGCAAATAAATGGTTTTACATACTCCGTAGGACTGGAGCCCATCCTGAGTACAGTTAGAAGTTAGACAGTAAACCCGTGTCTGCATATACATCGTAACCTCAGGTATATTTACATAAACTCCAGAGTTCTGATAATGTAGTTATTCTTAGTTTTATGTCCACAATGAAATCTTTCTACAGTCTGAAGACTTGTCTTTGGCTGTAACACCAATAATGACCCAAGCAAATGGTTTTTCCACCAAAGAGCCTCACAAACAGACCAGACAATGCTTTATTTTTAGGCTTTTTAAAAGCTTTGTGCACCACAAAAGCAGACCTGTGCTGTAGTATTGGAGATTCACACTCTGCTACTGCCACACAAAAGCTTTTACACCGGCTTGTATACAGCAAAACTAGCTGCCAGTGATCACAATTGCATCATTCAACATTATAACAAACTCGCTGTGTGCTTGCTTCGAGCGGTGCTCGTGGTGGCTAAACGTTACAAACCTGTAAACTGGATTACAGTCAGCTGCGACTCCAGCTCCGACAGACACCTCACTGCCCGCAACACTTTCCATTCCTGCCAGACAGTTGCATGTAATCCAAAGAACATTGAGGAGAGACTGTCTGAGGGGTTTGTGTCTCTCAGATTCGTTCGTGTCCCGGAGTCAGACAGCAGACTCATTGCTGTGGATACCATCCCAGGAGTTTGTAAGACTTTCCAGAAAGATATATTTCACTGTTCCCAAAACAATATGACTGCTGCAGTGGACCAGCAGCAGCTGTATCAAATGTTTGCTGTACGGTTGCAGTTCAAGCACAAAAGCTACTTGGTAAGGTTTAGGATAACACTGCAGTTCAAAGGTCGCTGTTGACAATTGGTTTCACTTCGGATGTTAACAGCGCTCTCCTGCATTAATGTCCTGCGCTAGTTTAACTAAACCATCCACCTGTCCTCACCAGGATATGATGTTAGTTGTGAAGTTTCTGCAAACCACAGGTACGACATTTGTAACAGGCGAAACCCAACCAGAGTATCAGCACAGCGTAAAGTTGCAACATGAAGAAACGTTTATTTTGAACTTATTTGTGATTTGGCAGAAATGTAGTTTGCATTTATTCTCACGTGTCTGGACTTTGTAACTTTTACTTGTACTGAGCTCCTTCTTTGCTGCCATAATAATAACTATGGACACTAGAGGTCGACACATCACACTGAACATAAAGATGTTCCTACTCTGATGAGGACAGGCTGGTTGTGTGTTCATTTATTTAAATATGTTAATGATCTAACATGACACAGATTTTTTTGCTTTCTACACAGTGGTTTTGCTTTGTTAAACAACAACATATCCTGTCAGCATGCTGTGCCGTCTTGTGAACAATACCAAAGACGAAAACCTGTAAAACTGAAACATCATATAAATGACATATATCATACGTATACTGTGGTTGATTTACAACAGAGCTTCTCAGCAGTATCACACTCTGACTAAAGCCATTTTAGAAATTTAAATTTCTTCTTTTTTTCTTTCTTCGTGTCACCAGCTTGTTTATGAAAAATGAGAAGCGTTGGCTTTCCCAAACCAGATTTCCCTATTGTTCAGCTTGTCGTACACCCACTTCAACAGTGGAGCGGCAGCTGTTGAGATCAGAATCTGCAGGCCTCCTCTGCGTGTTGCGCTGAGCTCATACTGCAGCAGCTCCATGTGAAGGAAGCTCAGAGAAAAATATCACAAACACAAAGCGACCTAATGGGTCCTTTCAGCCGCCATCTCCAGTACTGGCTTTGTGGGAGCCTCCGAGGAGCCATAACAGATAATATCAAATTGAATAAGGACGAGAAGTGACATTTTCAATCACCTTGCCGTTGTGATGTCTAGAGCTTTGGATGGGCCGAGAGGGAGACGGAGGCAGGGCTGCAGATAGGGGTCACGCTTTCATTAAAGAGGCTAATGGCGAACAGAGTAAAGGAGCCGATATTAGCCACAGGGAAACCTATTAAGACTAGGCCGAAGAAAGTCGTGATGAGTAGCTGATTACAAAATCAGTGAAAGGAAAATGACTTGGGAGATAAGTAGAACTGCAGCTCGGAAGCTGTAAAAGACGCTGAAGCGCAGGTCAGAACACCGAGAGGAGGCTCGGTACTGTGAGAACAGACGGCTCCAGGACGGCGAGGCTCGATGTCAGAACAGAAAATTAACCAATAAATTAAATGAACCCGCTCTCTCTCGTTCCTGCTCTTCTAATTGTCGACACATGTTTTATTTCTAGTGTAATCTTCATACATGCTATTTTTGTGTCCAATATTTCAATTTTTTAATTAAAAAAAGTCCTGCTCTAGACTTTTATTAGAGCAGACAGAAGAAGATAAATCTCAAATCTGGTTTCGGAGATAATATTTGGATTATAGAAACACAGCACCTAAAATACCATATTCATGTTTTTTACAAGATTCAGCCCATCTGCCTGTTTTCTAACCATCACTATAGATCCACATTGATCCTGTGTTGGAGGAAATTGTTACTTAATTTAAAGCAAGTGAGCTTTGTTATTGTTCTACAACTTCCTGTCTGTCAGTCTCCAATGTTTTCCTCCAACAATTTGAAGGAGGGTTCATAACTTCCACATTATTGTCCGTTAAAACTTGTGTGTTTATCGGTTTACTTTGGTTTATTGTGGTTGACCATCAGTTGAACCCTTTATGGGACTAAACAACCCAAACTCCCAGTGGCGCTGTCTGTTTCTTTCAGTTCATTTGAATGTCTGTGTGATCAGAGAATCATATTCTGTGTGTGTGTGTGTGTGTGTGTGTGTGTGTGTGTGCACATCTGTGGCAGAGAGAGTCTGTTTGTGTGCATTTATTTTGCAGGAAGCTGATGTGGAACGTCTCCAGTTTTCCTTGCGGTCTGTCTGCCGGTGGGGCTCCGGGGCCAGTAAATATGTTAGGCCATCTGGTCATTTGAATGTCTGACTCGGCAGATGGTCCACCTGAGGTCCAATTGCAGTCAAACCACTGGAGCTGCAGCGTGATTCAATGATAGGACTCCAATCGCATTTATTTCCAGTTAAAAAGAAATTCCTCCATTGTGTTCTCAGGTAATAAGAGCAGATGAAGTGACAGTCTGAATACCTTTCAAGACAACACAGAGCAAAAATGTTAAACAATAAAAACAGCTCCTCACACTTTTAATCATCTAAGCTCCAACCAACTCAAACATTGTCTCTGACACACACAGGAAGTTAAGAAGTTAAGCATGTTCACTCAGATCAAAAGCCACTTACTGTCTCTCAATTCAGGGTCTGCATCCTTCGAAGGACTCGGCCTTTGCGGACCTTGTTAACCTTGTCAGCCATTGTTAAATGGGAAGGTCTCGCCTTTGAAGCATTTCCTGGTTGCATCACCAGATTTTTTACCCTTACGTCACGATTTCTGCAGCCCAGGCCCGCGAAAGTGCCGATCTACGCCACGTGATGTTGCCATTTTCGCCCTTTCTTTCTTCTTTTTCGGGCGCGTAAAGAATCTTGGGATATGTGAGGCAACAAAGGATAGTAGCGGTGCAATCTTTAAAAAAGAGGGACCCTGAACTGAGACACAGCAACTCCCCTCTTCCTCTTCTTGTTCTTCTTCTTCTTCTTCCCAAAGCCAGTGACTCCTGTTCAAGTCTGGGTTTCAGCATTTGTAAGTGATCCACCACAGGAGACCTGCGGACAGTTTCTAGCCGTGTTAGTGGCAACAAAATACAGATATTTTTGACAGGATATTGATCCATCTGCAGCCGTGATGACCAAAACTGGTATTATAAACCAACACAAGTTGTTTTTGAGCCGTAACACAACCTGAGCACAAACACAACTTCATCACAAGAGAACATTTTGAAATTGAACTGAAAGAAACGTCAAGTTTGAATTTTCTGTGGTTTTGCAGACACATACTTTCCACACTTGTATTCTGTTGTGGTCATATTTTCTATCCCGTCCTCATTGACTGCACTGCAGTTTTCACCTATTGTAGTTTTTCTGTCGCGTTGCCAGCCCTCGAGTGAACGGACAAATACTACCTACTTTTTTCGCCTCTAAGAAAATGTTGCAAATCTGAGTTAAATTGCAGGTTCTGATCTCTTCCGATCAAACTCAATTGATTTTGAGCTGAAGGTCAGCTAACCAAACGCATGACTTGAATTAACCTGCGGGAGTCGTGGAGCTCTGTCGGGTGTCACAGTCAGTGAGAAGAACTGTGCCGGACTAAATGATGCAGAAAACAAGCAGCTCTTAAGTGAAACGCACCTTTAAAAGCATCTAGCAGCACTTATCACTACTCGCTGCATCATTTAACTGCTATAACCTCAAAGCTGTTAACAGTTCAATCTTAATGACGGCTTGACATAAATAACCTGTCTTTTCAAATTGTTCTCAATTAAGAGCTTCACAGCTGAGGACCAATAAGTACACCTTGAAGTACAAGTTGTGGCAAATCCAAAGTGATCCGACGGAGACATCATAAGAGGATATAGAGCTGAACACTTCTTTCATCTCTCCGGTTCTCCCAAATGTGCCGCTTTTGAATAAAAATCCAAATTGCTTCAGTCCCAGCTCCTCTACATTTTGACAAAGAAACAAAACCATTTTGAATGTGTGTTCATTGTTAATAATTTGGTATTCAGTTCATGTTAAGTTCACGAGCAGGGAGAGACACCTTCACAAATCTGTCCAGTGAAGTAATAAAACTGTCCCACGTTGCACAGCAGCCGCGGGAACATGTAGTGCCATAAAGTGCTAAATGACTCTGACACCAGCCCAGAGTTATGTTTCATGTCATCAAGCCTCCAACGCTCATCTCACCGCCTCTGTATAAAATCCACTGAAGCAGGAAAGACATAAAGATAATCCTAAAACTGTCTTGGAAACTTCTGTTTTGCCTGAACCATTATACTTCCTCTCAAGTCCCTCTTTTCTCAACAAGGTCACATTTATAAAAAAAAAAAAACACGGTCGTCTGTAATTCAAATGATTTAGTGAAACGGTCAATCAGATACTCAAATGTCTGATTATCTTTCTAACCCAGAAGAAAACTATCCCAAACCATGACCATAAAACAATGTGTCTGGTCAGAGTGTGATAACAATAAGAGGGACATGACCTTTAAAAGACATCAGAGGGGAAAATATTGCATTTTGGTGGACTATAAGGAAACATACGAGTTTCCAGGCATGCCTGTTGCTCTGTGAGTCTGTAGGACTCTTCGACACTTCCCCCTTCAGTTCCCCTGACCTTTGCTCTTTAACATGCATTCACACAGAGGAAAATTAGGGGAAATTAACCCCTTTGACAGAGGACACGACGTGGGAGCGGTTCAAAACGTAACCTTTCTTAGCGCTCCTGTTCAGGGGCCACATTTACAAACACTGGCCTGTCAGTGGAAAGTGTAGAATCAAGCCATCCAGCTGGGAGAGCACGTCCCCGTGCCACCGACGCTGCCTTGGTTTCCCCGACAGCAGCTGTACCGTTGTTCAAAGCACGACACACCTGTGGCTTCTGCAGCCGCCAGAATGACGGCTAAAACATCTGTGTGACTGCACGCTAAAAAGGTGGCGATCATTGGACCTGAGGGAAGAAACCTAAATGACAGCTTTTATACCAGAGAAGGCAAAAGTTTCTCCAGAGAATGGAAAACTATTTAAATTTCATCCTGAATGTCAAAACACTTTCATTTTACTAAATTGGTGGCACAACGTCTACTGCATGTCTTCACATCACGGACTCGCTACCTGAGGTTCCTTTTTATTTGCCAGTCAGGTATTTTGGGGGAGTTTTTCCTCCTCTTAATCAAGAGTTTTGAGACCTTTGAGGAAATTGTGTGTTTGTGATACTGGGCTGTAAAAATAAACCTCGCCCATTTTCATCAAGTTGAAGCAAAAGATCTCACAGAAAGTTAATTTTTTCTCAGCACAATCGTTTTAAATTCCATGTTACTGAGTGTTTCTCCTTTGCCAAGATAATCCACCCAGCTGACAGGTGAGGCATTTTAACATGCTGATTAGCAGCATGATTAGAGCACAGGTGTGCTTTGGACTGGTCACAATAAAAGGCCACTCTAGAAAGAATGAGCTGTTTGTTCACACAACACAATGCGACAAATGTCACACGTTTTAAAGGGGCCTGCAGCAGCGCTAACATGGGCAAGCTAACATGCTCACCATGGAAATGTGTACATGTTAAGTGCTCAGAATACTTCCTCCCTAACAAACAGGTTTTTATTTGAAGGATATATACATTGTGCTTCTTTGCATTTTAAACCAGCTAGTTTCTAACCAGAGTGAGGATCACATATTTCCACGAGAAGATTTGGTGCACACCTTGAACTTGATGGCAGCTGCTGTTGCTCGCAGACACACAATCACTCAGTTTGTCTGGAAGCTTCAGGTGGTGTACAGAAATCATCAGCGCTCGAGCTCACATGCTGCTGATTTGCTCATTCGACATATTTACCCTGCAGAGGTTATAATAACTGCTGCGCAACATGCTCTTTAATACACAAACAGATTGCTGTGATAGTAAATTAATACTCCACTGATTGGCAGGAGACTTATGAATATACACACAAAGTCATTTTCCCTCCCAAAAGAACTACTGTGTGATAACTCTGTGCAGAAAAAACCTGCAGAAAAGTTTACAAGTTACAATTTCAAAAGTTTAATGAGGTCATTTTCTCGCCGGTGGATTATTTATAACCATTACCTTTTAATTCAACACAGTGGAGGGTGCGTGAGGACGAGTGTGAGCACAAATCATTCACACGGTTAAACAGCTGTGAGCTGCTTAAGTCTGTTCTCTCTCTTCTGTCAGCTTAGTGGAAAAATGAGGGCTCGAATTTCTCATGACTGCACTTTAACAATACCTGCTCAGGGACTCGGGCTTCCATTTACTTTCTCTGACTGAATTCTTAAAGTATCGATTTGTGCGTTGAGAACAAAAAGCAATGAGCGGAAATGAAAGACACTCGGCTGAGGCTGTGGCATTTTGCAATAGACACGGCTGAATGTAGAGAAATATAACAACAACAGTGACATTTTAAAAATAATGAGCGGAGGAGCCGCCTTCTCTGATGTGGTTAGCGAGGCATCTGCTCGGGTCCCGTGGTGTTAAACGCAGATGAACATACTTCACCCGACGCCCACAGATCCACCTGCGTGCTCGCACGGGGCAGGTCTTGCGGTAAATAAAACCTGAAGTGTAAGTCGGCTGTCTTTCGCTGCTCTGCACATTAATGCATGGACACTAAACGTCGGATCATGTGTCGCCCTCTGGTGCTCTGACTCATATGCTAATGCCGCCGCGGTGGAGGAAAGTTAAGAGTGCGAGACGGTAAAAATAGCTGATTACCCGAGAGGCACTTCATGAAATAAGTGAAGTGGAGAGAAATCAAAGGGTCCGTGCTCGTAAATCGTCTTTTTTAATCATATGTTGGCATGACATTTCAAAAAATGTCACCAGAAAATCTATAATTTGTACATTTGATAGGTCAGCTTAGAGTGAAGTGAAGTCGCTCGACACGGAAGATGTATTTGCACACTTCGCTCTTGAACGCCAAATCTTTTAATGAAAGGATATATTTCATTGCACTGGAAAACCTTGTTTTATTTTGTAGGGTTATCCTCATGTGTCTTGTTTTGATTTACACTTCCTGTCTTTGTGTTTTTCTCAGCCTTTTTAAATTGCCCCACTGGTTTCCCCCGTCGCTGTTGTGTATTCACGTCTGTATTTATTCCTAGCTCTTTGTCAGTTTGTCTGCATTTTCACATCTGTTCCCCAGTTCAGCGTTGTACCTTGTGCTTCTGTTCCTGGTTGTGACTTGGTTTAGTTTTGCTCTTCAAGGATTCTTGGTTTTTGTTTCCTACCTTCATCATTTTGCTCTCTGGATTTCATGTTTTATTTCATTTAAGCTCACCTTCTGTTTTGTATTCCTGCATCGTAAGACTCACTGTTTCCTGACAAATTGGTGCAGTTTTTTGGCATTACATTTCAAAAAATGTGACCAGAAAATCTATAATTTGTATATTTGATGTCAGCTTAGAGCAGAGGAGTGTAGTGAAGTACTACGTGCTGATAAAAGGCTTGACAGGGAAGATGAATGCACCACTGTTGAACGTCAAGTCTTTTAGCAGCAAAAGAAATCTTTCATTGCACAGGGAAACTTGTTTTTAACTACTGTTATTATTTTTGGGTTAAAGTTTAGGTTCCTGTTTTATTTTGTAGGGTTATCCTCATGTGTCTTGTTTTGATTTACACTTCCTGTCTTTGTGTTTTTCCCAGCATTTTTAAATTGCCTCATTGGTTTTCCCTGTCGCTCTTTGGTCTTCCCTCCCGTGTGTATTCAGGTTTGTATTTATACCAAACTCAGTCAGTTTGTCTGCATTTTCACATCTGTTCCCTCGTTCCGTGTTTGTTTCTTGTCTTCTTGTAGTTTTGCTTTTATGCATTTTGCTCTCTGGATTTCACCTTTTATTTCATTTAAGCTCACTTTCTGTTTTTTATTGTCTACCATCAAATTCAGAACATTTGTTTACAAAACGAGGCAGATTAAATCAACACCGAACTCCTGCATCATGAGTGCTATAAAGACTCGCTAATTCCCGATAAATTGATGCAGTTTGTGGTTTTATAATCACGTGTGTCAGGAAGCAAGAGTCTGTCCGAAACAGATGCATCATTTTATAACATTTTTATAGTTTTTTTGCCACAATGGCCCAGAAAAAGAAGCCAAATGAGTAATATGAATACATTTGCTGCAGGGCTGGCTGCAGTAGAAATGCAGAAATGTGTGTGGTTGACTGGGCCTCCACCCACGTTGTGCCTTGAATGTATTGTTCCTCTCTCTGATCTCTCAGGTCAGTTTTAAGGGTGATGTCACCAAGAGCCCCAGACAGTATATGATCAGCGGTGTGAATCAGACTTTAAAGATATCGCAGCTGATGGAGAGGAAGTGGAAGACTTCTCTCTGCAGCTCCCCAGTCTCTGTCGCTGCCCATCAGCTCATTGCACTTCGGATGTGAGGAGGAACTTAACTAGATCCACTATCTCAAACACAGGCACTTTTATGAGCCTCAGTAGCTTTATTCAAATAGCATTCATTTACAGCCACATAAAGGGGAAAATTAAACCAATAACTCACACACACACAGACAGACTCGCACACTGTCTCATATGGAAATCAACACACATTAATGCAAACACCGCGACCGATCACATGGCAAACATAGCGCTACGATGCGACTGTCAAAGTCGCCCTGTCTCGTCAAACTTCACATTTCTTCGTGGAATAAACAAATGTTTCGTACAGCCAGAACTACCAGACGAGGGAAGGTCCCACAGCTGGGACTGGTACGAATCCTAAAGCTGCTTTTGGAGCACTAATCTGAAAAGCTTTTCGCTGTCCTCGGGCCCATTAGCAGCATCAGTGTCTCTGGGAAACAGCAAATGACTGAGAGAGAGAGAGAGAAAAAAAAAAACCCAGCTGAAGGTTGCCAGTGGACTTTTTCCTGCTTCTTTGAAATGTTTTTACACATTCACAGATGTTTGGTGGCACTGTGTGCCCCAAAGTTAGGTGTGTCTGCCTCTCACATGAAAGAACACGGTGTGTTTCCGAGGATGATACTACATCAAAATGTTTCATGTATGAAGTGTGGAGTACCTCAGGTCTTGGCCTCCTTATCTGCCACCCTGGGACCCAAATCATGCTCTCTTTCTCCCTGTCCTCTGGCTGCCTCCTTTCAAATGTGGTTTGGATCTGGATCTTTATCCACAAGGAGGTTTGGTGGCTTCTCTTGCGTGTATCAACTTTTGTGTGCACGTGTGTTCCTTGTTGTAACTGTCTTAGGTCCTGATCAGACCTGGTGTCAACCTGTGTCTGTGTTCTGGGCCACTTTGACGGACCGTCTATTCAAACGGCGTCCTCTGCGAAATGAGAAGACGACGCCACAACAACAACAGGCAGAATAAATTACACGCTGTCTGATTTCCATGTAGTTCACTGTAACGTACATGATGTCTTTGGACTCTCTGAACCTGCCAATGTTAGCAGCAAAGATCTGTGACTGCTGTTTTAACTGCATCATTGAACTAGTAACCGCAATAAGCCCCCAGCCTCCCTTTACAAATTGTGTGATTTTAAGAGTTGTTGCCTGAGGAGCAAAATAACTAGGTTAGCTTAACGGCTACCGCAAATGTTAAATAATCCGATCCTTCATGTAAATTCGGCATTGATGCTATAACATAAGTTGTTTGTCTAAAGTGCATCTTACCTCCCAACAGCTGTATGAACACATGGTCTCCTCATGGTCAAAGGACGGAGAGTGTTTTAAGAATTATTAGCTTCAAACAGTATTTTACATACACATAATGTCTTTTTCCTGTGTTTGGTGTGCAAGTTTTATAGGTACAGTAAAGCAAATAGTTTTCTCTGTCTCCTGTAATAAATCACCATTCTAGCTTTAAATTCAGATGCTTTCACTCAACATGACAGCAAACAAAATACATTAAATGTGACTCTTCACATTGAGAAAACCTCTTTTAATCAACTTTGTGATTTTCAGCTACGTGAATAAAAACTGACTGAATTATTTTTTTAATTTTCCCGTTTCTTGAACTTGCAGTTACTAATCACACTGGAAACACTCCAGCAGGAAGTGCCAAACAGTCTCAGCATGAGATAACTTGGCCGGGCTGCTTTTGTCATCAACCTCCATGAGAAGTCGTGTGAAATCCAGTCGACGCAAGTCTCAGCAGGGAAAACAGCAAAAAAACACATTTTAATCAGGAACTGAAAACCTAAACATATTCTCGGCTGGCCGGTTTGTCAGTCAGGTGTGAATATTCAATAAGCTTTAATAGACTGTAATATCATAAATTAATTAATTCTTTAGCAGCACAGCAAGAGAAAAAGAAAATAGGTACTAATCTCATCATTAATGTGATTCTTGCAGCCGTTGTTGATGTGTGTCAGAATGTGAATGTATTGAAGCCATCAGCAGGCGCTAAATCTCTAAAAGCTGCTCTCTGTAACGCAGAATAAAATCACCACCTGTGCATTTTGATGCTAATTCCTCATTTCAAGAGAAACAAATTACTAAAAGAGAAACGCTATCGATTGATACCAAAGCCTCTCGCACCATTAAAAAAGTTTTTCCTGCTGGTGCTTTTAAGCTCTTAAAAGAAAAAAAGGAGGGTGAAGACGCTGTCACCAGGTTTTCAGGCCTCCTGTCAGCTTTTGGCAGCAGCGCTAACCCTTTAAAGACATGAACAATGAACCCTTGCTCTCGCTCTGTGCCCTTCTGTCGTGTAGCTACAGAGCGTATCCCAATTACACAGATCCTCTCTGGATGATACAGCAGGTTGTCTTTTATGTTGTACGAGTTCCTGCCTGAAATCTTCAGCTCGGTGTCACTATAACAGTCAGGAAGCCTCGCAGGAACAACCATTCGCAGATGTTCACACGCACCAATAGAACATTAGGAAACCAGGATTTGTTTTGTGCTCGTATCAAACTGAGTGTCATTATGTTTCTGCAAAATCATTCCAAAGCTTGTGCCAAGTGTTAGGACCTCTAGAGTTAGAGGCAATTATCATGTTTGCATGCACAAAAACACCATATTCTTGCTAAACTGTGTACACCTGTTATGAAATATTTATTTAATATACAACCATGCGTGCTCTGATTAATGAAGTCTTCCTCTTGCATTAGTTCAGCCGCCTTTTTGACCAATTGTGGGCTTTCAGTTTGTCCATGTACATTGCATCATGTTGCAATTCTCCATTTGTTTAGGTGAAACTTTCTATTTTTCTCATCACAATGCTGTGCTCATGCTCTGTGTAGGTCTGGACACAAACGCCACTTGGTTAGGGTTCAGGAAAACATTGTGGTTTGGTTTAAATACTTGTTTTCATCACCACCACCACAGATGGAGATGGTCTGACAAGTTGAAATGTTCACAGTTCTCCTTTTTAAAAAGAAAACATCCAGTTTTGACGCCGCAAAGAGGGATGGAAATGTCTCTAGGTGTCCTCAAAAATATCCAGTGGTGTGAACTGAACCATCCTGGTGACTGTGATGTCAGTCTGACTCTCGCTGTGTCTCAATTCAGGGTCTGCACGGCGACATCGCGTGGCGTAGATCGTCACTTTTGCAGGCCTGGGCGGCAGAAATCATGACGTAAGGGTAAAACATCTGGTGACGCAACCAGGAAATGCTCCAAAGGCGAGACCGTCTGACGCGGTTAACAAGGTCTCTCTGAAGGACTCGCCTTCGAAGACCGCAAAGGCCGAGTCCTTCGAAGGATGCAGACCCTGAATTGAGACACAGCAACTGTTGATATAAACAGGATAGGATAGTCAGTAAAATGTAGATTTTACTCCTGTATATGTGACCATCACAGTACATCCTGCTGTGGCCCAGAAAGTTGCAATAATAACCATAAATCACTGATGCAGAGAGGTTCTTCATTGGCAGAAAGATCAGCTGACAGTCAAACAGTCATGAGCACTAACAGGCAATAAGGCCACAACCTTTGATTTGAGTTGAAGCCAGGTAAGAAGACAGGAGGGGAGCAAAGAGACAGGTAGCAGCAGAGCGGGGAGGCAAAACAGTGGTCCATCCAAAGAGTAACCAGGTGTTTATTACTGGAGTAGAAGTATGTAGCACACAGGAATGCTAGCCAACAAGCTGTAGAAGCAGTAATCAGTGTGACATGCTAACACTCTCAGCTCTGCTGGTGTTCAGGCCGTGTGGATAAAGACAGGTGGTAAACAAGAGCTCGCTAAGCCGGCAGGGAAACAGGTGTTCGGGGACGGCACCATCATTTTTTATTCACATTTGCATCTTATAAATATTTGATAAATTAATAGTTTCCTCCATCTGGTGTGTGTTCTGTGCTGTTGCTTCGGTACGTGGATGTTCTCCCTGTTCCTGTAGGTGTTAAGCAATCTGCATGTTCACTTGACTGATCGGCATACTGAATGACTAAGAGACCGCGAGAAACCCACAGCGCCGGCTCGCCCAGTGCGGTCCATTGAGGAGGAAGAAGGGAGGGGGAAGTAAAGATGGTCTTTTATTAAAAATGTTCTTTCTCCTGCACATTCGCTGTAAGTGCTGCCTCTCCTTCCATTAATTTGTGTACGCTAAACAGTGGAGAGAGAGAGGCGAGTGGGAGAGCGGTGGAGCTGTCAGTCAACTATTATAATCACACTTTTGAGAAAAAGTTTCTCATCCCACCAGCAGACGTTTCCGTCACTATTATAGTTTGTTAATTAGTGTGCGGGGTGAGGCCAGACAGAGAGAAGAAAGCTTCTTTTTAGAGCTTCCTGCTGCGCCTCAAAATTTGATCTGGCACAGCTGGAGTTATCAGTCCTTCTTTCAACTGCCCCGTTTCCTTCTTGTCTCTCCCGTCTCCTCACTTTGATTTTTGTTTAGGCAGAAAAAGCCTTTATCGACTGACAAGATCAGTTTGGCTGTAATGTAACAAGCTCGGAGTTGAATGCCAGCGTTAAACCTTTTGCCTCCGAAGGCGTTTTGCGCATTAATCTCCGACAATCTCTTACAAGGCTGCGTGCTGCACCTTTTTTTTAAAATCACCCACAACAGTGGCGGCTTCTGTGTGTTAAGAAAAATAAATCAGGCTTGTGATAAAAGCGAAGGGGTAATTAAAATGAGCTAATAGATGTTATTAGCTATTCATCAGCTGCGATTGCGTTCAAACTCTCCCTGGAGGCACAGCGATCCTCCCAAAGAGGAAAAGTACTTGAAACAGGTAGCGCCGGCGTCTTTTCCTGAATACCAATTAGCTCAGGCTTTCTGTGGCTCAACCATGTGAATCATTTGACAACAGAGTAGCAGTTTTTCCACGGCTGGCTAATTCAGCACAACGCCTGTGAGGGAGGCAGACACGGAGCACCGCGGGGAGAATGTCACGAGTATTTGAGAAAGGTTAGACAGAGAGGAGAGCGTGTTGCGATCATATACGCCATTCATCACTCGTGCACCGCAGTCACAAAGAGCTAACGTGGGCGCGAGCGTGGCTCCGTATTGATGCGCACTCTATTTGTGCAGGTATCAAGGTGGGATGGCCCGCTGAATGTGTTTGTGTGAATAGTGAGCGTGTGCCTTTTTTGTACATAGAGCGTGTCTCCCTACAGAAAACGGCTCACACGGCTAATGCGTGATTATGCAAAGCAGAAGGTGGTACAACAATGGAGGATCAGCATCAGGCTTTCTCACCACAGACTGTTTAACTGTGACTGTTTTCATTGAACATTTGTAGTGAGACAAGTAAACCGTCCTGTGAAGGAGTCAAAGGCACTTAACAGCCAAGTTCATCAGTTCACATCTGGCATTAACATGTGTCTTGTGATGTCAGATCCTTCCTTGTTGCAAATATACAACTACATCTGCAACTAAACTAAAAGTTTTAGACAAAGGAAGAAATATCTAATCAATATAACATTTGCTGAATTTACAAGAATGCCCAAATAATCCAGAATTTCTTATAAACACCTTTTAAACAAGGTATATTAAGTCTGTCCTCGCTCAACAACTCTTAAAATTGGGCGATTCTTAAGGAAGTCTGGGGATTGTTCCAACAGCTGCTCAATTTTGGACGCAGCAGACAAGTCGGCACGTTTTTACCAGCAGATAAAGTAAAAATGTGAAGCATTTAAGGCCGAATTTACAAGAAGGCACCAGTGATTTAGAATTTTTTCATAAAGAGCTTTTAACAAGGTATATTAAATCTCTCCTCGTACAACAACTATTAAAATTGGGCGATTCTTAAGGAAGCCTGGGGAGTTTTCAAACAGCACACTTGAGACAAGTGAGCAGTTATTTACCAGCAGATTAACCAAAAATGTGAAAGCATTTAAGGCCGAATTTACAAAAAAGCACCGGTGATTTAGAATTTCTTGTAGCCGCTTCGTTGTAAAAAAATAAAATGTCTCCTCACTTAACAACTCTCAAAATGATGTGATTTGTTAAGGGAGTCTGGTGATATTGCAAATCAGAGGACATCAGTTGTGAATGTGGTCTTTGTGTGTTGTTAGTACTTTTACTGGCTGTGGCGGCCACACTCGACCGAGTTCTGTCACCTGATAATGATCCCACGATAAACAGCAGAGCTATGACATGATTGGATGCTAACGGTTCCCCCACAGACGTTCTCTCAGCCTCTCTGGGCCGCCAGCTCTGCTTTCGACACAGGAACCTTTACAAAGGGCCATGAATGTGCGTCTAGTAGATGTCAAAGCTCCAGCAGACTGTAGGAGACACGGAGAGTCTGACAGCAGCTCCTCATGGCTGGTTAGCTCCGTCCATGGGCTGTCCTGCTACACTGAGCGGCGGTCAGTCTGTCGCACAGTCTGGTCCACGTCTCCAAACCTCGACTCTCACTCGCTGCAGAGCCGCGACGTCGCTGGAAGGGAGGAAACGAACAGAATTTGGAGGGTTGCAGTTACGCAAATTAGTTTTTTCTGAGATGCTTGTGCTCTGCTGTGATGTGTCCAGTGGTACTGAATCTTTCATATAGAACCTTTTTAAAAAACTCAACCTTAAAGAAAAAAAAACAAGTTTTCACATCAGTAACGTCTGAGTGATACAGTGATGCACGCCACAAGTTTTAATCTAACGCAGCACAGGCTCGGCAGTGTGTGTTGTTGTGATTCGGAGCGGGTCCATTTGGTTTTCATTCTGGTATTCGTTTGTGCATATTTGGACTAAAAGCGTGTTTATGTTGGAATAAATCAAATCGTTTTGTCACAATACAGACAGCGGTTTGTACAGGATGAGAACCTGGCAGAAGTGGCATCACTTGAAACACTTCATCAGACTTCACTCAGCTCCCTGTGGAGCCACGAAAGCCTTTGTGCTGCTCCTTTATGTATGCGGCGGCATTCCCGCGGACACGCAAACAGACGTAAATGTTTGCCTTCGAGCAAAGCGGTGTGAGATCAGCTTTATTTTGAAACAGTGATGAAAATGAACAGCGACTGATCACAGAGGGAGCTAACGCGCCGGGACAAACGCGCGGCGGATGCCAAGGAGCAGCAGGGAGTCGTGTTTGCAGGAGGAAGGCAAAACCATGTGGTGACTGATAAGATTACTGAGCAGATGTTTATGTACGTCCTGCGTCGATTGTATGCAGAATCCAGCGGTATCACATTTTAGGACTCAAAGCTTTTTTTTCCCTAATTTTTTCCAAAGGCTGATGCAAATAAACTGCAGGATTCCAACAACAACTCTTCCGTGCAACATGCAGAAAGTTATGAATTTAAGCTTCAGTTAATTTATTATAAACGTAATCAACTGACTCTTGTATGCTTCATGGGTTTGTGCATGACATTAACATTTAAAGGAAACAGCTTTCTATTATTTCTGTGATCAGAGGAGGAGGAGGAAGAAGAATTCTAGATAAAAAGGCGAAGAGCTGAAGCATGTGAGAGAACATGCTGCGAAGAAGCTAATAACAGCTCTCGGGGTCCGTTTCGAGGACTAATCTTTGTTCCTCAAATCAAACATAAAAAGGCAATTCTCTGTGTTAATGAGCTCAATCACTCTTCCTAAAAGCCTCAATAATTCATTTGCTCCCAGATTGTCAGACATCCATAATGAATAACATGCACAGTGAATTATTTACACAGCCATCCTTCGTGGCAAACTTACTGACTGGCACTGAAGTTACCCGGTGTGTCTGATGGGCTGTTGTGTGTGTGTTTGTGTGTTCATGTGTGCAGATTTCATACCAACATTTGGCTCCGTAAATGGGCTCAGAACTAAGAGCAGTAGTGACATCCTCTGAGAAGACAAACAGCACCGAGGCTAATAATAGGAGTGAGCGTGTGCTACCAGCTCCCCCATCAGTACGAAGCAGGTACGTACAGACAGGAACAACGATTCATTATCAGAAGAAACCAGGAGGAACAACATCTCCTGGAAATATTTTGTTTCGCAAAAGAATCTCAAAACCTAGTGAAGCCACCCACCTCTGCAGAGCCAAAGTTCAGGTTACATCACAGGATAGAACTGGACGTTTGGAAATCAGCGTTTGTGAAATGCTGGAAATGACTCCGATCCTGGCTGCACAGCGCGATATTGGCCAATTGTGGAAACTTTGCCCCTGCAGCCAGAGTCAATAAATTCACCTGTCACACATTTCTGCCTTCAGTTCTGGGTCAGGAAAACTCTAATTCAGCAGCTATGTCTCTAAAAGGAACTCTTGTTTGGCTCTGCTCACTGGCAGGTAATCTCACGGTTTTTATATGTTCCATGTTATATGTTGTGTTATGTGTGAAGTCGGATATAACGCACAGATTGTGTGTTTTCCTTGCAGTCTGGTCCTCCTGTGCAGCTCAAGATGAAAGTATGCATCAGAACTGCAGCTCACAACCTGAAAATCTACCAGCTGCTCTCAAGGTAAACTAATAATGTTCTTCCTGTTAGAAAAACTACTTTATCATGCAGTTACTATAATGTAGCTTACGTTGTGGTTACTGGACAGAAAACAAAAAGATTAATTAATAACCCAGTGTGGGTGTCGGCTATTTGCTTTTTTGTATGTCATGCCACACCGTCAGCGACACACAACAGCTGTATTGTCTAATACGAACCAACAGGAGGCGATAGATTGCGGTGAGAACCTGCCGTGGAGCTCACAGCAGACAGCTGCACTGCTGCTCTCCATGAGGAATCTGACTGATATTCTGCACAAACACCAGCTGAGAGGTAGGAGGATGAGCCAGAGACACGCGTGTTGGTGTGTGTTCTCCTGTTTTATGTGTTTTCTTCTTCAAAGTGCTGTTTGAGATGTCAGATAGGGGGAATTAATCTGCCAGCTGAGTCAATAAAATGTCAAAATGTTTCTAAAAGTCCTCGTAAATTCCTAAAGTTCTGAGTGTCTTCATACAGCTTTTTTTGTCCAACGACGAGTCCAAACTCCGACGGCTCTTTATGTACAAAAGCAGCAAATCTGGAACCAGCACACATTGGCAATTATTACGATCAACTCATGGATTAATCTCTGCAGCTCTCGTGTTAGAATTTAAGAGACACTTTGTAAGAAAAGTCCAGAATTTTAGTTAAAAACATTTTAAAAAATGAAAAATGTCCGTCCTGTTCTTCACTTTGCACATCAAGAGGCAACAGTCCGACAGTAGTTTCATCTGGGTGATGTGAAAGTTACAAATCTGAGTCTTATAAATGAACAAAATACACCAAATAAAGTCAAAGTTGTGTTTCGGACTGACTCCCGTCAGCTAATGGGGCCACTTAGCTCCACAGCTAACTGAGCTAATAGTACAGTGAGCAGCAGTGAACAGTTAGAATCTTGTACTCCTTTACTCTCAGATCATAGTTGGGGTTAAATTGGCTTAAGCAGAAAGTGGAAATGCTTGAGGATGAAGAGGTGGTAAAGTTTTTTGGGGTGCAGGGAATTTGACTGCCAGACTTTTCTTAATCTCAACAGATTTTCTTTCTGTATTTGTTTTTTTAGGCTATCTATTATTTTCTGACTTTTTTTGACGACCAGAAACATGAGAAAAAAAAAAGCAATTTTCAGCTCCGTCACGATGATGCCAGGATAACAATTTAGTTTCAATCACGCAGCCGGTAGCTGCCATGTCTCCTGATTGTGGGTATAATGATAAAAAATAAAAAATCTGCCATATTCAGTGTGCTTCTAATCAATCAGGGTTTGGTTTGCTGCTGAATTATACTCCCTGATAACCTGAGATGAAGTGGAGATTGCAGCTGATTGAAACTACTAATGTAAATAAGTAAATTATAATTAAGACTTAAGTCACACTGACTAGCAATCATGTTGAGAAAGTCGGAGTGCTGGTGGAGAGCCGTCGCTGTCGCCCAGTTTATCACATTTGTCAAAGCACTCGAAGTCTAACACTGAATTAAGTGAGCTCCACCTGCCAAGTAGAATAATTACTTTCTACTGAAGATGCTCTCATCGCTGATTAAGATTAAATGTTGTGATGCAGTTTCTGCTGATAGACTGCGAGGGGAATAATTGCTCGAGTGTTTTGTCACGTAGGTCTGAAATTAACTGGATGAAGAGCGCGGCGGCTCCAGATTTCATCAACATTAATGTGGATTTCTGCTGTTTTTATTAAGAGAGCCAGTACAGTTTAGGGGTGACGGATTAATAGAAGAGCTGCAGGTGACAATAGAAACAATGAATACTCTAAAAATGTTTCTATATCGCTCATGTGTTAAATAATCATTGATTTTAAGAGTGCCGAGGTGCAGAGCCGAAGACGTGCCCTCAAGCCGAAGTCCCCGACAACGGAGGGTTGGTTTGTGTCACAGTTGCGAACAAGCGCTACTGCAAACCTCTGTGCAACCACGTAAGTTGGAAACACAATATTGTGTTGTCTGTAAAAAAAACATGTTAATAAGTACGAGCTGTAATATAACTGCAGTCTTTTTGTCACAGGGTTACGATTTTGCTTTCATAAGGAGGAGTCGACTGTATGACGTGTGCAGCGAGCAGAGAGGGTATAGATGGGACACTCAGTACGTGGGAGGGAACAAGCTGGCTGTCTGCAACGGTAAGGCTGGATTTTATCAACTAACTTGGAGATGCATCATCAACTTTTGAGCTAATTGCTGAGGTCAGGTCAGAGTTCACAGCCGAGGCTAATCTATAAAAACCCAGCTGTTCTCAGCTGTACTGTACGTTTCTTCCCTGCAGTTGTGTTTTATTACTTTTTCATGTCTCAACCTGTCTGTGCAAGGAAACTAACATTATATATTTATACAGTGGCTCTTTACATAAGTGTATAGTTTGTTAACTTCTGTGAAGCTGAACTTTCCTTACTCTCTGTTTCTAGAAGCGTCATTTCAAGTGTCAGGAGCGCAGACGGCGTATTTTCCTAAACATCAGGACTGCCTGACGACCAAGAGCAGCAGCCGACTGCAGGACGGCGTCATTAAAGTGTTTAAAGATGAGCTGAAGAAGGCGGGCGTGCAGGGGGAGGCGCAGCACGTCTGTCTCGTATGTGGAGGACAGTGAGTCTGGGAAAATGCCTCGGACATGTTTGTGGAGCGAACGTCCTTCCAAGTTGCACAATGAGATGAAGCTTTGAAGTTACAAACTGCTTGACTCGAGAATAAAATTGCACTTGAACATGAATTTGTTTCCTGCGCCTGCATTTGTGTCGGCACATACTTTCATATTTTATATTACTCATCCGCTGTCAGACAAGCTGCATTTTCAACAGTTTCTTCCTCTGACTGTTACCTAACGATACAGTCATGCTGCAGCCATGGCAGGAGCTCTGTGAGCCGTTAACACTGAATATTTGAGTGAATGTTTGCTATTTTTGGGGTTGTTGCTTCAAGTATGGCAGAAATATTACATTTTGCCAGACGGTGGTGCTAAAGAGACGACTCTGCTCTTATCAATGGCCCAGTGTCAATGTCCCCCACAGTCAGCTGACCTCACAGGTCAGGTATTATTAAACCTCCCAGAATGGCTGAACTATTACTGAAGCTCACCACCAGAGATCTTGTACTCTCTCATAGTTACCAGCCATCTAAATACATTCATCAACATGGATTATTCCCTGAGAAATTAAGGAAAGTGTTGAAAGAAACACCCTCTCTTGACACCTCCATTTATCCGGATCTGCACCAAACGTTCCCATGTAACGCCCATCCTTATATCTTTACACTGTCCGCCCATCCAATTCAGGATTCACTTCAAGTCCTGGTGGTCACATTTACAGCCATTAAAGAGCTGCTGTGGCCGCAGACAGTAATAGTTGAGGTCCACCGATCAGGGCTCATTATCCGCCCCTCTCTCTCCAGGCTCCAGATAAAAAGGACACAGTGCTTTTGAAGCAGCAGCTCCAACACTGTGGACCTCCCTCTCTGTCTGTGGACACATTTGAAAGGCGTGACATTTCTGAACTTGAAAGGTGCGATATAAATAAACTGCAGGTCATTACAACTCCCAGCGGAGATTGTGAAAGGACTAAAATACTTACTGACTCTCTGCGGGGGCTGGACAGTCTCTTCTGCAATGGACACTAACAAGAGGATGGATACATGTGGGCAGATCTGAAGAAGACCGGAAGATCGCCATCTTCACTGGTTTCCTTCTGACTTTTCTTTTGTTAACATGTATTTGTCTGGTGGCAAACTGAGGACCAGAGCAGCAGCTCCAACGAGGTTAACCACTCTGCTAAATGGACTGCTGTGTCTGCACTTCTGTCTGCTAACACATCCAGACGTAGCTCACGGAGGCCAAGGTTAAAAAGTAAAAATGAGATCGCGGGATCGGATTAGGTCGCCATTGACGTTCCACTTCATTCTATTAGGAATCACTCTAATCAGTGGAGAAAATGACCTGCTGAACGACCCTCTGCTGCAGGCCGACAGACTGTCTAATCATCAATTACAGAAATAGCCGTCTGTGAACTGAGGTATGAACAGTGGTCAGCTGCAATGTCACACATCTCCCACTATGTGGTGCTACACTTCACCATGACAAGTGTGATAGCTTCACCTCCACTTATTGATTTTAAGCATTTAACAAATCAGTCCACAAACTTTGAGTGCTTCTAAGCATGTGGAACAATTTAAAGAAGTGTGTTTCCTGCTGAAACACGACTTGTAGAGATTTTTTTTCTCGTCCGTAGTGGAAGAAACTGAGCGGCCCGTAGAAATCATCCCCATCTAACGTCTTTGTGATGAACTGACTTCCTGCATCCAGGTTCTTTCAGAGCAGCATGCATGAGATCATGATGATATCCAGGTGTTGAATGACATGATGGTGCTGGGTCGTCCACATACTTAACTTCCAAACAAAAAGATTGAACTCTTCTAACATCAAAACGGCGTAAGACTTCGATTATCTTGCAATATTGATTAAAAATGATATTACCTTTTATATATCAATTAAGTATGTAGGTTTCACTGTCTTGACTCAGGATCCTCACTGACAGCAGTGTCAGCCTTTGGACACCAGAGGGCAGTATTAAATCACTCTTCTGTACGTCGTCTTTATTTTCCACCAGTGAAACTCACATCTCATCTCGCTCACAGTGCAGCTGAAAAGCAACATCTCTTATGAAAAAACAACCTGTTGAAGGTAGAAACAGACATGCACAGTGTATGTTAGGCAGAATAAAATTGGAACTTGGAACTTTATGCTTAGTTTCAACAAGTACAAGCACTGACGGAGGTTTCTCTCAGAATATTTACCTAAAGAAGACAGTTTATAATCTCCTTCCGTTTGTTCCTTCCTGTCATCTTTCTCCTCTTCCTCTCTTCTGTTCAGCAGCATGTGTGTTAGCTTAACAGAAGAGACGATCAGTGAAGGAATGAAACTTTTCTCTTTCAGTCATTGTGTCACCCAATGCTGCTCACTTCCCTGGCTGCTGTCCAACTTCTGCAAATAGGAAAAAGAAAGAAAACGGAGAAAAGGGAGAGAATGATGGTTTACAAAGAACCCACTGAAGAGTGAGAATGAATGTGAACAAGCTTTGAACTTCCTTCTCCTGTGCTAACATTTTGACAATGAATAACAATGTGCTTCACCTTTTGTTATATTTGAGAATTACAATTTTTTCTGACATGCAAATAATCATGTCTGTAAGTCTGGTCGGGTTAATACTTATTCATACACTAAGAAAAGCTTTGTTCAGAACACAGACACTGACTGACTGTATTTCAGAGCTGAGTGCTTCCCTCAGAAGCTCGAGCTCTCCGTCTTTATGCACGTCCGACTCTTTCCTCAGTCTGGTAAACAAATGAAACCCGTGTGAGTAAAAGAAAAAGTGGTGGAAAGACAAATCTCATGAAAGAGGAAACTTGTAAAGAGAAGCTTCAGCATTTTTTGTTCTATATTGAGTTAAAATCTTTTGATGTTTTCGCTTTACTTGCTGTTTTTTTCTTCATGTTATTGTGTTTTATCACTGAGAAAAAAAGATAAAACCAAATAAAAAATATATCCTAAATATTTCACGTTGGTGTTCATGCTGACAGTGAAACAGAAACGCCTGATTTATCCCAAATCTTATTAAAAAAACATCAAATGAACAGTGAGGATTGAGTTGAAGGAGCAGAGGGATGTGTTGTAATAAACAGAAATTCACAGGTTTCAGTATCTATCAAAACAACTTCATTACTATAATAACATAAAAGATAGTTTAACTAAGATGTTTAAAGAAAGTTTTACAGTTTTTAAGTTAGCCACAGGTCACAATCACAAGCTGAATGACAGTTATGACCTGGAATTATCAGGTTTTTCTCACTTTGGCCACAAGATTAATCAGGTAATCATAAAACAATAACTGGCTGATCTTCATGATGCACCTGCTGCCTCCAAACAACAAGAAAACCAGACAGAAGCAGCTCCTGTGCAGGAGCAGTCCTCCTCTGTCAGTTTTAAAATGAGTTCTTGAACATCTGAAGATTGAAGGACACACAGCAGAATAAACACTGACAATCAACCATTCTGACGGTTTTTTAATTTTTTAGACTAACAAGCTGCCGTCAGTGTTGTCAGGTCCGTGTTATTGCGTTTTTGGTAATTTTGTCTCTTGGGGGGCTTCTGCACAGGAGTGGAGATATGTAAGGAGGCCCCCAAGGGACAAACTACTGAATTGAGTGAACTGAGAGCAATAAATCAAGTTCAGTTCTCTCACAATTAAAATCATCCAACCGGAGCAAATCTCAAAAGCTGGTTTGGTTGTTTTCAGGTACTTAAAACGTGATGCAAAAACAAAAAAAAGATATTTTTAACAGACAGCTTCAACAATGACTGTTTGCTCTGGTTACAGCTGACTCACTGCAGTGCATGTAAACATTAACAGGTGACAAACTCAGGTCTGTTATTTCTATTATCCTCTGTGACCAGAACAATCTGCCTTAATCCAGTAACAAAAAGCAGCATCATTATCACACTTTACAGAAAATGTAGGCATAACAATCCACTTTGTTTCATATGTGTTTTGATAAACAAGATAATTATATACAGTAAATCATAAAAAAACAGAGGAATAGATGGTTTCAAAGAACACTATGAACCGAACAGATGCATTAACTTTATGGAGACGCCACAGAAGAGACCACATCTCTTTTGTAATAAACAGAAACATTCGAGTTCTTCTGTTTTCGAAAACAGTCTGTTCTTATTGAGGCGAAGTGAGCATTTCACACAGTAATTTCATAAACATACATAAAATCTAATCACTCAGTTCAATCTCCGTCTGGTAGAGGCGTCGGACTCGGGGCTGTGATTTCACCTGTTACGGCTCTTAAGGTGTTTGAAGGTTCTATATTGAGCTTCACATGAATCCGAGACGAGACGCCTCTATCTGTCTTTTATTGGAAGTTAATGAAACAATAAAACAACTGAGATAAAATTGCATTTCCACAGTTTGAAAACCTACAGCTGTGTTTTTTTTTAAGTTAACGCTTCTCTGTGGAGCTTACAAATTACATTTTTTTAAGGTGAACATACTGTTATTCAAACGGTGGGATGATATTTCCAGCAGCGTGACACTCCGGATGGCATTCTGAATATTGGTGATTCTTGCAGTTTAATATAAGATTCCTGCAGTGCAGTGACATCTTCAAATGAGCCTTCACAAATAATGTAGCAGTAATATATCAATGAAGAGAATCCTACACATAAAAAATACATACAGCTCCTAAATCATCCATCCCAAGAACGCCGGCTGAATATTTCAGGCCTCTCTCTGTTGAAGCGACGGGGGAACGAGCTACGCCGGCAGCCGCCCTGTTTTTGCACACTGAACACTTTTTAAACGACTGTAGCACTCATTCAAATTGACACGCATTCAATTTCCAACAATCAATGGGCAGAGAGTTAAATATGCGTTTTAAAGAGACGCTGCAGAGGCTGAAGACAGGATTGATGGTTTCAGCTCAGAATGGATGATCATAAGAATGACTGAGAGGAGGCCTCTCTTCCTCCGAAGGCACGTCCTCAGCACTTCCCGTGGCTAATAAGCCGCGGGGTAATGAAGGACCTAGTATGTTTAATGAGGCTGATGGATGAACAGGACATGCTACCACACATGCATGATTTAAGGGCAATGCTCAGAGAAGGAGGGGAGGGAGTTCAGAAAGAGGCAAGAGCAGAACACGAAGAGAGGGAGTGAAGGACGGAGGAAAATAAATGAGGATGAGCAAAACAAACAGATCAAAGTACATGAAAGTATTATGTAAACATTGTGTTTACATTGAGATCACCTTTAAATTAGATACAGGAGAAATGTGAGTGAAAGGAGCAGCAATGTTTACATTTTTAAATCATTTTTAAATCATTACCTCGACAGGTTCTAGGGCGTATTAATCACTTCACATCCATAGTATCGTAGAGAGGACATTATCCAAAGTAGTGGCATCAGCAATAACAATGACCCGCTTCCTTCCTGGAATACTATTGATCTCCAGTCTTTAATTAAATAGAGGAAGTCTCTTTGTGCAGAAACAAGGTAGACCAGCAGCAGTGTTTCAATAGAGGAGGTCCTCAATTCATATTCTACAACTAGCTCATATTCTGCTAGTCAACCGTCGATGCCTCTTTGTGTCCATCGTTCTATGTTTAGACGCCCGAATCTAAGGAGTTTTCACCAATTAAAGGTCTGTTGTCAAATAACAGTCGGGACTTGTGACACACTTGATTCCCACAACATGTTCATGAAACAAAGATGCCACATGCTGATGGTGAAAATGAAAAAGGGCACACGGAAACAATAAACGGACATCATCTAAAGGGGGAAAACACAACGAGGCAGCTGTATGTGATGTGCACAATGTAAGTGAAGGATCTAGTTCGTTTCACAGTTTAAATCAGGAGCAGGTACCTGAACAAAAGCGCCCTGAGAGGGTGAAAGTTAGAGGTGTGAACAGTTACATTTTCACACATTTCGTGTTGTCTTTACATACATGTTCTCTAAAGAGTTAATGCTCATCTGAGGGCCACGACACAGCAAACAGATACCAAAGAAGTGTTTTTCCAGTTAGTACATGATGAATGAATCCACTTCAACCAAACTCCATCCATTAGTTGGTAAGTTGCTGGATAAGCATTCAGTGTAAATGCTTTTACTCTCCGCCCCTCAGTCATTTTTCCCTTACAAACCTTCCTGCATCAATCACATTAGCCTCTGTTTTTCTTTACACTTGTTGACTGAATGAAATACACTGCGGATCAAAGCCTTAATTAAGCCAAATGGTCTTAATGCTCTGTTATTTACACTTCCAGATTTGGACTCCAGCCAGGCAGATACAGAGAGAGAAACACAGACAGGAGGTGGGTTTACTCGTCTATTCAGCACTTCCAACACCATGACTCAGTTCTGTTCTCTGTAAATAACGCCTTCTATCTAATGGACCTGCAGGAAACTGCTTCGTATTGTGATTCTGACAGCGTGAGTCCCGTCTTGTTCTTTCGAGAGTGACCGCAGCTCTTAGCGTGACTGCTGAGATTATTTTTGATCAGCTATACAATAGAAAACCTAAAATCTCCTGTTAAAGAGAGGACAGTGATTGCACTTTTGTCCAGCAGGCCCTCTGACAGGCTTCAAAAGACAGAAAAATAATTACACATCACAGCAGCAGGGAATATTTTATACATCAGAAAGAAAAGGGCTTCTTTAAAGAAGATTCTGTGTTTTTCTTTCGCTCCTTTGTGTTTTTTTGGCATTTATTTCCTTGCAGCATTTGCTGTAACTCTTTTGTATCTCATAAGCATTGTTTCTGTTGTTTACATTCTATCTCTGTAATTATTGCCATCATTCCTTAAGAATTTTATGAAATGTCAGGACCTGTCTGAACTCAAACAAATGGCCGTCTGCTCGCAGGCTCAACTTCCAAGTATCGTCTCAGCAAAACCACAGAGAAGTTCTTTATATGCAACTTTATGTTTGCTAGGGTTCAATTTCCACAGTGTTTGTGCTCTGGTTAGGTTTGGACACAACAATCACTTGGTTAGGGTTAGAGAAACATCACGTTTTGGCTATTTTAGTTGCCACAAATGCAGCAGGATCTGTCTCAGTGTCTCGATTAAAGAAACCAGTTTTGACCTCACAGACACAGCTGGAGATTTCCCGACTTCCCCGTAAAATATTTATTTTCATGTGGCTACAAACACCACCTTAAGTTGTGCTGAGGTCTCATCAAATATATCCACTGGTTTCGTACTTCACACTTAGTAGGAAATGGTGATGAGCTGATTTTCTTTCCTTTATTAAGCTTTTGTTCTCTGCACCCCCGGAAAAATGGGGACAGATACAGACACATAGACACGCACACTTTTACTTTTAATATTAGGGTCGGAACAAAATCCCAGCACACCTGGACCAGTTGGGAACCGCTGGCGTTAGGGTTATAGTCTGTGACAGAATGTAATTGCTCGTACTGCAGACGAGGGAGTATGTACTGCGTCTGTGTGTCCAAATATATAAACCTCCCTCATCGACGAGACAGTTGCTGACACTTACCTCAGACAGGTGCTGTCACTGACAGGTTTCTGACTGACAAACAGGCTCTCCGCTCTCACAGATTCTGTCAGTGCCTCAGCCTCAATCAGCTGCCGGTCCAGGTCTGCAGTCAAGAGCAATAAATCAAACACAAAATGACTTCCCTCAAAACACGGCAAGGTACACTGAGCGTGCATTGTTAAAACATTTGCTACTAAGGGTGGCTGCGACACTGGAGCGAAGTTAAGTTTATACAGTGACCCCTCCACCACCTCGAGGATGAGATGTTCACACTGTAAGTCATCTGACCTCTTCCCACTAAAAAAGAGACGCTCTGTGACTGACAGTTAGAGCTGGTTTCAGACCAACAGTGGCAGAAAGTTGTCAAGGATTTGCCACATAGAATTATAAACCGCTGTGCAGTGTTTTGACGTCAGATAAGCCTTTAAACTCACAGGCTTTTTTACTAAAACTGGATTTTCAAACCAGCACCTGCAACGACACATCGACAACAGCGCAGCCTTTTGTGTTTTCGCGTCTAATGCGGTGCTATTTACATTCCAAACATGCTGCAACCTGTGTTGGTACTGGATCGCTTCCAACTGGCAAAGCACACGGGAGTACAACCGCTAAGATCCACACATCAAGTTCTGCTGGATTTTCTATGAATGATGATGTCAACTCCCAGATAAATCATGGTTAGAAGGCACTGCTTTTACATGTGTCCGTCTGTTATCACTAATATAGGGTGCATCTGGTAATTTACCAGAGAAGACATGAACCACCGTCCTCGCCCTGACATCCCAGGGTTAACCCCCGAAGTTACCGCTCTAACCCTTAGATCCAGCTTCGTTCTACAGGCCTCTGGCTTCCAACACAGTCACGAAGCCAGAAACTAACAAACAACATCTGGACTCAAGATACTGTACAACCTTGCCATATTTTAGCTAACCTTTTTTCTCAAGCTTTGATTTCTGTCAAACAGAAAATGTTCTAAATAAAAAGGTGTAGAGATTGCTGCAAAATCAGGTGTGCCACAGTCAGCTGTCAGCTCGCGGTGTGAAACGTGAAGCGTGGTTACATGAGCTCTCTCAGAATCACCTTATCTAACATAAAATAACTCTGTGGAACTCATGACGGTTCCTGCAGCTCATCGGCTCCATCTCTGATTGTAGAGGGAGAAAAAAAAGACAAATCCTATCACAGCCTCAAGAATTGATAGAGTCATAATCACCAGGAGGGACGAAGTTTGTATTGAATGAATACTCCTCAACAAAAGGGCTGAAAATGAAAGCAATGTAGGCATTTTTGAAATTCACTTTACCTTTACGAACAATAAGAAGATGCTGTTGCCCCCTGAGCCCAGATAAGATAGATAACGTAAAAATGGTTCTCAGCAGTTATGAGAGCTCCACCAAGGGTGTTGTGCTACTAATGAAAACAGTTTATACCACATCACACAAGTGTAATATGTTATTAAATGCTGCTAGGCTAAAAAATATATATATATATATATACATATATTGTGCAAAGACGTGCCGCTGCAACTGCTATACGAATAATCCCCACACAGTATTTGTCAATTAAGCAAAATGTACATTCCCACTGCGTTGCTTTCCTCTCCAAGTTTTCAGAAACACTCGGTCCAACCCGACTAAATTAATTTTTAGTTTGGCTAGACACATGCTGTCAACACTCGCAACTTTTTTCTGATATATTCCTCTTACTGCTAATTATTTTACCACACACATGAACGGTGGTATGTTCACAACTGGAGTCTCATTAGTGCTGCAAAGGCCAGAGGTATCAGAGCTGTGAGCCGCACAGAATTTTAAATCTCTCATCACCAAATGAGGGACTTTACACCTCAGAAGCTTTGTGTTCTGACTCTGAAGGCTGGTCTGTGAGGACATAAAGCAAAACAAGGCCTAAACTTTGATACGGCAAATTTAGCAAGTGTTCATTTTAATCAAAGACGAGGTTCAAACTGTGTCTGAGTTCTGTCACTTGCTTTGGTCTCCCTCGTGTATTTCTGAACAGAATATTATCAGACAGATTTAACATGTACTGTCAGGGAGACATGAGAGCACATACACCTGCACACTCATCTCATGATATACTTATTATTATATTTGACCACCTGTAGGACTTCAGTGTATTTCTTTAATTAGTCCAGATAAATTGATTTCCAATAAAATGAACTCCTCTCTTTCCATCTTGTTTTGTCTGGAATCCTTATATACTTGCATTAATCATACAGTATAACTCCTCATTTTCACTCCATTCAGTGACGACTCTAATGACTCATTTCTGATATCAGTTTAACTTTTATTGTCCACCCACCGTCTATAAAATTCAACCAGATTCTTCCTGAAATCAAGCTGATGACGTCACTGTGTTGGCGATGTGCGACACATTACAATCAGTCTATTTACAACCACTCATTCCTCTCATCATAGTGTAAAATATACAAATAAATACATAATATTTCTCAGTTAGGTCCACATATGCAACATATAACCTCCTTACTGTGACAATATGACCTCCATGTAATGAGTCCGCCTCCCTCTCCAGGTCCTGACACACTGTCTCTCTGTTCCCTCGAAGACTGAAGTCACTGCTGAACCTTGAGATCTCTTGGAGGAAGTTTTCCTCTTCTTCTTTGGATTCCTTCTTTATCTTGGCCTGGTAGGAACAGACGGATCAGATGAGAAATGCTCCCAACGATAATACAAGTACAGCTGCCTGTGAGGCTGCAACAACCTCTGCTGCTGCTGTTAGTGATATCAATAACGGGGAAACTTTTATCTCAAAGTCATAAGAGCTTACAGTTTTATTTCACTTTTCTACAATATTGTACAATAACACCGTTCTACTTCCTTCCTGTGTGCTCACTCACTCACACACACACACAGTTGCCATGAATTCTGTCGATTCTTCATCAGTGGTGTATATCTGGGCTCAGCTTAAAAATACTTTTCGACAAAATGTCCACGCTATTCTCTCTTCAGTGGGCCAGGTGCTTAAACAATTACTGAATTAGTTGGTTGAGAGGAAATAAGGTGCATGACGCACATTACAAACAGGTCAGAATCATTCTAAAAGCAGTAAATAAAGCACAGCTGGAAAACAAACCAAAGAAACTAATTCAATTTCTATACATCTAAATAGTTTAGACTGTCTAAGTTGACGGTGTATTTATATGGCACATGACCAATATGATACGGGATGTAAATATTGATTCTGGATTTCAACCCACTAGACGTTCCCTGAGGCGGCTCCTCTGGCAGAGCAGCCCCTCAATTTGCTTCAACATCTGGTCTTCAGTTTTCAGCTGCGTCGCAGACAACCGCCGAGCCTGCAGCACAAACAGACGATCGGCAGCTCAGACACACAAACCGACAGACAGATGTACTGAGGGAAAACATTACTGAAACTCTACATGTGCGAAATGTGTTAGTGATCCCACAGGAGGCTCAGGTTAGATAAAAAGATTAGATTGAATAATTCTGCATTAAATTTCTACTGACAACCATTACCGTGCCAGTACACTGCATGGAGGAGCTGTGTTTGTGACCCTTACTGGGAGATGGTTTGCAAAAAATGACGTGCTGCTTTAACCACTTAAAAAAAAGATGAATTTCAGGGTTTCTGTATACATCACTCACCTCCAAGTTTCCCTGTTTGGTTCCTCATGTCCCCATCCTGTGTGATTATAGAGTTCTCCCCAAAAGAAAGACAGTTGCCACATAATGTTGGTCGGTAAATTCATGGAAGATGCTTTTTAAGATGCCCCAGGCATGACGTCCGGTACAGTTTTCAGTCTGTTATTCTAGCTGTAATGAATGGAGGGAGTTTATTGTTTCTTTTGGGTGGTGGGGGTGCACAGAAAGTTTTCAGCCGGCGCAATCAGCTTCCAACTCACCTAAACACTATAATTGTTTTAAGACAGCTCTTATAAACTGTATGACGATATATCGTGAGAGCTGTAAACACACGGCGCTGTAAACACACCTTGCATACTAGTTTGATGTAAACAGTTTAAATATATAGTTCTAAAGGTTCAGAAGTTCCTTCGTCCTGCGTTCTCAGGCAGATGATACTCAGGAGACATGCATGGCGTTGTATTCAGCAACCTTTTCTAATTAGACGGAGTAATTTGCTCTTTTGTCCGATGTCCACTTTTACAAGCACAGGAAGAAGTTGGCAATATTTCTGAGAGGTCAGCGAGCCTGCCGCCGACATAATGTCTCACACATGCTAAAAGGTTTCCGCTAATGTTATCCAGGGGAAATTAGCCATTGATTCCACAGTGGCACTTGCAATTTGCACAGTTGATGAAATGAATGGGAGAGATTAAGTGTTTTCAATCATAAAGCAGATCAGCTGATCAATATGCACTTCTTTACCTCATGCGTCAATGCCACAGAAACCGTAGGCTGCCTTAAGGTAAGAAATTGTCCTTAATTTTAATATCTAATATCTAACATTTTAAGACAAGGAATCTCAGACAATAACAATATGAAAAAGAGCATGACAGTGAATTATATTATCTTAATAAACGTATGCTAGGGATGACAAGTAAAAGGATGTACGTCCCTTCTGACATCGCAGAGAAAATAGTCAAATACTGTATGTTACCAATATTTCAAACCAGTATTTCAAATATGATCAACACAGTCTGTATCTGGAGGCACATTCAAAGTCAAACTCCATGATACGCCAAGATGTGAGTGAGTTCCACGCTGTGCAAACATCAGGCTCTTCCATGATAAATCACCAGTACCATCAAAACCGGCAACGGTCCCATTCATCTATTATTTATATTAGCTCACTCTGAAATGTATTGAAATTTGTGAAAACCTGCCAGAATGCTCCCAATGTTGATTGCAATGGGGCTGTTAAAAATAATTAAAACCGTCAAAGTATATCATGAACAAGTTCGGAAATTCAAAGTGTATTGTTCAGGAAGGATTGACAGCCGAGTTTGGTTATTCACGGCTGCTCCTCTAGAAACAAAATGTAATCAAAATTGACAGATTAGCAACACATATAAACAATTCAAGCTGTAAAATGGCTTTACCTTTATATCCGGCTCCTTGTTGGTCTTTTTGGTTGTTCAGCTGAAGTCTGATTCTTCTCTTTGCACCTGATGAAAGCTACTTCAACTGAAACTACAGATAACTGAAAGGGTTAACAAATAACCTGTAAAAAGAACTGTGATACACTGAACGACCTATTACAAAGAAGTCTTTGTAAATCCAATACCAATATACCAGCAGATGTTTGTTTTCATACTTAAATAGCCTAAAGTTATCAAATTCTTCTGACAAAGATCTTGTCAAGGAGATTAACAACCTTATTGTCCAAAATGCACCAATGTAAAGCAGTGAACATTAAACTTTTACTGAGAATTTAACCATTTTAAAAGTACCCAAAGCATCTTTTTCTGCATTATGCTGTATTAAAAAATGTGTTTTAATATTGCTAACCTGTCTAGGCAGCACAAGTAGTCTTCCATTGTTAGCTGATAGCAATTATTAAGCTGTACAGTTAAGTTAGCTTATTTTACTAGCCAAAATACCAGCAGGTAAGCAAGAGTTTGTGTTTGTTCACTTAATTGTTGTTCAGATAGAAGGATTTGCATAAAAAGTGTGTCTAAACTCATTTTGAGTAAATAGCTGGCTTGATAAATAAATGAACAGTGAAACGAATAGCTAATCCTGCAGCTAACCATGGACCTATTTCTACAGGGCAGCTAACAACCACCTAGCTAGCCCCCATGTAGCTAGCTTACTTATTAGCTCTGCCAATGACTCAGCTTTTAAAAATGACCCTCATCCCGTCCCGTCCCGCGGCTGAAACTCATGTTACTTTGCTAACAAGTCTAGTAATGCTGATAAAAAATGACCCAGTAAAAAAACAACAAAATAAACACGGCGCAGTTTCGGGAAACATGAAGTTAGCTAAAAAAAAACAGTGTTGTCTGTCATGTCAGTTAGCTGTCCCGGATGTTGCTAGCAAATTTTAATATTGTTTAAGGCTCATATTAGTTTATGTAGCTTACATTACTGAAATGCTGCAATGTCAGTTTCTATAAATCTGTTGTGTAACTCATTTAATCAACGTTTGCCTTTCTGCTATCACCATTCCTGCCTTGTATCTGCTGTCGTTTTAACTTGTAGCAGCGTTAGCTTTAGCTAGGTAGCTAACTGTGGTCACCCACATCGATCCGTCCCCCACTCAGCGTTCAACGTAATGAAGTGCTGCATCAGCTCAGTCAGCTTCCTCAACAGTAATCCACAGAGACCCGCAGTGTGAGTTACATTTGTCACACAATTTACTGACTTTGACCAATTTCCCCGTTTCACCACTGTGACAGAAAAGCTCCTGATCTGGTGCCATGAAGCACATTACGGTGTGAAACGTTAAATGACCCGAGGACTACATCATTCTGACATTCATTTGCAAAATTAATATCACATATTGATTGAGGCTTTTCCATAAATCACCAGGCCGAGCCTCTCTCCTGACTGGCAAAGGCTCCCTTTGGAGACTTCGGAACAGCAAAGTCATCAAATCGTATGCAGACAATTAGCCCAGATAGAAGCCGGAGCCTGTCGTTCATTTGTGCCCGTTGTCTGTCTCCTTTTCAGCCCTCTGTATGAAAGAAACATCTGGGCCGTGGCAGGTCTATTTAACAAAATTGAAAGTCATTTTCGAAAAGTGACTGTACCTTACAGGATTGATTCATCACACCTAATCACGGCTTCCGTTTTCAATAAGGGGCTATCTGCTGACGTTCAATTCATCCCATCTCTGACTGAACCTGCTCTCTCTCTCCCCGTGTGTGTGTGTCTGTGTGTGTGTGTGTGTGTGTGTGTGTGTGTATATATATTGCTATGCTTGTGAGGACCCACCTTGACATCCCACTTTCTTGTGTGAGAACAGTTTTACTTGTGAGGACATTTTGCCTGTTTCTCACAATGAGAATGCTAAGATGAGCTGTGTGTGTGTGTGTGTGTGTGTGTGTGTGTGTGTGTGATGGACGCCCGCCTGCCCTCCACGCATTCCCATGATTGATCCGTCCCGGTCTTTAATGCAGAGAGGAGGTCATTGACATAGTCTGGTCCCATGTATTTAGCCAAGTGGATTAGCCTCTGAACAGACGTCGCAGGGAATCAATGAGCTGCAGGCAGAGTTACAAGTGGCCTGATGCATCATCCCTCTTATCACATGTGTTATATTTCAAGCCATCTGATTGCAAATGCATCAAACATAAGTGTTTAACATGCGCATGCTCATATTGTCTTTGCATCCAGACTGTAAAATATCGAGTGTGAGACATGCAGCTTTGTTTAAATCATTATTTTAAAAGTGACCATTTACTCTAAAACCACCAACAGATGGCGACAGTCCCACAGAGTCCAGACCTCCTCCTCTGGGTGGACCGAGGCCAGCTTCCCCCCTCAGCGCAGCGCCGTCACACACACACACACACACATCCATGTCGAGGCTATATCTCACATTACTACCTCTGAAGAGTGACATCATCAAATACCCAGCAAAGTCCATTCACTTCTCAGTTGTCAGTTGTCAGCATAACATTTTTTGTTTTTTTGGGGGGAAGCTGCAAATATCATGAAGTTTCAGAAGAGGGAGATTCACTTCACATGCAACTCTCTGACATGGAAGCTCCTCCACACTCACTATATTAATCATGTCATAAAAATGCACTTGCTCTTTGGCCTGAGATCCAAAAAAAAAACAAAAAAAAACAGCCCACACACACCTCGTCAGCTGATTGTGCTGCTTTCCTTTCATAACACTTTAAACGCAGCCACATGCCCTCCTCTGTGGTTTCACAGCGGGGCTGTGTGTGCTTTTTAATGGAGTGGGAAAGTGTTTATTACTTTTTTTGTGTGTGTGAGCTATACGTGAGCTGGAAAGTTTATTAAAAGTAAACACCATTAAACTCTAAAATGACCCTAAAGAGATTCGTAGTGAGGGCGCAGCTCGGCGAGTGATGGTAACCTTTCCAGAATGATAATCACTGCGCTCATTAGTGAGTTAGTTTAAAGATAACTGTGTGTTTTGTGCGCAGCTATAATATTGCAATATTAAAGGAGGACGGGGGGGAAAAGGGGGGCCATTCTCTTTGTAAATTTATAATAAGGTTACTGTACTTTCGCGAGAGGGGGGAAGCTGGCACGCTCTTCCTGCTGAATGCGCCAGACAGCAGTGGGGCTCCAGTTGGCTGTGTGCGCTCAGACGCACAGACGCAAAGCATCCCACTGGCTGGACTTGTAGGACACTCGCTGCCGTCTCGCCCTCCACCGCTGCTCTGATCCCTTGTCTTTGTCTCCCCGCGGTGAGAAGACCACCCGCACGGGAGGGAAAGAGAGAGAGAGAGAGAGAGAAAAAGACGCACTTCTGCTCCTTTTTTCCCTTGTTTTTCTTTGGATAGACCACTGAGAGTGAGAGAAACTGTGCCGAAGCATCGCGACTGGACACTTTTTTGCTTTTTTTGGAAAGGGGGAATTATTTCTCGCATGAGGCGAGCTGGATCTGTTGTGTACAGCGGGAGCGCACACTGCTACGTCTTTTCCATGGATTTCAATACAGTGGAGGTACCCTGGGAATTAAACTACTCTTAAGTCGCGGTTAGTTCTCAGATTTTGTTCCAACGAGGGGGTTTGTGTTTCCCATGGAGAGGAAGACGATGATCCTCGCTGCGCTGTACGTCCTTCTGGCTCTTCTGGGTAAGTTTCACTTTATTTAATGTCCGCTGACAGCAGCTGTCCGCTTCATACTAATTCATCCCATAGGTGCGGTAGTTAGGGGGCTAGATTGTGAGCTCTATTAATCAGAGGGGGGGCAGGCAGGCTGGAGGAGGCAGCGGCGGCTCGCTGAGTGTCTGCGCTGCGGGGGTACCGCGCAGTGGAGGCGGCTGTGCGGTCCAAACTGCTCCAAAACGGCGAAAGTAAATTAATTATCAAACGATAATGTGTGAAAGCAAAAGCTGTCAGCGAAGTAGCTGCGCGGATCCTTAAGTTTCCAAGTCACACAGAGATGGTTTCATCATGTTTACATGCAGGGGAACATATAGATCCTGTTAGTTTCCATGTCACAGCCTGTCGAAGCGCATATGCGTAAAATGATGTGAACAGAAACAGCCACAGAGGTGTTGTTGTGATGGTGTATTTGTGATGATCACACACACCGCTTTGTGTTTCCAGATGTGCTGTCTTGTGCCGAGGAGAACCTGCGCGCCGGGGCCACCCGGCTGGACTGTGTGAGGGCCAGCGAGCAGTGCCTGAAGGAGCAGGCGTGCAGCACCAAGTACCGCACGATGAGGCAGTGCGTGGCCGGCGGGAGGGAGAGCAACTTCAGCCTGGTGGCCGGCCAGGAGGCGAAGGACGAGTGCCGGAGCGCCATGGACGCGCTCAAACAGAGCCCGCTGTACAACTGCCGGTGTAAAAGGGGCATGAAGAAGGAGAAGAACTGCCTGCGTATTTACTGGGGGATCTATCAGACGTTACAAGGTTGGTTTGGTGCTTCATGTGGAACTTTTTCCTTGAGAAAAAAAACACCCCAAGTTCCACCTTCACCCCCTGATTTCAGTTATTACTGGTCAGAAAATGAAACAATAGTACAGTATTTTTTGTATTTTTTTTTCTGGGGATGCAATAAAACCACCAAACCCCCTCAGGGTTTTTTAGTTTGGGCGGGACTGCAACATTTAAACAACAGCCTCCAGCTACAGTTAATTTGAAGTGGACATCTCTTCCCCCCCAGCTTTTCCAATGAAGGGGTGAGATGATTTGTTGGCCAGGCTCCTCCCACTGCTGTTTGGATGGAGAGGGGGGGGTGCACCATCATCCTCACCCTCCCCTCCCAGCTCTGTGACCCTCCCTCCCCCTGCAACCACAAACACACAAACCCAAAAAAAGTATATTTATCTAACGAAACCCAACAAAATCGTGTGCAATCACTGATCTTTCATTCAAATTTTGGCCTTCGACATGGTTCAGGGCCGCAGTCCTGCAGAGCCGGGACACTTTCTGACCTCCTAAATCACTTTCCCTGAGGGTAATGGAGCGTAAAGCCCCTCAGCGCTGCCAGTGCCGTCTTAAAGAAGTGCTGGTCATAGCAGGAGGGGGGGCTTTTAGTCCCTAAACTGCATCCAGCTCATCAACAGCGAGTCCACTTCCAGTTGCGCAACACAGCTGACCAGTCTACCTAATCAAGCGTGTGGCTGTGTGCCAGCATGGATATCGACTGACCCAAATAACCCGTTTCACATGCAGGCCGATGTGAGGGGTGAAGGATGATAAACAAAACTGGGGGTTCAAAACAAAGCATCTATCTATCTATCTATCTATCTATCTATCTATCTATCTATCTATCTATCTATCTATCTAAACATCTGTCTGTCCTCCTCACAGGTAATGATTTCCTGGAGGATTCTCCGTATGAACCCGTGAACAGCCGTCTGTCTGACATTTTCCGGCTGGCTCCCATCATAGGTAAGATCAGAAAAATCTCTTCTGTGGAGGCTTTCACTCCTCCTCCAGGTGTTTCTTTTTACTGTTTCACCGGTCAACCGTCTCAGTTGAGATTCGGTTAAAGCTCCACGCTGTGTGCATGCTTCTCACCCACCCGAAGGTCGTCTGTGTGTCGAGTATTTATCCTCCCTCATCCTCTCCGCTATCCGTCTCTCTCTCCGCTCCTTCTCACCCCAGCAACTCTTTGCATGCTGGCTGGAAGTGACCTTGCATGGGGAGCTATAGTTCTGAGTCTCATCAAACAGTGGAGAAACGCTTTGAGGTGCAGAAGGAGAGGACTCTGTCGGTGCTGCTGTGGTTGTGGAGAGCTTCCTCTTGTCGGCTGTTTGAATCCACTTGTTGAAGAGAGTGAGTAACGTGGGAGAGCATGACAGGCATTTTTTTTTTTTTTTTTTTTTTTTCCTCCTCACGTCTTGTGTGTGGGAGCCGTGCTGACTCAGGCCTCTAGATGGCGATGTTATTCCCTTCTTCGCAGCCTCTCGGTTACTCTGTGGTCCCACGGTAGAGTATGTCGCTGGTACTTGGGAGTTTTAGTCCATGAATGTGGCGGCTTACATTTACATTATTACACTGCAGCTGAGGAGCGCTGTGTCAAATGCAACAGACGTGCTCCTGCCTCCACATCTCCAGAGAACAACGCTGATATTTTGACCCTTTTTGACACGGATCATCCTTTCCTTTCTGTTTCCTCCGTTATTTATATCTCACAATAGGCTGATTTGCCCTAAACCGCTGCTTCTCTGACGGTATGGTGAGATCATAACGTGGGTGGAGAGATGCACAAAAATCTTGGACTCGGTATCGACTTCAACACCGATTTGCTTCTAGTAAAGAAACACGGCTGAAGATCCTGCCTTTTTCTCTGTAAAGCCTGTTCTGTCCTCCTGCGACTCCGTAGAACAAGAGTAGGAGACTTACAAAGGAGAAAGCTACCATGTCACAATATATGTGTCTGTGATCCTTAATACATCAGCCAGCGCCAGCAAGGACGAGACATCCACGGCCCATCAGTGCTGAAGCATGGACAGTCTGAGCTGCAGGTTCCAGGAGCGGGAACAGACAGATTTATGGTGTCATTCTTATAGTGAAGGCAGGCACTTCTTATTTTATGTCCAAATGCCTCTTTATGGTGATTGATGACTCTGCATATACATACATCTCTCTGTAAGCAGCAAGAGATCAGAAATCCCATCAGCTTGAGTCTGTCGTTAAAGCTCCGTTATGTTTTATCTTCACTGCTGATGAAGCTTGTCTTTGTTTTGTTTTTTTCTACTACTAGATAATTTGTTTTTAAATGTCCCCAAAAGGTGAAAACTTGCATTTCACAATTTCCCAGAGACAGAGAAGAAGGTTTTTAAAATCCTTGATTTGATTCATCAACACTGCAAAAGTAAAAATAAAAAGACATAAAACAAAAATCCTCCCATGTGAGAAGTTGGAACCAGCAGACAAAGCAAATCATTGTTCCTTTCAAAATAAGCCAAACGACTTATTGATTTTTTTAAATTGTTTTAATTTTGTATTGACTTCAGTGCTGCAGTGGTCTTTAGTTGACAGTTTTGGTGAAGATATATTTACATGTGAACTCTCGTCATTGTTTGAGGATTTTTATTAGCCAAGAAAAAAAAAAACTTTCAAAGATCTAGTGATTTTGGACCCTTTGCTGTGTCCCGACTGCTGTGTTGGGACTTCTGCTTCAGATATTCCTTCATGCTGATACATACGTAGCTTTGCATATATGTCTGTTTTGCTTTGGGCAAGTAGAAATGGTGATGAGCATGTAGGACGGAGCAGACAGAGATAAAGCTGTGAGACGAGTCTGATCATCAGACAAAGAAGCCAGAATAAAGATACACAGCTGGAAAGGCGACCGATATGAACAGTAATCTCTGGGGAATCCTGTTTTCAAATTATGCAGATTTCATTGTTGTTTTGCAGAGAACGTTATATCAGAGGTAGGAGTGATATTAAAGTACAGTATAATACCCAATTTCATTGTTTTTCTCTTTGTTTATAGGACGTCTCTGTACAGTTTCTATTATCTTACGTCTGCTATGTCACCTGCACATTTCTTCAGAACACGTTTTCTGCTTTTACTTACCTTCAGTTTCATCCTGCAAGACAAAATATGAATAACAGTTTTTCTAGTTTATTGCTAATTAGTGAATAAAAACAATTTTACGTATGCAGAGTGCACTTATGAGCCGACTCAGCGGCCTGTGGTCGGCCTCCTATTTCAGGAGGATCTCTGAGCGTGTTTGTCTCCGTCGGGCAGTGATCCCAGGCTATAGGAACAATGGACAGCCACCATGATCCTGTAATTCCATAATCGACCCCACGTCCCTGACTGAAGCGACTAATCTCCAGTGACACCCGTACATACAGTGCACAGATGCACAGATACTCAAACACTCACACTGCTGTGCCCGGAGCACCTGTTCCCAGCGAAACACCCATAGGCGTCAGTCTAATTTCATTAGAGAGACATTTAAGGTGTCGTCTTGGCGTCTCAAATACACGTCATAGCGACGGAACAACAGGAGTGGATATATGCTCCGTCTTTGCTGATGTACAGAAAATCACTAAAGGATACTTAACAGGGATTAAAGGCAGAATGGGAAGGATGTGACGGTTGATGTTTGTAAACACAGCGTTCAAACTTGCTGCTCCGCTGCACCAGCAGTGCACCACAGCTTCCTCTCGGATGTGTCCGTATGTTGGTGGTTCTGTACACTGTTATCAGCCCCGAGATGTCTTGAACGTAGCAAAATGAAGGCAAAGGGCAGAAACAGACACACTAACCGACGTCTGGGTCAAAAGGGGTGATTGAGAGGAAGAGGAAGAACATTTCTACTTATTCTGCCTGTAAGATTTAAACTCTGGCAGACACTTTTGTGTCTGTAAACATCATGGTTATAAATAATAAATATAAACACATATTGGATACAAGATGTATAAAACATGAACACTGACGCTACAGAAATCTTAATAATCCGCTCCAACTGAAATTAAAAATAACATTCTAGCTGATAATGTGCACAAAAGCACGCGGCACTCAGCAGTGGGTTAATTCAGCTAATTATTTTCAGATCTCTCCCGGAGGCAGGATGCCTTTTACCTCTGGGGCCGAGTCCAGTGAGTCACAGACAAATGTGAGCAACTCACTTCTCTGCACTTAAAAGAAGAACGAGCAACTGCCGCAGCAGTTCTGATTAGTTCCTCAGTTGTGATTAAGAGACGTGACATGTTGTCAAAAGGGCTGATGGACACGAGTAACACCTTTAGGATTTACAGATTGAATGCTGTCTTGTCTGCACCATGTGCGTTCTGATCAGCATATCTTTGCTGCATGGACGTCAGCGGACCAGCAACGCCGCAATCTTTCCGTCTGTTCAATATACGACACATGAGAGGCCTTCTTATGAGGCTACATACCGCACATACGTGATGATAAAACAAAGCATGTGCTCTTTTCCCGGCAGGATCTCCCCGTGTTCAGTCCCTGCTTCGCTTCTCTCTGCATCTCTGAAGCAGCTCTACCTGTTTTGATGTCTCTCTTTCGGTTCATTAAAGGGCTCAGTGAGTTCTTCTGCTGCCGCTGAGACCGCTGCTTTCCTATTAGTGGAAAAGTGGGTTGTTTTTCACTTTCACAATTAGCGCACAACATGCGTGACACACATACAACACGGAGAAATGTGCCTGTGTAGAACAGGAAAAGCTGAATCTGCACAGATTCCTCATGTCCATTTTGGCGTGGGACTCGTCTTTGTACTGAGAGAGATGCAGCTTTTATAAGATACCAGGTAGACAAACTGTAAACAGAAAGGTGGTCGTCACACTGAGCAGGAAAAAAACAACACTTTCCATCACACTGCGTGAGTTTGTAGAAGCTTGGAGGAAGGAGAGCGAGCAGACTTTAGATGAAATGGCTGCCCTTCTCTTCACCAGTCGCCCGTGTTTATGAGTCACTGATCCATGCAGGAGGGAGCAACACAGAAACAGAGAGCATTATTCTGAGATTAAAGTGGACTTGGAATTACTGCCACACCATTTGGCCCAGGCGGCCGGAAAATCAAAGCAGTGTAGGAAATGGATGAATACACAGCGCGGGTAGTTTCGTATTACTGTATTCATGAACACTCGCTGTTCCAGGTACTTTGTCCCGAACTCGCTCAAAACATTTCTCTTCTGCATCGGCTACTTTTTGTTCCCATCCGTCTTGCCGTCCTTCCGCGTCACCTTGTTTTTGTGACACTCTAGACATCTAGAATGATGCAATAATGATGATAGATTGATCGTCTGAGGAGAAATGTTTCGATTCACAACACTACGGATGCATAAAATCACATTTATGGTTTTGTTGTCCTCACACCGTGTCTTTGTTGACTTTTGTTAGAGTTTTTATCAAATCAAACAGTGCGAAACAACTCATATGAATAAACAAAGTCAGGTCAAAGTGGACGTTTAGTAAAACATATATTAAATAATTTGACTTATTTTATGCACCTGTGTCTGTTTGGTTGTTGGTTGGTGTGTCAGCAGTATTACACAAAAACTAGCGGGTGGATTTCTGGATAAAGGGCCCAGAATAGATAGTTCTGGATAACCGGACAGATCCAGGAATTTCTCTCACTTTCTTGAACATCTCGAGATGCAAAAGCTGTGTTTCTTGGTGAAAAGATTAGTTGGCTGGTATCTGTCAGTGAGTACAAAAGAGGACTGGGCTCTGAGGTCTGCGATCTAATGAGAGCCGCTCTAGTTTGACGTGACAAAACAGAAACATTCGGTGTATTGACGGATACAAACATGATGTTTTAGAGTGCGGTTAATCGCTGGATCCTGATGCGAAAGTCAAAGTCACAACAGAGGTTTGCTTACCTTGTAAAACATTTCTGCATGTGGGAAATTGAGGATTTGAGCTGTTTTTTTAAAAAAAATGAAAAAGTTTGGGCAAATTGCCACAAAGATTACGGTGCATGAGTGCAGTGTTTGCAGATAAGAGACCATTTAAGTTTGTGAGCCAGGTGTCGTTTTGAGGAGGGGAAAGAAATGTAACACGGGGGGGAAAAAGTGACACAGACCGTAATCGTCAGTCTGGGCAGCAGCCAAAAGTGACTTAGCGTAAATACAGCAGCTGTGGTTAAATGATGGGGTGGCAGTGGGAGAGCACGGATAAGAACATCACAGGTTGCAGGAGGTGCGACCTATGAATAAAGATGAGTTTATACAACTATCATTTTCACTCTGGCCTGCGGACTGACCTTTTTAAAGTTGTTTGGCAGTTTTGAAGTGATAGTAGCTTTTAAGTTTGGCAGCACTTATCTTAAACCGCTGTGTGTACTTCAAAACTTTAAGGTAAACAGGGAAAACGCTTGAGATGTACGACGTAGAGTCAAGTTATGGACAGAAGTTTTACAAATTTGTCTGCACCCTTTCTCCTCTGTGTCTTTCCCTGTCCTTACATGTCGAGGGCATCAGCAGCTGTTACTGAAATTCAACTAAACCTGCAGACAGCTTGAGTTTCGGAGCCTTTTATCTCCAACCTGTGCGTGTTTTCAGATGTTCCTCTTCTTCTTCTTGCGGCTATGCGGTAATCAGAAACTGTGTTCTCTGGCTCATAATGAATTTTTATCCTCTGTCGATGTGTTTTCATGTCTGTTTGGCTTAAACTCTCTCCTTAAGCTCCGTCCTCTTCCCAGTTGGCTGGGTACAGCAGCAGCTCGCTGTGTATCACCCACTCACCACTCATAAGCCCCAATACACCAAAGCTCAATATTGTGTCTCTTCCATGTGTCAAGACTTCAAACACATCTTGTCCTCCTCCCTCCTACTACTGAAGTCAACCTTGAAGCGAAGTTGGAGCGATGTGTGCATATGTGAGTGTGTGTGTGTGTGTGAGTGTGAAAACATCTGTAAGTGCGTGGCCCCGGCTGTCAAGCCAAGGCAGCGCTTCAAATCCCCCTGTGCTGACACACAGGGCTGAGAGGCTGTCAGCACCACTCAACCACTGGCTGCAGAGGAAGTCACTCTCATTATGAGCTGCCAATGTTTAGAGATAAGAGTGTCTACCGCTATCTCTTACCCTGCTTGTGTTTGTGTGCATGCCTGCATCTGTGTGTGTGTGTGTGTGTTGTGAGTGTGAGATAGAGTCAGGGAGGGAAAGCAGAGGAGTTACAGCGGTAGAAACATAATTTATTGTGCTGTATCTTTTGGAGAGAGAGAGAGCATCCCGCCTGTTCTCTTAACTTTATTTTTCTGCCTTTATTTATCCCGAGTTGGTTGACTGAGCACACTCTCTCTTTTTTTTCTGCCTTTCCCTGCTTCACACTTATTCAGTCAAATGTGTTTGTAGCTGGGAGTTGTTCTGGATATAAACAGTCCTACGCTGTTTGCCACCGAGCAAGCAGATTTAGTGTTTACTTTGTAGAAGTTGTTGAAGTGAGTGGGTGTTTCCTCACTTCCTTTAGGCTTTAGCTGATCCAATACACTAGATCGAAAGTGGCAACGATTAATCGGATCATGTGTAGGGATGGAAATGGAGAGCCGCTTCCAGTTGTGAACCAGTTCCAAGTCGTCCCCATCCATTGAAATCGTATGCTTCAGAGTTAATCAGCTCCTCGTATTGATCCCGGCATGTTTTTCTGACAGTTGTGCATTTTAAAGAAACAATGACATCGATCTCCGTCCTCTCTCAGCCGACGAGGAAATAAAGCAGATACAAAGACCAAACCATGCCTCCTCCAAAATGCACCCACTCTCACACATCACTATGATGGCTAATGAGGACAATAGACCAAAGAAAAGGCTGAGAGACTGAAGCAATGTGAAAAATAGGCTCTGCAGTTACAGTGTTTACCGTCTAGGACTTTTATTGTGAAAGGTACAAAAACAAATGTCTGCAGGCTGCAGTTGTGAGCTCGCTAAAAGTTGGAGCGTATTATTATTTGATAACTTATATCTTATAACTTAGACCAAAATGTAGGTTTTTGGTCCCAAATCAGTTTAACAACCCCGCGTGAAAAATATCTGCAGCAATGAGTCACTGCAGACAAGAATAAACTGTCCACAGATGGCTGATTTTAATGTCTGTAAAATGATTATGAGATATGATGTAATATCGTACTCAGACATAAAAATACAGAAGTTGATCAGAAATAAATAACAGAGTCAAAGGATCTGACGTCAAACTTACAAAGACATGATGTCAGCCAAACACCCCAAAATCTTGCAAGAACTCAAAATATGAATATCAAGGACTATTAAATTAGAAAACAACACTTACTCACAGCGCACCGTGCTGTTTCCCGTTTGCCTTGATGAAGTCATGAGTTTCCTGGTTTGGTTTAAGTGTCGCAGTCTGTGTGTCACATCTGACCTCATCACAGGTCTTTTTGCATCATTTCTCAGAAAGCTTCTCTTTCACCTTTTGTAAACTAAACGCCCGAGTTCCCTGAAGCGTATTCCATTCTATCTGCATCATTAAAAGAGATGCTTTTCTTTTTCTGCATGTCAATCAGAGATCAAGTGCTGCAGCTCTCAGGCTGCTGTGACTCACAGCAAGTTTCTCTCTGAATTTAAATCGAAGACCTTTCCAGAGTTCTTCCCTTTTTACGGCTTTTGAGCTGTTGAACGGTCGAACCGGTTTACAGATTAAAACTTCATCCTGTTTCTTGTCTCAGGACATAATCTGTAGACATACAGTGAATCTCAACAGGATGTATAGCCAAAGTGACATCACACTCCTCAGAATATAACTGTTTTTCACTTCTGTTAGCGTCACACCTCTTCCTTCGTCTCTATAAGCAGCTAAGTTGCTCCACAATATTCTTTCCTTGTGTGTAGCGTGCTGCAGACTTTTGGTGTGTTTCTTTTACTTTATAAGCTCTTTGTAATGCACTAAAATGGTGTGTTTCTCTTATGCGTCCTTACACAGTAACCATCATGCAAGTTATCTATCTAAAGCACGTCGTCTGATGTTCTATAGATCTCATCGTCCCGTTCTCTGCACTGGAGTTTATTTTGTTAAGGACTCCCAAATCCACTGCCGACATTGCTGTCCCTGCGCCCCGTCTCACATGAAACCTAATCAATGCAGCGCTGTGTTAGATTGGAAACTTGAGGCTGTGCCTACAAGAATCTATTGATTTCTCCTTTTCCCCTGTTCCCTCCTTCTTTTCCGCCCAAACTCTTCCGCTCAGGCCGGGATCAGAAGGCTTTATCCTTCAGCAAGGTTTGCGGTGTACGATTCCAGACTCTCGTGTTCAGAGAGAAAGGACGCGGCCTGTTGGGGATTCGTGTTTTCACTGACCTTGTCTCATCTCTGTACAGCTGGTTTTAAGCCTAATGTGTGTCGTAATGTGAACTGTTCAAAGATTCCATTCTACGAGATGTATTTTTAGTTAAATATAGATGGATGGAAGCTGCTGGTGGTTTGGGAGGAAAGGCGAGGCTTAAGGAAAATTCCTCTGCATTGTGGTAGAAAGATTATTCTGATTCACTGGTAGCTGTCAGATTTCATTGTAGAGTGCACTGTATTATGCAGCAGGGGCTGAACCCAGTTCAGATTTAATCCAAAGGCAAGGTCAAGAGAACACCTTTATACTCCACGTCTCACTGACTGCAGAACCACTCGTTTTTATATTTCCTCTTTCCAACCAGGCCTTTTTAATTCTCCCTCCTCGTGCTGCTACATGTCAGCTGGCCACTTAATTCCCCGCACTGTTTCAAAAGTGACGGATCCAGCTGTGGGCCATTGGCAGAATAATTCTAACAGCAGCCATATCGTCAGGTTGCCAGTTCAATCGCTTCCTGGCACACCATGGGCCAAGAAAATCATTTAGTTAAAGGTGACCAGATTTGAGTCCCTCTGAGAGGCTTTTGATTGGATGTGAAGTGGAGGGGTGATTCATCATAGTTAATAAATGCGGTTGACAGCTCAAATCAGCGGGAGGGAGCGCGTGCCAGGTTCGCCTCCCCACCGCTGCTTTATGCTGCATGCAAATACGGACAATTAACTTTTCACATACACAGACTCCTACACAGATAGTTATACATGGATATATGTGAGCATGCAATCAGGCAGGAAAGGACTGACGGCGTAAATGCACAGCTCTAACTTTATAGTGTTTATAGAAACATCTGATTTATGTGCCGTGTTCCCAAAACTCTGGATGGTGCGATAAAAAAGAAAAATGCCGTGTGAACACATAATCGAGCTGATGAATACACATTAACACAGTCAAACAGAATACATGTTACTTGTTGTAATTTATAATCAAGACATCTATATATGTGTATATATGTATATATACATAAGTGCCTTGGGGACAATTAACTGTTGTTTCAAGTGTTTCAGTGATTATATTTCAACTTGACGTGGGATGTTATGAACATTTCATTTCATGATTATTCCAGCCAAAATAATCGCAATTCACATATTCCTGATAATTGCTTAAAACACTTGAAATGACAACAAAACTCACTGTAATCATATATTACCTTACTTTTTGCCAAAAAATGATATTGTGCCATTGCAGATGGATCACAGACAGTTCGGTGGTTAACATCCAATTTAATTTAACACTAAGGGCAAACTGAGCCCTCAGACATGGTGACAGGTTAGGATTTTAGAATGACTAGATGAAAAGATGGTGGAACTAAAACAAGACAGTTTTTATTTATCCAGATAATAGAAATTCACCAAGATCGACTTCTTGCAAGCGATTTCATCGTGATGCGCGTCACCCAACTGTTTTTTAAATGTAAATTACTTTACAAGAAGATTGTTTTAGTTCAGCGTAGTTAACTACGATGTGTTATAATCAAATTGCGCGCTGCCTGGCTGGCTGAGGCATGACTGACGACTGGCAGGTGCGCCAAAGCCACCGCCTTGTGTTAAGCTGCTGCTCTAAGCCCTCAGCTGCACCCAGTCAACTCGCAGGATTAACTCGCCTCGGCCCCGGCCGTCAGGGCTTTCGCTTGTGCCGTCGTGTCTTAATAGAATTTCATACTCTACCAAAGTTAAACTGGACCGGGCAGCACTCCGCCGTTTCCTTTCTTTAATGGAAGTGGACTTCCCCTGCTTGAAATGTCTCGTTCTCAGGCACTTTCAATGTTTGACCCTTCTTTGTCCAAGTCCTGTTGTCCCATAATAAAATGTTTAAATCCATGACCATAAGAATGTTGTATTGATTGATTTAATGGTGGACAATCCAATCTCAAGGATGCAAAATGAAGACATCAGTCCAAGATACAATTTGAAATTCCCCGTGGATCGTCTGCGTCACCCTTTTTGTCCGAACGGCTTCATTCACACAGCGATTGTGCCGGGCAGCTAATGGCAAGCAGCCAAGAATAAGATGATTTCAGGAAAAAACTATTGGAGGAAGCTTGTTGTTAAGCTTGTGGTTAATTATGTAGCCCATCAAAACCAGCACGGCATTAGAAGTCTGACAGAGTTGTATCTCTATCTGTAAGCGCGTGTGACTGACAGCAGACAGGACGGCAGATTGTCCACCTGTTAATCAGTTGCCGATGGTGTTGTTCTGAAACTGAAACTAAAAACTGCTAGAATAGGTCGCTAAATATATAAGACACTTAGTGAAGATTGTGGTCATCACACACGGCTTCTTTTCCACTGAATTTCAAGTCCCTATTGCAATGTTTTTATTGGATCTTCTTGCTTTTTAGTACAACAGCAGTGTACATTTTCTTTTTCCTGCTTAGCACACTTTGAAGATCCCCACTGGTCGATTGGAATTTACACTCTGTCCCCTGTGATCATGGTTGTCAACAGCCACGGTACGTCTGATTAAAGCAGCGTCTCCGACTAACAAACGCCTCTCTTTGGAGAATAATGGCTTTGCCCCCTTTTTTTCTCCTCTCCTCCTTCTCCTTTTGTGCCTCGTCTTTTGATCACAGAACAGCAGCATCCCTGAAAAGCAAACACGGCCTTAAACACACACACACACACACACACACACACACACACACACACACACACACACACACACACACAAACAGCATCCAGCTGAGCTCTTGCTCTGTGCCAGTCTTTGCTCTCAGAGATGTTAAATGAGGGCATTGATACATAAATTTGCATTTGTTTCATCCACAACCGTCCTCCTAACTAAAAATCTATAACTGCATGCCCCCAATTTGCCATGCGGCTTCAGATGCCTCTATTCTGGGCTTGTTTCATGTGAGGCTAGCGTGACTGTTCAATCGATTCGGTTGTTGTGTACACTCTCCTCACACGTAAGTGGGCTAAACAGCGATCTCTCACCACGCTGATTGTGCAGTTTGTCAATGGTTAATCTAGGTAAACTCCGTCCAAATTGTTCTCTTTGTTGCGGCTCGGTTCTGTATTTGTATTTAAAGCTCCCGCAGCTTTGATTGAACGGTAGCTTGTGTTCAGGATGTCAGTACTGAAGCTCGTGCAGTCTCACTGTGCAGGTATAGATGAGCGTGTTCTGGACCAGTTATTGTTGACACTTGCAATAAACTGAAGAGCTTCGAGCTTCTTCTCACCACGTCTGCTGCAGATAAGAACTATACTCCCTCAGCGATGTTCCAGGCAACAACTCCTTTTTTTCCTTATTCTCTTCTGCAACATATCGAGCTTGTATGACACTCCTTCCTTTTATGAAACTCAGGAATTATTAAAGCCTTGCTCCTGTTTGCCCCCTCTGCCTTCACCTTTGCCTACCTGGAATAAACCCAGAATGTGACTTCTGTCCGTCCGAATCATCTGAATGCTCTCTTTCCGGTTCTTCCTTAAACTCTCCCCTCTGACCTGTGAGTATCCCCTTTTTATGATCTGGAGTCTTGACCTCCCTGTGACTTGTGTGAACCCTGATGACCCCCTGATGGCTGTTTGTTGGTGGTCCTGAATGAAGCGCATTTCTTACAGAGGGTGGGGAACCTTGGAGCAGCTCTTCCACTTCAGCCCCGGGCAGGGGGGGCGCCCAGGGTAGGGTTTCCCTGGGCAGAGAGCCCGCTCTGGGCAGAGGGAGCCCCTCCTCCACGGAACTGCAGGATCCCAGTAGAAACAGGAGAGCTCATCCCAATTGGGCCATACTGGGTAACAAAACAGAGTTGTGTTTTGTGTGTGTGTGTGTATTTGATCGTGCATGATTGTTTTTCTTGAGACAAAGTTAGAAACACAATACATATTTAATGTCACATTGTTAACAGTAACTGCAGTAGGTTCGGTTAAAATAACGACAGTTAGCGTTTCAACACTTGATACTTTCAAGAGGTACTTGAAATTTTGTTAGCGGTCCCCTCAAGCACAGCGGGAGATGTTCCAACAGTGGACAAATACCTAAAACAAGGTATTTTAAGCCAAAACATGATCTTTGCCTAAACCTCAACAAAGCAGAATCACAGTGTTGTCACAATTAAACAAAGGAAACATAAAGGTGCATCCTAAAAATGTTGAAAAGTCTCAACATATTCGTGTTTTGCAGAAATGTGAAGGTGGTCTCACTATACAGTTACTGTGGACTTTTCTTGTTTAGACGATTCCTGCTTTATCTTCTGAAGTTTTAGAACTAACAAACTGAATTTCACATGAGTCCCTGCGGCCTCAGAGAAGCATCACAAACTAACTCTCTCTGTGCTCTTTTTCATCGTGTTTAATAGTCAGAGTATGAAATGCCAGAAGATGTACAGCACATGTAGAAATAGCTGAATTTGATTAGGACTGCATCGTGCGCTGTGGTTTGCTCCTGCTATGCCTGACTATCCACGCGTGAAGATCTGCTCGTTATCAAATATCATCCGTTCTGTTTATACCCAGAAAATCTCATTTTTCATCTGTTTCCAGCAGTTGGTTAGAATGAAGCAAACAGCATCTGAATCAGACCGACAGCAGCTGGTTTTGTAATCCATACCCTTCAACATTTGAATTACAGGTGTAAGAGCGACAGAGTTCGAGATGTTTGGGGTTGAAATATGAGACGTGTATTGTCAGTTTTCCTTGGATCTGTGGAGCTGTTCGCGCTGAGTTTAGCCTCCTTGGTATCAGATTAGGCCAGTTATAGATTTTGGTGCCTTTGGGACCGTGTGTGAGAGGTGTCAGACCACTCGCCTGGTCGTCCGTCTGTCTGCTTAGTCAGCTGTGTCAGGGAGGGTTGACATGTCCTTCAGAAGAGTTTCTACAGCAGATGTGCTCTCTGTTGAAAAACCCTGGAGAAGAGAGGGAGGGATGGAATGGGGAGGCAGCAAGAGACAGCGAGAAGTAGGGGGGGGGGCGTTGGAGAAGCAGAGGATATGTCATGTTTTGATATTCCCACTGTGCCATTTTGGCTTATGAATTTCCATTTTAGAGGGCAGTCAATGTCTGTGACTGCTACATTAGTTTTATGGCCAAAAACAGCTTATTGCAGGCTGTGATGGTGCGAGGGAAATATTTCATTTTGCGTCACGGCCTGCAGAAAAGTTAACTTGCTATGTTTTTTTGTGAATGAATTTGGTCGTTATTTTGCAATACACTGCATTATTTCAATTTTGGTACATATGGGCCCAAAGTGTGCCTGCACACATCTGCAGACACGTGGTCTACTAATAGATTATTTTGCCTGGACTGCAGAGACATGAGCATTTCTCACTGAGAGATGAAAATACAGACATACTCTGTCATCATCTTTATGCATGCACAACTGACCAGAGAGGCAAACACAGATCTGCACTCTCACGGGCAAACACACACACACACAGTTTCTGCTGCGAGTCTTGCTCAGGGGAGGATTACATCAATAGGGTTGTGAGGCTGAATCATGCTGAATTGTTTGTTCTGACTAAAAACCTGAGGGGCATCACACAAACACTCCTCTCTGCCTTTTCCCCCCTTTTCAATTTCACCAGAAATATTTCCAGCCACCTGTTTTTTTTTACTGCATATTTTCAATTTACTCATTTACATTTGAGTGGAAATGTCAGGAGTTATGTAAAATAAAGAATAAACAAGGGCAAATCGGTGTAACATCCGAGCTGTAAAAAAAAAAAAACATCCATTTTATAGAGGATAGAATAATATATGTGGTACCTGTTCCTGCCTCTGCTCGACAGTGATTTATGTTGCACGCTTCCACTGTGCAGGAAGACCAAAAAACTGAAAACAAGACAAATAAAATAGAACTGGAACATCCTCGGGTTTAGTCTGGCAGATAATCATAATAATACATGCTAGTGTTATTATAGGGGAGAAGCAGCAATAAAATACCACAACGGACTAAAGTTTAATCTAGTTAAGACATGTCTAGTGTATAAACTATGGTAAATGAAAATGGAGACACTAATTCACATATAACTTGATATTTTCAGTCATGCTCACCACTTGTTAATGCATGTTTCACCTCCGCATTGATTTAATTCAAAAGTTCTGATTTTGGCACAAAAGATGTCTTGAGAAAGGTTCTTGTCACTGAACATGGACATTTTTAGGTCAGAAGTGTTTACAGAAATTGACTTTTTCTTTATAATGAGAAGGACATAATTCCATTTTCAGCTCTTTAAAATAACCGTCTGGTTCTGACTCCGTGTCTCTCTGTTTCTGCCTACAAAACATTGTCTACAAGACTCAAAATCATATTTGTTGGCCAGGTATGATGACACACAGGAGGAATTTTACTCAAATAGCTCTCAGTACACTTGGATACAAAATGAAGAAGTAGAAAAAGCTGCACCTTGCAATGCAAACAGTAGTCAGGTGGATCAGCGCTTCCTCAGCCACGCTCTGCCAAAACAGCGACCCACGCTGGCATGACGACGGGCAGGTGGTGTTCAGGATGATGTAAATGTCTGGTCCCTCACTGTGTCACACAGCTCTGTAGCACTTTGTGATGGGAACAGAAGCTCCATCTCCCTCTTCAGACACTTTTTAGTCAGACAAAATCTCTCAGAGACGTTTATGCAAAGTTTTATATGGCGCTCTGCCTCTCGCCGTCTGTTTTGCCTAAATGTTCCTGCTCCAGTCTGCATTCTGTGGGTATGTGCCTGTCTGTCTGTCTGTCTGTGTGTGTGTGTGTGTGTGTGTGTGTGTATGTGTGTGTGTGTGTGTGTGTGTGTGTGTGTGTTTCCTCGGGGGTGCCGGCGTTCAGATTAATTAAAATCTTCCATCCCTCTGTTCTCTGACAGAAATATGGATGTTGCTGAAGGCTTAACAGTAAATACTGTTTCTCCAAAATTGTCATTTAAAAAGATTCATCGTCACAGGTAACAACTGTCGTGCGAGGCGCCACATTAAGGATTTGAAAAAGAGCATTATTGGACCGCCTGAATTGCCTTTTAAAAAAATGGGCGCCTGTCTAAGATTACATTTCAGCTCATTCTTCTTATTGTAATTATAGTTTTCTAACCTTTTCCATTTACTAAACGATGAAAATATGAATTGCTGTAACATTCCTGCCACGCTGCGTAAACTGAACCTTCAAAAGCAAAGTGCCTGTTACAAAAGTTAAAGTTTTCTGTGGACATGTGGCTTCATTTATTACTTTACTCAAAAACACACAAGACAAGTGGATGAAGTAGAGAAAATGTTGATTGCAGCAGATGATGATTTGGGCTTGAGT